>JAPDVU010000011.1:15952788-17152788 GCA_026230045.1 Corynorhinus townsendii
CATTGTATGTATATAGCACATATTATTTCTCTGTTAATTTTTGCGGGACACTGGCTTGTTTCTACCTTTTGTCCATTGTGGATGATGCGCCGGTGAACATTGGCATAAAAGTATCAGTTAGAGACCCTCTTTTAAATTCATTTGATTCACAGGGTAATTTTATATTTAGCATTTTGGCCCGGCCAGCATGGCTCAGTGGTTGAGCATCAACCTGTGAATCAGAAGGTCATGGTCCGATTCCGGTCAGGGCACATGCTCAGGTTGTGGGCTCGATCCCCAGTGTGGGGCGTGCAGGAGGCAGCCGACCAATGATTCTCTCTCATCATTGATGTTTTTCTCTGTCTCTCCCTCTCCCTTCCTCTCTAAAATCAATAAAAATATATTTTTAAAAAAAGGTAAAATTATATTTAGCATTTTGAAGATTCCCCAAACTGTTTTGCATAGCAACTGCACCATTTACATTCCCAATTTCTTTATATCCTCAGTAATACTTGTTTTATTCTGTTCTTTTGATAATAGTCATCCTAATGGGTATGAAGTGTCCTGGCCACTTTTAATTACTTTTCGCTCTACTGGAGAAACTATCTATTATAAGTTTGTCTACTTTTGTATTGTAAAATATTTCTAACATACAGAGATGTATAAGAGATCATATATACCTGTTTTAAAATTAGATTTACTAGATCTTGGCATTTTGCCATATGCGTTTTATATTTTATCTTTTATAATTTTCTGTGCCTTGAGGTGGGCTTCCTACCTTATCAGTGGTTACCTATCTATAAGCTAAATGAGACAATTAAAATATTTTTTTCTCCACCAGGTCCAGAGCAAGCCCCCCACTGTCAGGATATGTTTTGTTGTTTTATTTTAAATTCCTGTGCTGTCATCTTTGTATCCAAAGGCATTTTGCATATTCAGAAGGAAGCTTTCCTTTACTCTTTATGTTTCAGCAGATGTGTTTGCAGTGAGTTTTCCACATTTCCTAAATTGCTTTCTAAAATATTATTATTACAGTCTCCTAATAAATATACCTCAGGAGCTGTATTTTTCATGGGAGGAAACTGAGGTTTGTAGAAGCATAGAGGAAACTTAAATCAGCAGATGGAAAATATTAGCATTAAAAAGGAAGCATGAGAATATAACAAACTCTCTTCTGCCATCATCTTTAGCATTTAAAGAAATCCTGTGAGTTTGTACTTGTTTACATGACTGAGAAAGTTCTAGTACTTTGTAAGTATTCAAAACCACAGAGAAAGCCAGAGTAGCAAAATGTGAGGAGGCAAAAACAAATGTAGAGAACGACTATGGACAACAGAGTTCATGGATTCTTTGGCAAAGGTGATACACTACAATGTTTGAAGGAAATATAAATATTGGGTTTAGAGATATGCCAAAGTTCCAGAAAGAATAGAAAGTTCTAAGCTGATAGTGGTGATTGAAGAAATAAAAATATACATTAAACTTTTTCTGTTAAGGAAATCAATACTTCATATTTTTTAATATTTTATAGCTTATAAATGTTTTATAATCATTATCTGACTTTATTAGTACAATTGCCCTGAGAAATACTTTTTCTGAATTCCATTTTATAGATGTTTTTTTAAAGGAAGAGCACTACTTTGTATTGATCAGTTGCCACTCTATAGTCTTAATCTCCTATAATCATCACAACAACCAAGTACATAGATATTATTATTATCATTTTACAAATTAGGGGACTGGGGTCATAGGTGCTAAGTGACCAGCCCAGATTTATACAGAGAAAAGCAAAGCAGGAGGTCAAATTCAATTTTCTTTCTACTAATAATGTTGAATTTCAGAAATACTTTATCTGTAACTATAAATATGTGCTGTCTATTATGGTATTCTATTAGCCACATGTGGCTATTTAAATTAATTAAAATAAAAGTATATTAATTACAAAAAATAATATGTAAAAATTATTTTACATGTAGCCAGTAGCTGTTAGGGTTGCCAAAGGAGGAATGCATGAGGCCAAAGTGGTAAGGGATTATGAATTTACTAGTGCTCTGGTGCACGAAATTTATGCATGGGACAGGGGTGTGTGTCCCTCAGCTCAACCTGTGCCCTCTTGCAATCCAGGACCCCTCGGGTAGGGTCCCTAGGCCTGGCTAGAGATCAGGGCCTATCGGGGCTTTCCCTCCCCTGACTGCTGGCAGCTGGCCCTGCCTCTGCCGCTGCCACTGCTTGCCATCTGTGCGGCACTGTCCCCCCATCCCCTGTGACCGGTTGCCTCCTTCTGTGGGTGACAGGAGTGGGGTGTGATCTCTTGGCTGGCCTGGGCCTTTCTCCACAGGGCAATCGCTGGCCAGCCCTGCACAGCTGCCACAGTGTCACTGGCTGGTAGCTTGGGCCTCCCTCTTAGAGGTGATTGATTGCAGGGCTCTGCGATCGATCGCTGCACAGAGGGAGGCCCTGCCCACGCACAGCAGCACCGCTCAGGTCCTGGGCCTCCCTCTTTGGGCGCTGGATCACGGAGCCCCCTCATCGATCGCCCCACAGAGGGTTGCCTGGGCCTCCCTCTGCAGGGCAATAGTGGGGCGATGGCGGGTCCCCCAACCAATCGCATCGCACCCACCTTGGCTGGCCTGGTGCCAGTGTGTGTCATAGTGTGGTTGTCCAGAATGTTGTCTGGATGGTTGTTCTGCTGTTTGGTTGTTCAGTCTATTTGCATATTACACTTTTATTATTATAGACTAGAGGCTCGGTGCATGAAATTTGTGCACGGAGGTGTCCCTCAGCCCAGCCTGCACCCTCTCCAGTCTGGGAACCCTCTCACAATCCAGGATTGCTGGCTCCTAACTGCTCACCTGCTTGCCTTCCTGATTGCCCCTAACCACCCCCTGCCAGCCTGATTAATGCATAACTGCTCCCCTGCCAGCCTGTTTGCCTCTAACTGCCTTCCCCTGCAGGCCTGGTCACCCCTAACTGCCCTCCCCTGCAGGCCTGGTACCCCCCAACTGCTCTCTTCTGCAGGCCTGGGTCCCCCCCAACTGCCCTTCCCTGCAGACCCAGTCCCCCCCAACTGCCCTTCCCTGCAGACCCAGTCACCCTCAACTTCCATCCTCTGCTGTCCGGGTCACCCCTAACTGCCCTCCCCAGCAGGCCTGATCGCCCACAACTGTCCTCCCTTGCAGGCCTGGTCCCTCCCAACTGCCCTCCCCTGCTGGCCATCTTGTGGTGGCCATCTTATGTCCACATGGGGGCAGGATCTTTGACCACATGGGGACAGCCATCTTGTGTGTTGGAATGATGGTCAATCTGCATATTACTCTTTTATTAGATAGGATAGAGGCCTGGTGCATGGGTGGGGGCCAGCTGGTTTGCCCTGAAGGGTGTCCTGAATCAGGGTGGGGGTCCCCTTGGGGTGTGGGGCATCCTGGGAGAGGAGCTTGTGGTGGTTTGCAGGCTGGCCACGCCCCCCGGCAACCCAAGCAGAGGCCCTGGGATCTGGGATTTATTTATCTTCTACAATTGAAACTTTGTAGCCTGGAATGGAGGGAAGCCTTCTGCTTGCTCCATGGTGGCAGCCATTTCTGTTGGGAATTATTTATCTTCTATAATTGAAACTTTGTAGCATTGAGTGGAGGCCTGGGCCAGCAAGGGCAGGTGGAAAGCTTGGCTTCCTCTATTGCCAGGGAAACCCAAGCCTCCCTCCTGCTCTCTGTGGCTGCAGCCATCTTGGTTGGGTTTATTTGCACATTCCCTCCTGATTGGCTGGTGGGCATGGCTTGTGGTATAGTGGAGGTACGGTCAATTTGCATATTACTCTTTTATTAGATAGGATTAGGTCATCGGAATACCAGATGGGCTGAGCCCCAAAATGGTGCCAACACCCAAAGAGGGGAGTCAGAGGTTTTTAAAGGCCTCTAGGTGGGCTTTTTCTGGGCGGAGAATTCTCTGTGCAGGTCCAGATTCTGGGAAACTCCGGAGGGGAGAGATAATGGTCTTAGCAGGTGGAATGTGGTCTAAGCAAGTGGAATGTCCGTTGTGAAGTTGCCTAAAGGGGAGTTTCCAGGGGAGGGAGTATCAATTTGATTATTTGATCTGACCTAACATTCCAGCCTTTTTGTTTTATGGAATAGGGATGAAGGTCATATCTTTTGTATTTACTTACTGCTGAGGTGGGACATTGAAATCACAGGGGAATGGACTTTGATAGTAGTTGGCTAGATGAGGGGTCACAGCAGCATGATTTCTCCATTGGTGAAGGCTCAAAAATGGTCCTGTTGAGTGACTTGGGAGGTAAAAGCTGGTCCTGAGGCTGCCATAGCATCACTTATCTGGTTTTGCTGCTTTTCTGGGCCTGGAGCTGAAATACAACTGAGGCCTAGATGTTATCTTTAGGGAGGAAAATATCAGGGGTCTTAGTTACCTGTCTAGTTATTTGCTAGGGGAGGATAGGTTACCCTGGGGGTGAGGTTCTTGGTTTCCTAGTTTTGCCCCTTGCTAGCATCCAGAGCTTTCTGGCCCAGTGAGTTTCTATACCTATACCTGGCCCGTGATCCTTGCTCTGAGGGTCAAAGGGACAATGAGGTCTGGGCACAAAAGGAGGTTATGATGGTGTCTATTGTTGGTATTTCTTGAGTACAAGTGTGGCTTGTAACCTGGTGGAAACAAACTGTTTTATAAATTTTAATATTACTGGGGCAAAAGCTAGAAGAACAAGAATTATGATAAATGGTCTGGTGGAAGAAAAGAGACATTAGTTTGGAGGACTATAGTCTAATATACCAAAATGAGGTTTATCCTCAAATCATTTACTCTTAAGTGTCCTTGGTTTAGGGAAAATAGAGTTTTCTAGACGGCTGCAAACTGCTTGGCATCTGGATTTTATAGATGGTTGCAAACTGCTGTTTTACTACCCCAGTTTCCCTATTCTGCTTGTCCTGGCTTACTGGCCTGTGTCATTTATATAACTTACTTTTAACATTTTTCTCTGTAAACCTTCTATAACTTTCACGAACCTTCTTACAACTTTCACAAACATTATTATAACTTTAACTCACTTTTTTTCCCTTCAAAATGCACATCTATGCCTCATACCCACTATTATAAAAACCATACAATTTTCCCCCAATTTAATTAGAATTCTTAACTCTTAGAAACCTTAATTTTCCAATGATAACCAAAATGATAACCAAAAAGTAAATAGCCAGCATTTCTTAGACTGACATTTATGAACATTCTCCACTTTTAAGAAACATACCTTTAACAAAGCACAAGAAATTACATTAACAGTTCCAAATCTACTTTATAGATTTTCTGTAACAAAAGCTAAATTCAGGTGAACTTAAAACTTATTGAAATATTTAGATGTTTATCATTTAACCCAGCAATGCTTTAAAGCTTTTAACTTGCCAAAGAAGACTTTGGAAAATTGTGTATACTGGTAGGCATATAATGCTGGAGAAAAGGCTGAGGTGGGGAGGGAGCAGCCCTACAGCCTGTTCTAGGACTTCAGTTTGCAGGCCTCCAGCCACTTGGATTTAAAACTGCCATATTTTTCCTTAGAGATAACATGCTAAGGTTTGGGTGATAATGCGTTCAGCTTCTGATAGTAGCCGGACTGTTAAGTAAGCATGTTCAGTAAAGAAAGTTGTTCTTTGGGAAAGGTAGGGTGGGGGGAAGGGGGTGAGAAGGTCCTGAGGTGAGAGTGGTTTTCAGAGCATTAAAGGGGTGAGAATGTTGGTCTTGGGGTCTAAAGGCTCAATGAGGGGGTCCTTTGGCCATGTCATGTCACAGAGGAGCTTTGTGAGAAGACTGAAATTGGGAACTCAGAGGTGAGAGTACCCAGCGAGCCCCAGAAAGGAGAGTATTTCTTGTTTAGAGGAGGGGACAATCATGGAGGAGATAAGGCGTTTACAGTCTAAGGAATGGCACAGCTTTGTGGGGTGAGAGTGAAACTGAAGTAGGTGCCTATCATTTGGGACAACTGAGTTTTATGAGGAGATGCACAGTAGCTCCGGTCAGGCATTGAGGTAGAACTAGAAAGAGTGAATGGGGATATTTAGTAAGATGCAGTGTAGAGGTGAGGTGGCTAATGGGTGTGAGACTAACCCATCAACCCCCATAATAGAGACTGAGGAGGGTATAAGGGTCCCAGCATACTTGGGGAGGGAAGAATAAATGGCCCAAGTGTCGATTAAAAAGAGATTGGCTTACTACCACCACAGTCGTTACCTGAAGCTCTGTCCTGGTGATGTAAGTCTGGGCAGCTTAGTCTTCGGTGGCCAGTCCCAGGAGGTCTGGGAGCTCTAAACCGGATCTAGAGGGTGGCCTTACTGAGGTTTGACCTAGAGGGGCCAGAACACAGTCTGATTTCCAGTGGCCTTTTCCGCACCAAAGGCAGGGCCTAGGGTGGGGGTCTTGGGTTTGGGCAGGACTTGGTCCAGTGTCTTTCCTTGTTTCATTTGAAGCACGGGCCTGGAGGAAGCTTAGCCCTGACTTACCCGTGGTTGGCACTTCGTTTGGGGCTCATGAGAGTAGTGGCTAGGAGCTGGAAGGCCTCCTGCTGGGCCTCAGCCATGGTCTGATCTCACTTTTGTTTTTTAATTTGGGTTTCATCTCTATTATTAAAGTCCTTAAATGTCAGGTTAACAAGGTCTTTTTGAGGGTTTTGTGGACCTGTGTCTATTTTTCAAAGTTTATGGTGTGTGTCGGGGGCTGATTGGGATATAAAATGGGTGTTCAGAAGAAGGGTTCCCTCTGGGGGAGTGAGGTCTAAGGTGGTAAATCTCTGCAAGGCCTCTGTGAGGCAAGAGAGGAAGAGAGCTGGGTTTTCATCAGGGCCTTGAGTGATTTCATTAAATTTGTCATAATTGACCACCGTGTCCTCAGTTCTTGCTACCTCCCTCAGGGGTAGAATGGACAAGGGAATAGAAGAGTCTGTTGAGGAGGGTGCTGTTTAGGTGGTCTGAGAGCAAGTGTTAGGTGGGAAAAGGCTATTTTGGAGCTTGCTTTCTTGGGATTTGGGCTCTCAGGGGCCAGGGAGAAGGTGGTTGCTGGTTAAAAGGGTCTGGGTTTTGGGAATCTACTGCAGCTGAGGGAGGGAGGTGTAAGGAGATGAAGTCTGTGGTCTGCTGGATCAAAAGTAGATTCAGAATCACAAGTGTTAGGGGTATGATGTTTTGTGTGAAGAAGGACCTGCTGGGTAGAGCAGGACCAACAGGAGAGGGTTGAGACTGGAGGGTGAAAAGGCCTGAATGTATGGAATCTCTGACTATTTTCCATTGCTATGACAGCAGTTATCTAAATTGTGCAATGTGTTAAAATTGAAAGTGCTGTTTGTCCTATGAGAGAGGAAGGGTGAGTGACAGACCACAAAATCCAAAGGTACTGTTTAGGGCAGGCGTCCTGCTGCTAAACAAATCACCATGGGAAATGAGAAGTGACCCTCTGGACTGGGCGTCCCCAGTCCAGAAGGGCCCAAAGCCAAACAGCTGAGGAGTCTTCTGGCCTAGTGCTAGGACTTTTGAGACTTTTAAGAAGTCAGTGAGAGAGAGTGGGCAGAAGACTGAAGATGAGGAAAATTGTGGGACATCACTCACCTAGAGAAGAGTGGCCGGTGTGGGATGGAGGCCAGCAATGGAGGAGAGATTCCTGATCCAGTGTCCTCCTTGCTGGTTTGGGAGGGCCCATAAGGGAGGGTGGCCTAATCAAGGCCTGCAATCGAGTCACCCGAAGCCAGGGCGATGGCTCCCCATCCCGGTGGAACCCTCCTGGATTTCGGCACCGAATGTTAGGGTCACTGAAGGAGGAACGCACGAGGCCAAAGTGGTAAGGGTTTATGGATTTATTAGTTCATCTGACTACCAGATGGGCTGAGCCCCAAAATGGTGCCAGCACCCAAAGAGGGGGAGTCAGAGGTTTTTAAAGGCCTCTAGGTGGGCTTTTTCTGGCCAGAGAATTCTCTGTGCAAGTCCGGATACTGGGAAACTCCGGAGGGAGAGATAATGGTCTTAGCAAGTGGAATGTGGTCTAAGCAAGTGGAATGTCCATTGTGAAATGGCCTAAAGGTCAGTTCCCAGGGGAGGGGGTATCAATTTGATTATTTGACCAGACCTAACAGTAGCTACCATACTGGACAGTGCAGCTGTGAAACACTTTCATCATTGTAGGTATGGCTGCTCTAAAGGCTGTACCAGATGGGTACTGTTTGTATTACATATGCGTATGCTAAGGAATAAAAAAATGGTAAAGTCAAGAAGATAAGGTAGAGAACACAAAGCGAGGCCCATGAATCCATTATTTGTTTTGTTTATGTGAGAGGGGTAAAGCAAATTATTCTTGAGTGCGTATACAAGAAGAAAAAAAGAAAAGATCCCTTCATCTCAGCATATGGAAAGTAGCAGAGGTTGTAGGGAGGATGTATTGGTAAATGTGGTAGTTAGGGAATAAGTATTTGAGTGTCCATAGGATGCTTAGTTCTAAGCTAGGTGCTGGAGGGTAATATTAAAAATAGACATGGTCTAGTGCACAGTTTGTGGATCCTATGATTTTTCAGAACTCCCAGAAAAGCTGACAAAGAATTGCCTCATGCAACTGCAGAAGAACCATACAGATAAAAACCATTCATACCGTCAAAACAGTCATACAGAATATTGGCTATTATTTTCTTTCTCAACAAATGTGGGAGATAGATTGCCTCAGGCAAAATAGTATTTTACACATGGTTTCCCAAAAGCCCTGTGCATATTTAGAGCTCTTCTCAAAATGTTTGCATTTGTTCTTCCAAAAAGAAATTTGCATGACATTTTAGAATTGCATTCTGTCTAGAAAGCAAATCCTAGCTTTTCATATTTAAATTCAAAGCTTTCTGATGTAAAATCTGCCAGCAAAATGTATGTTCCAAATTAGGTTTTCTCAGAGCACAGATTTTTTTTTTTTTTTTACCATTAAAATAATTTCGGGGGAAAATGCCTAACATCATGCTATCCTTTCTTGGTTGAGAAAACCACTGATGGTGACTTAAGGATCCTCCTAGTCTTCTACTTACAGAAAACCGAGGCTTAATTCCATTTTGATGGGGCTGTCCTGAGACAGAGTTATGCACTATTATTGGTGAGCCACTTGATGATATAGTTGTTCTATATAAAGGCTATAAATAGAGTATTTGACAGACAGCAGTAGCAAAAACATTCTTTAGTGAAGTAGTTGATGACCAATATAATTAGCAAAGATTGGTGAATTATTCAGATTGAATAAAAGGACTCTCAGTAATCCCTCAAATTCACCTTCCAAAGTGACTTCTTTGGGCATTATCATCAATGGCTTATAGCCATGATCCTTAAAATTTTTCATTTTGGGGCCCAATTTCTCTTATGCAGGTATCCTTCCTTTAAAACTCTGCATCAAGTTAAAAAAATGTTAGTGCTTTTTTTTTTTTCCATAAAGCATGTTGTGGAGTATTTACCATAAGGAATTCTAATGTAACTAGACTCAAGCAGCGGTCTAAAAAGCAAATCCTAACTTCTCATATTTAAATGAATGATGGCAGAGACCAAGTTGTGGGACCAGAGCCAATGGTATGGTTACTTGGTGTGTTAGATTGTTTCAGTAATACTCCTGCCTCCTTTTAGTCAAACCCATACTGACTCTGGACTTGGTCATGTGACTTGCTTACATCAATGGGGCGATAGCAAATGTGATACAGCAGCAGCTTGGAAAGTGCTTGTGTATTTGGGCTTTTCCCCTCTCTTGATGCTCTTTGGAACTGTGAGACCATGAGAAGGAGCCTGGTAGATAGACCATAAGGAGCAGGGACCAACAGTCCCAGCTGAGGTCCCATTAGACCAACCAAGATGGTAACCACCAGACAGGTGAGCAAGGCCATTTGGCCTCAGGCGATTCACCAGGTGAGTTCAAAGATCAGCCAAACTGGCCCACAGTAGCTACACTACCTGGTTGACCCAAAGAACATCCTTTGGTTTGGCTGATCTCTAGTATTTGTTTTATATTACCTAATTTCTGCTTTTATCTGTATTATTTCTTTCCCTTGATTCTCTTTGGCTTCTTGTTTTCTGCCTTCTTGAATTGGATACTTATTAATTTTTGGCCTCTTAAAGAGGTTGAGAAAACTTGCTTTAAAAGTAGAATTGAAGGGATTTGGTGGTGAATTGGATATTGGGACTGAGGGTGAAGCATCACAAAACTCCCAGGTTTGGAGTGCATTTAGATTGGCATTTTCTTTGTTTTAAAAAAATCTAAGAAAATTGACCTGAGCCATGGGGAAGCCCCAGTCTCCAAAAGATTGCCTAGTAGGAAAGGACCCTTAAATGAGCATACTTGGTCTAAGAGCCAGAGGATGAAAGGTTGCTGACTCTCAAGGGAGAGGTGCCTGTGGAAATCACTCTGACACACTGAGGCTGGCTTCCTTGGGCCTGCTGGAAGAATAGGGATTGCTTAGGGGCTTGGCTTGGCTCTTCAGGGCTAGGCTGGGCTCTTTGGAGAGAGGGTCCACCTTTTGGGACTGGCTACAGCTGTTTGAGTCTGGTCTAGGGTCTTTGGGGACTAGGTTTGGCTGTTGGAGGGTGGGTGTAGGGTGGGAATCTATTTATATAAAAGCCTAAGTGACCGTTCTGACCAGTCGACCAAATGACGGGTTGACCGGTCGCTATGGTGCACACTTACCACCAGGGGGCAGACACTCAACACAGGAGCTGCCCCCTGGTGGTCAATGCACTCCCACAGCCAACCTCTTGCAGTCGCTCACCCAGGCCTGCTGGCCCTGATTGTCACTGATCACCGGCCAGGCTGAGGGACTCCACCCATGCATGAATTTGTGCACCAGGCCTCTAGTAAATAAATAAAAATCTCAGATGGGTTGACCTTGTTTATGTCAGTTCAGGTGTAACAGAAATCTCTATTAAGTCCCCAGATAGTATCACAGGTGTTAGGTAGCTTTTGTTACCTCTTTATAAGATTAGTATAATAACAGTACTGATCTAACAGGATTGCTTGAGAATTAATTGATATGTGTAAAGCATTTGACATGCATACTAAGTGTTAGCTATTATATTATTATTAGGCAGACATAATACAGATCCCAGCATGGGAATTTTTTCATTGAGCACCACAATCTATCTTGCAGGGCCTCCCATCAAAGAGGGGAAACAAAGGCTTGGTCATGAATTAACTGAAATGCATTTCCAACCTATCTCGAGCTTGCAGAATTAATATGTTCTTGATTCATTATCTTGTTTTTATTTTATATTTAAACCATGTCCACATTGTGTTCATTAGATCTTGTCAGTCAGTATCACTGTAACGTGGTTCTTCGTGATCCCCTCTGTTCCAAGTGTGAAGAAATGGATATACCAAGGATTCTATAGTTTGTGATGACATTGTAATAAAAAATCTGTGTTCTGCATTATTGTTTAAGCTTTTGAATATTTGATTAGTACTGAAAATTTCCCAAGTCATTTAAAATATGAAATTAATATTAAAAAATAGCCCTTTATTTTCCTTATGCAGGGTTTGGCCTGTGTCCCTTTGGACAGGTTTTGTCCATCCCACATGTCCTCTCCAATTGGAACCCGGGGTCTCTGAGGCAAAGGCAGGATGTGGATCCGTGTCCTCTAGGTTTGCAGCCACCTGCTGCTTTGTCCTGGAATAGCTTTCTTGGCTCTTTGTTCTTGAATTCCATTTCCCTTCAATTCTGTTAAATTGTAACAGAAAATTACTCTTCTTTTCTGTTGTAGGAAACTATTTCTCTTTTCCCATTGGGCTCTCTCAATAATTACCATTCTTTATTTTAACACATTGCACAAGCATGAGGTCTTGTATTTGTTACCAACACTTGACTCTTTTTATTAACTTACATGCTGCTTCCAACAGCAATGCCCTTAATTCTCTTTGAGGTAGATGGAAGGTATGCCTCACTTCAGGCCCCTGGCTGCAACAGTATATTGGATGGTGCTAGGTGCCCTGTTGGTGCCCAACAAATAAGCTCTAATGCTGATGAGAATGAGCAGGCATGGGAGAACCATCCATCAACTCTCCGTCATACAACATTGAAGCAGAGTGACTGTGGTGCAGAAGGCAAACCTGTGCAATCTCTGTGGAGGTCTGGGCGGTGTACTGCCACAGACTGCATTAGTTAAGCCTCGCTGCAAGTAAAATACTACCCCCCCCAATTTGATTAATGTACCTGATTATTGCTGGCCAAAATAACACAGCTCATCTATGCCGCTGACCTGTTACAGATTTCTGGCTTGGTTTTTTGCTCCCTTAAATATCACAGAAAAGGTGGGTGGTAGGGACACTCCACCCTGTAACATGGCCAAAGGTTTTCCTGTAACATGTACTTTTTGGTACATGTCCTTTGTAGATCATGAAACAGACCTTGCCTCAACTAATATCTCTCTTGGCAAAGTTGAAATACAGAAATATTCAGTGACTTATTTTATATCTTTTTGAGTCTGTGAGTAGCCAACCAACAACCAAACCAGATGATAAACCATCTAATTAGCATTTCTGCCTGAATATGACCTCTGAAATGGAGTTTCTTCTCCCATTTTTGCAGGTTTCTTCATCTTTTGCTGTTCTCTTGATAAAAATGATGTCATCTTAAATTAAATAAGGTAACTACTTTTATTTCATTTCTAAGAAAATTTTAAGTTTCCAGTTCACCACTTAAAAGGGTCCCATATGTCACTCTCAGAGAGCCTTTTGAGTTGAATGGGAGGTACTATGAACTCGTTTTGTTTTTTAAACAGAGGAGACCATGTTCTATCATAATAGTAACTGCTGCCACTGAAGTAATTTTGAGATGCCATAGTCAGCTTTCAGTCTTAGGCACCATAAATGCAAGAGCCTTATTCTTCAAGTGCTTTAAGGAAAACTGGTGATTATAGTTTCTTCTATGGCTGCCTCGATTTGGAGCCTGAAATTCTTTAAAAGCACCTTCCACATTTGATCGGTGGAGGGAAATTCCATCTGGGCAGTTCTTCTGTGCAGGATCTGGGAGTGGTGCTAATGGGCTGGGAGCAGAGATTCTTACAGTTGGAAGAAATAACTACTTAAAGCAAATGCTAATGATTTAAAATGTTATTCCTTCTGTGCTTTTAGAAAAAAACAAAATTAAAGTAATAAAGGCTCACAGCCTGTACCTCATCTCCAGTCACTCCACTGGAATTCCCAAGAGGGTCTCGGCTCCCCTCTCCTCCCTTTAAAAATGGTGGACCTGGAACCACTTACAGGAGAGGTTTAATAAGAGGCAAATGTGTTTTATATTTTGTATCTTGTTAAGTGAAAAAAGATGGATTCTTGCAAGTAGTCTCTTGGTGCAGATTTGAGTGGTCTGTGCATGCAAACATGGGGATGCTTCGCCAGCTAGCATCTCTGTTCTGGTCCCCCTTGGCTACTTAAAATCCCCCCTTCCAAGCCACTCCTCCCCACCCCAGAGCCAGCAGAGATGAAATTGCTTCATTTGTAGAATGGATCTGCAGATCCAGGAAACTTGTTTCTATCTGATTTGCTGATAATTTACTCCTCATTTGATTTGGGGGGGGGGGGGGAGGGGGCGTGAGGATAAGTGAGGAGGAGAAAAGCCCAGTTTCAGCTCACATAGCCCTTCCTCAAGGAAAGAAGGGACTGCTTTTCAGGTTGCAGAAAACCATGACTGAAAGCAACTGAAAAATTAATAAAGATTTACACAAAGATTGCACATTTGTTAGTGGAAAAGCAGGAAAACCTTGCACCTGTGATGGAGTGACAAAAAAATTCTTCACTTAAAGTAGCTCATTGGAAACTGGGAGAGGAAGAATGATTTAATAAGTATACATTTTATCTTAGATATATAACTTTACAATGAGACACATTCCCTTTCTGGCAAATTTTTTATGACCTTTGGGTGCCAGATAGCGCCATTCCTGCTGTCTGCTTTCGCTATTCAGCGTTGAGGAAGCCCATTATATCTGTCTTTGATCCGGAGATCGGGATTGCTAAAACTGATGGCCACAATTAAAGACAGTCCTGTTGAAAAGCTGACCTCTGTCTGCTCTCAACTGCATGTAAACTTTTCAATATGGATGTAATTTGGTATTAAATTACCCATGCTTTATTGCTTTTTAGTACAGCCCTGTCTGTTGGCTTTTAAAGATAAAGGTAACATAAAAGAAAAATTGTGGTGTGTCTGCATAATTATGTAATTATAAACTTGTTTTCCTACATTCAGAAAACCCTTTGTGTGTGTGTGTGAGTGTGTGTGTGTATGCATCAATTGAAAAGTAATAAATTGGTAGGATTGGAGAAGAAATATATATATATATATATATATATATATATATTTTTTTTTTTTTCTTTTTTTCTTTTTTTTTCTTTTTTTTTTTCCTCCTGATCTGTTCAACTTAGACATATGCTGTGCAAGATAGGTCACTGTATTTAACTGTTTTAATCTTGGCTCCCAGAGGGTATTTTTGGTTTAGAAGTAAGGTAGTTTTGTAAAAAGATGTCGCCGTGTTTATTCTTTAGAATTGGCCAAACCAGAATGGAGTTTGTCCCAGAGCTCTGAGGCAAAACCTACCTGTTTCACCAAAGATTGGTTCCTATCTTAGCAGCATGAGAATATTCCAAATGTTTGGAATAAGCTCTTGGATGAGCTAAACCTCACTCTGCTTGAAATTTAAAATGAGGGTTTTTTTCTTTTAACATTCCTTTTTTTTTGTGGGGGGGTGGGGACGGGATTCTGCTGAGGGGAACTGAGAACGGGTTGGGAAGATTGGAGCCGACTTCCCTTTTATATTACAGAGTTGTGTATTCCTCTCAGTTCTACTAGCTACTGCTGTTATTTCAGCCACGAAGAGCGTAAGCTATCATTAGAGTCTGATACAGGTTTCTAGAATTGCGTTTTCTGAACAGACACAATATCTGTTCGAAACGATGGTTGAAATCACAATCCCATCATAAAACTTGGAGGAAGACATACTCGCAGACCTCTGGAAACGTGCAGTAATTCTGTGTGTAAATGGAAAATTTTGAGCTTGCTTCCTTTTCTTGTTAAATGTTCCATGGCAAGATTTTCCAGTAGAACCGCATAAAAAGTCAGGCAGATAAAAAACTGGTATCAAAACAAACAACTCAAGTGAAGCCACACAGGCTGCTTCTGATACCTTAATACATAATAAAGCAAAGGTTTCAAGTTGGGGAAGAGTGTCTGCAGAATGAAGGCCTGTTCATCTCTCCCTCCGTGTCAGACCTCCGCTGAGTTATTTTTCTTGTCTGCTGCCCCCCCCCCCCCCCCCCGCCCCGTCCCCCAGCCTAATACTCGGCACACTGAAGAATTGCATCCTGACCAACGTTGTAATTCATCTGGTTGCACTATAAAAATTGCATCCTGTGGAAAACATATGCTATATACACTTTTATTGGCTCTCATGCAAAGAGGTAATTTCAGAATATCGAGGAAGTGTTGAAAATAGATTCCATGCTAGATTTAATTTCCTACCCCCATCAACACTACCCCACCCCCAACATAGCTTGCTTTAGGGACTGAGAACAAAGAGAAGGGTCAGTTTCAAGTAAACTTTTGTCAAGCTACTTAATCCTTTTTCTTTCATTCCTCCACGATGGATCTTCTTTCCTCTGATGATGCTAGTAACAATGATGAGATGGCTGGGTCATTAGATTCAGTGAGGGGAGTGGGGGGTGGTTAAAGGACTATGGGGGTTAAAGGACGGAGCTGTCCAAGATGATAGCCATTAGTCCTATGTGCCTATTGATGTTTAAATTAATTAAAATTATATTAAAATTCAATTCCTCAGCTATCCACTACATGTCAGTTGATCAGTAGCTTCAAGACACTAGTGGCTACCAACTTGGACAGCACAGATATGGAACATTCCATCATTGCAGAAAATACTATTGGAAAGAAATGGGCTAGTTTGACTTGGAAACTTGGCTAAGTCACTGCACCTAAGTTTACTCATCTGTAAATGGGAGTAATAATAGTATTGACTTCTTGAGGTGATTATTGCAATAATTAAAGGAGTAATATATGTGCTGTCTAATAGAACTTTGTGCAGTGATGAAATGATCGATATATGCATTGTTCAGTATGGTAGCCACTAGCCACATGTGGCTATTAAACACTTAAGATATGGCTATTGTGATAAAAAAGTGAAGTTGTAATTACTTAAAATTTAAATAGCCATGTGGAGCTACTATACTCTTCAGCGTGGATCTAGAATAGAGCACTTGCTCAGGAAACATTAGCTTTTGTGTCTATTGGCTCTTGGTGGATAATGATACATCACAGGTTTGTTTTGGGGTTTAAATGAGAAAATTTTCATAAAAAGCACTAATTAAAGACTACATAGTTAACATATTTTTCACCATGCATTAAATTTATTTATAAATATAAGACTTGTGGGAATAGAAGTTATTTTGAATAAGAATACAAGGCACTATGAAATAGTCAAGGACCAAATAATAAATATGTCTTCTGTTTAAATGCTTCAATAAGTTTGAATTCTAAGAAGGTTAAAATACCTAAGTTAGTTCAGAAGACTAGTGAGAGGATCATTATTTTTTTATCGTCTCCCTTAATTTTACTGGTTATCATTAATATGTAGGCCATACTTGGTACTTAAAAAAAATATTTTTATTGATTTCAGAGAGGAAGGAAGAGGGAAAGACAGAGAGATGAAACATCAATGATGAGAAAGAAACATTGATTGGCTGCCTCCTGCATGCCCCCTACTGGGGATCAAGCCTACAACCCGGGCATGTGCCCTGATCTGAAATTGAACCCTGACCTTCTGGTTCATAGGTTGACACTCAACCACAGAGCCACACTGGCCAGGCCATATTTGGTATTTTTTAAAAGGGCTTTGGATCAGCTGCATTATTTTCTAGCATGAATAATTTAACCTAGTGGTATTCTTGTTTGATTTTACATATAGCCACAGGTTTGGGGAAAAACATAATCCTCTCTTTTTAAATGTAGCTGCTTAAAGCTATACAATGGAAGAGAGGCTCGGTGGTGCTGAAATGAAGGGTTTCAGCCACATCTACAAAGCAAGCAGACCTGTTTTTGATTCCCTTATTTGCAGAATTAGTTTGGAGCAGTATCCACAAAATTTCACTGAACAATTGTGAGCTCTCGTGTGTTGTTTTGTGGGAGTTTGTCCTGCCCTCCCCACTTAATCATAAGATTCCCGATGGCAAGTCATTTTTTTAAAGAAAGATCAGATTGCTTGGGGACATCAGCATTATCTATAACCACTCTAAAGAACATCACTTATTTTACCAGTACAGAAACAACCTGATCTTCTAATCTTGGGGAAAATATTCCATTTTATACTGAAACATTTGGTAAAAATTAGTGTCTATTTAAAAAAATTGTTATCAATTAAAATTAGGTATTACAAGAGAGGCTGCAATTTGGGATAACTTTAAAGATCCAATTTTGTAAGAGATCTGAGAATAATTTAACTCTCCTCCTAAAATATTCCACTGGATATCATGATCCATATCCACTTTGGCATTTCTTTAGCTTAAAAAAAACCCCACCTAAATATTTTTTTGGGGAAAATTCACCAGAAAAGCCCATTGTAAGAGAAATGTGCCTACAAAAATAAGCGTAGGCTTGAACACAGAATTTTAGAGCTGAAAGAGACCTCAGAGCTCCCATGGTCAGGTACTGCAGAGGTTAATTAACTGATTCATGATTACACAGAACAGATCAGGTTCAATTCAACTCTGAAGGGCCCACTTTACTTGCCAGTGTAGACAGGAGACATGATTCACTTAAATAAAAATGCATCATGAGCTCACTGCTAACTTAACCCCAATTGTTACAATTGTGCTACCTTGTGGGCTCTGTGCTACATTTTTATTAATCCCTAACTTCTCATTGAGATTACTTTATTTAAATGTCATCACCCAGCTCTAAAAATATGCTTTCAAAATAACCGTGGTGGCCATGGGATACAAAGTATTGGGAGAAAAAAAGGAAGCAGTAGAAGCCAACTTCTGTTTGATATGTAGACGTGTTTCAGTGCACTGGGCCCCTGGCGGTGGTACCGTGGCAGGCTTTACAGTCAGACCTGGACATCCCAGCTGTCAGAGGGGGACTGCCATCACCACTGGCAGGGTTGTGCCTTTGGAGGCATTTGGGTCATTGGTAGAGTAGGATCAGAGAACAGTATAAAAAGTGAGATGAAGCAAAGGGGTCTATAAACTAGTCTTATGATGCAAGGTGGGGTGGGGGAGGCCCCTGGCATTAGACAGAGAGAAGATCAGAGTCAGTTAATAAGTTTGGGGTGCTGGCGACTGAAACCAGATCACTGGTGCCTGTCAGCTGGAGAGGGGCGTTATCCCAGGTGGATGGTGACCTGGTAATCTCTGCTCCAGCATGTGCCTTAGTATTCATTCCTTTCCACTCCTGTTCACTTTTTTCAACCCTTTGTCGAAAGACAGTGAAGGGTTGGCCTTTTCTCCCCCATGCTGATACGGGTAAAGGCAGAGACTGATGGTGCCAGCCTTAATTCCCCAAAGAAAAGGAGATCCAGACTTATGTGAATACCGTTAGTTCTGAAACAAGAAAAGATAAAACAGGCTACATTCATGTATTCATGAAGCAGGCAGTGTGTGTATTGGCGAATTCTGTACAAATTCACTTATTGTTCCGTCCCTCTTATTTCTGAAGACCCTGTGCTCAATTTTCCTCAATAACATAAAAGCAGTTTTAGCACAACTGAATTTTCAGATTTAAAACGAGGTATCCACAGTTCAAAAATGCCCCTTATGTGTGTGTTTTTGTGCAACAAGTTGGTTAGAAGATCAGTGTGATTCCACTGGGAACAAAAGTTTTTTGTTGTTATTGTTTTTATTTTTATTTTTTTATTATTTTATTATTATTATTATTTTTTAATCAGTAAAACTAAAGGACATCTTCCAGGTAGGAGAATTGTGTTCATGGGTCAGAATTTTGACATCTTGATAAAGATGCTGAACTGCAACAAGCAGCCAATTTTCTTTTCTTGGTCTGAATCACTTGTCTTGTTTTTCCATTGATAAATGTTCTAACTTTGATAGCTGGAATGACATCTTTTATGGGGACTGGGGAAAAACTGGGCCTAGGAACAGTGGTTCTCAAATGTTTGTATGTCCATAAATCACCCAGGAAACTCGTTAAAAAAAAAGCTGATTGTGATTCAGTAGGACTGGAATGATGAGGCCCATAAATCCCTAATTTATACAAGTAGCCCAAGTGATTTGATCTGTAGTCACACTTTGAGAGGCACAGTATTAGTCTAGGACAGTCGTTGGCAAACTCATTAGTCAACAGAGCCAAATATCAACAGTACACCGATTGAAATTTCTTTTGAGAGCCAAAACTTTTAAACTTAAACTTCTAATGCCACTTCTTCAAAATAGACTTGCCCAGGCCGTGGTATTTTGTGGAAGAGCCACACTCAAGGGGCCAAAGAGCCGCATATGGCTCGCGAGCCCCAGTTTGCCGACCACGGGTCTAGACAAAGGTGAGTAAACTACAGCCTGTGGGCCAAATCTAGTCCATTGCCTGTGTGTGTAAGTAAAGTTTTATTGGAACTCAGTCACCCTCATTTGCTTTTGTGTTGTCCATAGATACTTTTGCACTGCATTGGTAGAGTTGAGTAGTGTGACAGAGTCCGTAGAGCATGCAAAGCTTAAAATATTTACTACCTGGCCTTTTACAGGAAAAATTTGCTGACCTCTGGTCTAGGAGAGAAAAAAAGTAAACTTGTTTTTGGAAGTCAACATATATATGTGTGTTTCTGTATAATATGTGATATGTGAACTCACAACTGTAAACCCACTTTGCCCTACACTGTATGTGTGTATACACATGTATGATATCTTAAATGCCTAGTCCAAGTTTACCCATGTAAAATGTTCACAAAGGGTGGATTATTTTGGTTCCAGGGCTAGAGGTTGAGTGTGGTGCTGTCTCAATAATTTAATAGGAGGGCAGTAATGTAGGAGTTGTGTCATCTCTCTGGTTACACAGGCAATGACCCCAGAGTTGGCTCTGTTATATATGGTGTTTGTGACCTTGGACAAGGTACTTCAGCTCTCTAACTTCTATTTCCTAATCTGTGAAAAGGGGATGATAGTGGCACCTACTCATGGGGTTTTGAGGATGAAGAAAGAAAATGTGAATGAAGTCTGTGGGATTGTGTCTGGCACACATCAAGTGCTCAGTGAATGTTGGCTCTTTGAAGCATCTATGTCCTCACCAGTGTTGCGTGTCACTCCTGAGCTGGGGTGGCTCAGTTGGTTGGAGTTGTTACCATGCTGTGCTGATAGTGTGGCCCAAAGTTTAGGACTTTGGACAGCCCAGATCCTGAGTCTGTTGATTTTGAACGAGGCATTTTTGAGGCATAATATTCTCTTATTAAATGTCATTGCCAATTTTCCTTTTGAATACACAGTTTTAAGGAGGTGCCTGTACCTTTGGAAGTGGTTATTCCAGTCTCCTTGAAAAATATTACCTAATTGTAGCTATGAAACCTTATTTCCCATCGAAGTTCCATCAAACAACAGCCAATAAATGGTAAGTTAAGATAAGGACTGTGAAAACCCTGTCTACTTTATTATAATTTCTTCAATCTATAGTGAATCACTGATGGTGGATATGATACAAATGCCCATTTCATATGCAATTGTGAAAAATCTGTGTATAATCCAACAGCCATGTTCTTTCTGTTCTGCTTATTAACTAAGTGGTTGAAAAAAACACATAGTACCACACACAACGAAAAAACAAACCAAACAAAAAAACCCTGGAAACACAAGATTCAGGTTAAACACTATTTTTACCTTTGGCCTGTTTAGAAAAGAGAATGAATTTGCCTTTGAGTGAGGAAAGAACAGATAAAATATTATCATCATCATTATCACAAATTACTCCTGTATACTGAGGCCATGTGTGGCTCTCTGGGATCATCTCTCCACCTTTAAAGCTTTTTATTTTTATTTTTTTGATTTTTAGAGAGAGGAAGGGAGAGAGAGAGAAAACATCAATGTGAGAGAAAAGCACTGATTGGTTGCCCACAACCTGGGCATGTGCTCTGACTGGGAATCAAATTCGCCACCTTTTGGTGTATGGGTTGACACTCCAACCAACTGAGCCACACCAACCAGGGCATCTTTTTCCATCTAAAGCTGTGATTCTCTGTGGAGGATGATTTTGCCTTCTCAAGGGGGATGTTTTTGGTTGCCACAGCTGGGGGCTGTGGAGAGGAAATACTACTGACATCTAGTGAGGAGAGGCCAAGGATGCTGCTACACACCCCACAGTGCCCCTGGCAGCACCACCCTAACCCCACCAGACAGTTATCTAGCCCAAATTGTCAGTAATATTAGTGATGACAGAAATCCAGGTCTTCCAGCTTCTGGACTAATCAATTATAACTTACTTATTGCCATTTGGCCACCTCCAAAATCTTCCTTCTTTTTAGCTTTTCTGCTACTTGACTGCTTTGTAACCCCAAAAATATAATTCCAATTTAAAAGCAGTTTACCAAAGTAAAATGTATTCACCTTGTGGTACAATTATACAATAGACTACTATGCAGCTATAAAAAAGAAGGATCTCTTACCCTTTGAGACAGCATGGAGGGACCTGGGTAGTATTACGCTGAGCAAAATAAGTCAGTAAGAGAAAGACAAGTATCACATGATCTCATTTATATGTGGGCTCTAATGAACAAAATAAACTGACGAACAAAATAGATCCAGATACATGGAAGCATGCAACAGACTGATGAATCTCAGAGGGAAGGGGGAGGGTGATTGGGAAGAGATTAACCAAAGAACTTATATGCATATATGCATAACCCATGGACAAACAATAGTGCAGTGAAGGCCTGGGGAGGGGTTGGGAGTGGGGTGGAGAGGGACAATGGGACATAAAAGAGGGACATTTGTAATACTCTGAACAATAAAGATAAATTTAAAAAATGTTTCAAGTTTCTAATTGTTAAATATTTCAAATAAAATACAAAAATAATACTAATAACCTACCACCTAGCTTTTAACACATCTTTGTCATTTTTTTTTTCACTTTAAAAAGTAGGATATCCCAGATACTCAAATTCCTTTTCTCCCACCCTAGAGGTAACCACTATTCTAATTTTGTTTATATCAGTCCCAAGGTGGTTTTTATTCTTGCTTCAGCTATATATATCAATAAATAAGCTATCAACTATATATCAATAAATAAGCTAATTTTTAAATACAGTCATGTGCTGCTTAATGAGAGGAATATAATCTGAGAAATATGTCATTAGGCAATTTCATACTTGTGCAAACATAGAGTATCCTATATAATAAAAGCCTAATATACAAATCAACCGAACGGCAGAACAACCAGAGGAACGACCGGTTGCTGTGACATGCACTGACCACCAGGAGGCAGATGCTCAATGCAGGATCTGCTCCCAGCAGGCAGGCCCCAGGCCAACCAAGGCGGGTGCCAGTGGGGGCCCCCGATCACCCTGCTGGTCGCCTCCTGCAGATTGTCCCTGATTGCTGGCCAGGCCTAGGCACCATACCCATGCATGAATTTCATGCATCGGGCCTCTAGTATTTACATAAACCTTGATGGTATAACCTACTACACAGCTAAGCTCTATGGTTGTTGACCAAAACATCATTATGCAGGGCTTGACTGTGAGAATTCCTACATTTTGTTCAACATTGTAACTTTTTAATATATTTTTATTGATTTCAGAGAGGAAGGGAGAGGGAGAGAGAGAAACATCAACGATGAGAGAGAATTATTGATTGGCTGCCTCCTACTGGAGATCAAGCCTGCAACCTAGGCATGTGCTCCACCAGGAATTGAACCATGACCTCCTGTTTCATAGGTTGACGCTCAGCCACTGAGCCACATCATCCAGGTATTCAACATTATAATTTTGAGATTTATCCATGTTTAAACTTTTTAGAAATAATTTATTCTTTTATCTGCTGTATAGTATTCCAACGAGTAAATAAAATCCTATTAGTTTCAGTTGCTTTTTTTTGGTGATGAGTATGCTGGCATAAACATCCTTATTATATGACTTCTAGAGCAGCGGTCGCCAACTGGTGGCCTGTGGACCACTGGTGGTCCGTGAGGTCCGCAAGGTTGGTGACCGCTCTTTTAGAGCATGTGCAAATGTTTTTCTGTGATTGATCACTAGAAATAGGGTATGCATAGCTTTGTCTTCGTAGGAGTTGCCAAAAGTCCCTCCCACATTTCTTCCCCCTTTCTTTACTGTCACTTGGTGTTAATCAGGCATATTTTCTTTTGCCAATCTGATGAGCTTAAGATGTCATTTTAGTATATTTTAATTTGCATTCTGTGAATTTCTGTGATTACTAGTGAGTTTGAACATCTTTCCATAAATTTACTGCTCATTTGGAGTTCTGTTAATTGCCTGTTCATTTTCTCAGCCCATTTAAAAAATTATTTATGGAGATTTAGAGAGAAAGGAAGGGAGAGAATGTGTGACTAAGCCAGAGAGAGACAGAAACATTGATTTGTTCTTCTACTATTTATACATTCATTAGTTGATTCTTGTATGTGCCCTGACTGGGATCAAACCCGAAACCTTGGCTTCTCAGGGTGATGCTCCAACTAACTGAGCTACCTGGCCAGGGGCCTCAACTGTTTTTTTCTATCAAGTTTTTCCCCCTTATAAATATACTAGAGGCCCAGTGCACGAAATTCATGCACGGGTAGGGTCCCTAGCAGCTGCTGGCTACTGGCCAGGGCCTTCCTTCATTCCACGCCGCCCCCTGGTGGTCAGTGCACGTCATAGTGAGCGATTGACCTCTTGGTCAGTAGAACTCCCAAGAGGACACTTTGCATATTAGGCTTTTATATATATAGACTGGAGGCCTGGTGCACAAATTTGTGCACGGGTGGGGTCCAGACGGCCAGGGGGAGGGGCCCCAGGCAGTTGGCAGGCTGGCCCTGCCCCCTGGTCGAACTCTGGTCAAACTCCTGGTCGAAGGGACAATTTGCATATTACCCTTTTATTATATAGGACTAGAGGCCCAGTGCATGAAATTCATACATGGGTGCAGTCCCTAGGCCTGGCTGGCAATCGAAGTGCAAGTGTCTGGCATGGAAGGGCAGGTCCCAGCTGACCTCTGGGCCCTGGGCAGCACTTGGGCCCCTAGGCACCCACATGCCCCCCAACCCCGCCTGAGTCATTGCTCCCCAGTCCCCATGCGGAAATGTGGAGAGCGCGGCCGAATGCAGCAGGCCAGAGCACAGCATGGGCCTCTGGGCCACCCAGCGGCACCACATGGAAGCCAGGTGGGCAGTGCGCTCTCTCCCGGCCGGCCTGGCAGACCGGCTCCTGTGTGAACCCACAGGGAGCCTGACCAGCCCCAGTGGTCCTGGCAGTTGCAGCCCGGCACACCCGGAAGAGGCCGTGCAGGTGTGGGGCGGGCTCCTTGTGGGCATTTGGCACCTGAGCACAGGGGCTTCCCTGGTATGCAAGCCCTGTCATCCCGCAGGAGGGTAGCAGGGGGAATGAGAGAGAGCTCGGCGGACACCCCACCTTATCACCACACCATTGTCCCTGTCTCCTTAGCTCCCAGGTAGCCGGTGAGAGGTTGTAGCCCCCAGCCCGGGTGCTGTGGGAGGTAGGTCACTGCCACCCACCCCCAATTCCTGGTCCCAGCCCGGGTCTGGCCCTGATGCCATCTGTGGGGCGATTGGTGGGGTGATCAGGCTCCTGCTCACACCCACCTTGGCCTGGCGCCTTCCGCTCACCTGCTCTACCATCCTGCTGTGGTCCTGCTCTTGTCGGGGCCCAGCAGGGCCAGCAGTGCCTCTGCTGCCTCACCAACGCCTGCCATGTTCCATGCTGCCCCCTGGTGGTCAGTGCACATCATAGCGAGGGGTCGAACTCCCGGTTGAAATCTTGTTTGAGGGGACAATTTGCATATTAGGCTTTTATTATGTAGGAGGATAAGATTTTCTTATATTTTTGATCAGAATACTGTGCTAATTATATGAGTAGAAAATATCTCCATCTGCTCTGGGACTTGTCTTTTCACTTTGTTCGTTGTGTGTGTTTTGTGAAGTTTTAAATTTTAGTACAACCAAAATTATCAGTCTTTTATTGTTTGTGTTTTTTGCGTCTTGTTGAAGAAATTATTCCCTACTGGGATGTCATAAATATATTCTCCCATGTTTGATTTTTGAAGCTGAATGATTTCACCATCTCAAATTTAAATATTTAATCTATGTACAATCTATTTTTCCATTTTTGTGAGAAAGTAATCTGCCTTTCTAAGTGGATGGTTGATTGTCTTAACACTCTTTGTTGAAAAGTCCATTGTTTCTCTCTTGATTTGCAGTGCAGCTCTGCCACATGCTAGGTTCCCATATGTCTATGAGGGTTTTAAGTTTCCCATGTTTATCTCTATTTTAATATTAATGGTTGTAATTACTGTAGCTTTATAATAAGCACTGTTATCTGGAGAGGGGAGACTCCCCTCCTTTAATCATCTACATTTTCTAAAACTTGTCTTGACTATTCTTAACTTTTTGTTTCCATATGAATTTTAGAATCAGTTTGTCAACTGCTAAGAAATGTCCTGCTTGGGAGTTTGATTAGTATTGTGTTTAGTTTGTAGATTATTTTAAGGCGAATTTCCATTTTAAAATAGATTCTTGCTGTCCGTGAACAAAGTATAGCTCTCCACGTATTCGAGCCTTTCTGAGTCTTCAGGCCTTTCTTTTCTGGCACCTCTGTGTAGGGATCAGACAGCTTTTCTAGAAGTGCATGCTGGCTTCTCCTCCACCTGCCTCTCTCCTAAGCCCAGCAAAGAGCTTCTCATGTCCGTGGTGATGATGGGGGAATGGCTCTCATAGCCATGGACAGGGGCACTGGACTATAAGGATCCCGCCACCTTCTAGTCAGCCCATTCGCTGGTGGAGTCTGGCTGCTATGATGGGTGCAGGGCAGAGATGAGTAGTCGGAGGCTGAGACCAGGGCAGTAGGTCTGAGGAAGAGGCCTGGGGGCTCTAGTCACGGTGAGTGCAGTTATTTCCTGGGCCGAATTGCTTTCTGTTTTCCAGTGGCAAGATATCTATGCTTTGGAACATAGTCTCTGAACTAAACTGCTTGGTTGGATTCAACTCCCATCTCTACCACATACTAGCCTGGGGAAATTGCTTAGGGCCTAGTGCATCTGTTTCTTCATTTGTTAAGTAGGGAATCTCATAGGGTTGTTTTGAGGAGTAAATATCAGTAAAGTGCCGAGAACAGTGCTCTGCTATTTGGGGGTTACCTGCTGCTCCATTACCACACCAGTAGTCTTCTTCTTGTTATGGTATTGAGTGATCTGGGATTCAAGTGGGCATTTTCCTATGTGTGTGTTCTCTTGAAGTGAGCTTCCTGTGACACACTCTGTCTAACCTATTGGAGGTTGATGGTGTCCTTAGCATATTCAAGGTTCTTAGAATATCTGTAGAAAAACACATACCTGTTTAAACTTATTTAAGCCAATATTTTCTAAACCTACCTATCCATTGAACTCTTCATGTTTTTCCAGAGAGTACCTGTTAACATCAGTGTAATTAATATTCCAGAGAAGACAATTTTAGGAATAGTCCTTAGGGCATTACTTGTAAAAATTGTTTATTTTGGCAAATAGTACAGAAAGACATCCCAAGAAGATACATTCTTAGTGTGAGGTTTGAAAACAGAGGTTGGATAAAGAAAAGAGAGTGACATTTATAGGCAGTCTTTGATCAGTAAAATATCCTTTAAAGTAGATGAAAAAAATCTATATTGTACATTAGCCAAACAGCTTCCACTGATTACAAACATTCCTATTAATAAAAGTGTATGTGTGTGTACATTTTTAAAGGAAAACTAAAAGTGTTGTATTTTTGGTGCCTATATTGCAGCCTGGTGCAGAGGTAAAATTTGATATATTTCACAGAAGCGCTGCTGGACTTTCTCCTGAAGACAGGAAGGCCAGTTTATTGGTATTAATCACGGTTCATTTACTGCTTGTTTTTGTTTCTTCAAAGAATCCCAGTTGCAATTGGGAATGGCATTTTGGGAATGTTGGGAATGCTACTGAGATACACACTGACTCCTCCACCCCTTGGATGTATTTTGTTATTTCCTTAGCCATGTGCTCTGAGAAAATATTTGACTAGTTAATTGTACAAATCAGGAACAAAATGCAAAAGCAAAGCAAAGGGGAGGCAACTCCGTGTTTGTCTCCTCCCCTGTCACTGTCCTGTCAACTTACCTTACTGTTCTTAACGGAGCTGAGGGAGAAGTGAATGATGCTAGTGTTTGATCCAAATAATTAGCTCTTTATCAAGAAAAGCAAAGCAAAACCAATTGTACACATACTTTCATTTCCTTTTTGTTTATTTCCTGATATAGCTTCCCTTACCCCCTGTCTATTTTTCCCTCCATGGGACTTTTTACTACTGTAAGGTGGCACCTCATTGTGGCCCACTGATGCTTTTGAAAGCTGCTGGGAGCAGGAGCTGGTAGAGGAGATCTAACTCAGTAGAGAACTAGAAGTGAGAAGTAAACTCTTGGGCTGGACCATTGGTCTTTTCAGTTATTCATGACTAAGTCTCTGTAATGCAGTTTCCTCCCACTGCAGTTTTATCAGATAAAGTAAACAATAAAATCCAGATGATGTGTTGGTTACCTGTAATACATTAAGTTTACATGTTGGAATAAAATGTCGAGGTTTAGGCCTAGTTGATTTTAGAATCTTAATTACAATTAATTTAGAGCCTTAGTTTTCATGGCTTGTGTTTTGTTCTTTCAGCACACTCATGCTAAGTAAGATGCCTTGGGTTAACTCAAATTAGGAACATTTTGTTGCTTTACAGTTTTATGAATGAAGTTTTATAGATATTTCTGTCTCACATTTTTTCAAACAAATTTCATTTACTACTTTAAATCTATGAATTATTCAGAAATCAAGTTTTAAAGTAATAACTTTTGGCTTATCTGTCAAAGTTACATTTTCATGGGATTTAATCATCACTCTACTTAAACAGAAACATTAAAATGCAAAATGAGGCTTGTTTTTCATTTAAAAAGAAAATAACTGGTAACATTTGCAATATGTAAACTTTGTTGCCTGGTAAATTATAATCAGATTGCCATTGGTTCATTCATTACATTGCTAAAAGACCAATTCCCAGTCATGTCAGTATAGGCTTTGGGTAGACGGGATTTGTTACTATTAAAGGAGGCTATACTAACAGAGGAAGGAGTAATTTGGGGTAGAATAAGCTAAAAGTGTAAAGAGTCATTTCTTTTTACTGAGAAAGCTTTCAAATGTTAGATTTTAACTCTGTCTTGGGCAAGATCCATTCGACATGGACCATTTTATTAATTAAAAAAATACCTTCCATGCCACTAAATTCATTTCTCTGTGTACAGTTGACTTTACAGTAGGATCGAATGAAGGAGAAGTTGAGAATTGCAGAAGAAAGTTTTTCTCTTTGTTTATGCCTCTGTTGTTGTAGATAAAATAAGTGAATGGTTACGTAACTGTTTTTTTTTTTCTTCTTTAAAGTAAAGGCTTTTTATTTTATGCTCTTTCTGGTTTTTACTCTACAGAAGACAGGTGATTCTAATATGTCCACTAGTGGGCGCTGCAGTGCTTCGAACGCTATATATTTATCTGAGCATAGTATAAAAATAATCATACAGTGAATGGTGAGTTTTCCTTAAGAGCTACTGTCCTGTCAAGAAAGACACGAAAAATACATTTGGAAGATTATATCTACTGAAATTATTTACTAAAATTTAAGAACAGAATAATGTGCTTGAGATTGCTACTCAGTTTTTGCTGGCATTCACTTATATATGTGAATTGTCACATTTATTCTTGTTTGATAAACATATACATTGAAGTCCACATTATGCAGAAAAGGAAAGGTACTTAATGCCATAGTACAAATTAACAATATTTATTAGGAGCAAATCTTGCTTCTTTCTATTAAAGAAAAACATTGAAC
Organism: Corynorhinus townsendii; assembly: GCA_026230045.1. Taxonomy (NCBI): domain Eukaryota; kingdom Metazoa; phylum Chordata; class Mammalia; order Chiroptera; family Vespertilionidae; genus Corynorhinus; species Corynorhinus townsendii. The sequence goes on from JAPDVU010000011.1 coordinate 15,981,818, forward strand.
ATGTTTGGTTGGTGTAATTTTGAGTATGAAGCAGTGTAGTTGTGGCTAAGATGTCTATTTGATATTTAGGGATGAATTTGATGCTTTAATAAGGGAATCCTCTGTCTCCCTCATCCATCATCCGCCATCCTCATCCATCCAAACACCACTGTAAATTTGTCAGAGCCTTTTCCATATTCAGTACTTGTATAAATAATGGCTGCTGTGATTTGAAAAAAGGAAAATGTGCACTTTCTGGCTATGTTATATATCTGATCATAGTCATGGCGACATCTCATAGTTTTATTTTGCATTGTGGAGCCTCGGTGCATATAATTTAAGCCCCAGAGCATTAAAGGACATTTTTCTGTGCTGACCCTTATTGTGGTTAGTACTTGGCGAAATGAAATTAGTTGGGGGGGCTTTTCTACAGCGGATGAAACACAGCCTCTGCTCCATTACCATGCTTTTATCATTGCCCATCGCCTCTCCTTCTTTCCTTTGCTATCTTAGGGATTATGCAGGTTCTCTGCAATATTCTGAAATTAATCAAAGCAAGCAAAACCCCATGCCTTATTATCCATCACAGGAAGAGAGTGGTTTCCACAATTCAGACAGCTTTGTGAAGTTGTCCAGTTGTGTAACTAGAATTTTTTTTATCTTAAAAAGGTTCTGATTTTTACACAATGAAACCTTTTCATGTTAAACTTTGTGTGAGCGATGCATGGCTCCGTGTGAGTGTGACAGCCTGAATTTAACTGATAGGCTGTTTCCCTTATTTAAATAAGGAACTGATCTGTGAACATCATCCATTTCTTTCTTTGATTTTTAGCTTAGCAGAACAGCTGTATGTCCTTAATGCAGTTTGGGTCATAGAAGCTTTCTATGCAATGAGATAGGAGCAAACTTACAGCATGCTTATCCAGTCTGGACCTTGCGTTCTGTCTCATCTTTTTATAATCATACTCTACAAATGATTTTTCCCACTAAATTAGTGGCCATTGTACAGATTGCAGACACTTAGTTTGATTGAAAGTAATAAAAGGAGATTATCCACTGGGTTGGTTGAGTGAAGGTTCTGATTTGAGCCACTGCCTGGAGAGAAAAGAATTAATCTTATAAACCCGACTCACTTCTGCCATGCTTTGAAAAACTGCCAGGAATGCATTAGATCCTTTTTGTCTTAAGTCCAGTGAGAGTTAAAGGTGGAGTGGGAGAGATTCAACATATGAACCAATTGACCGTGGCCTGGGGTGTTATGCTCTGAGTGGTATGATGGGGGCTTTTTCTTGCTCTCTGAGTAAATTTCTACCACCACAATCTTTGAATTTGAGGAGGAGAAAAAGGAGGAGAATGAAGAGAGAATAAGAAATGTTTTTCATTTATTAAGTATATTCTTTGTGCCAGGCACTGTTTTAGATTCTAAATTTAGATTATACATGGTTTTTGTACCTTATTCTCATGAAATAGATTTATATGCCAACTTTATGGGAGTGGAAACAGGTATAAAGAGGTGAAGCGCAGGCACTATAGCTACTAGATAAGATGACTTGAGATGCAAATCCAAGTGTGTTTTTTTCACCTCCAAAGCACTTGCTTGTAAACACAAAACACTTGCTTGTAAACACCGTGCTCTCCTGCCTCCTCTGACATAGCAGAGATGGAAGCATTGGCTCTGGGAGAGCAGAATGAGATGCAGCATGCCCAGCACCAGGCTGGCCCAGGGAGGCACTCAGAAAACAATGAATGGGTGAAAAAGCGCACCGCTGATATTGAGGGGAAAGCCATTTGCCCTTTTTTAGGAGATAGCATGGTGAATTAGAAAGGCTGCAGGCTTGCGAGCCAGCTAGACCTGGATGCATGTATCTGACCTTCTCTTTGTTGTTGTCCCTGGGAGCATCCCACCTACCTCTCTGAGCCTCTGTTTCTATCTCCATAACATACCTCGTAGGTTGTTGGGAGTGTGGGGAGATGGCCTGGGAAGTGTTGGATGGCAGATCCCAGCATGAAGTTTATGTTGAAGGATGTGATGAGCTGCCTTGGGTGGGAGGTTAGAGGGTGGGGATGGTATTTGGAACCATGAAGGTGGCAGAGGGAGCGTTCCATATGTTACATTGGAAGAATCTTAAAACTTATAATTCAAGTGGAAAAATCCCAACTCAGAGGCAACACATAGCAGGACTCAAAACCTACCTCAATAACCTATGAATTCTAAAAGGACTACCCTTCCTGCAGAGCTTTAGGCAAAATAGTAATGTCAACTCGGATCTTTACTTTAGCTGTGTAATTTTCCGCCAGTGTGGAACACCCCAGAACATTCAATACCAGCCCTGCTTCTCTCCTTTTATGGAAGTAGCCATGATCTGATGGAGGACGAACTGACAAGCATCTGCATCTGCGCATCTGCTTTTCCCTTCCTTTGTATGTTGATTTCTGTCCTGTTGGGGGAATAAGAGGGAGAGAGATGGAAAGAAAACAAACAAACAAAAACAAAATAACCATTGTGCTAGAAGTAGTTCCTTTTACTCAAATTCTTCAGGTCATTTGGTTTGTCTGAGGGGGTTTTCCTTTGATTATCAGCCTTTTGTTGTTATTTTTTGTTGATGATTGTAATCCATTTTCCCAAAGTTGCCCCCTTTTTAGTCTTGAGATCTGGCAGGACAGAATGAAGACGGGAAAAGGAAAAGTAAGGGGTAAGGGAGTCAAAAGGATAAACAATTTGGGCTCAGGCTGGGGGGCTGTGTTAGGATGGTCAGCATGCTAAGGGCCACTCTGCGGGCGTAACCAAGATATTTGGAGGAAGAAGGCTGTGGGACCTATTGAAGCCTGGTGGGCATATTTTGTTAATTTGTGTGTGTGTGTGTGTGTGTGTGTGTGTGTGTGTGTATGTACTCAGAATTCAATATGAGTCTCTTCTTACCTGTATTTAGGAATGCCTTTTTTACTCACTAGCTAAATAGAATGACACAATCACCTTACTTGTCTCTTGGTTGCAAAGTCAGTAGGACTAGTCTTACATTTTTGGTGTTGTTATTCAGGTATTATCAGCCTGGAGAAACCAGACCTCCACCGATTCTCTGGCGGGGAGAGAATATGCTCTCTCTAACCCAGGGCTTTAGGTACAAGCAAACTGGCAACTGGGAGACAGGTCAAGGACTGAGTCTGTTTTTCTTTTCTTCCTAAGCCTAAAGGGTTAGGAAGAAACTTGAAGGGGGCTCAGGATCATGGGTGGAGGGAGTTCTTCAATGCCCTCTTGATTTCTGAACTTCAGGGCCATTGGGGCTGCCCCTTCCTGTCCCTGTGCTGGCCTTCTTGGGGTGGGGGTGTAATGTGAACACTGTGTAGGGCCCCTTGGGCATCTGGTTAGGGATTGGCCTGAGCCACGAGAGCCTCCTTGATGCATGAAAACCTCCTCTGTTTCTCCCATTCTTGTCCTTCCCGAGGGAAGGAATTAGAAAAGGAAGGCACAAGTGGGGAGTCCCTGGAGTCAGGCTATAGCCCTTCTCCCCGTTTCCCTCTTGCTTTTGTCTTGCCAGAGTCAAGCTCCTGGTCTGCAAGTTGTTCTGCAGATGGCTCAGCAGCAGACACCCAGCTGGGCTGATTTAACCCACAGAGTGTTTGTGTTTGTGTTTGACAGCCAAGACAGGGAGCAGGGAAACTGTTTTCATTGGGAGCAGCCTCAGTTGTTTCTCCAAAAGCAGTTGGTTGAACTGCTGTGCTGTTTCTGGAGCCATTATGCCGTGAAGTGAAGTTTGGATGAAGGACAGATGTATTATCTAGGAAGGAATCCTGGTTCTTTTTCCAGAGAATGTTCAGTCATTGCCTGTGCCAACAAATGAAACTGTTCTCCAATGTTCTGTTTATGTAGAGACTATTTTTGGGGAGGGAAAAACCCCATGACATTAATCCTCTTTTGTTCTGAAGCAAGTAAGTAGCAAGTGTTGCTTAACATTCATTTTATAGATGAGGAAATAGAAACACTGAGAAATTAAATAGAGCAGTGCCTCTCAAACTTGCATGTATCGCGAAGTGCCTGAGGATCTTGTTATCAATGCAGATTCCGATTCAGTACTCTGGAGAGGAGACCTGAGGACCCGTATTTTTAACATGCTCCAGGGTGTTGCCAATGCTGCTGCTCTGTGATCATACTTTGAATTTCAAAGATGTGACTTACTAGGCATGTAGTGAGTGAGCAACTTACCAGAAGGCTACTTGCTTGTGTCCCAGGAAGCAAAGCCATACAGTCTTCCAATTGGACTGTATCTAAATTGTTTCAAAATAGTTGAAATAGGAAGCATACTACTTACGGATGTTGTGACCATAATGTATAAAATAACCAGATTGACAGGTTTGGTTTTTAACAGAACTAGCTGGTTAGTTTGGTTTCATGCAGCCATAACTATATCCTGCCTTAGATAATAGAAACATAAGAAATTACATCCAAAGATTAGGAATTTAGTAGTGCTTAGAACACAAGGCTTATAAATTCACATTTTATTTCAACTAAAGCCCATAAATGTGTGTGTGTGTGTGTGTGTGTGTGTGTGTGTGTGTGTGTGTGTGTGTGAGAGAGAGAGAGAGAGAGAGAGAGAGAGAGAGAGAGAGAGAGAGAGAGAGAGAGAGTATGTAGGTCCAATGTTACTGTTTCTAACTGCACTCCTGTAGTCTATTTCCTTATAACATGTTATCAGAGCAGAGTTGGCGTCTGTAAAAGACAATCTTTCCCATGTGCTGCTACTCACAAAGATTTCACAATTTGTTGATGACTCACACATCTGTGTGGAAATACATGCTACTGCCCTCAGCTGCAGTAGTTTATGCCATTCTCCCCTCCAGAATATGATTACCCAGAAGTATGTAATAGTCATTTAATGGGGAGCAGGTGTAAGAAGAAACAGTCATTTTGAACAAAAGGAACAGATGCAAATTGCAGCATGAAGGATTTAGGTTAGACATCCACATGTGGAGAAAATTCTCTCCTGCCAGTAAGAGCAGTGAAACATTGGAACATGGAATGAAAGCTGAGTTGCGGCACATTTTCAGGGCCTTTGAGAGAAAAGGGCAGGTGGTTTTATTTCAATGCTTTCTATGTAGCTCCTCACAGAAGGAGGCAAATGAATTCTGCAATTGCTGGAGATCATTTTTAGCTTTGTGATTCATGAGAGATGAATTCTGGGGACATCTGATTAAAAACCATGTCAAAGAGTCACATATTCCAGCTATCCTTTCTAATCATCCTAATTGATACTGGATGTCACTTTTTGGCATGAGGACTGGAATCCAACAAGTATTTGTTCGGACCTGTTTCATGTAATGTCTTTTATTTTGGATGATTTTCACCTACACCTTCAATGATAATAAAAATTGTCTCCCCTGAGGGCTTATGAGATATTGCAAGTACAGTATCATCTCGAATACTCAAGGGATCCAGAGGTCATCAGATATTCTTTCTCCCAGTATTATTTGGAATTTTCCACATTTTAATAATCTATACAGTAGTCCTTCATTTTCCTTTCTAATTGGAAATTCAACCAGGGATGCCTACAGGCATTGACTGTCCTCACTTTGAATGATTTGGTGGACTACCTAGTCACTGCTGAAGGATGTCCATACATGGGTCCATAATCACCATGCTGCTGTCATTTTTGACATTACACCATATAAAAGCCCATGTCTTGATAGAGAGTGACAGTGCCTAAAAAAAGTGGAGATTAAATTCTCCCAGCTTTTTGGAGGATCCTGAAAATATAATGCTATGTGTCTTCTAAGTGACTAATAGCACCTTCTTATAAACAGCATCATGAAATATCACACATGTGTATACACACACACACACACACACACGTATGCAAAATCACATAAATCTGAGAAATGGGCATTTGAGTTTCTAGTGAATATTTTTTAGGTCCATTATATATGGGGTCAGCAGCAGTGTATGTTCAATAAAATTCATCACAGGCAAATGGGAACGTGGAGAAACCCTACAGATCTTTTGGAGCCAGATAACTCAAACATTAAGAAGGTCGGCAAACTTGAAGCTTTTGAAAACAAGAATTAGGAAAATGGAAAAGAGGATGGGGGACGCTGATAGTCAGGCCTATGTTTGAAAGATCGCTTATGTGGAGGGATGTATGGCATCTGAATTCCATTCTTTTTCTGTTGTTGTCTTTATCCCGATCACAGACTCTATCCCTCACTGAGCTGACCCATCAATCAGTCAGGGTCTAGACAAGAAAACTGAATTCTGTGATGGTTGTTTGTTTGTTTATTTCTGTTTTTGGTTATTAAAACCAAGTTAGCTAAAGCTAAATTAGCACACCAATTCATTCCCATCACTTTGTCAGATTACCAGATCAGTCATGTTAATTAGTATTTTTGAAAGAAAAGAGATGGAACGTACCCTACTACATTTTTCTTACTCCACAAAATCCCAGAAATTTGCACTTCATAGAGTATTAAATTTCAAAATTTTGTTAAGTAAATTGCCCTCCCCCAAGAAAAATGTTTCCACCTGAAACCTGTATAATTTTCTTAACTAGTATCACCCAATAAATTCAATAAGAAGCAAAAACTAAATGTATTTCCAAATTAAAAACAAAATCCAACAAATAGAAAACAAAATAATGATCTTATTGCCTTACTATAACCATTATTTCAAAGAAGACATTTGAACACTGAAAATGTGGGAAAGAGGTATTCTAGAATAAGGAAGTGCCTATAGGTTAAATACATTTAGCTTATGATAACTTAGTGAAGAACAGTGGACCAACACTGGCCAACTGACTAGTATTTGGGAACCACTCTTATAAAACCCAGCTACTTGTTTAGGAATCCACCTGCTTGAGGAGATGGAGTGACTTTCGGAGGCCCATTGGACTTTGGCTGTTGGTGCTCTTCACTGATGAAATAGCTATGCCAGAAAAAAATTAGAAACATTTGAATACCTTTACAAAAATGTCTTCATATATTGAAACACATATTTTTGACTCAGTCAGTCTTAAAGATTTTCCCAGTACTATCTTTTGCTTGTTTCCCCAAGATTTAGTAATTCTTGTGGCCCATTACATATAGAAAAGGATATGAAACCTGCTTTTTTGAGGAAATCACACTGTATCTAAGTAAACTCTCCTCTGTTTGCCATTGTTTCAAACATGAAATGGTTCAGCAATTTCACTTTTGCATCATACTGCTTGAATTGAGAAATCTTCCTGTTACTATTATAACTTTTAGTTATAGTTCTTAATTCTCTTACTATTATACTGTATGTAAAACTTTCTGAACCAAGAAGACTTGATTGAGAGGAAATGAAGTGAACATCAACACTTGAAGAGTGAAAACCAGTTGTGAATACCTAGACTCATCCAAGCATTATCTGTATATTTCCTTACCTTTTTGTACCTCACTTAGGTGTAATAGTCCATTCTTATTCCCCCAGATTTTATTTTAGGAAGCAAATACTGGGCTTAGGTCAGTGTTCCAGGACAAGCTCCTTCCAGTGTTGTAACCATTTTTATCAATTGTTCTCTGTCAGAACGTCTGGGCCTGACTTGGTAGTCACTTAAAATGGTGCAGCGGGAGAGTCTTGAAAGATGCTTATTTTACAGATGAGGGAGCAGTAGGGAAGACTCTTGGAAGGGATTCAAGTTGAAATGCAGATGTCTGAGAAAGGGCATAACAGGACCCAGAAGTAGAAAATTGAGGAGGATGACAGAGTTGAAAGGTACAACAGTATTTCAGATAAAGCTTTACAGATTCCTTCCAGCATTATGTGGATTGCAGTTGGAGCTGAGTGAATGGTATTGCTATAATGTGTTCCACAGCTGTGAGGAGATGCCAGATGTGTGTGTGTGTGTGTGTGTGTGTGTGTGTGTGTGTGTGTGTGTGTGTGTTATGTTCTTTCGATAGACTTGCTAACAAGGGCCTGCATATGGTACCTTACCTATATTTGCAATCAGCTACAGCTTTCAAAGGCCATAAAGACATCTTCTGGGTTCATTGCAATGACGGCTCTCCCATTGGGTGCTGTGATAATGATTTTGGCAAAAGTAGATGTTTCTTAAAACATTGGCTTACTTAAAAATGACATGGGCGTTATCCATAGAGAGTCTGTTCCAGTTATAGGGTCCCTGAAAATTCTTTTGTTTCTTGATTCAACCCTTATAGCATGGACTTAAGTAAAATTTTGGCTTAAAGGAAAATTTAAAAGTCAAGTGTCACTGAGTTGACTTTAAGTAAACAATCTAAAGATCACAGTATAGTCCTCTTATTAAGTTCTTTTTTTTTTTTTGGGGGGGGGCAGCTATATCAAGGCATTCATAAAACTGTTTCTTTCCCCCACTTGTGTTAATACAGATATTAAGTCTAATAGAATCTACTTAGCATAAACAAGAAGATAAAAATGATTCCTATGATTGAAATGTTTGTTATTTAGCATTAAGCATCTTCCTGCTCCCATGCGTTTTGCATTTTAATCCACTCAGGGCTTGGTTTGGGGATTGCTAGATTAGTTTTAATCCCCTGTCTAATAGTGGAGTAGTGGTGAGATTTATTACACAGGCAGGGTTTGGTTCTTGGATTTAAAAGGGCTCACGTGCATTCTTCATGCATATTAAATTTGGGAAACCACTGGTTCAGTATAAAAGGTTGGGGAGACATCCTTTATCTCAGAATGGTTCTCTTTAGGAGCACAAAGTGCAGACATCATTTATCGCATTAATGAAAAGAAAATTGATTATAAGTGTTTCTCTCTTTGGGGTCAGAATAATGTTTTCAGGATCTGTTTTTTCCCCCCTTTTGAAATGTGCTCTACCATCATTTCAAAGCATTCTAGATGTTCTCTTTTTCTTTGAATTTTTGGGAGGCCACCTCCAGGGGAAAGATAAATAGGTTATTATATAATGGGTTCTTCCCAAGAAAAATGGTAACGGTTGAATACTACCAAACCAGGGGAATAAATATTTTTAGAAACCACAGAAAAGTAGGGTAGCTCACTATTCCTAGAGAACCTAATCATTGACACATTTTTCCAAATTGATATACAAACCTACTATTTTGAAGATTGGAGGTGTATTTTTATTATTTTAATATTAGCTATGTTCCACATGCTGTAAAAAGGTTCTGGTTAATGGAAAACTTAAAATCAGAATATCATGATTTGCAGGTTTCTGTGATTCATGAGTAAAAATAATACTGGAACCAAACTGGTGTGGTAGCTTGTTTTCTTCCATTGTTCTTCTTAAGTAATTTCATCTTAAGGAAAAGAATGGAATGCACTGTGTTGTCTGTGTTGTTAAGTGATGAATAGACAGGTGCTGGGAACTACTTGGGTTATTGGGTGGAAAGTAAAGAATTTTTATGGTGTCAAAATACCATCTAATATTTTAAATGAATCTTATTCACAGAACTTAAGTTTGTATTCGATGAACTTAATCTGTGACCCAGGAAATGTTATTTAGTTTATCTTTCAGGGCTGCTTTTCTCCCCATTAAGGTCTGATCTTCTAAAGGAAGAACACAAGTATGTGTAATGGTCAGTGGTCTCCTAATAAAATAAAGAGGAGCTCAAATGAGGGCAATACAGTTCTTCTTACTTAAGAGCCAGATTTAAAATGTACAAAACAGTGTTTTCTCTTTATGATTTGAGAGCTCAAAAGAGCAAGCCTTTCCATGTTCTTCAGTTTTACTTTAAATTTGATTTTGTTTCCAAATATATTTTATTCATTAAATTTTTTTGGTGCTGGCTGTGAATATGAGTAACTCAAAGTTGGTTTTCTTGAGAGTCCAGAACAAGAAAGAAATATATTCTCTTGGAATATTATCAATGCTATGATTTTAAATCCTGCTCAACGTGACTTTTAATATATACATTTAATAATATAAATAAGTGGACTTAATAGTAATACCAAGTTTGGACCTCTGATCCAGCTTTTAACATTTATGTGATGTAGATGAGAACATGCTGTAGGATTTGACAGTCTCTAAGGTACCTTTTTGCTCTAGGATTTTGTGATCATATGATCTAATGTTAGACAGAAATCTACAAACCTATTAAATTTCTGTTTTGAAAACTCAGTCAATTGAAGTTTTGAAATATTTCCTTCATGTTGTATAAAATACAAATATGATGGTAATATTTTCTTTTGCATTTCATCACCATCTAAATGTTGGCTCCATGAGGCCTGGCATACCATCTATCTTGTTCATTATGGCATCCCCAGAGCTTAGTACAAGGTCTGTGACATTTAATAAATGAATAACTTAATGAATGGATAGACAGATCTTTGGGAAAGAGATGTCTGAATCTCTTCTGTATAAGCTCCCAGACAACAACTTCTTGATATACTCTACAGACTTAGAGATTGTGCTCTTTGTAAACATTAAGGAATTCAGTCAATGGTTAGCCAGATCACACAAGGGGGGTGAGAGTGGGTTGAAGAGGAGGGGTTTGAATCCGGGGACCAATATTGAATTGTGGCATATTTCTATCATATATGTAAATATTAAAAAATAATATTATGCAGGGGTGGGCTAAAGTAGGTTTATAGTTGTGAGTAAATGAGTTTATTCTTGTATTTTATTAATTACTAGTGGCCCAGCGCGTGACATTGTGTGCAGCAGGCTGCTTGCTGCTTCCGTGGAAGCCAGTGGGAGCTGCAGTGCACCCACAGGAGCCAGCAGGAGCTGCACTGCTTCCTCAGGAGGAAGGTGGGAGGGAGCTGGGAGGGAGCTGCAGCTGTCTTCCATGGGAGTTGAGGGGGCTGGGGAAGGACCAAGAGGTGCTCCATGCATCTCCTGGTGACCAGTTACACACGCAGCCCTGCCCACCTGTGCGCCCCTGCTGTGCACGCAGCCTCATGCTGATTGGTCATTACGTGTGAGGGAGTGACAACCATTTGCATATTAGCCTTTTATTATATAGGATTGTATTACTTATTATTATTATTAACCTACTTTTGCCCACCCCAGTATAATATTATATATAATATTAATATGTAATAAATTATAAAATATACAAATATAAATAATGTTATATAGTGGAAATATGCTGTAACCCAATTTTTGTTTTCACAGAGATAGTTTTCTTCAATTCATAGTTTGATGAGTGTTGAAAGGGTGTGCCATTTTGCCAAATGCTTTTTCTGTATCAATTGAGATAAGCATGTTTGTTTTTTTCCTGTCATTCTGTTAATTCTTCATACATTCTATCCAGTTTTCTTGTTGTTTATTGTGAGATGGCAATCATTTTGTCATGGCCAGAAACCTTGGGATGTAAAATTTTTTCAAATATTTTTTTTCATCTATTATTAACTATTAACATCCTATATTTAGTGTTTGTAATTATTTTATCTTTGAACTATTTGCATCATCATCTTTCTGCTTTCTATTTCTCTTGCTATTTTCTTGTTTCTTTTTCCTTCTTGGTTTTTTTCTTGTTGATTGCTCTTCATTTTTGTAGGTAAATATTATTTTAACCTACTCTCCAACATGTCATGATTCTTAGAACTTTTTAAAAAAGATGTTCGTATTGATTTTATAGAGAGAGAAAAGGAGAGGGAGAGAAATATCAATTAGTTGCCTCCTGCACACCCCGTGTTGGGGATTGAGCCACAACCTGGGCACACCCCAATTGGGAATCCAACTGGTGACCCCTTGATATACAGGATGGTGCTCAACCAACTGAGCCACATGAGGCAGGGCAGAACTTAGAACTTTTAATTCTCAAGAATCATGTACTGTCATTGTTTAATTGTTCATTTCTAACTTTTTGTTTCAAATACCACAAATTAGATATTATCAGCAGCACTAGTATTTTATATAGACAATATTTGCTTGATTTAAATCCATGATTACGTTTTATTTACCACTTACTGCTGTATCTCAGACTTCCTTTTTGGGAATGATTTCCTTCCTTTTATATGCTTCTTCATTGGAAAATTCTTAGTTTCTCTAAACTAATAAATATATTTTACTTAACTATTATTCTTGAAAGATAATTTTGTTTAATATATAATTCTGGTTTGAAGATAAATTTCTCATCACTTTGAAGAATTATTCTGCTGTTTTCTTGTATCTTCTATAAATATTGGGATGTCCATGATAATTCTAATTGTACCTTTGTCATTTTTCTAGTCCTTTTTCAGTGATTTCTCTTTATCTTTGGTATCTTGTAATTCCACTACAAGGTGTCTAGGCATGGGTCTCTATTTATCTGGCTCGGGATATGCTGTAGTTTTTGAACCACTGGAATCATGCTTTTTATCAGTCCTGAAAAATTTGCAACTGTTACCTCTTTAAAATTTCCCTTCCTCCATTTTCTTTATTTTTGCTCACTGATATTCCACTTGCATATATTTTAGATTCAATTATTCACTCCTCTACACCTTTTAATACCTCTTTTATATTCTATATGGCTTTGACTTTAAATTCCTGGTAATTTCTTCATATGCATTTTCCATTTCACGAATTCTCTCTACAGCCACAATGATTCTATTTAATCCATCCATTAAGTATTTTACTTAAACAACATATTTTAATGTCAAGAGTTATATTTTACTTTTCTTTCTAATTTATTGGCTAATTCTTGATACCATCTCATTTCTTGCTTATTATTGCATCCCTTCTGTTATTTCTGTAAACATTTTTGTCCATAGATGCTTTCTATTCTGTATTTGAATGCCCCAATATTTATGTCCATTGAGGGTTTTAACCCTCATATTTGTTATTTCAGTGGCTCTCTTTAATAGTGAATGTGCTTATTGATCTTTTCTTCTGAGCTCTACTTCTTTCTTTAGAATTTATCTTCATTGAAAATAATACAAATGTACCCATTTTCCCCCAATTGAACCACTCTAGTGCCATCCCCCCTCCGCAACCCCAATCCCAGGCCTTCACCACACTGTTGTCTATGCCCATGGGTTATGCAGACAAAGCATAACAAAGCTAAACCCATATATGTTGTTTCCTAGATTTTTTATAATTGATATATGCATAGGTTTTCTGTGTGTATAATTCTAATGTCAGGTAAAATTAGTGGTATAGTACAACTCAAACATTTCTGTAGTTAAGGTCTTTCACAGAGTAGTGTTTGGCGGGGGGTGGGGTGCGTGGGTAGCATTGATTAATTTATTTTCTTTTTTGCAAAGTTTCTTTTTTTTTTCTTCTTCACTGATCCTGATTAGGAACAGGTACATTACAAACTTTAGCAATAAGAACCTCATTGAGAAGCTTGAGAGATGTTTTGTTGGAGTTATGTGTTATTGGCCTATCTCTCAACCACCCACATTTGAGGATGTATTTCCCTCCCTCCATGAGCTACTAAGTAGTTCTTTATGCTACCAACATCCTGCTCCTCACTAACTGTTTATTGGATGAGGGCAGCCACTGCCCTAAACACAGAACCCAGAAAAATCCAGAAATACTCTCTTTGAGTGGGTGAGCCTGAAACATATAAATTCAGTAGCTATGGCACAACCGTCTGTACTCACTATGGGAACTATGGATCAGAGGTCATTCTGCAGAGAAGGGAAGATGGATTCAGAGAGTGGCTGAGGTGAGTGGTAGAAGAAAGGCTCGCCAGGATAACTGACAGCATTTCTCTTCCTCATTCCAGTTCCTTTCCAAACCAGCTGCCTTACAATCTCTGGGTTTATGAGATACCCCTCTGTCCTCAGAATTTTTTTTCTTTTTGTGAAAAAGCCTTTTGGGGCCACAGACTTAGGCAACTAATATACCTGGATATAAATTCTAGTTCTAGTGACTCTGAGCAAAATTACTTAACTCCTAGGAACCTCAGTTTCTGCATCTGTAAAATGGAGGTAGTCACTTGTACTTCGCAAAGTTCTTGTGAGAATTTGAGCAATAGATGCAGTAGAATAACTGCCTTGAGTAGATTTTTAATAAATAAGTTATTACTTTTAAAATTATTTTCCCAGTCCAAAATGATATATGATAGTGTAATGTTTGCATATTTATTATTGCACATCCTATTCTGTCTGCATTATTGCTTCTTGGATGTTCTCCCTATATTCCCATTAGATTTTGAGCTTCCTGACTGAATGAATTCTAACGTGCTTCTCTATAATGTGTCAGAAATCACCCCAAAGTTTGAGCTCAATAAATAATTATTGATGGGATAAATGCTTTTGGGATTTCTTGTCAGGGAAAAACCAGAAGAACCAAGACTAGATAACTTTACCTATTATTTATGATTGCTCTCTTTATAAAGTGAGCCAAGCACAAACTCTGGTGTCTTCTATTCCAGAAAGAACTGCCCTTAAGTGAATAGTCTTCTCCTTGGATAGGCCCCTAAAAACTATGTTGTTTTAGTCATCATTTTTCAAATCAAATTCTATGAGGAACTCCAATATACGAAGAAGATTTTAGCAGAGGCTTTGTGGCTCAGCAGGAGAGAGAAGTCTTGAGCCCTATGTCTCATCTTTAAGGTAGATTCCAAGGCACCTTAGGGCTCTGAGGAAAATATTTTGAAAACCATTACATTAGATTATTTGGGATAGCCTATGTAACCAATAATTATCATGGGTTTTTACTGACTTAAAATATGTGAAACCAAAGGAGCAAGATGTTATAACTCTTCCCAGGGTTTTTATGAAAGGTTTTAGAAAACTGGAGTGGTGAACACACAATACAATATACAGATGATGTATGAAAGAAATGTGCTCCTGAAGCCTATGTAATTTCATTAACCAATGTCACCCCAATAAATTCTTTACAATTTTTTTAAAAAAGAAAGCTTTAGGGGATTGTTGTCAAGCTTATTACAATTGGAGGTGTGGGATTTTTGGGCCACTGTTATAAGCAAGAGTGATTTTGATGAGGTAAGATGGAAAATGTTTTGTGTTTGATGTCAAAAGATATAAGTTTGGGTTTTGGTTCCCTTTCTTAATGGCCAGTGATATTAGGCAACTTTGCAAATTTACTAAGTCTCAAATACAGATTGAGAATTATTATCCCCATGTACTTCACAGATCAAATGAGAGGTAAAATGGTTTTATAATCTGAAAAAATAGTATTACATATGTATGAGATATTTTTTAGTAATAAGATGATAGGACTGAAGAGAGAAAATATACTATATACAATTAATGATTTCCCCTAAACTTAACTGTTTCCATCTTGTGACATGGTCTACACACATTTCTTTTAAGTTTTCCTAAGATAAAAACCCAAGTAAGTGTAGTAGCAATAAAGGTCCTTCTTTGGTCTGGAGGTTTCTTATTTCTCCAAATCTTTGTATTTTTAAAATACCCTTTATAGTATCCAGGCATTGAAAACACATTGCAAACTTCTGCTTCTGAAAAGATGAAATAAGCAGGAACAGAAAAGGGACAGCCTTGTAATATAGAAAACTTTCAGGCAGTATATTAATTTGCTAGGACTGCTGCAAGAAAGAACCACAGACTGGGTAGCTTAAACAATAGAAGTGCATTGTTTCACAGTTCTGAAGGCTGGAAGTCTAAAATTAAGGTGTTGGCAGGTTTCATCTGAGGGCAGTGAGGGAAGGATCTGTTCCTAGCCTCTTTCCTTGGCTTGTAGGTAGCCATCTTCTCTCACTATCTCTTCACATTGCCTTCCTTCTACGCCTGCTTCTGCGTTCAGATTTCTTCTTTTCATAAGGACACCGGTCGTATTGGTTTCGGGCCAACCTTAATAATCTCATTTTAACTAGATCTTATCTCCAAATAAGCTGTAAAGATCTTATCTCCAAATAAGATGACAATCTGAGGGTTAGATCTATAATGTATGAATTTTGGGATGATACAATTTAGCCCATAGCGGTAACTGCTCTACTCTAGTGACACATCACAGAAAAATCTCTGGCCTCACGCCATTTCCCAGCCACAAAGGCCAAGTGGAGAGCTTATATTTCCACCCTTGCCAGGCCCCTACCCCCACCTCTAATTTCCATCAGAAAAGACTATGTGAGGAGTCTGGATTTGTACCATGGTATTAGGACATCCCTCCCCGCTCTGTACTGTGGTGGAGTCTGAGAAGGCCTGGTGGAAAGTCTTCACTCCCACTCATAGGCAGCAATAACAAGAAACACTCTTGGTGTTCATGGAGGATGAATGGGGAACTTGGACTTCTATTCCTACCTTCCCTGATGTCTCTCCTTCCCTGCTGGAGTAGTGTCAGAGGAGCCCTACTAAAAGAGAAGATTTAAAATAAGATCCAGAGTCTTATAATAAGAAGAATCTCCAGTTATCCTTCAATACTCACTCCTACCTAGAACTACAATGGAATAAAAATAGAAGTCAATAACAGAGAAAATCTCCAAACACATTTCTACATAATCCATACATCAAAGAGGAAATATCAAAGAAAATTTTAAAAAATACATGGAACTGAATAAAAATAAATGTTCAAAATGTCAAAACATGAGGGACATAGCTAAGGCAATGCTGTGAGGAAAAGGTATAGCACTGAAAGCTTATATTAGGAAAGAGGAAACAATATCAAAATCAATAATCTAAGCTCTTACCTCAGTGAAACAGAAAATCAAAATAAACCAAAAGCAAGCAGAAGGAAGGAAATAGTAAATACACAAGCAGAAATCAATGCAATAAAAAGCAGTAAAACAGTAGAGAAAATCAATAAAACAAAAATCTGGTCCTTTGAAGTGATCAATAAAATTGACAAACCTTAGCAAGACTGACAACAGAACAATGAGAGAAGACACAAATTACTAATATCAGTAATAAAACAGAGGTATGACCCCACAGACATCAAATGGATAATGAGAAAATAGTATGAATAACTCTACACACACATTTGACAACAAACTAACACTCGCATACTATGAAATAGATAATTTTAGTAGTTCTTTAACTCTCAGGGAAATTGAATTTGTGACCTAAAACCCCATGAAAAAGAAATCTTCAGGCCCTGATGGTTTCACTGGATAATTCTACCAATGTTTAAAGAACAATTCTAGACCGTCTCTTAGAGAAAATAGCAGAGGAGGGAATATTTTCCAACTCATCCTGTGAAGCCAGTATTGCTCTGATATCAAACCTAGAAAAATACAGTATTAAAAAAAAACCCCACAAGATATCCCTCATAAATACAGACATAAAAATTCCTTGCAAAATATTAGACACTATAATTCAGGAAATATATAAAAATAATTATACACTACAGCAAAGTGGAGTTTTTCCCAAGGATGCAAGACTGATTTAATATTTGAAAATTAATCCAATCTACCATATTGACAGGTTAAAGAATAAATAGATCAATCAATGCAGAAAAAGCATTTGAACAAACACAACATGCATTCATGGTGGGAAAAAGTTTCATAAAACTGAGAATAGAGAACTTCTTTAGTTTGATAAACAATATGTACCAGATGCCCTAACCAGTTTGGCTCAGTGGATACAGCGTTGGCCTGAAGACTGAAGGTTCCCGGGTTCAATTCCGGTCAAGGTCATGTACCTTGGTTGCGGGCACATCCCCATTAGGGGGTGTGCAGGAGGCAGCTAGTCGATGTTTCTTTCTTATTGATGTTTCTAACTCTCTTTCCCTCTCCCTTCCTCTCGGTAAAAAATAAATAAGAAAAAGCATATGTATCAGAAACTATAGCTATCATTATACTATTGCTATTTAACAATAGTACTATATGTTATAATCAGATTAGTAAAACAATTAAAAAAGGCCTTTTAATCAGAAAAGAAGAAATAATACTCTTTCTATTTATAGATCACAAGAGTGTCAATGTAGAGTATTTCAAGAATCAATTAAAAGAAAACCCTCTGAGTACCATTAAATGAGTTTAGCCAGATCTCTGGATTCAAGATCAACATGCAAAGTCAATTATATTTTTATAGTTTAGCAATGAACATCTGGAAACTGAAATTTAAAATGTAATACCATTGAAAAGAGAAGCCGCAGGGTAGGAGAAAATATTTACAAAACACATACTGATAAATATCTGATACGTAAAATATACAAAGAACTCTTAAAATTTACAATCAGTAAATAACTGGATTAAATAATGGACAAAGGATCTGGACACCTCACCGAAAATGATGTAAATATGGCAGATAAACCTATGAAAAGATGCTCATCATCATTAGAAAAAGTCACCAGGGAGCTGCAAATTAAAACAATAATGAGATGCCACTACTCACCGACTGGAATGACCAAAATTCACAACATTAGTAACACGGAATGCTGGCGAGAATGTGGAGCAGCACCAACTCTCATTCATCTCTAGTGGGAATGCAAGATGGTGCAGCTACTTTGGAAGACAGTTTGGCAGTTTCTTACAAAACTAAACGTAGTTTTATCACATGATCCAGCAGTCATGCTCCTTTGTATTTACCCAAATGAGTTGAAAATTTACATTTAATTAAACACCTTCACACAAATATTTATAGCAGCTTTATTCAGAAATTCTCAAAACTTGGAAGCAATAAAGATGTTCTTTAATAGGTGAATGGATAAATAAGCTGTGGTATATTCTTATGATGTAATATTCAGTGATTTAAAAAAAGAGCTAGTATGCCAAGAAAAGATATGGAAAAAACGTAAACTCATATTTCTAAGTGAAAGCAGCCAGTCTGAATAGTTTACTATTATATGATTTAAACTATATGAAATTCTGGAAAAGGCAAAGCTATGGAGACAGAAAAAGATCAGTGATTGTCAAGAGTTGGGGGAGGGAGAGAAAGATGACAGATGAAACACAGAGTATTTTTAGGGGAATGAAACTACTCTGTATGACACTATAATGGTGGATACAGGTCATTACACTTTTGTCAAAACTCATAGAATATACAACACAAACAGGGAACGCTAATGTACACTGTGGACTTTGGTTTATAATAATGTGTTAATATTGGCTTATCAACTGTAGCACATGTAGTTCTACACTAATGCAAGATATTAATACAGGGGAACCTGCCAGGGCAGCATGAGGGGATATATGGAAACTCTCTCTGTTTTCTGTTCAACTTTCATGTAAACCTAAAACTGCTCAAAAATATTCTGGTAACTGAAATAAATTCCATTACAATTTACAAAGTATGGAATATTTAGATTTATATCTAACAAAATGTGTCCAGAACTTGTATGCTGAGAACTATAAAAAATAATCAAAGATCTAAATAAATAGAGATACATACTATGTTCATAGCATTGAAGACTCACCATAGTAAAGATGTCACTTCTCCCCAGTTTGATGTATAGGATTAGTGCAATGCCTATAAAAATCCCAACAAAATTTTTGTTGATAATTATGAATATTCTAAAAACTATATGAAAAGGCGAAGGAACTAGAATAGCTAAAACACTTTTGAAAAAAATAAGTGGAAAGAATAAGCCTACCTTATTTCCAGATAGATGATTAAAAAAACATAGAACTATACTATGTACACATTGCACCAATGTCAAATTTCTGCATTTGATATACAAAGTGTACATCAGAGTGATGTGATATATATAGACATTGTAAAAGGATTCTGCCCATCTAGTTAACTAACACATCCATCACCTCACATATGTATCTGTGTGTTGTGTGAACATTAATTTCTACTCTCTTAGGAAATTTCAATTAGTAGTAGTTAAAAGAAAAAAACAGTTATTTTTAATTTTTTTTTAGGTAACTCCATACTGCTTTCCGTAGGGGGTACACCAATCTGCATTCCCACTAATAGTGCAAGAGTGTTCCCTTTTGTCCACATCCTTGCAACACTTGTTGTTTGTTGATTTATTGATGATAGCCATTCTGACTATCATCAATATGCCTTAGGTGTAAGGTGATATCTTGTGGTTTTAATTTGCATTTCTCTTGATAATTACTGACCTTGAGCATCTTTTCATATGTCTATTGGCTATCTGTAGAACTGCCTTATGACCCAGCAATTTCACTGCTGGGAATATATCTGAAGAAACCAGAAACAATGATTTGAAAGGATATATTCACCCCTATGTTCATTGCAGCATTATTTATAATTGCCAAGATTTGGAAGCAGACAAAGTGTCCATCAGTAGATGAATGGATAAAACAACTGTAGTACATTTACACAATGGAATACTACTCATCCATAAAAAAAGAAGGAAATCTTACCCTTTACGACAGCTTGGATAGACCTGGAGAGCATTATGCTAAGTGAAATAAGCTAGTCAGTGAAAGACAATACCGTATGATTTCACTCATATCTGGAATATAGTGAACAAAATGAACTAACAAGCAAAATAGAGACAGACTCATGGATAAGGAACAGGCTGACAGCTGTCGGGTTGGGGGGCTAAGTGGGGGCAATGGAGGGATTGAGCAAAAAAAGAAAGAAAAAGAGGAAAACTCATGGACATGGACAACAGTGTGGTAATTGACCAGAAGAGGGTGGGAGAGGTGGAAAAGGGTAAAGGCGGTATAAACAGTGATGGATGGAGACTTGACTAGAGGTGGAACACACAATACAGTGTACAGATGATGTTTTGTAGAATTGTGCATCTGAAACCTGTATAATTCTGTTAACTAGTGTCACCCCAATGAATTCACTAAAAAGGAAAAAAAAACACAACCCACAGCAAGCTCATTGCAATTGTGTTAGTCATTTGCTGGCTAACTCTTTGCTCTTATTCTCACCCTTCTGTGTTCTGTTGTTACATATGATAAATACCAGGGCTTTGCAAGGGACTTCTTCCAAATTCATTTGTCAACTGGCTTCTATTAGGTCCTACTAATTAGTGGCCATGGAAGGGACTTGATGACGACAGAATATTGGAAGAAGCTACTTACTTTTCACTTCCAGCTTCCTTTGACATTTCCCCAGCAACAGAGGGCAGCTATAAAACACAGCATGTTTTGGCAGTTCAAGCATATGCCATTTGGAGCCTTTTCCTGGTCCCATCACTAGCATTCAGCACCCCCTCAACAGCTCCAGCTTTAGTCGTGAGGTACTGCTTCTTAATCCAGGTGTTGCGATTCAGTCTTCTTTACTTCCAGGCTCTGGTCACCTCCATTAACCAGCCTTAGCAGTAATAGTTGCTTTCTTTAGTTAGTGACTAGTCTTTGGATTACCACCTTTTTTACACTCTCTTTTTTTTCTTTTTAAATATATTTTTATTGATTTCAGAGAGGAAGGAAGAGGGAGAAAGAAACGTCAATGGTGAGAGAGAATCATCGATTGGCTGCCTTCTGCACACCCCGCAGCTGGGGATTGAGTCCATAACCTGGGCATGTGCCCTGTCCGGGAATCGAACCGTGACCTCCTGGTTCATAGGCTGACACTCAACCACTGAGCCACACCGGCCAGGCATACACTCTCTGATCTTTTAATACCTTTCTAACCAATTCCCTGTGTTAAATTTCTGTGTTAGAAATGCCTACAGTGGTTCTCTTTTCTGATGTGACGTTGACTATAGATGCATCAGTATTGAGTGAAGCAGAGCTAGTCTCTGCTACAGGAATTGCTCTACAGAGAAAAGACAATATTCTTTTTGTCTCTTTATCTCAGAGTTGAGCCTCTATTCTTAGAAGCTTTGTGTAGAACCTTCTGGAAGTGAGAAAAAGCATGGGGTATATTCAACCTGAACTATAGCTGAAACTTAGCCCTAAGATCCCTGAAATCTTTGTGGGAATGGTGGAGACTGGAAAAAAGATATTTCAAATTGGAACATAGTTTTGTAATTTTCAAGAGAAGGATATTTGGATGCTGTTCTTTTCCCCCCTAGGAACTATGCCTGAATTAGCCAAATAAAAACAGATATATTTGTCTGGAGATTCCAACAAATTAAATCACTCTACATTGACATTTCCTAGACTTTTGATTTTATGTTCCTGGAAACAAAACTGAGAACCCAACTCTTTAGTTTTACCAAGGGAGCAAGTTAAAAATGGAAAATAATAGTAATAGTTATCATAATCATTTCATTAAACAAAGAACAGCTTAGTAAAATAAATACTAGACATGAGATCAGAAAAAAGCATAGTGTTTTAAATTTAAGAAAGTGTTCCTTACAGAATTTTACATTTGTTCTTATTTGTTTATTTAAAAAATATACCCATGATCCATTAAAATTTTTCATTGGCCTGGTGTTTAGAAAGTCCTAGTGGAAAATTTAATGTTGATTTTATGGTATAGGTAGAGTGCATCTTAGAGACAGTATTTCTATTACAGAGGTATTTCTTTTGTAAGTGGATTGAGATAGCCCTCTCTTAGAAAACTTCTGTGTGTTTTTTCATTTGAAGATGTGTGTCCTCTTGTTTTAGAGTTGCTAACAGAAGTTGAAAATGATGTTTTCATGAGAGATTGAGATTCTGTGTCTTCAGGAATCTATACTTAGGAGAAAAAGTAGAGCAGAGTTTGGGAGAGGGAGAGTCTCTCTTCTTTTTCTGGAACCTGTTGCTGTGCTTTGAATACTAATAGACTAGTCCTCTGGGAGCACCTGGTGAAAATCTCCTTGACCCAGATGTTAGCTTTCTCATAATAGTCTGCAGCGACACTGAGCACAGTCATACTCACCAAGTTGCTTTACAAGCATGCAAGCCAGAGCAAAACACTCCAGATGCTATATAGTGTCTATAGAAAATATAGTTTGCAAGAACACATGAAACTCTTCCTTTGAATATTCCTAGCTGTTCTTGGGAGTGATAGATTTTCAAAGGAAAGCATAAGATACTTTGTGGAGTAAGAATAGGAACTTTATTTGATTGTTGTTGATGTGATTCCTTTGTACCCACTAAGCGGAGAGTTTTGACAGCACTTGGTTGTTCATGTATTACATAGTTTGCTTTTGGTATATGACCAACCATCCCACAACTTAGTCACTTAAAATAACAAACATTTATTGTTGTTGTTGTTGTTGTTTACAAAATTATGCATTAACTAGATAAATTATGTGGTTTGTGCTGGCCAGACTGGCGCCAGATAGTCCAGTATGGCTTTACATGTCCGTGGCCTCAGGTGAAATGGCTAGAAATACTGAGACTAATAAGGACTCTTTCCATGTGGTCTCTGATTTTTCCAGGAGGTGAATGTGTGCTTTTGCACATGTTGGTATTGGTGCTCAGCAGCAAGAGAAGAAACTTACTCTTTGAGTCTCTGAACACATCATGTTTGTTAATATTCCATTGAATAAACCACCCATTCACTTGCATGATATTTGAGGCCAGATTTAGGGAAGAAGAAATAGACTTCATCCTGGATAGGAAAACCTGCAAAGTCATTTATAAAGGAACATGGATAAGGGGTGGGGAGTGTTTTGTGACCAATTTGCAACCTACCACCTGGAGTAAGGGTGAGAATCTTAGCTTTGGGTTCATATAACACATATGCTCAGCATGGCTTTAGGTTTCTAGGTGACAGAGGTGGCCTTCAACATTGGTAAGAAAATTCTGGTCTTCTTTGGCGAGTATCACCTACTGTCATGTGCCCTTTTAATATCGTGCCATTTATTGAACCATTGTCTTTCAGTCCCAAACCCAACCTTCTGTATGCTGCTTTGAGATTCTAGAGGCGGGAGCCCTGCAAATTATATTTCTGCCTTGCCTGTGGGTTCCCTGCTAAATTCTGACAATAGTGACTACTAGAAGAATACTGAAAGGCTAAAGAGGAAGAAATGACATTCTCTTTTGGTCTGTCACTTTTGGACTTCCTATTTTTCCTTATGATTATCATTCCAGCGTCATTTTGTCACTCTGTCCATAGAAGTTCCTTACTACAGAGCAATTAGATCCCATTTGCAGTTTTCACACCTCACTCAGATAAACCAGCCCCAGCCACCTGGCACCCCCTCCTCATAGACCTTAGTTTGGCCCTTTCTTAAAACCCCTTAGTTTAATAATTCCAACCTCTTTGTTTTATTCTCCCAGTTTTAGGGGCGATTTGATACTTTAGGGTTCTTTCTTTCTTTTCAGTTTGCAGATTAAGAATTCTTTATTCCCAGTTAATAATTCATTATAGTAAATTTTCTCTGTTACAGTAACCTGTGTAGTTTCTGTCTTCTGTCTGAACCTTGACTAATCAGGTAGGAAGAGGAAGACAAGAAAGAGAAATTAATTAGAAATGTTCAAGGCACCACTGGTTTTCTGCCATTAGTTGTGTGGCTATAATTACAAAATGTTTAAAACATCGTCTAACATGTTATGAGGCTAGAATAAACCTGATAGCAAGACTTGACAAGGAGATTGGAGAAACCAAGATGGCGGCATAGGTAAGCATCTAAACTGCTGCCTCGCACAACAATTTCAAAACTACAACTAAAAGACAGAACAGACATCATCCAGAACTACAGGAAGTCTGGCTGAGTGGAAATTCTACAACTAGAAGGAAAGAGAAAAGCTCACAGAGAATCAGAGGAGCGGCAAAGGGCTGAGGTATGGAGACGTGCACAGAGAGGAAGGGCAGCTGAGTGCCTGGCTGACTTTCGCTGGCGGGAGGGGGAAGGAAGCCCCCGACTGCACTGAACCCCAGTTCCGAATGCACTGAACCACAGTTCCGGGCGAAACCCCATGGACCCAGGCTCATACCGGGGTAGTCTGGACTGTCAGGTAGAGAGAAAGGCACATGAAGACTTGGAGATTCTGGGGAGCCGCTGTGGGCAGGGGTCTGGAGGCGCGCACACAAGGGTAGGGCTGACGGGAAGCCAAGACTGTCTGCTCCATCGTGAGACTCTGCCCCATCCAAGCTGAGCACAGAGGCTTTTGCAATTTTGCAAGTCTGATCCTATAAGGCTGTCTCCAGCACTGAACTTCTCCCAGGGTAGACACAGCTGAACCTCACAGCCAACTGGCCGGGAGGTCAATTCCTCCCAGTGATACCAACAACAATTAAGACTTAATTACAACAAGGCTGTACACACAGTCCACAAAGGGGTGCACCAAGAGTGCCCACCTCAGGTTAACTGGGGAGGCCGACCCACTGGACCATATTGGAAACCTAGCACACAAAGCTACCCTACCAACTCAGGGAAGTAGCAAAAATGCAGAGACAAAGAAACAGATCACAAACGAAAGAAATGGAGGAAAACAACTGGATATAGAATTCAAAACCATGGTTATAAGGTTTTTCAAGAATATCCTAGAAAAGGCCGATAAATTTAGTGAGACCCTTGAAGATATGAAAAAGGACCAACTAGAAATTAAACATACACTGACTGAAATAAAAAATATTATACAGAGACCCAATAGCAGACTAGAGGAACGCAAGAATCAAGTCAAAAATTTGAAATACAAAGAAGCAAAAAAAACTCAACTGGAAAAACAAAAAGAAAAAAGAATCCAAAAAGTTAAAGATAGTGTAAGAAGCCTCTGGGACAACTTCAAGCGTACCAACATCCGAATTATGGGGGTGCCAGAAGAAGAGAGAGAGCAAGATACTGAAAACCTATTTGAAGAAATAATGACTGAAAACTTCCCACACCTAGTGAAAGAAATAGACTTACAAGTCCAGGAAGCACACAGAACCCCAAACAAAAGGAATCCAAAGAGGACCACACCAAGACACATAATTAAAATGCCAAGAGCAAAAGACAAAGAGAGAATATTAAAAGCAGCAAGACAAAAACAGTTAATTACCTACAAGGGAGCACCCATACAACTGTCAGCTGATTTCTCAACAGAAACTATGCAGGCCAGAAGGGAGTGGCAAGAAATATTCAAAGTGATGAATAGCAAGAACCTACAACCAAGATTACTCTACCCAGCAAAGTTATCATCCAGAATTGAAGGTCAGATAAAGAGCTTCACAGGTAAGAAAAAGCTAAAGGAGTTAATCACCACCAAATCAGTATTATATGAAATGCTGAAAGGAATTTTTTAAGAAGAGGAAGAATAAAAAATAAAGATAAAAATTATGAACAACAAATACATATCTATTAACAACTGAACCTAAAAATCAAGTGAATTAAAAATCTGAGGAGCAGAATAAACTGGTGACTATAATAGAATCAGCAGCATAGAAAGGGAGTGGACTGACAATTCTCAGGGAAAAGGGGTGTGGGGGGTGCGGGAAGAGACTGGACAAAAATCGTACACCTATGGATGAGGACAGTGCGGGGAGGTAAGGGCAGAGGGTGGGGTGGGAACCAGGTGGAGGGGAGCTATGGGGGGAAAAAGGAGAAACAATTATAATAATCTGAACAATAAAGATTTATTAAATTAAAAAAAAAGACTTGACAAGGAAATAGGAGAAAAGGAAAATTATACCCTATCTGTTTGAAAAAACAGTGATGCAAAGTTACAGAAAAAATATTAGCAAAGCAAATCCAGCACCTTGTATAAAGGATAATATTTTATGTCCTGGGCTTGTTTCTGAAATTCAATGTTGGTTTAACAGTTGAAAATCAGTTAATTATTATATATTATTTAATAATTCATACATAATTACTGAGAGGAGAAAATGATAAGATCATCTTATTAGGTACAGAAAAAAAACATTTGAAAAAATTCATTATTTCCTATGTGAGAATTTTGAGCAAACTACTAGGAATTACAAGCACTCCTTATTTGATAACTAATACCTAAACAACCTGAAACAAACATTGTTCTTAATGGTAAATAATAAAAAACCTTCCTTTTGAGATCTGGAGAAAGATAAATGTACCTCTTTTTACTTCCACTCCACATGGCATTGGACATTCTAGCCAGTGCAATAAGGAAGTAAAATAAAATAAAGGTTATAGGATTATAAAGGAGGAAATAAAACTATAATCCTTCATAGATGATATGACTATGAATGTAGAAAATCTAAAAGAATCCATTGAAAAATTATGAAAATTAACAATAATTTAATAAATTGCTGGACACAAAATCAAAGTGGAAAAATGGACCACATTTCTATCTATGAGTAACAAATAGAAAATACATTTTAAAAATATAAAAATTTTAAGAGTATATAAAAAGTATGAAGAACATTGGAATAAATATAACTAAAGATTTATAATGTCTCTAACCTTAAAATTAAAACTTTATTGAACAATATTGCAAAGGACCTAAATAAATGGAGAAATGTGGTATGTTTATGAAAGATAGCAATTCCTCACAATTGATCCAAAATTACAATGCTGTCTTAATCAAAATCCCATCTTACAAAAAGAAATGTATCTAGAAATGCAAGGGATGAAGAATTGCCAAGAGTCTTTTAAAGAAAAACAGAGTTTGGACTTCCTTATCTGATGTCAAGATATGTTATGTTATTAGGCCACATTGAGACAGTGTGGTAATTGTACAGGTATAAAAAAACAGGCCAATAGGACAGAATGGAAAACCAAGAACTGGAATAATCCCTATGTATACTTAGATAGATAACAGAAGTAGTTTTACAAATCAGTGGGGAAAGAAAAGACTTCAGTAAATTGTGTTGGGACTATTCACTATTTATATGAAAAAAAGAAATGAAATTGGAACCCCACTTCACAGTATACAAAATAATCAATTCCAGGTGAAATAAAGACCTGAAGATTTAATAGGCAAAGCAATTAAACTTTTAGAAGATAATTTAAGAGAATATCTTTATGACCTCAGGTTAGAGAAAATTCCTTTAAAAAGGCACAAAAGCACTAACTATGAGGATAAATAAAATAAATAGAATTGTATTAAAATTAACAATTTATATTTATCATAAAATATCATAAAGAAAATGAGATGAAAAACCATTTCATGGGAAAGATATTTGCAACACATGTAACTGACAAAAAGAGTAGTATCCAAACCATATAAAGAATTCTGGCAAATGAATAAGAAAAAGACTAATCTAGTGAAAACATAGATGTGAAATTTGGACCCTTCATAAAAGAGTAAAACCAATTAAAAAGAAAACACTTCACCTCACTGGTATATAGGTCACTACAAATTAAAATAAGAAAAAATACCATTACATACCCAACACCTTAGATGCATTTTTTAAAGTTGGTAAAGACAAAGATCATTGGGAACTTAGCTGGCAGGAATCTTAATTGAGATAACCATATTGGAAAAGAGTTTGATTTACTTAGCTCACTCATATACTAAGACACTGTACCCTCACTTTTGGCTGCATATATTCAAGAGAAAGTGCTAATGAATACCAGGGGACATGAACAAGAATGTCCACAGTAGTATTGTTTATTAGAGCCCAAACTAGAAATAATAAAAATGTCTGTCACCAGCATTGGATCAATAAAGACTGATCCTATCTAATAAAGAGGGAATATGC
This sequence comes from Corynorhinus townsendii, assembly GCA_026230045.1. Lineage (NCBI taxonomy): Eukaryota > Metazoa > Chordata > Mammalia > Chiroptera > Vespertilionidae > Corynorhinus > Corynorhinus townsendii. The sequence goes on from JAPDVU010000011.1 coordinate 16,009,950, forward strand.
TAATTGACTGCCACACCCTCACACATATGGTGGCGCCCACAGCCAATAAGGAGGGAATATGCTAATTGACTGCCACACCCTAAAAGATGGCAGTGCCCACAGCCACAAGATGGTGGCGCCCAGTCCCCTCAGCACCGCTGGAGTGGCAGGCGCGTGGCATGGCCGGCCAGGCCCGCCCCCAGGCAGGTCTGGTCGCCTCGCATGCCTGCCTCCAGAGTCCCCCAGTCCCCTCAGCCCCCCAGCCGCCCAGGGCTGGCCTGAGGTACAGGCAAGCCTCAGATGGTGGCTGCCCAGCCAATGCCCGAGGCACAGGTAACCAGGGCCAGCCGAGGCTTGCGCTGCCAGCAGTGGCAGCAGCAGAGATGTGATGGGGGTGTCACCTTCCCCTGATCACTGGGTCGCCTCCCGCCCCTGAGGTCTCCTGGACTGTGAGAGGTGGCAGGCCGGGCTGAGGGACCCCCACTCCAGTGCATGAATTGTCATGCACTGGGCCTCTAGTATATTCATAAAATAGGATGCTACACACCAATGAGAACAAATGGACCATGGCTGCACATGACAAAAATCAGTGAATCATATAATGTTAAGCAAATGAGATAATCTCTGAAGAATAATGATTCTATTAGTATAAAACAGGCAATACTAAAATTTTGTTGGGGTAACATACAGATAGAAATATTGCATGATAAAAACACAGGGAATGACTATGTTAAGATCAGGAGAGTGGGAACCTTTTACAGGGTTGTGAGAAGGAAGGATTTACGGTAGAGCTTAAGATAGGGATAAATAGAAAAGGGTTGGTTTCTAAGGTGTTGGCAAAGGTCTGCTTTTTAACTTGGCTTGAGGTTTTGTGGGTGTTTGCTGTATGATTTCTCTTTCAACTATACATATGTATTTGCACTATTCATGGTTAAAAATACATTTTTATTCTCTTTGTAGTACCTAATGTAGAAATTGCAGATCTGGAAGTTACCAATGGTTGCTCTCTTTTAAAAGTTGCTTCTTTAGAAAAAGTAGTTTCCTTCTCTCTCTCTCTCTCTCTCTCTCTCTCTCTCTCTCTCTCTCTCTCTCTCTCTCCATACACACACACACACACACTAGAGGCCTGGTGCACAGAATTCGTGCATGGGTGTGTATGTGTCCCTCAGCCCAGCCTGCACCCTCTCCAATCTGGGACATCCCTCTCACAATCCAGGACTGCTGGCTCCCAACCACTCACTTGCCTGCCTGCCTGCCTGATTGCCCCTTACCACTTCTGCCTGCCAGCCTGATCACCCCCTAACCACTACCCTGCCAGCCTAATCCATACCTAACTGCTCCGCTGCCGGCCCAATTGCTACCAACTGCCCTCCCCTGCCAGCCTGGTCGCTCCTAACTGCCCTCCCCTGCTGGCCTGGTTGCCCCTAACTGTCCTCCCCTGCAGGCCTGGTCATCCCCAACTGCCCTCCCCTGCAGGCCTGGTCCCCAGCAACTGCCATCCCCTGCAGGCCTGGGTTCCCCCCCCCCAACTGCCCTCCTTCTTAGGCCTGGTCACCCCTAACTGCCCTCCTTTGCAGGCCTGGTCCCTCCCAACTGCCCTCCTCTGCCAGCCTGGTCACCCCTAACTGCCCTCCCTTGCTGGCCTCATCGCCTGCAACTGCCCTCCCCTGCTGGCCATCTTGTGGCGGCCATCTTGTGTCCACATGGGGGCAGCCATCTTTGACCACATGGGGGCATCCATCTTGTGTGTTGGAGTGATGGTCAATTTGCATATTACTCTTTCATTAGATAGGATACACACACACACACACACACACACACACACACACACACGAGGCCTGGTGCACGAATTTGTACACGAGTGGGATCCCTCGGCCTGGCCTGCGGGATTGGACCAAAACCGGCTCTCCGACACCCCCTGAGGGGTCCTGGATTGCGAGAGGGCTCAGGCCAGGCCAGAGGGACCACACTGGTGCATGAACGAGGCTGGGGAGAGACATGGGAAGTTGGCTATCCGGGGAGGGACCATGGGAGGGCTGCAGGGTATGTCTGGCCCTTCTCACTCCTGATCAGCCGGACCCCAGCAGCAAACTAACCTCCAGTTGGAGTGTCTACCTCCTGGTGGTCAGTGCACGTCATAGCAAGTGATTGAGCGGCCTTAGCATATCATTAGCATTTTATGCTTTGATTGGTTGAACAGCCGACCGGACGACCAGACACTTAGCATATTTGGCTTTTATTATATAGGATAGGATACAAATGTTGATGTTAATTATCATTATTGACCAAAGTTAAGTCAGTACATTATAGATTTGGCACTGTGCTGTACTAAAAATTAATGAGATATCGGTCTTAAAACAGCTATTTTCATGGCTCTAGGAAGCTTAGTGTCATTGGCTGATGCATATTTTACTCTGGGTTGTCCCTGTCATAGAAGACACTGACCATAAGCCTTGGAAATGACTTACAGATGGAGGGGTTCAAAATGTTGCAGAATGCATCGCCAGGAGCACCCCTACATTTATAACCGCGAGTAGAACTCCATTTTGCCATTTAAACATTGATGCTTTCATCTGGGGTGCAAAATTTCTACATGAGAAAAGCGCAACAAAACAGCAGTTATGTAAATTGAATGGAAGAAAACCAGTAGTGTCCTGTTTAAGGTAATTTTCCCCATAATGAGCGTTGGGGGAAGGAGGAGAATGGGAAGTACTGGAGGTTAAAAATGGGAAAATGTGTATGTGTATGTAATAAACCTGCACAGAAAGCAGATGCATGGTGTGGAAGTCATGTATAGAGGCAATAATCTGTGACAGAAAGATTTACATAATATTCTTTGAGGGCAGGTTCCCCATCTTAAAAAGATGGTGAAATGCAGGCGGCATGCCTGACTAATGAATCTAAATCAGGTAAATAATTTGTACTCTCAGATTATGCTCCCCCCCCCCCCCCCCCCCCCCCCCGCTACCCAATCCACACTTGCTTATTGGGTCTATTACAGCTTAGAGGGTAAAGAGAACTGAAGTCACCCTGACATGTGCATGTGACATAAATGAAAACACTGTATTTCAAAAGGCAGGATGATACTGATAGACATTCACAATTTTTATCTTTCAGATCATAATTAATAATTGTGTACATAAACAATTGGAAGAAAAATCTCCCTAAATCATGAAAAAGAAAGGTGGTTTTACATACACAGACACACACACACACACACAGCCAAAAATTGGCTCAGAGGACTCTAGGTTAGACGGAATGCTGACTTTCCCTGCAGTGGAGCTACACCATAAGATGAAAATTATGTGCAACATACATCTGTACCCTTCCTCTTCATCTCTTCTTTAGGAATACATTTCCATTAGGTGCTGTGACGCCCTTTGGCAAAAGAAGGAAAACTGATGCTGTTCACCTCACGTGATGTTACTCAAACCTGGATAGGGATTGAGATCCAACTGCCTTCCTTCCTTTTGTTCTTACATTTTAAGCTCTCCCTGCCTTTGTTTATAAACACTTCTCTTGTTTTTATGCTCTCCATTACATTCATATCATTCTGAGTGACTTTTTCCTCTGCTTGTAAATTGGACCTGGAGGTCTTTTCTTATGGGGGTGCATCCAGTGCCGGAAGGGTAATACACTTGACTCTAGCAGCCTTGTACCAGATCTGCGGTTCCTGACTTTTTACTGTACAGTAGCCATAAGCTGTTGCAAAGTCTTGACTTGGATACTTAATACCCTGTCTCTAAAACACAGTTTCAATTAACCTGCAAACCTCTTGGTTAGTGTAATGCTTAACTAAAGCTAGAGTAATTAACTGACTATAATTGCTACACAAAGAAATATAAAGTATTGTTTAACATACGTGGAATTAAAAAGAAAACCTTTAAGACTTCGTTTTGTCCTTTGAATATTTACATGAATTATATTGTTGATTGTATATGCATGGTATTTCTTTTTTTAGGTAAACACAATATACTGAAAGGGTAGCAAATCAGAGAATGTACCCCAAACATCGGTGTTGTTATTTGCTTTCAATATTTTCAGGTCATCAATATGGGTACCAAAATGAGATGGGCAAAGGAGAGAATTTTAATTAGGTTTAAAACAGGAAAAGAATAGTTTATGGCGAGTGTGCCTAATCTGCCAAGGCATATCCCTGATAGCAGGCAACCATCAATTATTACTGTACATTTATCATCATAAAACGCTTACTTTGACTTATTTTTAAAAAAGGAAAAATTTATGTATGTGAGCATGCACGCGTGCACACACACACCACACACACACACGCACACGCACGCACACACACACACACACACACACACACACAAAGGGCAGAGCAAGGCGCTCTCTCTCAAGGGTAGGCTATTACTTGTCCCAGCTTGGAAGAAAAGACTTCTCAATGGGATTATGTCCTCTCTTATAACCAATCACTTGTCTGATCAGAAATTCATAACGCATCCCATCTATCGCTCAGCTCGTCCAGGGCTGCAGGATTGAATTTAAATAGCAAATACCCGACTTAGGCGTTGACATTCTCTCTGTCTCTCTCAATCTTTCTCTTTCTCCTGTTCTCCTCCCACTCACATTGTCTCTCTTTTCTTTTTCCTATCTTTTTAAAAATTCTTCCACATGCCACCATTTTATATTAGGTACATACTAACATGATGAGAAGTTATCAGGAAATGGAGAATAGATGGTGAATGGAGAGGCAGGCACAGCGAGAGGCAGAGGGAGGGAGGATGAGAGAATGAGATGGAAGGAAATTGTAAATTATTGCTGTCTTACCCTTGCTGGGACAGTAAATCTGGTTGCTTTTATTCCTTCTCTTTCTTTTTCTTTTTCTTTTTTGCATTTAAGTGGAAATAATTGAGGATAAATTACTTAGTGTGTATCCTTACTCAACCAGCAAGATATCTGAGTATATATAGTGTATGTGTCCATATTATACCCTTTTTTGTGGTATGGCTGATATATAGAAAGTGCATTTTAATCTATATATTGTTGATCTTGGGTGCCTGTTGTCTGCATAGGTACAGAGAGTGTCAGTTCTATAGAGTTGTAACCTGATGACATTTAACTTTGGTTTGATAAAATAATAATTCAGATTCTCTTCCCATTTTTCCTTCCCATCTTCTCCAACCCCAGTAAAAATAAATCAGAGTTGTCTTTAAATCCAAAAACCACAGTGGAACGAAAAACGTGTTTAATTGATAACACATTAAAACTCTGTAGAACTTAAATGTTGAAAGTCGAGAGCTTTTGTGTTCAGATGGATGGGTGAATGTTAATCAAACTAGTTGGGCTATGCTGCAAATAATTAAAAAATGAAAATTGCTATGAGAAAACTGCCTATTGTCATGCCTCTTTTTCTTAAAGAGGGTGGTAAAATTCATACAACTTTATTTCAGCTTGCTAGCTCTAAAAAGTCATGCTCTCCTCTCTCTCCCTCCCCAGTATATTTACTTTGGGCTAGGATGTGAATCTTGAATTGGGAGTTTCATTGTGTTTGTGCTAAAATTCCTCTCCTTGTAAGGAATACATATAATCTAGAGAATTATATCCCTTGATTTTAATGTTTTCGTCAGTAATGCTCAGTTAAAACGAAATGTTTATAATTATTTATTTTAAAAAATCACTATTAATTTACCTGTGTTTAAGTTTATTTGATAGGACAAACTTCAAATGAAATTTGTCCACATAGGAAAACATATTTCACAACTTGTAACAAATATCTTACCCAGCCTTAATAAAAATGATATTTTTGTACTATAATATGTTATTTCTGCCTGGGGGAGGGGGTGGATAGCATTGTATACCAGAAAATGTTTTTAAGTATTTCCATTTTTCAAATTATCTTTATGCAAAACATTACAACCCCCTTTTCATATAAGGACATTGAAAACTCATTGACTTGAACTGATGAGAGGTTTGATAACCAGAAGCGAAAGAATCGGAGGAGCAAGTGCCAGTTGTCCAGTTAGTCACTCACTGACCCACTGGGGCTTGCTTTGAAACTAGAGTTTCCTTTGGCATCATGTTCACTTTCAGATGTTGCCACTAACTTGTTGGCCCTTGGCCCATGGAGAAATCAATTAGTGTAGTGTTTGCTCCAGTTGCTACAGAGAAAAATAAATGTAAACCAAAGTCATCAAAGATCCAAACAAGTCTCCTTCCTTCTGAGGTTTGTATTCATAAATATGGGAGCCCTTACATATATCCTCCTTTGCAGTTTCTTCATTGTTTCAGTCTGATGAGCCCCCTCCAGGAATTGCTATTTTTCTGGAAGGGCTAAATTTTACATTTGTGGGTCAGAGTTTTATAAATGTCTTTTTTAAAAAGCAGCTTTATTGAGGTACTAGAGGCCCAGTGCACGAATTTGTGCTCCAGTGGGGTCCCTCGGCCTGGACTTTTGGGATCAGGCCAAAACCGGCTCTCTGACATCCCCCAGCGGGTCCTGGATTGTGAGAGGGGGTTCTTACGTGATGCACCCTGGAATTGGGCTCCCTCCTCTCTGGTTCTAGGTGCATCACCTGAGAACCTCAGCTGCCTAGTCACCACAGCTTGGCAGCTCCTGCATTGAGCATCTTTTCCCTGGTGGTAAATGCGTGTCATAGCTACTGGTTGGTCGGCTGGTTGCTTAGGCTTTTATATATGTATGTGTGTGATATATATATATATATATATATATGTATGTATGTTTACATACTGTGCCATTTACTCATTTAAAGTGCATAATTCAATGCCATATTTATATAATTCTGGCATATTCACAGAGTTGCTCAACCATGACCATAATCTGTTCACATAGACAATGTTTTAGAACATTTTCATCACCCAAAAAAGAAATCCCATACCTATTAGCTCCAAACTCCTAGCTCCCTTCCTCTAATCCCATCTGCAGGTAGCCACCATTCTACTTTCTGTCTCCATGGATTTGCCTATTCTGGACATTTCCTATCAATGGAATCACACAATATGTGGTGCTTTGTGACTGGCAGATGTGGTTCTAAACATCTGCTAGGAGCTCTGACCTCTTTGGGCGTTCAGAAAGATGCATATGCACACAAATATTGAGAACGGTGTTGGGGGCGATTATCCCTCCCAGAGTTCATGGACCCCTATTTAAGAGCACCATTCACTTGGCAGAAACATTGTCTATGTGAACAGGAAGATTTAGTCTTCACTATCCTAGAGGTTTTCCAATGGTACTTATTTTCTTCTAAATGCATTTCAGTAAGGGAAAAGACCAGTAGAGTCTACCTATTGCTTTTCAAAACAACACATAGTCATTCAGTAATTGCTGGGATTCACATTTAAGTCACATATTTGTTACTGTAAAATTGTACATAAATAAAATTGTACAGTCTAAAATAAATTAGGGTGGGTCTAAAAGAAGTAAAGACTATGTTTCACCTCTGCTATGGCAAGATAAAAGGGGAGAAGACTTATTCAAGTTTTGGGAGTCCCTTAGGATTCTTTTCAAGTTGGTCGATTGATTGGTAGATGAATAAACAAACAAACAAACAAACAAATAGCATAGGCAGAGCTCCAAATACGATTTTTAGGGACCCAGGGCTTGACTTTTTGCCAGCCACTGGTCACATTTTCTCTCTGCCTATTTGCACACTATTTTTTCCCTGCTAGCTTTCCGTAAGCTGACTCTATAAGTACAAGACAATTTGTCTTACTCTGTTCAAGCTTGGTGTGTATCCAAACCTACCTCTGAAGCCCTAATTGTTCCATTTTTAGACCAGAATCTTCTAGCAGCCACAAAGCAGTCTGGCATGTTTTGCAGACCTTGTTTGCCAAGCAGGACTTGTGCCATTGTGGCCAGCCCATCAGGTCATTCTCAAGATTGTTTCTCACACAGACCTTCCCATTTCCTACTTCAGACCATCTGACATTCTGAGCTTCCAAGAAAGCTTCCTGGAGAGAAGCCCATGCGAACAAATGTCTTTCCTCTGTGGTTTGTTCCAGAGGGAAGTCACAATACAGTTCAGACACATCACATCTCAGTTCATGGGGGAGGGTGGGGGATATCTCGCTAGATTATGCATGTTGTTTTTCAATGGTCCTTTACTGTTTGTTTTCTTTTCTTTATTACTCCCTCCCTGCTTTGGTTGTTTTCTTTTGCACATTCATTTTTTTTTTTTACCCTGGGAATCTTATTTTTATCTTAAGAGCTACAGAATTTGTTGGAAAACCAATTTTACACACACAATGAATCTTTATCTCCATATTATTATAAGCAAGACATACTAGGGGATACATGGGACAGAGAGCACAATATATGTATTTCTCATATTCAGCTATAAGCCAGGGTCTAATTCTGCCTTCAGATGGATTAAAATGAAATTTTGGGTTTTGCAGCACTCACGCAGGGACGGGTATATACCTGGGGCACAAAGCCATCCTTCAGACATCATCACTTGCTTCCATCACTGCCTCCGTTTTGTAACCTGAGGGCTGCCAGAAAAACAAGGATGACTTTAGTAGGTTAAAAGCCAAGGTTGTGGCAACTGGGATTTCTCAGTTCAACATCCTCATGAGTCTCTTACGGTACCAAAGGGAATGTGAATCAGGCTCCCCCCCGCCCCCCATCCTCTAATTGTAAAAATCTGGAAAAAAGAAGAAATTTATATTTGTGGCAGGAGACAAGTACATACTTCAAAATTGACCTCCTGAAATAAGGTCAGGTGGAGTTCCTTTTCTTTAGTGAAGAAGTTGTTGATTCACAGAAGCCTGTGAGAGGAAAAGTGTAGCCACACAAGGACTGCAAGGATTACCCAGATGTCAGCTGACATTAGTTTGTCTTTTGAGATTTAAATTGATGGTTTGACAACATGTCCTGTTGGAGGACCAAAGCTCTCACCAAAAATGCAGTTAATTTTTGGGTATGTGTGTGTTTTTTGTTTGTTTGTTTTTGGGCAGTCCTAGTTCTAAGGGCTTGCTTCCGGTGTCTTCCCAGTCCCCACATTAACTACACTCTATCAGTTTTTTCCTGGAATTCTCTAAATGCCATAGCAACCTAGGTATGGGAAAAAACCCTTGCTTCCATTCCCTCCATCCCTAAATCGCTCATGTAAGACATGTTTGAGGAACTTTGTTGAAGGTTTAGAAGCAAAGAAAGTTCATTTTACAGTGATACAATCAACTTGATAATGGATATTATATGAACATATTTAGGGAAGTTTTCTGATCTCCTAACACCAGAAAATTCTGATTACAGTACTTTTCTCTGAAATTACTTCTTTTTCTATTCCACATCCTTCTCATTTCTTCTCTCTTTCTCCCTACCCCCTAGTTTCTATGTTTGTTCGTGAAGAGTAGTTTCGCACTTTTTTTTGGCTGTTGTTTTTATCTTCCATTAGGCTCATCTTCCACATGCCAGTTGGTTCATGAAAGGGTTTCCTATTTGAAGATGGTGTACTCTTTAGCATGACTGCCACTGCATGCTATAAAAAAAGTCACTTGGATACAGTGCTCCCCGAGGATTGAGGATGATGAAGGCAGAGAAAAATCAAGGCCCCCCCTCCCCCCAATAACTTTGGAGGAATCCTGCCATGTTTCCTTGGATAGTCTCACTTGTGACACTAGCGGTGACATTCATAGTTTTATATTGGTTCCAGTGAGCTGATTGAAATCTCTGAACTATTTCTATTGGAATTCTTAGAGTAAAAATGATTTTTTCTCCAAGAATAGGAAGCAATTAAAGCTGCAGAGGAATAAAAAGGAACTATTTGAAGTTTCCAGAAGTATATACAAAAAGGTGTTTTTGGATCCTGCTAATAAATAAAAATGATGTCTGTGGAAGTTAATATTAAGGATTTCTTAGTCTGGTTATAAAACTTTATAAATCAATAAGTAAGCAAATCTTGTGGATGAAAAAATGAAAGGAAAAATTCAAATCCATTTGAAATGTAATTTCAAACCATATTTCTTACAAAATGATATTTCAGCCAGCAGTTACTTATATAAAGTAGAGAAATGATCAATATTTAAAAATTCACAAACCTTTAAAAAAAGTAGTATCTCTTAGCTATTACTAGATTATCTCCACAGTTATAACATGGTAAGGAAATAATGAATAAAAGTATAAAGATAAAAATAACATTTTATTACTAGAATTAAATTAAAGCAGGTCCCAGGCAAAATTTTTGCTCTGGTGGAAATAGATTATTAGACTCAGCTCTGCCTTTTTTTGTGTTTTTATGCTAGTCAATCTATATCTAAAATTTGTCTTAGTGGGGTTTCTGATTAGGTAAAAATCAAATGTGGAAAATCAGAATTCAGTGTTTTCTACAGCCTGAATAACAATATTTTCATGTGCAATTTAGATTCATTTTGCTTGCCAGAAGCCTACTGGATTTCATCTGGCTTTCTACATTGGTGAAGCTTTAATCCTCTTGGTTTGTGAATCTTGGTAGAAATTAATTTTGGATTAGCCAAGTTTTTATGATGTTATCAGATATTTCCTGATGATAACTCCTGGGACATTTCACCCATCATATATCCACATGAATATTTCACAATGGTGAGAGTGTGAAATACAAGGCTTAATCTCTTGTTCAAACATCTTGAAAGGTCTAGGCATTAAATATATGCACCTACTTTGGATAGGGCTCCAGTGGTGTTGAAAGCTAGTTTAGTTTGGCATGCAAAACAGCTGATGGATTTGTACCTTTGACACACATATTTTTTACTGCACAGGAGGGTTTATTTGGAAGGTATGTTGTAAAGTAATACAAAGTGAGATCTGTAAGAGAGCTTCAGTGCTTTTAATAGAACACATAAGGAAAATGGGATTACTTGAGTGTTCCCTATTAAACTGAAAATTATAATTAAGTTGATTTGGTAGAAATCTACCATTTCCTGTGCCTACATCTGGTTTTCAAAACCTTTGAATATGTTTTCTCTCTCCAGGTATGTAGATGTATGTGTACATATACATGTGTGTGTGTTTGTGTGTGTGTTAATTGTTGCTGACAGATTTTTGGTTAGTTGACACATTCAGTGTACAACGTTTTATTTATGGTCAGGGAGGATATAGAAACAATAGCAGCTAAAACACAAGTTACCAAATATTGTATCTGCCATGGCCGGTCCAATATAAATACTTCTAGAGAGAGATGATGGAATGTCTGTCAGTCACAAGAAATTCCCAACCTTAGTATGAATGGTATGTATGCTCACGCTCATTTTCAATGTCTGTAATGGAAGTATTTGAATTCTTCTGCAGCATTATAAAAGACAGAACTCACGTCCAAAGCTTTCAGTTCTTATTCTGTTCATTAAATATGGCAGTCATTCTTCTGGGCTAACACTCTTTCTTTGTATTGGAAGTGTCAGGTGGCTCTTCCTTGACTGAAAGATGCCCTGCCTTAACCCTGTAGAGTACATCATTCATCAAATGCTCCTGAATGTGTCTGTTTGCTGGTTGTCTTCAGTGTGGGTAGTTGAGGGGAAGTTTTTGTCCTAGTGAATATGAGCATGAGTGCTCCTCTCCCAGTTGGGAACCTGTAATTCAAATAAGCCATTTGACCCATAAGAAAAGCAGCACAGGAAATCACTCAGGGAAGTCACTGTGGTATTTTTCACCTGTGTTTGAAGAAGATGGATATGCACTGGCTGTAGCTTCTAGACTAGTGGTTCTTAACTTATTGGGGTCATGGATTCCTTTGGGGCACGCGCGTGCGCGCGCGCACACACACACACACACACACACACACACTTTACCTCAAGTTTTACAGAGTATTTCAGAGGATTCTTGCTTTCCCTGAGACTCATCAATGATCCTAGTAAGGCTGAAGCATCCAGGTTAGAGAACCCACACACTGAACATTCTGCAAACTAAGATAAAAATCCATTTTTAAAAATTATTATGAAATTGAGTGGCCATTATAAGTTACTACTATACCTGTTGGGTTTTTACCACTCCATGACCTGCTTTTGCGTCTTTTCCGTTTTGTCTCTGATTTTTATCCTCATCTCACTCAAAGCTTTGTCCCAATCAGAATGTTTGACTCTGATTTCTATCCAGGTTTTTTTCTTATTCAGTTTCTCTACATTTGAAATCTCTTTTCCATTCCTATTCAACTATGCTTTTCTCCATCTGTTTCCCACATGCCTTGTTCCTTTAGGGGACGTGACAAATTAGATCATGGTGCTTAGAGGAAACAAGCTTTAGAATAGTTACATAATTTTGGTAGCAGTCACTGTGTAGTATGCCAAAATGTAATGATCCCAGTTTTATTTTGTCACTACCAAAATGCAAAGAAAGAAGAGGGGGAAGATGTGGTGGTGACATTTTACAGGCACACAAGTTTTGATGTAAAATAAAGAATATTGATGTTTTGTCCAAAAGTTTTAATATTTAATAAGCCGCTCTGCTACATGAATCATGATTCAGGAACGTCAGTTTTCAAGGGTGTTTAATGGGATCTTTTAGTTTTAGAGGTGCAAGTCTGAGTACCCTTAGTCGGTCTTTAAGTTATTTAATGCTGTGCCACATTTTAAGTAGACTCTGTTGAAACCAATGAAAATGAAAGCCAATGAAGTGTCCATTTCAAGGTATACCTTAGAATTAAGCAAGTTCAATCAACGGAAATCAATAGAATATTAGGAGAACCAAGGAAACTACCTGGCAGGAGAGCAGTGAATAGTCAATTAACTTTTCACACCAGAATCAGTGTACTAGTATTTCCACCGCAGTCCCAGGGCTTCCGGGCTCATGTGGGTCAATAATCTACATGTGATTTCTTTACTTTAACAACTTAAGACCAATGTTATTATAAAATTGCTGTGTGTTACTGTCTACTGTAGGGCTGGAGTAGGAACAGAACATGCTTTCTTGAACATAGGCTCCATCAGGCCTGACACCCAGGTATGGGTGAAACTTCCCTAAGTGTAAAGATTCCAGCTCTTGCTCATTTTTGAGAACTGTTCGGTAGAGTTTCTCTGTTGAGATTTTAGTCAATAGGTAATTGTGACTCAATTTATTGAATTTTGAACATTATTTTGATAGCATTTATATATCCGCTATCTAAATAGTTGTTTAAATATTAGGTTTATGAAACATTACATGGGCTAAACAGGTTTTGACCAGGTATATCATTTAATTTAGTTTTAGTTTATGTCTACTAAAAAAAAAAAAAAAAAGAAATGACAAGAAAATAACATGGAGAATTTAGGCTACATATATAAAGGATAATTTGATAATTGTTAAAATCACACCAACATATTAATGCTTAATATGAACTTTTTTTCTGAAAGTCTCGAAACCATATCCATGGTTTTTCACTTGTCTGGGATGGTTTAACATGGTCTTGCCAAAATTCTGGAGAAGTTAGTAAGCTGCTCCTTCTTCTTTTTTTTAATAATCTGTTTTAAAGAGTGGAAAATTGATCAAAACATTAAAATGTTCTGAATTATAGATGTTGATTTCTAGGTTGCCTATGTACATTTTATATTGCTTATGTGAGTTCTTTGCAAGAAATTTTGTCTTTCCAAAAGCAAATGGAGATAAGAGAAGGGGCCTATGTTCTATGAAAAAGTACAGTGTCATTCATACCTTTTACTTTCTTTGTAAATTATTTTTTTGTACATCTCTGCACTTAAAAATCTCACATGTACAGACTTGGTGCAGAGTATAAAACCAAAGACAATAAGACCAAAGCAGGGGCTATGACATAAGAAACAAGAAAACTTCCTTGATTATATTGAGGAAAGGAAAAATATTTAGATTTTTGCAAACTTCCTAATTAATTAAGCTAAAAAGTAATCTTTACTCTCTACTTCAGAATTGGATGTAGAAGGTGACCCTCTATTAAATACCCACCAATAATAAGTTATGTCAGTAGATGAACTAGTGACCCAGAAATGGGAAAATTGAGGCCTGATTGTTTTATGCTGTAAGGGTTAGTATTTAGACTATACTCTCTTATAAAAATTTTTCACTGTGTATAACTACTACACTTACTGCAGTTATTTTTGGCCTAAAAAGTGGCAGTTTTGTCTTTCTACTTAATTCTATTAGATGTGTTTTGCAAGCTATGAATGTTCATCCATTTCTTGCTGTAGGTTCTCCATTTTAAAATGGAGATAACAATTATACTTTCCTTATAAAGTTGTTGTGAGAATTAAATGGGATAACAGAGCAACTTGTTTGTACATTGCCTAGTACAGTAAGTGCTCAGGATCTTACTCTTTACCATTATTGTGATTAAGATTTAAATAAAACACAAATAACCTACTGTATTTGTTTGGACAATATTACTACCAAGTTAAAAAAAGACATCTCCCCCTCCGCCCCTTTGTTGGCTTGAAATATCATAATAATGACTGGATAGTGAATTAAATGTGTCCACAGTAAAACTACTTCTGGGTTTTGGTGTAGAGGACAGTTGTCCAATCCAGTTCTCTATTGCTTAGTAAATATCTTTTATCTGGTATATATTGAATTGCATTGAATTGAGTTTTTTTACATTTCAGAGCAATTTCTAATTTCACCTTATGTTTTAAAGAAACCTCATTATAACAGATATAAATAAATTAGGAGACATAGGAGTGTGTTTTCAAGATACTTTAAAAATATGGTCATGGTAAAAAAAAATCTCGTAAAACAGTAACTATGTTATCATAAGATATACTGAAATGCATCGTATAGGCAAATGGAGTCCTTGGGGGCAGAGGGATGCAAGGGGAAGAGTTTGGCAGCTACTCAGACCTGTACAAGGACACCTCAAGAACCATGCTAAGGATGGCCTTATTTAGTCAGCCTCCATGAGCTCCAGTTGGTTCTCCTTCCATTTCAGCCCTTGTCAGAGAAGGAAAGCCTGCCTGATAGGAAGGGGCTGTGCATCCCAAACTCTTTTCTTAAAGAACTAAACTTGGTTTTTGGATTCCTGCTATTGATGGAAATACTTGGTTTTTTTGTTTTGTTTGTTTTTTAAATATATTTTATTGATTTTTTACAGAGAGGAAGGGAGAGAGATAGAGAGTTAGAAACATCAATGAGAGAGAAACATCAATCAGCTGCCTCCTGCACGCCCCCCACTGGGATGTGCCCGCAACCCAGGTACATGCCTTTTACTGGAATCGAACCCGGGACCTTTCAGTCTGCAGGCTGACGCTCCATCCACTGAGCCAAACTGGTTTCGGCTATTGATGGAAATACTTTGTAACCACTTTATATGGTATATTATTTAAATTTGGACAAACATTAAATTAAGCATTAATTTCCTATGCACATAGCTTTTATCCTATACTAGAGGCCCAGTGTATGAAATTCATACACTGGTAGGGTCCCTAGTGGCAGCTGGAAACCTCTAGGGACCCTACCAGTGTATGAATTTTGTGCACTGGGCCTCTAGAATAGCTATAAAACTAAGCTAAATTTACAGATTATTGTAAAAACCATTAAAGCTTAATTTAACATTAATTTAATGTTCTATGTGAAACTAAATGGCTGATGGTGGCTTTAATCATGGGAAAATATTTTTTATATTTGATATTTTACTTATTATGTTGATTCTTTGGGTTTTAGCCTGATGGGATTATCATTTTAATAATCTTTATTATCATGGTTATTTTTCTTTTTACACACTGAATTTATTTTAAACCACTGATATATCATTTTGATGAGCCAATCAATTTGACAGTATTACTCAAAGTACAATATTGAAAAAATTTTAGATACACTTATAATGAAAAATTTTTCAGTATTTTTACATTTCTTGAAATGAATTGTTACAAGTTCTTATGTTAAATATGGGTGTCTCCCTATTAATTTTAGATGGGAATATTACAATGAACTGTTACATTAAAGTTCTGTAATTTGGCTTATGTCATGTGATCTTTTTCTCAGCACTTTCCTCCATTATACTTTCCAGGAAACTTTTGTTCTTACAGTCTCCTATCAAGTCATTGGGTAAGAACCTATCATTATATATTAAGTTAACCTTTGCTTTTTTCTCAGATGCTAGTGATTAAAGGAACACATTGATCTACCACACTGTCATTTTCATGATGATGAACCAAAAGCTCAATTTGTTAATTAACTTAAGAATCTATGTCTTACCTGTGAAAATGGCTCCCACTTGAGGATTATCACTCCAAAAGTGAAATTGTGCCTTTGTAGTGTATAGAATTTCATATAAATATAATGATAGCTATAGCATGATAATTTTGTGTTTGGATTTTTCAATTTTGTAAAACTTCAGTGTAGCACATGAATATGTTGTTTGAAAAAATGCATTGAGGAACAGGGAATAAAGAGAATTGAAAATGAAGAAAGTTTCACTGTAAATGGATGCATCTGCTCCCCTGACTGTATGTAGAATTGATTTTCCAAAAGAAAAGCATGGATGTATTTGTTACAAAAGATAGTGATTTTCAAAGCATTTTAAAATTGAGATAACTTCAAATTATTTCAGCATAAGAAACTTCAATGACTGAATCCTGCTAAGTTTGTCAATTGATACTTTTTTTCTATTTTATGGCTAATTTTAGTTGTTTCCCAAGCTTCTCATAAATACCCTAATTCTGGTAGTAAATTTTTTACTCTGTGCATTGACGTGTGTGTGTGTGTGTGTGTGTGTGTGTGTGTGTGTGTGTGTGTGTAATTCATTTGAAGGAGCAATCAGAAGTATCAGAAAACTCATAGGCCACTAGTAGCTCTGCTACTTACTAACTCATAAATCTTTAAAAAGTCAGGGTCTCTCACCCTCAATTTCCTTAATAATAAAGTGGAACTAATATTACTAGTTGTGAGGAAATAGTGTACATTGATTGCATTTGGAAAGGCTAAATCTTATGTGTATACATACATGTTATTACATTAGAGATTCTAAATGCTAATCAAACGGATTTAAAAATCTTTAAATGGGTTTGCAATCATCAAGATTCTCCAATTCTTCTTCTATTCTGTATCTCCACTCATTATTCCATCCTTCAATTGTGTCATTTAAAATGTTATTATATGTCAGATCTCGGAAACTGCAGGCTGAGTCCTACCTACCATCTGATTTTGTAAATAAAGTTTTATTGAAATACAGCCATGCTCACTGGTTGACTTAGTATTTATGGATGCCTTTTCACTAAAGTGGCAGTTGAATAGTTGTGACAGAAACTGTATGGCATGGAAACCTAAAATGTTTACTCTCTGGCTTTTCACAGAAAAATTATGGTACCCCCTGTTACATGTTACTAAAGTCCAGGGCCAATTTTAATCCAGTACTAAATCCTTGATCAATGATATAATTTTGTTTAAGATCTGTACTGTCCTGTAAGGAACCAAATGGTCCCGGGAGTCCCCTCTTGGTAGGTAGCATCCTCAAACATCTCCTAATCCATGAGTTCAGAGATGTGGGTATCTTGAGATATTTTTTTTTCTTGCTCTTTTTATTGGCTTCATTATTTAAAAGAATATTCTTAGTGACTTGAATGATGTTGATGAAAATTTTGGTTGCAAATCTAGGCACATTTTAAATTCAGTTTATTATCAGGTTATAACAATGCATGCAGGATACTGTCTCACAAATTTTAAACCTCAAATGGCAAATCGAGTAATGTAAATTACTAACCCAGCAAATAGATAATGTGGAAAGATAAGATACAGAGAATAAGTTAATTTTAAATGTACTTATCTATTTTTCCCATTTCCAGATTTTGAGCTTGTTTAAGGTTTAGACTTCATATGCTATATTCATGCGAATTTGGAAGTAACTAGTGAAAGAGATGGGGGATTTGGCAGTCTCTGCAAATTTACTTTCCACTAATTTAGAAAAGTCAGAGGTGTCTCATTTAAAATATAGAATTTTAGAGCAGAAACAGACCTCAGAGATCAGCATTTCCCAACCTCTTTTGACCCATGAACCATTTTCATATTAATTTATAATCTTGTTAACCCTCTTAGGAATTTTTAAGACTAGTTCATCATTTTTGTGTGGTATATTATGAAGAGGTAATTATAAGTGAAAACTATTTTACCTTAGATTAGTACATTATTAATGATTACATTATAAATTTTATTTAACACAGTCCTTAATGATTGTATATGTAAACAAATTGCTTTTTTTCATTTAATGAGTGGGTAAATATTTTTTAAATTCACAAAGAAGGTACAAAAGGAAAAAATAAATTAGCAAAAAATGGAGTTTGGAATTGAAATGTAGATTAACATAAAAAGAGGCAAAATTGCTTTCATGATCTGATATCTAAAATTCTTAGATTTTATGCTATAAAAATTAATTTATTTTGTAACTTCCATTTTTGTGCTTTAATGATGAGCTCAGGGAGAATGGTGCTTCCCTTTTCCAAAGAAATATTGACTGAAAAGTCCCAATGAAAAGCCAAATGGATATAATTTTGTGTGAACTTTATTTTAATATTTCCTATTGGTAGACATATATTGATATGCTATCTAAGAATTTTGATCAGATAAATACATTCTATGAATCTTGTGAGGCAATTTTGTACAATTATTAATTTTAATCTCCTCCGGAAGCTTCATTTCGGCTTCCTCCCCGCTTTCTTTGGCTTTGGGTATTAACCAAGAGTCTGTGGTAATTATGCATTAATCCCCCCATGACCGTAAACTAAGTAATTTAAGACTGTGGTGGTCAAGGAGCTGTGGTAGTTGTCTGTAGTGTGGGTCCAGAGCATACTCATCACCATTGACTTGATGCTCATTCCACATATGCTTGGAGGCTCTCAAACCTTCCAATTGAAAAGGAAAGGGTTTTTCAATTATTATCTCATTTAGTTATTTTACAAAGGAATGGAAATAGGTACTATTGACAAGAGCCCCATTGTTTATTCATTTTAAATACCAGGAAACTGGAACTAAGAGAAGTGAAATGGTATTCCCAAGTTCATGCAGCAGCCCAATGACTGAGCCATGCCTAGAATACAGGGCTCCTGACCCTCAGTGTATACCACTCAAATGTTTTGACTGAACCATCTAGCATCTTGCCACCTGAATGCATATGTTTAAATAATGGTATTGTGCCCTGCACAAGCAAGTGCAGTAGACCTGGTTGTGGATTTTGATTGGTGGCTCACCAACTAATTCACCCCAAAATATGTATTGTGTTCTAAAGCTGTTATTCAGCAGAAGGAAGCCTATCCAATTATTTCTTATACATCTCTTTGTAAGATATTGATTCTTAATGTGCCTTCTTTTATGATATACCAATATTCTAATGGTAATTATTTGTGTACTAGAAGCCCGGGGCATGAAATTCGTGCACTGGGCGAGGGGTGTCCCTCAGCCCAGCCTGCACCCTCTCCAATCTGGAACCCCTCAGGAGATGTCTGACTGCCAGTTTACCACAGAGATTGGGCCTAAACCGGCAGTCGGACATCCCTCTCACAATCCGGGACTGTTGGCTCCCAACCGCTCGCCTGCCTGCCTGCCTGATTGCCCCTAACCACTTCTGCCTGCCAGCCTGATCACTTCCTAACCACTCTCCTGCCAGCCTGATTGATGCCTAACTGCTCCCCTGCTGGTGATTGCCCCTAACTGCCCACCCCTGCTGGCCTGGTCCCCCCCCAACTGCCCTCCCCTGTGGGCCTGGTCCCCCCCAACTGCCCTCGCCTGCGGGTCTGGTCCCCCCCAACTGCCCTTTCCTGTTGGCCTGATCACCCCCAACTGCCCTCTCCTGCTGGCCTGGTCCACCCCAACTTCCCTCCCCTGCGGGCCTGTTCACCCCTAACTGCCCTCCCCTATGGGCCTGATCCCCCCCAACTGCCCTCTCTCCCCTGCAGGCTCGGTTGCCCCCAACTGCCCTCCCCTGCTGGCCTGGTCCCCCCCAACTGCCCTCCCCTGCGGGCCTGGTCCCCCCCAACTGCCCTTTCCTGTTGGCCTGATCACCCCCAACTGCCCTCCCCTGCTGGCCTGGTCCCCCCCAACTTCCCTCCCCTGTGGGCCTGTTCGTCCCTAACTGCCCTCCCCATGGGCCTGATCCCCCCCGACTGCCCTCCCTCCCCTGCAGGCTCGGTTGCCTACAACTGCCCTCTCCTGTTGGCCTGGTCACCCCCAACTGCCCTCCTCTGATGGCCTGGTCGCCCCTAAATGCCCTCCCCTGCTGGCCTGATTGCCCACAACTGCCATCCCCTACCCGCCATCTTGTGGCAGCCATCTCATGACCACATAGGGGCAGTCATCTTGGGCGAGGGTTTGACGATCAATTTGCATGTTACCTCTTTATTATATAGGATAAGTTCAATTACAGTAAATATTCCATGGACATTGCTTTGTAACAAAGAGTATTGAACTAACAAACTATTTATTCAAAGCAAGCCAATGACTAAACAAATTTACAAAGTGACAAAAATTTTGAGGGTGCCCTAGTGTGGTAGATTTTCAGCAAAAACAAAAATTACCCAAACTAATGTGGAATAATTAATTTTCATCATTGATAAAAATTCAGACTGAAGATTATGTGAAGTCTATTCTAGCATACAATCTATTGGTTATGCCAGTCCATTCAAAGACATAAGTGTCCATTTGTAAAGTTGCTTTTGTCATGATTGTTTTTCCTACAGATTATAATGAAAGGATCCTTGGATGTCCTCGATTGATTGTCGACTGTTCATTTATTCAGTATATATTTGCTGATTTGTAGTCCTTCTCCTCCATTGTTAAATCTATCAGATTATGTTATCACCCAACTCAAGGCCCAACTCAAGGCTATGCTGTCATCATGTTGGAGATTATTAACCAATCTATTACTATCAATAGGAGTGGAAGGTTTTATATTTGTAAGGTAATACATTTAGTTGGCTATCCCCTAGTGAAGAAGAAAAGCTAGCATATGAAAGGATGCAAAAGATTAGAAAGCATTTATAAATTTAGTCAAACTCTGCATCTTCATGAAATGGGAATATAACCTGGGTTTCTATACTTAGGTATTTTGCAAGCAAAATTTTAGGATTACAAGGAAAACAAGATCTTAGCTAACTAATCAGCAATAACTCTTTTGTCCAGTACTTCTTTCTTCTACTCATTATTGCTCGCTGCACTCATTTTTGGTGGAGTCACATTGTACCTGGGCACATTCTCAAAGAGGTACTTCTCAAATAGATTTGGAGAAATATTATGACCACTTTTAAACTTTTATCCAATAAAAACTGTATTTGTCAGCACCGACACTCAAAACATCCAAGGTTGCAGTTAGTAAAATAGTCCCTGTGCTCATTGTTTAATTCTCTATGATCAATTGTTAAGATAATTATTTAGGAAAATACATTTTCTGGACTTGGCATAGTAACATTTTGGAAGAAAGTCATTTGTTTTAAGACTTTTGTCCCAAATCCTAATTTAACATTATGCTCTTGGGTTATTTCATAAGCCAAGCATCTCTGTACTTCATGTGGGGTTAGCTGGACTAGGAATTGAACCTGTGACGTTTCAGTGTACCAGGCAACATTGCAACCAAGCCACACAAGCCAGGGCTAAAGCATATTCTTAAAAATATTGTGTAAAACTCTAACAGTTTTCCATAATTAAAAGCCATGAAGAACTAAGTGGGAAATTTAGGTTATAAAATAGAGTCTTAATTATGAAAAGTTTATAGGAGAGTCCCCACCATGAATCACAATGTCATGCTGACCGTTCTACCCAAAATTAGCTACATTCAAATAATATACCCTATTCTTTGACCCCCAAATGGAGTGGAGAAATAAGGGAGTATACAATATAAAATCAAGCTTCTCTTCCTGCCTCTTTACTATCTCAGTGGCAGTCACAAATGGCAGATTATTCACGTGGCTATGTTGCAGAATCGTAGATTTTTAATACCTCCACTTCTGAGTATAAACATAACATTTAAATAAAAATAATGCAGAGTTATTTATCCTCACCAAATCTTCTCTGTCCTGTAGAGGATGTGAGCTGTCTCTTTAATAATGCAAAGGAGTAGTAAATTTCAAGCTGAGGATGGGCAATAACAAGGAGAGTGATCTCCACACTGCCCTAATGTCAGTGGAGTGCCTTAGGAGAACACCTTATTAGTTCTAACAGGCTGGTTAGCACAGGGTCACCTCTGCATCCCTCTTCCCCAGCAGGGTCACTCATCTCTGGCCCATATTTGGGAGGAAAGAAGTGAGGGGGAGGGGAAGGAATATATTTAGTGCTTCTCTCATCTCCCCAGTATTGAGAGCTGTTTATTTTTATTTGTTGTCCAAATGTGTTGTTCTCTTTCTCTTTCTCTCTCCCTCTCTCGTCTCATTCTCTCCCTCCCTAGCTGCCCATTCTTCTCTAGTAGTATGTCTGCATATATTCTCTGTTAAGTTAAAACAGAGCCCTATCAAATGTACTTCCCCCCTCTTTATTGTTTTATTTTTAGAAATCATCTGAAATAAGTGTAGTTTATAAATCTGTATTTAAGTGATTATTTACTTGAGCTGAAAATATTAATTGGGAAAGGGACCCACCATAGCTAAGCTTCCAATTAACATGACTAGCTGAAAAAAAGGAGGGAATATAAAATACACATTTAAGCACCTTTAACTATCTTTAAAGAATGAAATCAATATATCAATATATTTCATAAATTAATCACATTTTAGAATTGTGCTTGATACGTTTTCACAAAAGACAAAGATTAGCTTCTTTTTAAAAATGTTTTTTGTGTGCTGTCTTTGATTTATTTCATCGTAGCTACCAACATCAACCCTTTCTCCTCCCCAGCCCCCAGCCCCCAACCCCATCCCCCATCCAAAAATGAATGCAAAGAAATACTATTAGGCTGTCTGGTTATGTATTTTTTATGAGGCCATACAAGACGCTGCCTGACCCCTTGCAGCTCATGTTATAAGCACACTGAAGATGCTTTTCATTTAGGTTTTGCTTTTCAGCCTGGGTGACCTCTATTAAATAAAAAAAGGGGGTGGGGTGGGGGGGAGGCCTAATATGTGACCCCAGGGACTAGTCGCTTCAAGGATTACATTTAATTCATATGATAATATTGAAATATAATGTTCCTGTGTCTAATGGTTTGGTTATTTTCTCTTTCTCTTTATTTCAGGGATTCATTGATGAGTCTTGTCATAGATATTTTTCATCAATTTTGGGTAGACAGCTGTAACTTGTACATTAGGGTCAGATTCTTAAAATTACCTTTTCTTTCTCCTTTTTGAATTCAGTCCATGAATACAAAACATACCTCTTTTTTTGTGTGTGAGAGACACAGAAAAATTAATTTTTCTGATGTGTGTCTGCCAAGAGTTCTGTTTCAAATAAAGAAAGAATTTTTACTTAGCATTTCCTTAACCATGCTCAACACTGATCCCCAAGTTCTTTATTAGTGTGAATACTAACATCTTTTAAAATCTCTTTCTCCCTTCCCTCCCTCCCTCCCTCCCTCCCTTCCTTCTTTCCTTCCTTCCCCTGCAAGGTCAGTTGTACATATTTATCATATTCTCTCATATATGATATGTGTCTAGCGAAAGACCAACACTTGGGTTCTGGTGCATGTGTGCTGTAATACATGTTTTTATATTGCTTTTATTATTATCTTGCATTTTATAATGCCCCTATTAGTTATTGAATACTCACTTGTATAAATTTTAGGGACTTATAACTTCACCGTGTCTTTTTTTTCCTTTTACCATGAACATTGTTCATACTATTTAAGTTTAGGATTAATGTTCAAAACCAATTTGCAAAGGCATCCCTCTGGCCAGTTTTTAGACTAATATTTTTATTAAAGTTTCTCACAACATTGGATGCCTTTTTGTCTTTGCTAGTTGAAACGAGCAGGTTTAAAATGGAATTGAACTACATGCCACCCTTTGTATTTTGAAGATGTTTTTATTCCTTTCACTTAACAGACTAGCACTTAATTTCTTTGAATCAGCTGCTGTTCCTCAGTGCTGCAGTGGTTCACTTGTCTTGGAAGGCAGGTTCCTTGGAGGGATAGTAACATTTCACCAGAGCTAATAAAGTCAATTAGGATAATGTTATACAGTAGGCCACTAGAAGACCAGGTGCATTTTGCATGAATCATTCTATGTTTTTTTAATTCATACCAATTTTTTACTTCATAAGGAACATTTAAAGACAGCTATTATTGGTTACATTAACTCAATTTAAATGAGTTTTTCTTTTTCTTTTTCTTTTTTTTTTGCAAGAAAAAGAAAGCAAGAACATTTGTGGACATGTGCACACATTTTCATTACCACAAAAGTACTGATGAACACTGATCACAGCTGGGAAATACACTGCAGAGGCTGAACCCCATTTCCAGCCTGCCCCTTATTTCCCAGGTATTGCCACAATGTGATTCAGCAAATAGAGCCCCTGGCTGCATGGCCCCTCTGCGATCAGAGAGCAGCAAAGTGGAGCGGCAGTGGGGTTTCCACAGTGACTCATAATTTTCCCCCAATTGTTCACCTCGCAGTCTTAACATTCTTGACATCTGGGTTACTGGTGAAAACGTGCATATGTCCCTGTGTGTACATACAGTACATATACTTTTGTCTTGGCTAGTCATTGTATGGGCGAGGGATGTTTTAAAAACAGAGACTCCAGGTTCTCCTTTGTAAAGCATTAAGCTGTGACCCTCCCCTCCTCTCTTCCCTCCCCCTGTAGCCCTGGACTTCATGATGCCTTCTTGACTGCTAGCTGAACATGGAGATGTCTTTTTATTTTTTTTTTATAAACCCAGTCACAACACAGAAAGAGGAGGAGGAGGAGGAAGAGGGGGGAGAGCGAGGGAGGGAGGGAGGGGGAGAGAGAGAGAGAGAGAGAGAGAGAGAGAGAGAGAGAGAGAGAGAGAGAGAGAAAGAGGGACAGAGTGAAGTAAAAACCCTGAAGGATGGTTCTCAAAAATTCTAAAGGAACCACAGGGAATTCCTTTTAAGAGCAACAGAAAGCAAGCTAGCTGAGGTAAGGCAGATGTGGACAGCCTTTCTTTTCTTCTCTTCTCCTTCCTTCCCTATCTCTGTATCTTAATGTGTATGTCTCTCTTCGCTCTCCTTCTCTCCTCATATTCTCTCTCTTGTCCTTTACATTCAGATGTACTCTCTCTGTCCCCCTCCTCTTCCTATTCCTCCCTCCCACCCCCCCTCCCTTTCTCCCTCTCTTTCACTCCTCTCTCCCTCTCCTCTTCCTCTTCTCTAAAGCTGTTTCTTTATGGTTCTGGGAGGGTAAGTGGGTAGGGGAGCTACCTAACTTCTTTCCTGCTTAAGCAATCTGAGAATGGAACTCATGTGAATATGCAAATAGGACAGCCTGGGCCGCATTGCTGACACGTGTATGTGTTGTATCCTTCTCCCCACCTCCCTGTCTTAGCGTCTGATCTTCAACAGATTGCTGTTGTTTCTTGTGATCACCAGCACAGCGTGCTGGAAAGAGAGATTGGGGGGGGGGGGGGTAGGGAGGGGAGGAGGTGGGGATTGGAGGGAGTGTTGTGGGGCTGGAAGGCAGGAAATCAGACATGATTGCTGTGACTTTTTTATATTAATGTGAGGCTTTTTTTCCTAGCTCATTTGCATGTCAAAGTGGTGGAGGTGTGAGGGCAGAGATTAGTATGGAGATGACATAATGATGCAATGAATTAAATGTGATCACTTCTCAAGCGGGGGTGAAGGGGGGGTGGGAAGCAGCGAGGTGAGGAGGGGGAGCCAGTGAGACAGACGGAGTGAGAGAGTAAGAGGGGAGCGCTGCTTCTGATCTTCACCACACAGTTGATTGATGTCACCGGCGAGCAGAATGCATCTTTTTATTGTGATGATGGTGACGGTGGTGGTGGTGATGCTGATTGCCATGATTACACTTATCGTTAGTGTGAAATTTGAATTTTAAGTGGTCAGTGCTGGAGCTCCAGTGCACGTGATTGTTTGGTTCATCAGTGCAACCCCTTTACTGTCAAAATTTAAGACTATTCCACGTTTGCTTTTATTTAAAAAGGAAGATGCAACATACAGGAAAGAAATGACTAATTTGTGATGTTACACAGTGGACTGGGATACCAAGGTTTTCCATTAGCTTCAGTTTTATTTTGCGTATGCAAAAAGAAAAAAGGAAAAAAAGAGGGTGGTGAGATTAAAAACATTTTTGTTATTACAAAAAAAGAATCTTTCACTGGATCGTTGGTGTGGCAAGGGTTTCAACCCTTGACAATAAAGAAAATGCAATTTCATCTCTGACATTCAGTGTTATCTCCCTTTAATAACAAAACCAAACCAGACTGATTACTGAACAAAGCAAATTCTCAGGCGGCTAGTTGCAGGTCTGAATGCTGGAGTGAAAAACTGAACATTTCCCTCCCTCCTTTTGATTGTTTTGTATGCAACACCTGCAAATGTGCATGCAGTTGTAAAAGATTTGCGCGGGAGGCAAGGGGAGTTTTTCTGTTTTGTTTTGTTAAAACTCCCTGATAATGAAAAGAAGAAAAAGAATATAAACACAAAGTACAAACGTTTAGACTTTGTCGATTTATTTGTTTTAGAACTCAAATTCATTCTGTCTGCCAATAAGTTTTCCTCTGATTAATCTCCTTCAGGACAGACTTCCCACAGTAAAGACAAATCAGTATAGAAATTTAGGACTAATTGTTATGTGTGCAATAACCCTGATGATATAAGTGAGCACTTAAGAATCCACAGAACATTACTAACATTAATTTATTGAAAAAGAAAATCCAAAGCAACTCCATTAGTTTTTCCCTGTTATTGTTAAGGACTTTAAATGGATTTTCTAATTGGATAATTTTATTCACAAGAATAATACACAAACGGAAAGCAAGCCCTACCTCTGGGGGTGGAGAGGGTTGGTCTGCAGGAGAGGGAAGTGCAGTCAACTTCTGGAAAACCTGCTCAGTGCACTAAAGAGAAAGGCAAAAGGTTAGACAATAGCACCCATGTGTGAGAACTAGCTGACCAACTGCAGTGGGTAGGGGTGTGGGGGGTGGGCAGAGGGTTGCTCTCAGCATGTTGAAACAATATAGAGGATAGATTCACTGGCCTCCTTTCTACGATATTTAAAACAATGCCCACATCGTTGCCCCTCTGTGATCACAGGCACTTAACAGTCGTTCTGTCCCAACTTTCCTAAGATGGAGCATCACATCTTCACTCTCTTTCCCTTGCTCTCATCCACACCTTCGGCATTTTCTGTCCACCAAGCTCTTCTTCTTGGAGTGGCGCTTGGCCTTACATTGTTTCTCTTTCCTGTCCCAGATGAAGGTAGCTGTGCTCAACATCAGCTGGGGCTCACTGAAGGTGGTGCATGGCTACTATTAATAGAAAGTGTCTTGTGTGCTCTTTTTACACCCTTTGCCTGCCAGATACACAGAATGAATTGAGACAGTCACAGGAAAGTTCTGGAGGGCTGGTCTTGGAGTGGCTTTCCTTCCACACATCAACACCTGTCTCCTTATTCTCCATCTGTCCCCAGGTAGCACAGTGGCCTCCTCCACCTCCCGCTTTCTCCAGGCCGTAGTCTTCCAGGCCAATAAAGAAGAAAGGCAGGGATGAGGATTGTTCCTATTGATCTGCCCAAGGGGATCATTAGGCATCCGTATCAATCTACAAATCAGTGGCCTGTGTTACTAGCTTGGGCAGTCATTGCCAATTTGTTCCTATTAGATGGCGGAGCCTGGGGGTGTTTGATGAGCAGATTGGGTCTTTATCTCAGCCCTAGAGAGTACGCATGCTTGGTACCAGATAGCAGAGGTTTACAGGGTTTGTTTTTTGGTAGGGGGACAGGGATCCTTATGAGTATTGTTTTCTGGCCTGAAACTGGCGTGGGTGGTAACCAGCCCTCCAAGGAGGACCCCACCCAGACTCGCTGAATTGTCTCCTTACAGTTAGCCCCCATATTGCCTCCTCCAGCCCTGACATCTCAGGAAGCTTCCCATGGAAATATCGCAGAGTGTTCTTTTGTAATCCTTTTCAGGACAGCATCCGAACAATTGAAATGTAAACACTTTTCCTGTCCTTCCTCCAGCTCCTTTGCTAGGAGGAGGAGCAGCGTATTCACTGAGCAGGTGACATTTTTAGCTGATATTTTCTCTTTAGTTCATTTAGATAAAGTAAAAGTTAAAGCTCCAGGTAATTTTGTTGGGGGAATCCTACTTGCCTTTTCCCTTTGAATTGAAATCATGAAATATATGTGTTCTCATTTCCACCTTTTTATTTTTTCAAGAAATCTTTAAAAATCATCCCTGTTTTTAGTCTTGGGTTTGAAAGAGCAGCAACTGTGGCGTAAGCCAAGTTCTCTCATATGTATGTAGAATTGAAAAATGAAAATTATGTTTCAATGGGGGGAGGGGAAGAGAAAAGGAGAATGAATGAATAAGCACAATTTATGCTGCTACCACTACTAGCATGATATTTTCTCTTCATTATTTTGTGAAAAACCTCAATTTAAAACCTGGTTTTACTCATTCCTGACGTGAGCATTATTCAGTATAAATATCTGTCCATTGCCAGACCATGGTGATGCTCTCAGTGACATTTCTGCTTTATAGCTTTTGGTGGGGGAGGAAGTGAGGTGAGGGGAGGTGGGCTGATGCAGATGGGGAAGGAGGGGACCAGGCAACATCCACTTCCTAGGAGCTCTGCTTCTATCCTGCCCTTGAGTTTGTTACTTGTGAATAATAAACTGTTATTCTGAGCTGGGGCCGGGGGAGGTGAGTAAAGTAGCCGAACCCGAGTTGTGCACTTCTGTATTCTTTAGAATTTTGTTCATCATTACACGGGACAAAAAAATTTTTTTAAAAATATAATCTTTCATATTTGAGTATTGCAAATAAGATAGAACTCAGTTTACATTGGACACCAATTTCCAAGTGGTTTTGGTCTCTAATTTAGAGTTACCTATCCCAGTTCAGGCAACTATTAAGAAAAACCTGCATTTTGCTTTAGAAAACTTTTAATTTGGTGATTATTACTATTTATTAGTTTGTACCTACATTTTCTCACCTGTGTATTTTTTTTCTCGGTCCTGTTCCACTCTAAGAAGCACTCATTTCATTTCACTTGACAAGAGCCTGCTTTGTTTGGTTATTGAGTAGATCACAGAACTTCACAGAAATACATCTGTGTGGGGTATATGATTGCTAGGAGTTAAGCCATCTTAATTTATCATGAACCAGACATCCAGCCAGCTTTCATCTTTACAGTGCATGTATAGAAATCGATTTGGAGTGGACTCGGAGGAATGTTTTAAGAGTTTGGTTTGCAAATATTTATAAACCTTTTTCTCCAGAGCAGAGCCTATTTTAGCATGGTCCTCCTCCTATTAAGAATAGAGCTTATTTTGAGGAAGATGCTGCCAAACGCTGCTGTTTGTTTTATCACGAGGGTTGGGAGTTCAAATTTGTTTTGCCACTGACGTACTGTCCAAGCTAGAGATATCTGTGACTAAGCTGGTTATGTTATTCATCCTCAGGATCTTTCCCCTCCGTTTATTGAACCCCAGGAGAACTTAAGATGAGGGAAGCAAATAACCCAGGTGCTCACTTTGATTTTCTGCCTGGAGGACAGAAAGTGGGCCTTTTTGCATTTTCTGTAGCAGAGAAAGGAAACCAATCATTTTCTCATCACATAAGGGCTTATTACTTAAGGATGTTGACAATATGTTGCAACTTTATAGAAACTTTTAATCAGCCAGAGCCTGGCTCTTCAGCCAGGACATTTATAGTTTCCAATTCACCTAGTCCGTGTGCTGGGGAACATTACTTTGATTTCTCTCCTAGTGATAGAAAACATTTTCATTCCTTAACACACTGTTTGTTTATCTCTCCATATATCTCCCTGGTTTTTCTTGTTTTATTTAGTGTGGCTTCACATGTGCCATTTCTCCATGAAACAATTGATACATTCTCAGCACGCTGTTGTGAGTAGAAAAACTCCTAGATTAATGGTCAGTGTCTCACACACGCACATTTGTGTTGTGATACTACAGAGGAGCTGCGAATTACTGACAAGATCTAGAATAATTCCTAATGCTGTCGGAGGCTTCAGTTTCTCCTCGGCATGATGGATGAGGCATAAGAAGTGCTTTCTGAGATCATTATGTGCATCATTCTGTTAAGTGTTATTAAAGTCCGTCTGTCTTAGGCAGCAGAAACAATATCTTCACCCTTATTTTGCTCATGTTTTTAAAAACGGTAACTGCAGGTCCCTTTCTTCCTGGGGTGAGCTTTTTTCTGGAGACCATCTGACTATTAATTCGTGCCAGAATAATATTAGTAATTGTATTTTCCTACTGACTTAAAATTTGATGATATTAACCTATAAATAAATTCTGGTTTATTTCTAAATTATTAATTTACAATAAATATTTTAGAAATTGCATTTTATTAAAAAAAATAGATGTGGAAAGTATCAGAATTTGAGGTATAACTTCAAAGAGGTTTAATATAGGGTCTCTTCTTTTCTTATTATTATTTTCAATATTATTGCTATTTGTGATTGTGTTGAGAAACAGGATGAATTTGAATTTTGATGAACCTTTCATAGGATTTCTCCCTCACAGGCAGATACATTCAGAGCAGACAATGTAAAGATATGTAAATGACAATGAAACTTTCCTCTGGCACTTGGTCAGGGAAAGTTTGTTTTTATAAACGGTGAATTTAGAGGGCAAATTTCTCTCAGTAAACTGGAGGCACTTGCTGTGTTTGGGTGGTGGTAGGGGAATGGGGGTCGTGGAGTGAAAGTTAGCATACCCTATTTAATAGGGCAGTCCAGGTAAATTACAGATGGCTCTTAACATATCTCCAGCAATTTCACCCAAACAGAAAAATTTACTTAAACGGTTTATAAACTTCCTTCGAGTCCCAGGTTTGTCTGCAATAATAAAATACAATCTACTTTACACAGAATTTCCATTATTACCCAGGCCCCCTCCCCATCATCTTGTTGTTACTGGTAGCTTTGGAACAGTGTGGTAGAACCTCTTTAGATAGATCCTGGTAGTCTGGTCCAAAGGAAACGAAACAAAAAGAAGCAGATCATCACACTTTCTTTTAAAACGCTACTCCCCCTTTTTAGAGATTCAGTGAGATCTAGAGAGGCTCGCTTTTATAGTTCTAATAGAATTATAGAAGTTGGATGCACAGCTTGGATAAACTTAGCCATCCACAGCACAGCAAGTTTTGAACGTTTAATTTTATATTTGAATAATACTTCAGTTCAGGCTATAATCATGTATGTCATATGAAAAGAATTTAAAAAATAAATTACATTATTTCACAGATGTGCAAATACTTTTAAGAAAAAAATTACATTGATCAGTTTTTAATACCCCCCTGTCTCACCCTTCAGTCAAAGGGAAAAATAGCTTTTCCCCCATCTTTGTCTTCAGAAAGGTGCTAGATTGTAAACATCTGAAGGAAATGAAAGGGGGTTGGCCAGTCCACCCCAAACTCTTTCCAGATTTTCAATCCTTTCAGCAGCAGCCTTCAGTTTTCAGAAAAGAGGGAGGGTCTGGGGGAGGGAGGGAAGGAGATGTCTCTGTTTACTATTAAAATTTAAAGTGAAAAGCATTGCTATAGCTGGCTAATTTTGAATCTACTAATTTAGAGGGCTTGAACAACAAGAAGCAAAATTTAGACAATGTGTGTACTGTGGGATTGAGAAAAGATAAGGCATTTGCAGATAATTAAGATCTAATTCTATGAAAAGGACAATAAGCAACAGATGGCTATTTCTTTTATAGTTTCTAAAAACAATAGCATGTGGGTATTTAACTCAAAAATCTATTTATACAACAATTATTTTTACTTAGGTAGAAAGATTATTCTTTTCTAGGTTTCTGAAGCATAGTCTATTTATTCCTGTATAAATATAGGCATTTCAGAATTTCTGTGTTTTGCAAGTATTGGAATATTTCTGGAAGCAACAATTGAAGTCATGAATTGTGGTCATTTTGGGAACACTCACCTTTGGTTGAAAACACACTGTTGTTACTCAGGGCTAAAGGAACAAGTGTTTTTTGAATCTGACTCAAAATAATTAAAATTTCTGACTGTGTTTATTTTTCCGTGTTTCTTTTGTTAACATCTCTGACAGAGTAATATGGCATAGCCTTACTACCCATATAATATTTGGATATTTGATATGTCCTCATAAAGATATGAAAGTGAAAAAACTGCATTAACGTTTGGCCCATGGATAATGATTTGGTTAAGCTTCAGTTTTTTAGGACTTCTTTACTGACTTCACGTAAATTTTTTTCACTTTAACCAAAACACTGAGAATAATATACAAAAATAAAACAAGGTGTTGTATTCAGATCAGTAAGTATGAAATTACAATTGCCCCTTTGTCTTTCAGAAACCATACATGCCAGATGCACTATGAGAAAAATAATCTAAAATGTTGGGTTTATTTTCAATATGCAAGTAGTATAAAATATGCAAGCTTGAATCACACTATGCTGGAAACTACTCCACAAAAATGTGTAACGAAAGCTGTTACTATAAATGTGGTTCATGTATTGGAACAGCTGTGACAGCCCGATACAGCTTAACACTTGTTCAATTATAAGAAAAAGAAATTCAGAAGGGAACTTGATTTAGATAAGAATTTTAAATAATCTTTGAAATTTCCAAAGGAACGTCTCCTTCCAGTCAAAATTACACCTTTATCCTAGTCCGTCCTCTTTCCTTTAACTATATTTAGTATCCAACTCCTTTATAGAGAACTTGGGAAGTTAACAGCTGCCCTTGATCTGACCATCTTCTCCCTTCCCAACCCTGCTCATATTTTATGTTGTTTTAGGGTCTGGGTTACAGTGATTTGCAAATTATTGTGGGTGTAAGTTCTGTTATGTTTACTTAGGAAATTGCAAAGAAATCACCTAGTAGCTGACCAGTTTTCATTATATTCACTCCTTTTTTTATTTTTCAAGTGATTTTACGGTGCTTTTAGGACAGATAAATTTTAGTGCATATAAGAAAGGCTGACACTGATATTGATACTACACATATAGTTCTGGGAATTTGAATACGTTTGTTAAGCAAATACTTGATTCATGTTTGTGCAATGTGTAATTGATATATATATCCTACATGTTTTATATATGTTTATATATGTAGTGTATACACACATATACATATATATGTCTAATGTGCTATCTATTGTCTTTTTGCTCCATCTAAACTCAATCCTGGAGTAACTGAATACATAAAGAACATAGGTTCCTGCATGTAACTTTTTTTTTTGTTTAGCTTTAACTTTTTATTTTCTAAGCTGAGTTGTTTCTATGGTTTATCTGTTAGAACTGCGTATTTTGAGAGTGACATACAGGGTGGGGCAAAAGTAGGCTTACAGTTGTTCATATGGAAAATAATAAAATAGTTAATAAATAATAATACAATAGTAAACTGTGTTTTGCATACTCACAACTGTAAACCTACTTTTGCCCCATCAACAGTGTTTGCTTGATGTCTTCAATAATCAACTTTGAAATTGCCATCCAACCCTCAAACAAAACAGTCTTTAAACTACCATATTACTTGGTATTCTTAATCTGAAAGACTATTTTTATCTTGACTAAAAACAATAATCTTAGGCATTTTCACAAAACAGTCCCCAAATCCCCAGTGTCTATAACCAAGGCCCGCTGGTGGACAGCAGGGAGAAGCATGTATTTGTACTAAGGGGATAAATGGCCCTCACACCTCCATTTACAGATATACTTGTTTCAGTTTTATAATTCTCATTAACTTTTCATTATTCAAGTCTTTGAAAGTGGATGGAAGAAGCAAAATAGGGACTTTTTTGAGTGGTTTCTCAGGATACTTAGTACCCAAAAAGCTTACAAAAGGGTCTGTGCATTAAGAATCTGGCTGCCAAGGGGAGAAATGGTGGAAGTTATCTTTTTTAATTCTACAGTGGTTGGCATGGGCAATTTAAAGAGGGATCCTGTATTGTCCAGACCCCAACTCTATCTTCTAAGTCATTTCTGTACCTGGAATAAAATGTTGCTGTAGAAATTATTGACATAATAGTCCCCAAGAGGACTCATAGCCATCAAAGTGAAATCTCACAATAAATTCAGAGGCCACCTGGCAAACCACCGTTAAAGAGCTCTTTAGAGGAGAGGGGGAAAAACTTTAAAAGCTTAATTCTTAAATATAAGTTCACTGATCATGTTTCTATACCACTTTCCTAGAATTTAGTTCTTTACTTTTAGCTTTGTTAAATAATCCTTTAAAGCTTTCTTTGACAGCAAAAATGCTGTGTTTTGTATAGATGACATCACTAACCCAACTCCAGCCACTTTGAAAGCCAAGGGGTTACTAAGCAATAAACCTTGGTCAGGATTTCTGCGTGTCTCAGAGCATAAAAGCCTTAAAACGAGAGGTGGGCCTTAGTGATCTGCAGGACAAACATTCCTACTATAATACCAGAAGCATTATTGATCAGTTTGGGGGAACATTTTTTTAAAAGCTAATTAGTCTTTGCAGAGTGGAATAACTAATGCTGTTTTACACTTAGCACTTAGGCAGTGCCTTTCATCTTCAAAGTGCTTTGAAAACATTAACTAATTAATCATTAGCTAATTTAGCAACTGACGA
This sequence comes from Corynorhinus townsendii, assembly GCA_026230045.1. Classification (NCBI taxonomy): domain Eukaryota; kingdom Metazoa; phylum Chordata; class Mammalia; order Chiroptera; family Vespertilionidae; genus Corynorhinus; species Corynorhinus townsendii. The sequence continues at coordinate 16,044,473 of JAPDVU010000011.1, forward strand.
TAAAAGTTAAGAGACTGGATTCCACTAGTGTTCTGTGCAGAGTAACCCCTCTACAGAGTCACAGGGAGTGTCTCCGTCTAGAGTGGAACCATGGGCAGGCTGCCAGGAGTGGATGACTTTTAGGGCTACTGCTCAGGTAATATCTATAGAGAACGTAAATAAAATCCTTTATATACAAATTCCTGGACAATTTTAACAGGTCATGATCAACAAAAAAATAAATAAATTTAAAAAGCCACCTTAGGAGCAGGACCCCTAGACAATATCCAGGGTGCAAAGGGATGCTGAAATTTACAAGTGTGGTAAACATGGGCAGAGTAGGAAGTGCATGGGTGGATGATCTTGACCAGTAATCCCTCCTGGGTCCAGTGCCATGAATCCTGCCCTGGAAATGTAGCTTCGATTAGAAAACTCAGTGCAGAAACATAAGAGAATTTCCTTGTATGTAGTGACAAACGGAACGCTTTCCAGGGGGCTTGTCTGCTCTGCACTGTGGCTCCATCCATTATGTGAATGAGATGTGAAAACAGTTCCTTGTTTCTCTGAGATATCAGCAGACCGCACAAGCTGAGTTTCTTTTAAAATATGGAGGCAGTTCATCTATAGACTTACTCTGAATGAGTGAGTATGTGTGGTCCAGCCCATTTAAAGAAAGAAGCACTTCACAAAAGCCACCGGTATTATAGAACATGGTACCAGTGACTACAGTTTTGAAGAATGAATGTATTTGCTTTGCATTCAGTTCCCTCTCAATCCCACATACCCTGTTCCTGCAATGAGGAAAAGCAAGATTTCAGAGTATTAAAAATGTCAAATGTTAAAATGGGTTCTCTTTGCTCTTGCCTGTTATCACCAAAGGGTTGGTAAACAAGGGGAGCAGAGACAGGTGTTTACATTTTTTTCAGTGTGATAAGTGTGGAAAGATTACTATCTGATTGAAAACTTCCCACCAACCCAACTTGGATATCCCTGGTAAAAGGCAAGGGAAATAGACAATGCACATCTAATACAGCCTATTGGGATTATTCGCTGTTCTGTTGAAGAAATTTAAATGGAGATTTTGTACACATGTCCTTACAAAAAACAACAGACAATTTTAACAGGGAAGGTATAAACAACAAAAAGCAACAGACAATTTAAATATTTAAATATGAAGTCTTAAAAGGTTTTATTCATTGTTATTAGCATTTCAGGTTTATACAGATCTACACTGTCCTAATCCTGTACTTGGCTGCAACTTTAACTTCACTAGCCCTCTTGCATGTAGCTCTGTGTCTCCCCCCACTCCACATTCTACTCTTAACCTTTATTTCAAGCTTATCTTTTCTTACCAAGGGATTAGTTTTTTTTAAAAAATCCACATTGAAGTTTCAAATTATGTTCCTAATTTGAAAATTAAAATTTTATACCTTCCCTATTAAAATTGTCTGTTGTTTTCTTGTTGTTGTTGGTTTTTTGTTTTTTGGTGGGTTTTTTTGGTGTGTGTGTGTTGTGGGGGAGACTTCATATTTAAATATGAACTATTTTTCAGTTTACTTTTTGCCTTCAGACAGTAAAGCCCTTCAACAATTTGAATAAAAACAACTCTCCACCTTCCATCTGAACTCCGCTGCTTGCCCCAAAACCTTATCATGATGGCAATTTTTTCCTTGCTTTTGAGGCGCATCCTTATGGCAGCTACCATCCATGAGCCAACTCTCCCTAGAACTTTCTAGGGAGTCTTTTGGAAAGGTCAGGAGCCCTGATTGGCTCTGAGGTTACAGAAGTTATTAATGGGCACTACTCCTCTTCTATTCACATCTATTCCACCACAGTCTTATATCCTTTAAGAAATAATATGTCATGCATCAACATGAATCAGCCAGATAGAGAATCATATGAGAATGAATTCATATACAATTGAAGTTAGTATCCCACAACAGTTGTTATCAGTGGGGGCATGGGAGGATGATTTTGTTCCCAGGGGACATCTGGCAATGTCTGGGGACCCTGATTATCACAGCTCTGAGTAGAGGCTGGGAATGCTGTTCACCACCCTACAATGCACAGGATGGCCCCCTCCCCCCAAAGAATGGTCTCCCCCCAAATGTGAGTACTGTGGAGGCTGAGAATCTCTGCTGTTTACTTGTGCCTATACTTATACTTGGGATATGTGGGCAGAAGCTTTTAGGTAGGAACTTATTTTTTTTTATAGTGTTTGTAAAATAAATTCTTGTTTAATTGGGGGTAATAGTCCTTTCTTCTAAATATTGCTTTTCTCAACTTGAATAGTTTTGTCTAGAGAGTGGGAAATGGTGGCCCTGAATCCTGTCCATTTCTCACTTTTAAAAATCATACAAGCCAGCCAAAATGAAAAAATATAAAAGCGTCCAAATGAGCAAAGGATGCATTGGCGGAAATGTGAGACTGGCTTGCAAAAACTTGACCGATTTTTATTTTTTAAAAGATGCCTTAGCTTCTGCATCCCCTATAGCATAAGAATATAGAGACTTTATGCTTATGATGTCAGGAGCTCTCTGTGTGTCTTCACTCTCGTTGACCCCTCCTGACCGGGACCCTTTCCTTTCCCATTGTGATTTTAGGTATTAAAAAAATCTTTTGCAGAGAGGATTCCAACCCAAACTGGCTGTAACAATCACAAGTGGGAGATTGAAGAGAAGGACCCCAAGGTCGCTCACTGCTGGTGATTATTTTCTGGGTGTTGTTAACTTGCTACTCAAGAGTAGTTGGAAGGAGCTAATAAATAGAGGCTTTAGCTGAAATTAAGAAGCAAAATGCTGGGAGGAGATCTCAGAGGAAGAACATCATGGTCTATAATAAGAGCTGATGTTTCAACGACAATATATATATTTTTCTCCTCTTTTTGAAAGTGAAGGGTGTAGGACTGGCTGTCTCTCCAGTTACATCTATCTGCCTTTTAAACTAGCCTTTGCTGTTTAAAGTGAAGTTGAACTTCACTTTCCCAGTAGATGGCATTGTAGTCTGTTCAGTGGAAAAGAGATTCCCTTAACCAACAGGACTTTAATCCCCCCTCCCCCCAGCTCCTTCCTTGATAATGTACCTCCTCCCCCTTGCATTAAATACTAGCTTGAGGTTATAAATAAGAATCTTGTTTTCACTAGTTACCTATAACTCTCAAAAAGATTTGATTTTAAAAGAGATACAGTAGATTATTTAATATCCCGATATCAAATAGAAAAAAAATACGCTAGATCAGGAGTGTGGCATATGAAAAATATGCAAGCATGGAATATTTTCAAACTCACCATTTTAAAATAAGAGCTGCCTCTGGTTTTCCTAAGTACACTTTTTGGTATTAATCCCTCATACTTTTGGCATCTTAGTGTCACTGTGAAAGAAGGCTTGAAAAAGTTATTCTGTGTCAAAGGTTTTCAGACATGATGTATTCTTCTCAATGGAACCCCTAGCTAACTTTGATTTCTCTTTATTAACTAATTATTTTAAAACTCTTTTTTACAAAAACCATCTTGTCTGGGTTTCATGTGCACTACATGTGGGACACACAATTGTATTTTTTGGTTAATTATAAATATTATTTTCATGCTATTCTGTTTCCTTCTCTTAAATCATTAGACCTAAAAATAATGGCAGTAATTGATTGAGCTAGAGAAAGCTGCCAGGGCTTGGTGTTAGGAAAGGGTGTGTGTATGTGGTGTTATTTTGTTTATTAAGAAGGTCCCTGAAAAATAGTCAGTACATTAAATCAACCAAAGAGAGAAATGATGATAGGAAGAATAGACATATTATTTTCTTTAAAAAAATCATAGTGAGGATTTAGCTTTGTAAATACCTTATAAAATAGGGACTTCATGTGTTGACAATAACAATGAAATTTTCTTTTCTTTGCTTTCTGGTTAGTTTTGAAGATGAAAATACCATGTCTGTGTGTCTTTGTGTTTCTTAACAGAATCTGGGTTGTCTCTTAAGAGTCATTTCTTGTTTCTGAAAGGCTGTTGTGTTTTCTTTTTAAAAATATTTTGCTAAACTGTGAACTAACCCCTTTCCCAACAAAATCCTCTTTCCACTGAATATCATCTATATTTCTCTGATAGTCATTTGGTAATAATATTTGACTTCCATTTATCAATACCATTTCTTTCCATTATTTTTAATCACAAGATTATGAACTGTGTATTTAGTTATTATTTAAGCTAAATGGTGTCTTTGGCTGTTAGCTTGAAAAGATAATGTCCCAATATCAGGATTAAGTTTTCATCTGTATCAACTGGCTTAAAAATACCCAACTTGATTCCTTTTGAATTAACTGAGACTTATTTTTTTTTCAATATCACCTATCACCATAGTAACCACTAGCTGTCAGTTCAGCTTCTGACATTTTTCTCATTTGGTAAGATTTCAGAATTGCCATCCTCCCTGCCAACATGTCATGAACAAGAAAAAAAAATTGCATGAAAAATCTAATGGGTGTCTGGTCTGATTGTCCTCATTCGTGGCAGGAAAGACAAAAACTGATGAATTGTGAAATGTATTCAGAGGGATTCAAGGAAGCAAGTGCCTGAGACCCCCCCTCCCTCCCAACCTCGTTTTCATTTTGTTATGCTTGATACACCGTACATGCTTACCCTGACACTTGGGTTTGTAGAAATTTAAGATGAACAATTTTTACATTCACCCTGCTGATCTTTCTTCCTACCTTGTTTTTTTCTTGTGTGTGTGTAAAAAGTCATCATTAAAAATAAAGTTACCAGAGCTCATATTTAGCATGATTTCTCACTTGGATCATAGATTTTTAGTAAGTCCAAATTGGCTTCCAATGGTTAAGATGTTGTGCTTGCAAATGTGCAGCTGTGTTTGGGAGCCACATATGGACCTTGGGTGCACACAGTGGGTTTGTGCGTGCGTGCCGGTGATTGAGAAATGATATTAGGCCCATTTGATAAAAGAAACAAAGCTGCTTCTGGACCTCGTCTAAGGGTTTGTTTTTCATGGAAAAGAAAAGTAAGAGAAAGGCTGTATTTTCGAATTCTTTCCAGCATTCTGGCTTAACAAATGAATGGGGGAAAACATGCTAATGAATTTCTATCCCAAATACCAGTCTGGGTAGTTGATGAAAGAAACAATTTCTATGCTTATTTCCTTCCTTTTGATTGCCAGACTTGTTATAGCAAGAAGCAAAAAAAAAAAAGAAGGGAAGCGATACTGTACTTTAGCTGATGTAAGCATGCAAATTACCAAATAAATGTTACTAATATGATATAAACATATACCCCATATACAGATCCTATCACTGACATCTGGACAAGACATGTATATATGTGTGGTCTGAATATAAGTAAACATATGAAATATACTGGCATGTGTTTGTATGCACACAAATATTCAGACTGTTAATATATCCTTAAGCTACCTAGGTGTACATGGGTTTGATAAAACTTACGTGTCTTTTCCAGAGGTTTTGTTTTGAGCCAGATCAGTCTTATAGGATATTTTTTTCATGACTGTCTACAAATTCAGATTCAGCAGCAGGAACTCATTCCAGAAACATAAAGCTGATTTGATAAGCAGCTGCAGAATCCAGTGCCTTTTTACTAACGGGTGGACAACCCCAGGATCAGGCATGTAGATATCGGGATGTTTCCATTTCACATTTCATATGCTATGGCTTTAACGCCTCTTAAAAAATTCACACACTGGACGGTTTGGGGGCGTGTTGCAAAATTTATTGCAGATTTTTATTCACAACTATATTTAAACATTACCTGTAGCTAAGAAAGAATGGAAGGGCCCAGTGAAAAATATCTCCATTAAGGACCAAAGTCTTTAACTTAAAAAGCAAAATCACGTGTGTATTTTTGATGCAATTTATATGAATATTAAAACATTTAATGTTCAGTGTAGGTGGATTGATAACATGATTTTGGCATTGATGATTAATGGTGTGCTGGAAATATACATGCATAAGTGCATACATATGTATATGGCTGTAATGTGTGTGTAAAATAAGCAATTTGGTTCATCATGCCTTTGTTATTTGATTCTTTTTAAATTTAAACACTTTGGAGAAACCAAAGGAATAATGCCTGAATGTTTGCTGCTATTATTATGCACAAATATAACCCTTGAGAAATAACTAGAAAATTGATATTGAATCTCAGGGTATATTTCAAACACATATTTGGAAGAGGAAAAATAGAAAGTATTTTTTTGAATACTGGCAAATAAATTCACTTCATAAAAGAAAAAAGCCAGAAAAATATAAATCTTTTAATAAGAAATGATAATATTTTATAAGCTGTATTTTAAAATGAATGGTATAAACAGAATATACTTTAATGCCTTTATGCTTTAGAAGATTTATAACAATAATCAGCAAAGCCTTGTAACTGTGTTTGCACCTATGTGCCTTCAAGCCATTGGACCTTGCAGTTAATTGTATAAATTCCATACACTATGGGAAATCACAATGTATCATTTATATTCAGCATGTGTCATGTGTATAAATATTAAAATATATTAGCCCAAAATGGCTGATTATTCCTCAAACATTTTGTGATAAATCTTATCTTTTATGGGTTGGGTGGGGGAAACTAAATATTTTATGTTATTTGGAAATATTCTTTAAACAACCTAGATTTATTATTAACATTTTAAACATTTATAACTACATTAAAATATTCGGAGACTTGGCTCACTGAGCAGCCATATACCCGGGTCAAGTTATTTTTGCATGCGGCATATACAGGCAGTTCCGGCTTCACTGTTCTCCAGTGTGGTGCCTGCAGAGCTGTCCACTGGTGCCAGACTCATGTACATAAAACATACATTTGTGGATATGTTGAGTTACAAGGGATCAATGATACAGATCCAGATAGGAATACTATATTGTCTGTATGTGCAGGGATGTTTTGAAATTTCTGTAATTTTAATTCTCATCTTTTAAAAATTCTTTTAATCTTTCCTAGACAGTAAGGCAGCATATAGGTTGAATTTTTGTTTGAGAATGTTTTATTTTTACTGTGTATTTGAGGAGACATTTTTAAAATGTGGGCTGAATATATTCAAACATAAACACATAAGTCAAATACATGAAGGTCTGATGTAATAGCAAATGTAAAAAATTAGAGCGATACATATTTATTGAGACTGATAGAGATGCCTAATGAATAAACAAACACAGAGTTGAACTGTTTTACAAATGTATTTGGCAACTGCCCGTAGCAGTGAGTGTGTACATTCTGAGGGAGGAAATGTCAGAACAGAGTCTTGTAAATACATGCAGCTGGAAAGAATAAAATAAAAAATGATGACTAGCGCTGACAGGCAGACTTGGGGTGTATGATATACTTTGTTCATTTGATTCTTAGAACTCAGTCGGGGGTTAAATTGGAATCCAGACATCAAAGAATTCTTCCACCAGACCCAAATTTTGCCCGTATAATTTTTTTTCTTACAGTTGTCATAATTTTAGCTAATTTCACAGTGCAATAAATTTTTACCGTTTGAAGTCTTTCCCCCCCTTCTTAAATATGCACACAGTATGTATATAATATATCTCATGTGAACTACCCACACACTTGATATTGAGTATACACACACATAAAAATGATAGACATACACACATGTATATCCCACACGTGCCTGTGCACGCACATTCGCAGATGGAGAAAGAAATGTCGTGGGCAGCCACTGCATTCATCTGACCCTAATCTTGAAATATTAAAGAGAAAAGGCTGTTTTCAGTAGCGATACGTTTGTTTCTTTTTTCTCTTTTACCTTTTTGTCCCTCCTCCTGACTGTTGTGTCTGAAAATGTTGGAAGCACATGGTGCTGCATATTTGGAGGTTTTGCAGATTTCTGTATGATTTTTATCTGAAGGTCAGGGCTAAGGAAATACATCAGGTTGGGATGTTTGCCGTTTGCCATTTAGCCTTGCTCCTCTTATCAGATCGTTTTGTTGCGTGGGCCACAAACAGGGAACTCCTCTGAAGAAAGAGTAAAAATAAACATTACTTTATTCATATGCAATTTTTTCCTTTTTAAAGGGTCTGAACACCATTTCTGTGTGTACTTCACTTCCAGAATTCCTTAGGTTCATTGGTTTGTGGTTAAAATCCCATTTACCATTTGCATTTCTCAAAAATGTTAAAGATAAATGTGTTTTTTTCCCTGTAAAAAGTAAAAACAGTGATAAATCATATTTGTAAGGTAATGTGTCATTTCTGAGCCATTGATGTGAGTTCACTATACTTGCTTTTACCTGAATGTGCCACTTATGATAAAGACACATATAAATTGAGTAAGAGGATTTTTTAAACTTGTACATTCCATGGATCTAAGAGACTTGTTTTGTAGCTGATGAACTTGTCTGTTTTCAAATGAGCTATACTGATGCAGGCCTACCTAGATAATTTGCTCACCACCATCACCACAGTACATAAGCAGACTTTGGCTCTCATTCCATGAAGTTAACATTGTTTATGGAAACTTCTGATGGAGAATTTCATACCATGAATGCTGTGAATTAAATTTATTCAAGGTGCTTGTCCAACTTCCATCATTTTATGCATTATGCAAAGGTCATGCAGAGCTAAGGGAAATGAACTTCTGGTCTCCTGCCATTAAGAAAGGATCTCCTCCCACTTACAAGGCACATGATTAGACAGGAGGCACATTGGAGGATGAAAGCCATTACGAGTAAGTATTGGGCACGGCTTTTGGGAAGCAGGTGAGGAGTGCCTATTGATTTTAAGGGTAAGTGGGTACTCATTGTGGTTCTAATTCCAACCAGTCATTCATCTACAATTAAAATATGGCTCTCAAACTTGGCTGTAAACTCTTGCAATGGACCTATGGCAAACCCTAGATGATCATTATTATGGTGGACCTGCCATTTTTTCATCAGTACAATTACTCTTTGAAATAATTTCCAGGGAGTAGATCTCATTGGGAGTTCTTAGAAAAAGCCAAGTTTAATTTCCCTAAGCATGTAGATTGCTGAGGGGGGCTCTGCTTGTTACTTTACAAAGTGATTATTTATTTTGTTAGCCAGGCTAGCTGTGCTCTCACTATTAAACAACTGCTGTCAGTGGTATCCAAAAAGGACTTGATTTTTTTTTAAGAGAGACCACCATAAGCTTTGTTATGTTGTCCTTTGCAAAAGATAAACATTTGCTTTCCATCTTGGTGTCATCTTTTCAGGTTATTATTTGGTTACTAATTTATCTCACATTAGCGAATTATGGTAGATTATTGCTTGGATGCATTAAAAGCACCAAGGAGCTGTGGTCCTGTGGCTATTTCGGGCAATCTCTCTCTCTCTCTCTCTCTCTCTCTCTCTCTCTCTCTCTCTCTCTCTCTCTCTCTCTCCCCTCCCCCCCTTCTCTTTATTGTCCTCCCAGGGAGCAAAATTTGAACTTAATATTCCATGAAATAAGCCATTGTAATCACGTTGGGTTAATAGAAGAAGTAAAATTGCCTCTCCTCTCACAAGACATTAGAGCAAGGCTGCTTTATTAAAGTTTTCTTGCGGACAGGCGGTTTAAAATATATCCTCAGTGGCTGACGCAAGTCCTTTCGGGGTGGATGGCAGCTTTTCAGATCTTAATAGGCTGTTCATTCCTGGCCCATGAGTTCCCAGCAATACTTTCTTTTAAGCCAAGCTGTGGCATGATGGCTAAAATCTGACATAACAGAGTACCATGGGCTGTGCAAACCCTTAGTCATTAAGTGGCATTATGTAAATTTGTGTCAATAAGTAAACAATTAGAACTTGTAAACGCTATTGATTTGGTTTTGACCACTTATTTTCATCTGTTTGACCGATAAAAGTCTCTGTTGGATGGCCTCCTTGGGATCCATAGCCCACTGGTACATACAGAACAGTAATGGGAATCCAGCAAGGATGAGATTCTCTGTATGATTGGCCCAGGAATTGTTGAATCAATGGGAGACATTATTCAGAGCTTTAAAAAAAGATCTTGCCAGCGAGTTGTACTTTAGGTTGAGCTAAATTTAAGTAAAGGTTATAAGAAGAAAGTAGTGAGGTATTTATGTGTGGCTCCTCCTTTCACACCTGGTTGCTGCCCAGCATCTGCTGTTGTTTACGTTCAGGTTCAGCTAATATTGGGAGGGCAGGGACTGCCCACCAGTCCTCATAACTAACTCCAGCACGTCCCGCCCTCTGCTGAGTTGACTTTGAACTTAATTTGAATTGGGGACTATATCAGAATGTATTTCCTCTTAGTGACTTTATGAGCAAAGAAAAGGAAAAGGACTCTTTACTCTCAAAGGCTTCATAAATGCCATTATCCAAGTCACGTCTTGTCCAAGAAATATAGAGAATAATGGATACTCATCTGGGTATTTCTCAGCTCCGTTGGGGAAAAAATTGTTTTGAGGGTTGGGGTGGACTAATATGAAGCTCACTTTAGCTTTTTCCTCTTTCTGTCCTTGTTTTGGTTTCTCTTTCCTCACTTATCTCCACTCCTTAGCACTGAGCCGATGAATGACCTACCTGCCACATTGATGGTGATGCTTTGTGGCTCCAAGGATTGGCTTGAGGCAGTTCTTTGTTACTGGCATTGCCTTCAGCCTGCTAGTTGAGAGGGAATACATGATTAGACAGGAGGCACATTGGAGGATGAAAGCCATTACGAGTAAGTATTGGGCACGGCTTTTGGGAAGCAGGTGAGGAGTGCCTATTGATTTTAAGGGTAAGTGGGTACTCATTGTGGTTCTAATTCCAACCAGTCATTCATCTACAATTAAAATATGGCTCTCAAACTTGGCTGTAAACTCTTGCAATGGACCTATGGCAAACCCTAGATGATCATTATTATGGTGGACCTGCCATTTTTTCATCAGTACAATTACTCTTTGAAATAATTTCCAGGGAGTAGATCTCATTGGGAGTTCTTAGAAAAAGCCAAGTTTAATTTCCCTAAGCATGTAGATTGCTGAGGGGGGCTCTGCTTGTTACTTTACAAAGTGATTATTTATTTTGTTAGCCAGGCTAGCTGTGCTCTCACTATTAAACAACTGCTGTCAGTGGTCAATGCCCAGTAATATGAGGGGATTCTCTCAAGGCCCTGGCATTGAGTGAAATTTGAGAAGCAAATCTCAATAGTATATCAACTGATTACCAGGGAGCTATCCTTGTTCCTAAATATGATGTATAAATAGACACAGTGAGGGAGATGAAAAAGATGAGATTTTGACCTTCCTCCACATATCCAGTATTTGGAAACAGCTTAAAAAGGAGTCAAATATTTTGCTTTTTCAGCAACTCAACAAGCTTTATGGTGCTACTTTATGCCCATTGGAGGCTGGACACAGAGAGAAGATACAGGAGAATTTGATTTAATTAAATCAGAATGTTTATTGAATGCCTGTTTTGTTTTAGAGACTGTCCTAGGCCTTTTAGATCCCAGATCTAAAGGACATAGTCCCTTACTGCAAGAAACCTGCTAATGCACAAGACCACGTCCTCCCTCTCAGCAAACAGGAAGCAGGGTGAGAAATTCTAAGATGTCTTGGCTTCTTTTAAAGGCCCACACCATAATGAACACAGCTACCTCCACAGAGCCCTGCCTCACATCAGGGTAGTGGGCTTTAGTCAGGCATGAGCCAGCATTTATCCATGGGAACACGTTTACAGCCGCCTGTTTAGTCTTTGTGGGTTTTTTTAAATCCCAGTATGTATGTATGTACCTATTTCTTTCCCATGATAATCCTTAAGTACAGTTATGCAAATATATAAATAAGTTATGTATGTATTTTCCACATATTCTAAGGCATTTCTCCAGTTATCTGTTGCACGGCAAGCCTTTTGTAGTAGAGTGTATTTTATCTGTGGTGCATAAATAGTTAGCCCTTTGTCTGTAACTTTTACTTGAAGACAGTTCTCTGCAGATGCCCAGGTTGTTGTTTTTTCCCCGGTATTGACATAATTCATTCTCAGCCGATAAGCTTTAGCCCTTTTTCCTAGTCAAATGGCATCTAAAATTTAACTAAACATTTCCTCTGTGTTTACTCTTCAAGTTGATTTGGGTGGTCGGGGCTATTTGCTTATTCATGAGTTGTATTTAAAATGCTGTCTTTTCTAAAACACCCTGTAGGTTACTGCACTATGAATTGGCAGCTCCACTACCAACTGTTTCCAAAGTTGTTCAATGTATGTGTGCCTTGACCGTGATAAGGTTTTTTAAAAAAAGTGTTGAAACATTACTAGCTGCTGGGAGGTTCATGTGACATATTCTTAAAGAATACTGACTTGGATGAATCCGTTGAGGGCTTAGAGAGAGCACTGGGCGCTTTCATCCTAATTTAAATTTAATAGGACAACATTCACCATTTTCAAAGGGTAGAACTTCCAAGGAAGGGAAATGGTATAAAGAAGATTATGAAATCATGAGAAAGAATAAAAGTGTTCTTTAAAAAGCAGATCAATAGCTGGCTTAAAGCCCTTAGATTATAAACTGATAATGTAGAGTATTGAAATAAAAATATGGAGCCAGGGCATGTGATGGAACAAGAGGGAAAAGCCAGCTCATTAAAAAGAAAGAAAGAAAGAAAGAAAAAACATGTAAAGAAACCCTTCAGAATGCACTAACGTTTGCACTGGGCTGTCCTCTGCATTCAAATGAAGAAGAAGAAAAGCTTTAGTTAATGTGCTTAGGTCTGTTAGAGTGTCCGAGGAGTGCCCTGTACTGCCAGGTAAATTTTACATTTACATAATGGAACGAAGTGCTGCACACAGTTTCAGAGGGGGCAGGGGAATGCTTCTACAGATGCACCTGAACAACTGTTACACATGTATAAACCCCACCTTCATTGGATGACATGGACATTACAGATTCCACTAGCAGATTGTCTACTGTCTGTATCAGGTATGATTCCTGGTTCCAGACATTGAAACTTACTTTGGGCAATTAAGCAAAAGGGGATTTATTAGGAGGAAAAGAAGGTGGGTGTTATGAACACCCGCCAGTGACCAGGGGACCATGTTTAGGGAGGGGCAGAGCCAGGCAACTCAGAGAGCTGGCTGTATGCATAAGGAAGCGTGGCACCTCACCCTAGTGAGAATGGTCTGGCTGAAGCACCTTTGTTGCTGCTCCCATGAAGGACTCATTATCTTCTCTGTTCTTGTATCCTTGCTCAAGATGCAAAGTACTATGAGAGGGTATCGGCTTGATCAAGCTTAGACCACAGGTCCATCCCTGGGAAGTCTCTGGACTTACATTCTTAGCAAGCCTGTTACATTACTTGAGGGGAGGCAGTTTGTCTATGGAAATCAGGGTGCACTTGGGAAGGGGAATGGACGCTGGGTGCCCAGAAAATGATAGGTGTCCACTGTACCTTCAAATTAAATAGTACTTATTAAATAGCACATTTGCAAGGTGTTAAGTACAATTTGAATTAGGTTAAAAAGAAAAGATACTGGTTTTTAGATACATAAAAAGCTAAATGGCTAGACTAACCAAGAAGTACAAAACTTTGGGGGAGAAACTCTACCTGAGCCTTGTATGAGGCTGTGAATGACTGCAAGGTGAAGATCATGCCCACTGTTCTTCTCATGGTTTCCATGATGCTAGCCTGTGGTTTGCAATCTGTCTTTCTAAGTTGCCTCGTGTTCAAGCTTAGGATTTGGCTCTGTCCCCACATCCTCAGGCCAGGGACCACAGTTTTCCCTTTTGTAAAATGGAGCTCACAGTAACTTCATAATGTTGGTTTGAGCAATGCATGAGATGACTCTTGTGAAGCATTTGATGCCAGCGTTGGCTCACAGAGCAACCTCAGTAAGTGTTAGTATAGTGGATGCTGTCAGTGTCTTGCCTCACATCCTTTTGGCCCACCTCTGTTTTCACCTGTAGTTGAGGTGGACAGTTCCAGGCTGCCAATAGTTCTGCTGGATCTCTGTCTCTTAGTTCATGGGATGAAGTGGCAAGAATTTAGTGCATCTGGGGCAACCCCAAACCAAGAAGGGACATGAAGGAGTTAGTGGATAAGCATTCCACATTTCTAGCCCTTGGTGGGACAGTTCCAAGGCTTTTTTCACACGATTTCATCAGAGATACCCCAGCAGGATTGATCACTTGGTGCCCATAGTGGTCATCAGCTTGCTAACACCATTATTGTCTTTTCCCCTTCCCCTGCTCCTTCACTTGTCCTTTCTGGATTTATCTTCTAAATAAACTCCCTGCACCTAAGTCTCTGGAACAAAACCTGCTTTTGAGGGAAACTCAACTGAAATAGCAATCACAGTCAACTGGAAAATTGTTAAAGAAAGGATCAACCCCATTTTTTACAAATAAATATGTTTTCAACTTACTATTATTTTTTAGTGCCTGGAGTAAATAAGGAGAGAATAAAGAATGACAAAACTCATTTGAAGCCATACTCTTTGAAACGTGTTGGACTTTTGTAGATTTTGAGGTGAAGAGGGAGTGATTGAGCGCTTGTTATCACCTGAAGGAAGTTCAGTTCTGAGACCAAGAACAGGATGCTCAAAGTCATCCCTGGGTTAGGTTAGGAGCAGTTCTTAGGGTGCTTTTCTGAGTCATAGCAGTTTAGATTTCTCACAAGTGAGGACTCCGGACACTGTGCCAATGTCCTCTCCACTGGGCTGAGTGGTAGGAAGGAAATGAACAGTGTAAAAATGGGCAGTTATGAACAAAGCATCTAACATCAGAAATTGGGAGGTTGGGGTCAGGAGGCTGTCTTAGTCCCAGGAAATGGGATATGAAGAGCTTCTTTTTTTAATTGGTGAGATAGATAGATAGATAGATAGATAGATAGATAGATAGATAGATAGACAGACTATAAAGTAACATTGATTGGCTGCCTCCTGCACATGCGCCTTCACTAGGGATCAAACCTGAAACCTGGGTATGTGCCCTGACCAGGAATCAACCTGCTACCTTTACACAGGAAGATCTCCAGCCGACTGAGCCACATGTGCCAGGGCAAGAGCTTCTTAAATGAACCCATGGTATGCAGGCTTCACAGAGGCGCCTCATTCCCCCTCACTGAGCTCTAGCCACACCTGTCTTTCAGTTTTTCAGATGTTACGGCTTCAGGAGCCTTCCTCATCAGATTTTTTCAACCTCGACTATTCTTGCACTCTCCAGACCTTTCATTTCTTAACTTCTTATGTTCAGATCCTGATTATATGAGGTAGCATTCACTGCATAAAAATACCACCCCTAAACAATGATCGTATAGTTGCTCACAGTTCTGTGGGTCAGCAGTTTTAGCTGGGTTCACCGAGGATGGCTTGCTTTTATGTAATCAATCTGGCAATCTTAGGCAAAGAAGGTGCATTCTTTTTGGTGTCCTACTTCACACTCTTCAGCCCACTCCCTTCTGGGTCACCCTCCATCTGGGTATACCCTCTGGGGTTATTGTTCATGATTCTCCACTTTCTGCCTGCTACTTATATATAGACTTAACTTTCAGTATCCCATTCCTCTAGGGATGCTTCTGCTAATTGTTAATCTATTCCAGTTGTGCCAATCAGGAGTCTTCTGGAAAGAAGAACTTACTTTAAAGACACATGACCTTCAGGAATTATAACAGGTAGATGGGTAGAGGTTGTTATATGTTGCATCTTTTTATTTCTTTCCAATCTTGCTAGTGAGAATGGGATTCTAAAACCTCAGGGAATAACAGAGGCAATTAGTATGTATAGGTTTTCACTATATATTAAGCACAAAACCAGGAAGCTTTATATATATTTTAGATGAGGTTCTTAGTTGCAAACAACAGAATCCACTCTAGGTAGTAAAAATCACGGGAGATTTTAAGTGATACAAATAGCCTGTAGACTCAATTTGAAGACCTAAGACAGTGGTCAGCAAACTGCGGCTCGTGAGCCACATGCAGCTCGTGAGCCGCGGTTTGCCGCTCTATTGACTAATGAGTTTGCTGACCACTGACCTAGACCCTTGATTCCAATAATTACAGGCTGTTGTTGTTCCTTGTGATTAAGCCCCTATCCCAGTGGTCGGCAGTTTGCCGACCACTGACCTAAGACATAGACCCAACTCTGAGCTTCCAGGAAAAACTCCTAGAAACCCACAGTGGAGCAGACCAGCCTTTACTGTGATCAGGAAGGTGGGACTGCAGCCACAGTTTCAGGACCACGTGGTGTTTAGAAATCTATACCCAGAGAAAGTAGGCCCAGCTCTTTCTATGCATAACTCATGTGGGCACTTCCCAGTTAAGGACTCTAAATGACAAGGTAGGCAGGAAATATATTGTTTAGATTCTTCTTTGGAAAGGCGAGATAATATCTTATAGGGAACTATCAACATGTGGAAAGGAGATCTGAGAAACCAAGATGGCAGCATAGGTAAACATCTGAACTGCTGACTTGCACAACTTCAAAACTACAACTAAAAGACAAAACGGACATCACCCAGAACCACAGGAAGGTTGGCTGAGTGGAAATTCTACAACTAGAAGGAAAGAGAAAAGCACACTGAGACTCACAGGAGCTGCGGAAGTACAGGCAGAGGTACGGAGGTGTGTGCGCGGAGGGGGCTGGCAACTGAGGACAGTGCTGTCTTTTTCAAGTGGGAGGGAGACAAAAGCTCCCAACTGCTCTGAACTCCAGTTCCGGGAGAAACTCTGGGGACCCAGACTCATACGGGGAGAAACTGGATTGTCTGGCAGTGGGCAGAACTCGAGGGCAGCTTTCTCTCAGAGGTGCTTGCAGCGATTACCAAGGGACACTGAGACCCAGGGGCCTCTTAGGGCAGGGCTGATAGGAAGTCATTGCTGTTTGCTCCGCCCTGAGACTGTGCCCCATCCAAGCTGTGCGCAGAGGCTTTTACATATGAATGGCCTGGTCCTTTGAAATCTAAACTTACCTATTAAACTGCAGCTGAGTCAGTGAGACACAGAATGTCCAAAAGAAGACCCAAGGCCCCACAGCAGCTTGCATTGCTTCACAGCTGGGCCTCATCTGGGCACCTCCAAAACCCAAACAAAGAAGAGGAATCTGCAGATCTCTCCATAGCTCCTGCTGGGTGGTCTCAGGCAGAGGCTAAATTAGCACCTCCTTGGAGATCCAAAAGCCAGTGTACCCAGGGGTCAGAGTAGGACCATCCATCCAGATTACAACTCCTCAGATCCATAAGGGACACACTTAGGGGGCAGACTCAGTGAGCACCAAAGCCCTACTGAAGCAAGTCCTGCCCCATAAGGGTGTCTCCTGTGCAACAGATCTTCCAGTGTAGACATAGCTGGTCATCACAGCCAACTGGCCTGGAGGTCAACTCCTCCCAGTGATACCAACAGCAATCAAGGCTTAACTACAACAAGACTGTGCACACAGCCCACAAAGGGTGCACCAAGAGTGTCCACCTCAGATAACTGGGGAGGCTGAGCCACTGGGCCCTATAGGACACCTAGCACACAAAGCCACTCTGTCAACTCAGGGAAGCAGCCAAAATGCAGAGACAAACAGGTCACAAATGAAAGAAATGGAGGAAAGCAAACAACTGGAGATAGAGTTCAAAACCACAGTTATAAGGTTTTTCAATAATTTTCTAGAAAAGGCCGATAAATTTAGTGAGACCCTCGAGGATATGAAAAAGGACCAACTAGAAATTAAGCATACACTGACTGAAATAAAAAATAATATACAGAGGTCCAACAGCAGACTAGAGGATTGCAAGAATCAAGTCAAAAGTTTGAAATACAAAGAGCAAAAAATACTCAACTGGAAAAGCAAAAAGAAAAAAGAATCCAAAAATATGAAGATAGTGTAAGGAGCCTCTGGGACAACTTCAAGCATACCAACATCCGAATTATGGGGGTTCCAGAAGAGGAGAGAGAGAGCAAGATACTGAAAACCTATTTGAAGAAATAATGACTGAAAACTTCCCCCACCTGGTGAAAGAAATAGACTTACAAGTCCAGGAGGCACACAGAACCCCAAACAAAAGGAATCCAAAGAGGACCATACCAAGACACATCATAGTTAAAATGCCAAAAGCAAAAGACAAAGAGAGAATCTTAAAAGCAGCAAGAGAAAAAACAGTTAGTTACCTACAAGGGAGCACCCATATGATTGTCAGCTGATTTCTCAATAGAAACTATGCATGCCAGATGGGAGTGGCAAGAAATATTCAAAGCCATGAATAGCAAGAACCTACAACCAAGATTACTCTACCCAGCAAAGCTATCATTAGAATTGAAGGTCAGATAAAGAGCTTCACAGATAAGAAAAAGCTAAAGGAGTTCATCACCACCAAACCAGTATTATATGAAATGCTGAAAGAAGAGGAAGAAGAAGAAAAAGGTAAAGATAAAAATTATGAACAACAAATACATATCTATCAACAAGTGAATAAAAAATCAAGAGAATAAAAAATCTGATGAACAGAATAAACTGGTGAATATAATAGAATTGGGGCATAGAAAGGGAGTGGACTGACAATTCTCGGGGGGAAAAGGGGTATGGGGGGTGCGGGAGGAGACTGGGCAAAAATCGTACACCTATGGATGTGGACAAGAAGGGGTGGGTAAGGGCAGAGGGTGGGGTGGGAACCGGGTGGAGGGGAGCTATGGGGGGAAAAAAAGAGGAACAATTGTAATAATCTGAAAAATAAAGATTTATTTAAAAAATGTGGAAAGGAACTCCCAAAGATCTTGGGAAGTGACAACTGAAAATGTTCTCTCCACAAATACAGATCACACATTTTGAATCCTTCACTTCCATATGAATGATTTTCATTTAAACTCTATTAGTACCACCTCTTTTAAGGCTAGAGAAAAAGGTACAGAGAACCAAATGATTTGATCAAATTGGGATTAAAACCTAGAGTTGTCTGACTCCAAAGCCCTCTGGTACCATTTTTTGTTGCATTGAAGAACATTTTTCTGCCCTGGCGTCTGGAGTTGTGTTAACAAGCAAGGGCTACATAGAAACTTGGTTGTAAAGCAGACGATTTTGATTCTAAGAGTAGAAGAATTTTACAAATATTTTCCAAAAGTTATCAGCAGCATTATTTTCATTAGCAAGTCTAGAAAGGAAAACTAAGAAAATACTCCCTCCCCTCCTCCATAAAGAACCCTTGGGAATGTGCAAAGTGGAGAAAGCAATGGGGCTGGGGTTGGGGAGTTGGTCCCTGACACTTGCTGTTCAGGCTTTTATGGTGAAGCTGTGCTAATGTCTTTAATCATTTCAAAGAAATGACAAGCAGAGTTCTGCACCGAAAAGACCTGAACTTTTATCAAGTGCTAGTGTCTTTAGGAGACAGCATGGGAGAAATATAAAACAGGCCTGAGGAAGGTGCAGAGTCTGCTTTGTTTCACTCCCCCCGTCCCCACCACCAATATATAAGTGAGATCTTTCTCTAAAGACCAAAATGGCTCCACAAGAATTGCCACATTAGACAAGAAGTCTTTTTACTTTTTATGCGATGCATTTGTATTGAAAACACATGTTAGAGGCCAAAGTAATTTTCTTTACAGACAATGAATCTTACAACTGGTTTGAACAATTTTTTTAATGTTTTAATTCTTTATTGTTAAAAGTATTACATAAGTCTCCTTTTTCCCCATTGACCTTTCCCCAGTCGTCCCCACCCCCCAGCACATGCCCCCCCCCCCGACCCCATCTGTGTGCATTGGTTATGCTCATATGCATGCACACAGGTCCTTTGGTTGATCTCTTACCCCCTCACCCCTTGGTTTGAACAATTTTTAAACCTCGAATGTTTTACCACTCTTTGTGATTGGTAGGACTAGGAAAAGAATGTGAGGGAGAGAAAGAAGACAAGAAAAGCAAGAACAGATCGGAACTGTTTGAAAAGTTGCAAGTTATAAGGAATTAAGGCGTATAGAGAACCTTCAAAAGGCAGGGATTCATACCACTGCCTGGACAATTTTTGGTTACAGTTGCTCGCAATATATATTAGGGAAAATTGTATATATCATTTTTTTTGAAATGTTGGTAATTTGATAATTTATCAATTTGTTTTTTAGCCAGAAAAGAATAAAAGCTATTAGAAAAACAAAACTCTACCTTAGTGTGATCTTTCCTCAGGATACACTGATACTAGGGTCCTGTTTGCAGTTGTGTGTTGTCCAGCAACAATCAAGGCAGCATCTCTTACCAAAAGTGAAAAGTTGTGACCTTCACTGTCAGAGTCCATTTGAATGGGGCCACAGGACTTTGCATTTTATCTTTTAAATTAGCCATTCCTGTCTCCTGATGTTTGTCTGCAGGCCACTCCTGCTACATGGAAAAGACATGCAGTCAGACACTTTAACTTTTCTTCACATTCCCACCTAAACAGCACTGGGCTACCTTTAACCAAGTGCAATTTGCTGACATTGCAAAAGTTTTCTGTTAGGCTTCGTTAATATGCAAAGAAGTTTTGTCTCTGAGTCTTAGTGATCTTGGTCAACTGCTTTCCATTTTCTCCCCTCTCCTTATCAGAAGAGAGAGCATTTCTCTTTTTTTGGCTTTTGTTTTTTGTTGTTGCCTTTCTCTTGAATTCTTAGGTATCATTTTGTTGATAGCCATTGGCATTGCAGTGTCCAGGTTCAGGGGCAAGGCTGGACCTAGAGGTGTGCTACACTGTCCTTATAGAAGTGAAGGAAACTAGATGCTAGAGAAATGAACTGACTTGCTCAAGGTTACACTAATTAATGGTTTACAAGGCTCTATGTGAATCTCCCCCTCCCTCCCCTTGCAAAACCCTCCTCCCCCTCCGGCCCAATGGCTGATCTGCAGAGAGAGATGGCGAAGCGGGAGAGGGCTGCTTCTTTCCCTAACTGAGCACGTCAGAGCTTTGAAATGTTCATACAGGTGTAATTTACAAAGTTAAGTTAATTTGGACTCCCTGTCTGTGGCAATGGGGCAACACGATTTAAATTTGGCAATGCTCTTCTACCGTTTTGCTGGCACTTTTGGTCACTTTTGAAGTAAGAGTTTTGGGAACTTTCCAGAACCTTACTTTAGACAACAGGGGACTTCAGTCCTCAATTGGGACCTTGTCAATGGTCATTAGGGACACTTTGAACATAATTTCTCATCTTGGCATGAAATTTGGAAGTATTTCCTCATATTATCTATACAACTGCTTTTCTCCGGGGAAAAGGCAGGAATTTGCACTCTCCTTGTCTTCCCTTAGTATTGTTTTGTGTGTTTTTCCCCCAATATAAACAGAGTTTACACATATAAAGTATGGGCAGACAGAGGGGATGAAAGGGAGGAGCAGATGGTTGTGAATGGTTAGTCCAGTTGGGGAAAAGCTGGGTCAGAATCAGGTCTCATCTCCCTCTCCTTCGCTTTTACCTGCCCCATAATTTACTGAAAGTTGTGGATTATTATGGAGCTGAGAAGCCCATCATCATGATACAGTCCACCAGAAAGCCCTGTATTAAAACCAGACCAAGTTGTGATCACCTCCCACTTGCTAAAGTTCCCTGAACATCTTTTGTGATAGCTTTGTGCTTTTGTATATCAAAAAGTTTAAGGTGGAATTATTCCTCGTGAATCCAAATGCTAGCTTACCTATATGTCATCTATTTACAGGACGCTGTGGTACTGGTTTTCTCTTTCAGTGAATGAGACAATGTATACAGTATTTCATGAGGGTATAACAACGCTATGGAGGGTCCAAAAATACACTATGCTGCAGTACAATTCATGTAAACAAAAATCATTTCCTTTCAACATGGCAAAGGTGGTTTCTGTGCTAAAGAACCCACCTCTGTCCATTGTGACTGATGGAGACCACCTGTTGTCATCAGAGCATCCAAGACTCCATCAAGATCAGCAGCCGTTCTCCCCAGAACAGTGCCTCTTTCAATATTTAGCCTCCCCAGGGGTGCTTTGACACAGTCTGAGCCTCTTTCTATTTTATTTATCATTCTTCAGCTTGTAACATCACTGTTTACTGGATTTGTACCCACTGAGCTTTTCTTGCATAGGATGTCCAAAACCTCATGTGCGTAGGGGAGGCAGGCACTGCAGGACAAACCCCTTTGTTAGGTTTCATCGGGGACATTTTTCTCCATTTCTGCAAGATGTCAAAATTGTGTATCAAGCGTCTACCACAGGACCTGAGACCCTGTTCTTGATAATGCATGGAAGAGCCTTCATGGACTCCATCTTACTTAAAAAGTACAGAACAAAGCTCCCGGTGCAGGATATTAAAACGTACACTGTATCAGGCAGCTCAGTTTAGGGTTCCTGTATTCTCATCTTTCACTTTGAAACGTGTGGCCCGAGTTTCATGGGGCTTCATGTAGGACATATCCCTCCCTCTTAAAAAATACGTTAATGATTGGAATAAGGAAGGCTGAGAACAAAGGGAAAACTCTAGCAAGGAAGTGGAACCAGTGGGGTTATTTTAAAGAGAGGGTACATGTCCATTGTACCAGAGAGCTCAGTGTCTTCACAAACAGTCACTTCTCGACTGGTAAATATATTTAAGAAGAAGTGCCTTTAGATGACATTTTTGCTCATCTATTCTTCAGACTGTAATACAGCACATTTTGGATTTCAATATATTGCATTTTAAAACTAATGATGCATTCATTCTAGAGTAAATCTTATTTCTAAGCCCTAATTTAATAGAATTAAACTCTAAGATGAATTGGTTTTATGAGATAAATCTCTGAAGTTGATAACTGCATTTAGGAATAGTTTAGGTATTGAGTTTCTAATTTGCTCCCTGAGCATGGAAATCCCTCAGATAATCAATATTGACTACCTTTAATTGGTAGGAAAGGCTCTTGCTGAGTTTTCTATCTTCTGCTAAAGGAATTGCCTCCGCATATCGGTTGTCTGTGTCACTCTGATTGGTCACAACTGAAAAGCCCTGGACTTGAGTTCATTTGAAGCTGGTATTTGTTCCTGGCCAGTTTACCATAGCTCCATTCAGCTCCATTCAGAGAACAATGGGATGTACACACCTTTTTCCTTTATGCCTTACAGAGCTTCTGGGGGTATTTTAATTATTTTCCTTTAAGGCTATATTCTTAGTCTTTATTGAATACTTCATTGTTTTCTTTCTGTGGGGGCAGAAGGCAGGCTGGCCGCGGTAGGATCAGGAGCTTTCCAAAGGATGGGGACACTTCCAATTATGTGTGACACTTCAGAAATCAGTGCTAGTACCTTTTGTAAAGGAAAATCCTGCTAATTGTTAATTGTACTATTCACAGATGCTACAGGCATTTGGAAATGGATTTTCCCAAATCCCTTAAAAATCATATGCAGGCTTATTTTGATATAGGAAATATATTTAAAATGTGAATTTAAAACACAGGCAAATATGTATTTATTTTTTAGAGCAAAGGACACCTATTCATCTCATTTTTGATCCAAATCCTCTAAGACAAAACTTTTTTTGTTCTTGCCAATCTGGAGGGATTTTATTTAAAGGAATTAAATATGAATACTATAGCACTGCTACTGCATCCACCTTCATTTTTCATAAATAAGGCAATTTAAAATTTTTATTGTTTCTTTTGAAAACATTTAAAAATATATGGAATAGCACACAAAATAACATGAGAATAAAATGTAGTCCTACTATCTACACATATTGCTGACAACATTAAAGAGTGTATATCCTTTTCTCCCCACCCCCCATGAGTGTATACTATTTTATACAGTTTATGAAATCAGGATTAAAATGTACATATTTCTTTAAAACTGCTTTTTAAATTTAGGATTATATTTGGAACATTTATCTATGTTATTAAATATACTTTTACAACCTTATTTTGTAATGGTTCCACAGTATGGATACATCATAATCTATTTAACTGATTTTCTGTTATTGGGCATTTATTTTCTCCCAAATTTCTAAGTAATATAAGTAATGTCATGATAGATAACTTTGAACATAAATTTTATAAAGCACTTTTTAACACCACTCTATTTTATATGTATGGCAGATCTTGCCCCAAATATCTACACTTTGCAATGTTTTTGCTGTCTGTTATCTGACTTACTTTTCCTCTCTTTTTTATTAAAAAAATACTCCATGATGATGATGAACTGTTTCATACATTTAGGTTATTTGTGAAGTTTAGTTTAGCTCTTTAAGTTCTATGCTCTAGTGAATATTTCGAGTTTGTTGTATTTTCCAGAGATGACTCATTTGTATATTTTATTCCCATCTATAAATTTGCATTAATATTAAGGTATGTGCGGCAAAGATGAAGTAATTCTCAACTCAGCAGGGCTCTGGCATTTGAGGTTTATAGCAGTGTTCCTCCTTCTCCTCTGGAAAAGTCCCGGTGTTATCCGTGCCCTTGCCAGCTGTTCCCCTGGCTGCCCACCTGCCACACCCTGGCTGTTTGTGGCCCGTGGAAGTTGGCTAGCTCTCTGCTTCTTCAGAAAGGCCACTGAATATGAAATCCAGCTTGAAAGGCTGGGAAAGTAAATTGTGGATCTGGCACATTTCAATGCCAGTAAATTACATTTTGTCAGCTTCATTGCCCTGAATTTCATGCAGAAATGTGGGACATTGAGAGACTGGCATTTGACAATAAATTTTTTTTAAAAGGCTAATACCTTATTAATGCAAACAATTTCTGATTCAAATGGCTGTAGGCAAGGAGTTGTTGCTATTTCAATGGGGACAATTGCTCAGTTTTTCCTTCAATTCATATTAACTGCTCAGAAAAAAATAAGATATATTTTGTTTTCTATTTTGTTCTACACTGGATCGAAAACACCAATCCTCTTTGGAAAATTACTGGCTTTTGGAGGCTTGGGGTCCTCCAAAACTAGGAGATTTGGGGTCCTCATTCATCCTAGAGGGCCCATGTGTTCTGATTTATGTAACACTAGCCACTTTTTCCTGAGTCTGCATGTGGCTGTGCCTCCTTTAACTTCAGATCCTGGTTTCTTCTGTGTGGCACCTCCTACAGAAGCTGTCCTCGAAAATCCCAGGTATACTAGAGCAGGCATGGGAAGTGCTTTCTGTCCTCAGAAACCACCGGAGGTCTTAGGTTGCCTTCTGGAAATATAAACTTTGGTTCTTTGTTGTTGTTATTGTTTTTGGAAGGTGAGATAAATTTCTTTGTGTCATCAACTCCAGCAAACTTAGTATTTTGCTTTTTTTTCCCCTACTGGGTCAGAGAAAATACCCAATTTTATAGAAGCAAAAGAACTCCTTGTTCAATTCTCTATGTTCATTCCTATTATTAGCCCTCCAAAATAGGAATAAATGTGTACTTTTTATAACGATCTTTAATTTCTCATGCCAGAGAGAATCTGAGACACTCAAAATTCTAGCAAGTTTCTGGGTAAGTTTGGCCTAACACCACCGTGGTTCTGTGGTTTGCCAGTGGGGTTGCAGGAAAACATCTATTTTTATCTCTCAAATATCTACTTTGCCTTTACTGGAAAAACAAGTGTACACAGAACATACACAAAAGCAAAAGAAATGATGTTTTATGTGTGTAGCTGTATGTGCTTTCTTTGTGTTCTTCTGAAAGGTAAGAGTAGAGTCTTCAGAATCAGACAGGGGCACTTTTATTTTGGTGTTGACTGAGGTAGCAGAATGGAGACAGGTGACCCAGTCTAACACATGTGATAATACTGGATCCTCAGAGACTTCGGGAAGCACCTTTAGTCTTCTCAGTGAACATCACAGTGTGCAGAGACCTAGTCCCAGCTGCTTGCTCACATGGAGATGAACTTTGACCTTGAGTTCTGAGCACCCTGTCAAGCTTTCAGGGCTGGGTGAGAAAGCCTGGCATTTCTAGGAGGAAAGTCTTGATGGAGGAGCCCGGGCTGAAAAACACAATGATATTACAGTGGTGATGATGACCAGTTTCATCACCTGGAGGCAAGTGGGCATGACATCAATTCACAATCCTAAGGGACCCAATGCTCCTCTTTCAGTAACAAATATTTTGTAATATCTATCTCTTTAATATCCTGACAAGAAACACATAGACATTATAACCTACCCATTCCCATGATTTAAAAAAAATCAATAAAATATTCCAATAGTAATATAAAACAAAATAGAGGGGAAAACAATTTATAATAAAATACACATTTGAATATGAAAATAATCAGGACAACCGCACTAGAAAACATAATGAGGAAGTCAATACCTACACCTTTGTGTAGGTTCACTGTGGGTCAGTGACAAATGCCGATGATAGAAATTTTTATAATGACGAGTTGGTTTTATTAACTGGCTTTGTCATGATTTTCTGGCATGGAGAGCAACTATTAATAGAGTTGCAAAAACAGCATACAGTTATCTCTTGACTTATCTAGCAATTGCATTCTTGGAAAATTCACTTATATTTGCATTGAATGGTAAATAGTTTTTTAAATATGTGAAAGTATTTAAATTTAGGCTCAGATAATGACTAACAAGTTTTTACCTTTGTAAATGTTCTGTGGGATGTTGGGAAGTCATGCAGGAGTCAAGTGGGACAATTCTTCATTGTGAGAGATTGTTTTTGGTCATGCTGGATGTTTAACACCCCTGGATCTGCCCACTAAATGTCAGAAGTGCCCTCCCCGCAACATCACTGTGACAATCAAACTTTCCCCCATGATGTTCCAATATGTGGAGCCACTATGGAAGACCGTGGTGTGAGGAGGAATCTGGGAGACACAAATCTGTAGATGCTAATGCCTCAATATTAAAAAATGAAGTCCTGTGATATCAAATGAAAACATGAAGTATATCATGTAGGCTGTATATTGATACATTTGAATATCAAAATGTATCAGTACAATGGTAAAAGTTCATCATCTTAAGATTTCAGTAGTTCTTAAATTTTTAGCTTCTTAGTCCCTTCTGAAGAGACTTTTTGAAGGAATTTAAAGAATACAGCAGTCTCCCCTTATTCTCGGGGAATATCTTCCAAGGCCCCCAGTGGACATCTCAAACCTCGGACAGCACCGAACCTTATGTATGTGATGTTTTTTCCCTATACATACATAACTATGATAAAGTTTAAGTTATAAATTAGACACAGTAAGAAGTTAACAACAATAACTAATAGTAAATAGAATAATTAAAACCAAGACACTTTACTAGAAGTTATGTAAATGTGGTTGGTCTCTCTCTCTCTCTCTCTCTCTCTCTCTCTCTCTCTCTCTCTCTCTCTTTCTCTTTCTGATAACCCATCTGATAACCAAGATGTCTATTAAGGGGCTAATATACCACATGGAGATGCTGGACAAAGGGCTGATTCACATCCTGGGCTGGATGGAGTGGGACAATGTGAGACTTCATCATGCTACTCAGAGTAGCTCACAATATCAAACTTACAGATTATTTCTGGAATGTTTCATTTAATATTTTCAGACCATGGATAACTGAGATTGTGGAGAGTGAAACTATTAATATGGGGGATTAATGTATATGCTACATTTGAAAGCTTAACATGTATCTAGCACTGCTTTAAGGAGTATTTATACATCATTTTATTTAAACCCCACCTGCAACTTTTGAAGATATTAGAGAAGACAGGCTTTAAGGGGTTAGAACCTTAACAAAACATACCCAGCTGATATATGTCAGAGTAAGATCTGAGGTCATGTTTGTCCAAGGAAGTAATATAGCAACCACCTCAACAAAGATAATTTCAGGAGGGAATAGTTGCTTGGTTTCCCCTCCTTCTCTACACTGCCTTAACATAGGCTTCAGGAGTGTGTAAAATGTGGCCGTACCCTGTAGAACATTTGAGTTATTGATTCTCTTACATGCTGTGCCCCATTGAAGGCTTTATTGTGTTCCATGTACTAGTTGTTAATTTCCCCCTCTCTGAATTGAGTTCTATATTTTAATCTATGTTCAGTCTCTGTAGAAAAAAATAGTTTGTAACTATGTTTTGACAGCAATAAGACAGACTGTAACTTGGAAGTGGAGATATTATGGTCTTTTGTAATTGTGATTAATCACAATATATTTCAACAAAGGGAGAGTTTAGAAGGAGGGAAAACAAGGAGGAATGAATAAGATAATTGAGGTGGAATAGAGCGATGTGTGTTTTGCCCTAGAGGTCATTCTGGTTGGTGGGTCCAAAGTTTTGATGGCATGATTGGCATGTCTTTATGGTAGATGCTGGTAGTGATGAGCCACCCAAATCCTCTGATACCTTTTACCAGTTGAGTAACCTTCTCCAGAAGATTGGCCTTGGTTAAGTAGAACTGCTTTGCAGGAAGTTCTGGGAACTATCTTTCAACCATTGGAGTCCTATAGTCAGTCACTGACTTTGGTTGGGGGTGACAAAAGCCTTATTCCCTTTCTTCAGGGCAGGGTGGACTCTACCAGGTAGTTTATGCCCCACAGCTCCTCTTGGGATTGGAATGAAGGTAGACTCTTCCTGAAACTGCATTCTGGCTCCCTCTTCCCTTCTCTTATCCTGCTATCCTCACCCCCCTTCGGAGAGCCCTCACTGAATAGCTTATGTGCATGATGATAACTCATGTGTTCATCGCAAGACTGTTTCTGTGCACCAGACCTGATTCAGACCCAGTTTTCAAAAGTAAAACATGTTGATTGCCAACCAAATTCCAGGAAGGCTTGTTTTAAAAAATAATGACCATTTTAGTGAATTTTTCTCAGTCTGTCAGCACTTTACAAAGCATTTTATATATACTATCTCTTTTTATTCACTCTAAAAATCTTTATAGTTGTGGAAACTGGGTTTAGAAATGTTGACTACCAATAGGGTGCAGGTTAGTAATTGAAGGTGATGGGATTTGGCTTTAAATCCCATGGTCTGAGCCATGTTATTCTGCCTTCTTAGTTATTAATCACTGAGATGGTGAGCTCTCAGCAAAAGAGGCCATGATTTCCAAGAGTGAGCATGCTTTACTTAAAATAAGTCTTGCCAAATTAATTGTATTTCTGTTTTTTAAGTGAGTGTGATATTAGTGGATTAAGGGAATATCCTAGAGTTTAGCAGGCTGTTGATAAAGTTTCTTGTATATCTTTGAAGACAAAAGGGAGTAATATGGACTAACTGGTGGAATATAGTTAGTTGAATAACCACTCTCAACAAGTTTTATTAATCAGAGAGAATTACCTTTATTTTATAACCATTCCCAAACTGGAGGCTCTGATTATCTTTTTACATTGTAAATCAATAACTTAGATGACAACAGAGAAACTACACATTTTCAGTATGCAAACTGAAGAGAGAACTAATACATTGGCTATCAGAGCCAGTGTTCTGTGGAACATAATATGGGAGTCACCGTTTTAAAGGATTTGCCCATTCCTATATTGATCGATCCATTAGAAATCATTGTAGCTTCATAATAGCCTTTTGCTTGTGCTCAGGCTTGAACACAAACCTGTGTAAAAAGTAAGACCAGAAATACAGAATGGCTGAGTGACCGACAGAGTCTACTTTCTCCTGGTCATCTTTGATCCTGCATTAGACATGATCCTCTCCATGTTCCTTCATTTCTGAGATTAGGACTGTTCCAATTGATATTTACAGAAATGCTGCCCCCATTGAAGTAATCCACTGTCCAGACTAGATTGGTTATAAAGTGTATGGAAACAAAATCTGTTATCTATACCTTTAGGTCTTACTAATTCTACTAATGAGAAACATTATTTATCAAGAGCTATATGCAGAAGTAGGTACTTAATATACATTGTCTAATTTAATATTCATAACAATCCTGAAAGGTAGCTTTCATTAGTCCTCTGAGACAGATGAGTAAACTGAGGACTCAGGAGGCTAACTAACTTTCTGAAGGTCACTCAGTTACCATAGAGTAGATCCAGGATTTCAATGTATCTGACTCCATTCACACTCTGAACAGACTTAATTACTCAGCTCACCACCCTGGATGACTCTGTCTGGCCCAAGATGAGTCTAAGGATGCTTTCTAAGAGAGAGAGCCTTTTCCTACCAAGACTCTGACAAGAATGCTTTTTCCAGGAACTAACCAAATCCCCCTTCGGCACAGGTTTTGAAATGTGATACTAACATTCTTAGATCAGGGAGAAGTATCGTCCTTAAAGTCCTAGAATCTTTGAGAACCAAAGAGATGGTGTGACCTACAATGGGAAATCAGAGAGAGATATATAGATATAGAGGTAGAGAGTTAGAGAGTTAGAGAAAGAGAGAGAGAAAGAAAGAGGGAGCGAGGAAGAGAGACTGACTTTGAAAAAACATTTGAAAAATAAAAAAAACACCTGCCTGAAAGTTTCAACCAAGAGGTCAGTTTCCTGTTTGTTGAGGTCCAAAAACTCATGATAGCCCATCCTTTGTGGCTGAATTTGTCTTTCATTTTTATTAAAAGTGTGCCTTTAAAAGTGTCCTATCCTGGAAAACCACACTGGAAGATTAGTCTTCCTTCCAGGTTGAGTTTCGCCTCATGGATAAGAAGCCCCTGATTCCACTGTAGGAATGTCACATATTTTCTCATGCACAAGTGGGTAGCAAGAGGGCGCCCAGACATTGGGCTTACTGCTGAGGAATCTGTGCTTATTCATGCATATTTACAAGGTAATTAGTTGTCCATTCATTCATTAGCGTGTTTATAGGGCCACTGGCAAAGCCTCTCAATTGCAGCTTGGAGAAGACAGACAGCCAAGGCAGGCCTCCGGGGAACATTGCCCTTAAACAGAGTCACAGCTGGATTTAGTGGAATCCACCAGTCCTGAAAGCAGAACTAGGTTACTGTCTCAAATGTGACTTGTCAATCACCCCGAAATGAGGTATTGAATTGGCTCATTCAGGTTTTCCCTCCAAAAATCAAGCAGATATGGGATTTAGAAGTTTCCTTTTTTAAAAGTTGTTCATGTCCAGGCAGAAATTTTGATGTTTTCTTTTTTTAAAGTTATTGAAATTTAGATATAATTAGCATACACTCAAATTTACTTTTTGATGTGCAGGTCCATGAATGCTGGTAAGCACATATAGTAATGTAACTAACACCACAATCAAGGTAGAGAACAATTTCCATGTGTTTTATTATTTATTTATTTTAAATTTTATTTATTGATTTTAAAGAGAGAGAGAGAGCAAGAAATGTTAAGCTGTTGTTCCTCTTAGTTGTGCATTCATTGGCTGTTTCTTGTATGTGCCCTGATGGGGGATCAAACCAGTAACCTTTGTGTATCAGGACAACACTCTAATCGACACAGCTAGTGCCCAATTTCCAGGTTGTTTTAAAAAATGTATCTTTACTGTTGAAAGTATTAACAGATGTTCCCCCCCCCCCCCACCACAGACCCTTTCTAGCCCACCCTCACCCCCACCCCAGGCCTCATTTCCATGTGTTTTAAAAGTAAAGAGTTTTTGCATTTTATCTTTTTCAAAATTATTTCACTAGATCTAAAGTAGACATGCCTCACTTCAGGGAATGGGAAAAGACACTGTTTTCAGAGAGAAAGTTCTGCTGGGGGAAGGTTTTGATCCATGGCAGCACAGGTGGTTGCCAGAGACATGCTAGGGGAAACCTGATAGAGTCACATACCTCATTGGAGTGATACATTATCAGAAGGGAATAAACTTCTGGTGACTTAGAATTGATTTAGGCCAAATTACATAGTTTTGTAAAGTGTTTTCTTTTCTTTTTTTTTTTTTTTGTCTGTGAAATAAAGATAATGTTCCCTGTTAATGTGGTTTGGTGTGAGTTAGGGTTTTTTAAAAGAAGATCCCCAGCCACTTGAGGCTGGACCCACCACAGTGGAAGATGCTCCTTGCACAACATGCTTTGCATTCCCTTCAAGCCCCTCCTGGATATCAAAGGGAGAGAGTTTGTAGAACCTATGTTTTTGAAAATCTGTCCTTACGTTAGATCTGAGAGAAAAAAAATCTAGTTCTTCAAATCATCTTCGCACTTTCAAATCCCCGCTGAATCTTTGTTTTTCCCATTCCCAGGTCCTCCGTGAACACACATCCTGTAGTTGTGTGCGTGTTTCAATATTTAGTTCCTTCAGTCATTTTAAAATGACTTTCAACTCACCTCATTCAGGAAACCTCCACCCAAACTCTTGGAAGAGGAGAGCCTATCTGTGCATGGCTGCTTATGGATAAAGAGGTGTTCCTACCACTTCCCACTTTTTCATTTCCTGCTGTGTGTTCCAATAGCCTTTTACTCATTTTCTTACTTACTTTGTCTACATAGACAGCCTAGTGTGAGGTTAATTGCTCCATTTTTAGAGTTGGACTCTTCTATCTATCTATATGTCCATCCATCCATCTATCCATACATCCATCCATCATCTGTCCATCCACCCATCCATGCATCCATTATCTTGGGTATATTATTTATTCTCTCAGGGTCTCAGTTTCCTCATCTGTAAAATGGGGTAACAATGCTTCATAGGCTGTTATGAGTATTAAATGATAAAATGTGTATAAAGCATTTAGATAGTTCCTATTACCTAGGAAGGCGCTATAATATTAGCCTTCTATGTCTTCATTATTTTTGTGATCTTTCTCCTTCCTTCTCCCATGTTCCATTCACAAAAGCAGGGCCATGCTTTGTCATTTAGGACTTTCCTAAACTTACTCAAACAAGTTCAAGTATTGGTAGGAAAACTGCTGTTCTATTCAGCCCTTTTCGTCACACTCACATCATCAGCAGGACTGATGTGAATAAGTTTCACCACATTTTTAGCTCTCTTTTTTATTTGTGGATTGCTCTTCCTCTCCCCCGCCCCCCCCCTGCCCCCACACACACACCCAGTTTCTTTATTGCTAGTGTTTCATTGACCACCATTTAGTTTCTGCATTCTCGTAGTTGCCCGTTCTTCTTGAGCACGTGTTTAGAAGTTTGAGTGTGCAGGTAATATTAGGTTGCAGTTTTGAAGGCTTTGTGGATTATGGAGCCAGGCTGGAAAGTCTGCAGTCACTGTCTAATGGCCTTTCAGCAAAGGATGGTTTATACGTTTTTGAATGTGTGAAAAAAATCAAAAGAAAAATATTTCGGAACACATGAAGATTACATCAAAATCAGATTTCCATGTCCATAAAGTTTTATTGAAACCCAGCCACACCCATTTGTTTATGAATTGTCTGTGGCTGCTGTCATGCTACAATGGTGGGTTGAATAGTAGCCTAAAAAATTTCTTGTCTGGCTCTTTACAGAAAATGTTTGCTGACTGCTGACTTGGAGTCTTGCTTTTAGTAAACTCAGTGATGAAAAAAAGAGAGTATCCTGATAAGAGAAGCAGGGCTTTGGAAGCTGGCTATTTTCAGGAGAGTTGTCTGAGTAACTGTTGTCTCTGATTTTCAGTATTTCCTCCTCCTTATTTGATGCTTTTAATATATTTGGTGGGGGTATGTTAGGTCAGTTTGCATAAAACTTCTGTGTCATGTCAATTTCCTGATTCTCTGCCTGCCAGTGAAACCAGACCCTGTCCTCTTGGAGTAGTGGGTTTCACAGGACAAAATCCCTTTCCTCAGCTCGAAGTGTTTTGTTTTTTTTTGTGAACCACCGCAGCTCTTCTTGAATTTCTTTTATCGATGTTCAAAACCGGGCCTTTTGTGCCGAATAGCTTCACACGTTTTAAAACAGTTCAACTGCAGGCTTTACCGCTGTGCACGCTGGAAGGAGCGTACACATTGTCTTTCTATTGGGGTGATTGACTTGTTCTTTAAATAGAACTGCAGCCTTTGTTCTCAGTTCCCCACTCACTGCCATGTTCAAATTGTTTGTTCTTGTCTAAAATAACTTCAGTGTGCCAGTTATTATTCAGTCTTGCAAACAATTAAGAACAGTGTTTACAATATAAATTGACACCTATACTGGAAAAATTCTGCAAAAAACAAAGAAGCAAATTCAAATAACAAAATGGGGGGAAAATAAATCAGGCAGCCTTTATTTTGCACATAATATGTTCCTGAAAACTTGCCCAAGAGTTGAACAATTTATTCCTGTGTTGTAAAGTGGGGGTGCCATTTGCAGGGAATTAAAAAAAGTCATAAGAGGCCTAATTCTTATTTGAGCAAACTCTGCCTTCCTTGGGCCAGGAGAGCTGGGGCATGAGAGGTGGCAGTGTGTAGGGAGATGACAGCTCATGCTGAATTTTAGGGAAGCAAGCCAGGCATCTACCCTGATGTGGCTGATGGTTAGGCATCCCCCTAATCTGGAACTTCTACATATGAATGTGTTAGATCCCTGGAATAAAAATAGTGACAATTATCTTAACATATTACTGGTATCATAGAGCCTCGTCTATCCCTCTCCTGCACACACACACGCGCACGCATGCACACACACACGTATACACTCACCCTCACACACACTTAGCTGTTACTTGACTGCTTCCCTAAGGGAGAGCCATGGTGAGGAGGTCGGAGGGGACAGATGTTGACAGAGCTATGAGACACAGGCTGGAGACTGCACCTAGCAAAACAACGGACTCCAAGTTCCAGCTTCTGGCAATGTGGGGCCTGTCTCTGCTCGTGTCAGCCCATTGCAGCAGCAGCTCTTGGAGCCTAAGGTTGGAGGTAGGGATGGTTCCTTTCCACCAGGGTCCTGTGTGGGCACCAGCAGCTCTCCCAGAACCTATCATGCCCTCAGCCACTTTAGCCCTCGGTAGCAACAGGCCTCGGGCAGTGCCATTTGGGGATGACTTCAATTATTGTTTTCCATGTGAATTACAGAAGTTCTTGAAGCTGGCATCACTCAGTTACATACTTATATATTGATGTGCAAAAAATATAGTTTTAAAATGTTTCATAACAGATACACTCTTCTCTGGTAATTCCTACTCTGCTGGTTATCAAGGAAAATAAAATTTAGTTTGATTCAATAACTTAAACAGCTTCTTAGGTAAAGGTTCTTAGGTAAAGGTCTCCTTGGGTAAAGGTTTAGTCTTTCAGATTTCTTCCTTTGCTTCTGTTGTTCTGTTGTTGTTTTCCAAGAGAGTTGTGGACAGTGGAGGGATCTCATCTCATGGTGAGGGGTAGACTGTGGTTCATGCTTACAGGTCCTTGTACTGGCCACTGACCCCTCTTGTGGCCATAGTCATGTCCTGAATCTGCCTGGTTGTGAGGTTCTGGACTGGTGCTGAAGTTTACAGCTCTGAAATCCCAGTGCCTTTGTCTCAGCTTGGTCATGCCAAGAATCCTCCCACCAACTCAGTCCCTCCTTAGCCCTGACCTGAGTATTGCCCATCATTCCTGGTTTGGGACACTTCCCCTGTAGTCTATGGCTCTTGGGATCACTCAATCCCTGCTGTGAGCATCCCCTCCCTTACAAGTCCATCAGCTATCTTCTGGGTCCATCCAGCAGCTAACAGGTACTTGCACTGTAACATAGGAGCTAAAGATGATTCTGGAAAGCTTTCCCTATTCCTCTCTTGCCAAGCCCCTAATGTGACTCTGCTATGGGCACTTAGGTTAGTATGGGGTAGGTGGGGTCAACCTCTAATATAGCGCCTAATGGGAAGGAAGCCCTTACTCTGCTTTCTTTTTTTCACTTTAATGTATTTCACAGTCATGAAAGAAGACTGTAAAAAATGCATGTATTAACTCCATTCTCCAAGTTGGAGTCCTAGATGGGAATAGGACTATTCCCATGCATGTACTAACTCCATTCTCCAAGCTGGAGTCCCAGATGGGAATAGTCCTATTCCCCTGGGGTGTCCTACCGATTCCCCTGGGGTAGAAGGAATAAGCTTTCTTTTTCCTCTTCCTGTTTGATGCAGTATTTTCCTTTATTGAAACTTCTCCTTTTCAAGCTGGTTCTCCCTTACCCCATCCCATCCCACCCTCTGGAGCTAGCAGAATGAAATGTCCACCAAGGGAAATGATTTATGGGAAAGAGGAATGTAAGTCACATCACTTCACTATTTTCAAAACTTTTTTTCTTGGTTTTATCTCAACTTGTGGTATGAAAGGCAGTTTAGAGGTACATTGTATAATGTGGGACAGCTCGGGGGATATGGGAATTTACAGGGAATGGTCAAGAACTGCACTGTTCTGTACCCTGTAGGCTCATTAGGTGCTGAGAGCACAAAATGCATCTGTCCTTGAATGTGCTGTAGAGCTCCAAACACTGCGGAACACAATGAACATTAAATTCTCCATTGTCAGATGATGATACTAGAAGGTTCCTACCTAAAAGGAAATTTTTGTTGTTTGGGGGAAAAAAGCCTGCCAATTCTGGAGGATTGGGCCAGGGCAAATTACATTATGTATCCAAGTGAAATTGGGTTGGAATAAATACCCAGGTCATTCTTAAAGGTAAACAGTCACATAACTTTTAGCTAAGGAGTATATGTAGATTATTATTTCTTTCATGTGTTGGTGGTGGGGGCTTTAGGGACTGGGGAAAGGGTGACTTTTAGCAGCAAGAGGACATAACTTTCCTTCTCCATTTTCTCCTCTTTGCTGGTTCTCTTCTCCCTCCCTTCCCACGTCCTGCCATTTCCATTCCTACCTTTCATAGCTCCACCTTACTATAGCCCTATCTTATTATAGCATTCCCTCATTCATTCAGCATATATTGACTGCCTGCTGTGTGCCAGATACTAGGCTGGGTGGTGGAGAAAGATTAAATCCCTGTTCTACTCAGATGTTTGCTTGGGCAAGAGAAATGACGTGCAAGATGGGATTTGGGGTGTTTTTGCACATGGAAGGAAGATGCCTCTGGGAATGGAGAGGGGCCGGAAGGTCTATGGAATAAGAAATGAGAAATGGGGAAGAGAAGGGATGGGGAAATTATTGCTAGCAAGACTAGCAGGAAGTGCCTTGTATACCGAGTGTCTTCTCAAAGGTTGGTTTAGACCATAGTTCCCAAGATTAGGGTTAGGGTGATGGGGATGGCTGAAATCATGAGCCCACTTACTGTATTAGAGGGCAGGCTGCATGTTTCCTTGAGACTGGCCCACTGTGAGAGGGTAGTCAAGTTCACTGAGTGCGAAGGGGCCATTTCAGTGTTGTAGGTACATGCTTCTTCTTTTCATTGACTCAGAGACATGAAGACAGCATTAATTCTGTCAATTAATTATGATGGACTCAAGACAACTTCACAATCATTCCTTGGTCTTCCAGCTTTGGAATTTAAGCTTTATATTTTCCTCATGGACTTTTACCTGAGCTACTCTTTCAGGTCAATGAATTATTATAAGAAGCTTCTTGGTAAACTTCTGATTTCAAAACTCCAATCCATTCCTGTCCTGCTGGTGCACACCACAGAAGTGCACACACACACATATAAATACACACTGACATTAACAGACACACCTTCATCCACACATAACCAGCCTGGACACACACCATATACCACAAATACACACGTGCACACACACACAGTAGTAGAAGTTGACCTGCAGGACTTTCCTGAAACACTCTGCTCTTGCCTCTCCTTCTGTATAGCTTGATGTTTGGAAACAGCTCCTTCAATCAGACTAGAAAAGACCGCTTGCTGTTGATACCTGACACCCAAATGAAAGAACTCCCTCTTTAAGTAACACTTTATACTTTGTAAAACTCTTTCAGTGTTGTTATGTCTCTTAGCTGTCTGGAAGACGTGTAAGGGTTCATTTGGGTTGTCTGAGCTGTGGCCCTCAATCAAGCCTCATGTAGCCTGTTTTCATTTGATGTAAATTAAATTGGCAACATGCTTTTTTTTTTTTTTGAGGTGGTAGCAGTGGCATTTTCTTTGCTATTTGCTCACGTACCTAATTTTATTAGAATCCCTTAATATGACAGAAGATATGCTTATATAAAAAACCTTTTATCTGCCTTCCTTCTCCCCCCACCAAGAGAACAGACAAAACTGAACAGCAA
Organism: Corynorhinus townsendii; assembly: GCA_026230045.1. Lineage (NCBI taxonomy): Eukaryota > Metazoa > Chordata > Mammalia > Chiroptera > Vespertilionidae > Corynorhinus > Corynorhinus townsendii. Next base: position 16,082,183 of record JAPDVU010000011.1, read on the forward strand.
AATAAAGGCCAGATCAACCCAAAACAGGAAAAGCAAAGTGTAAGTCCTAATGGAAGAAAGGCTTTCTGGGCCAATTTGGAATATTTTAGATACATTAGTAATTTGCCAAATTTAGTTGAAATCTGACAACATTCAAACATTTCTAGTGCAACAAACACTCCATGCCAAGTGGCCAAATTAAAATAGAGACCTGGAAATGCTAAATAGCTGAGCATGTCATATTCCAGTGCATGTGGCAGTGACATAGGTGGCTTAATGGGCAATTTTCTATCTTTTTACCATTGAAAAAAGGGAAACAGATTTTTCTTTTAGAGAGAGAGTGAGGAAATAGAAATATAATTCAGCTGATATGTGCATGTTTCGAAGAATTCTTGTGCTCATAGTGACCCTAGAGCATGGGCATGGAGAGCTATTTGAGGAAAGTTGGAAAGACTTGAAAAGCAAAACACCATTAAAGCATATCATGTGGTTTGTGTCTTTGCCACAATCTGTCTGTTTTCCAGCAATTCCAGATCTTTACCTGCATATATGAATAGGTTTGGGACATGGAAAATCACAACCTCTTAGCCAAAAGGCAGTCATCATGTTGTTTAATGAAACTCAGAATTGAAATTGAATAGGAGTCAGGTTTATATGGGACATTGTGTCAAACATTTTGTGCTACATCAAACAGTCCATCCAAAGATAAGATATAAAAACAGGTTTTGTTCTAACTCATGCTTGCTCACTGTCTTAGCTCGGGCTACTACAACTAAAATAACATGGACAGAGTAATTGAAACAATAAGAATTTATTTTCTCACAGTTCTGGATGCTGGAAGTCCATGATCAACGTGCCAGCATGGTTGGTTTGTGGTGAGGGCCCCCCTTTTGGTTGGCAGACAGCCATCTTCTCACTGGATCCTCACCTGGAAGAAAGAAATGATTTCTCTTGTGTCTCTCTTTAAAAGAGCACTATTCCATTCATGAGGGCTCCAACCTCATGACTTGATTACTTCCCAAAGGCCCCACCTTTGAAGACTATCACATTGGGGAGTAAAGTTTTAATACATGGATTTGGGGTGGGGGGAGACGCAAACATTCAGTCCACAGCACTCATGCAATCCATCATATGTGAGCAATGAGCTTCTTTCTGTTCATTATTGTCATTCCTGTACCTGATCTGTCAGAAGCTCCATCATGCCATGGATTTCAGAAATCCCCCAAGCAGGGGAGAGTGTGACTGAGTTGAACCATGAATGCAAGTGGTATGGCCATAACAGTCAGTGTTTGAGTAGATGGAGAAATGAGATAGCCCCACACTGCCTACAATGTGGACTGCATGTTTGTCAATAACTCCAATGACCATGACTCACTATACTATACTGAAAGATTATTTGTTATTTATTCTCCCTTGCCTTAATAAAGGATTATCTTCTGAAATCTTAAGTCTACCCCATTTAAAGTATTTCCCACCCCCTACAAACATGTTAAATAACCTATTACTTTATTTGGGGATCTCACTTTAAATTGATTCAGCCTACAAATATTAGTTCAGTTTTTTTTCTGATGTAGACATTATATTAAATGCTATCGTCCATTGTTTACTGTCTCATGGGGTGACAGACATTACAGACAAATGCTTGCAGTACAATAAGATGACTCTTCCTCTGCAAATGGGTTTAATGTGGAGAGAGTAGTGGAGAATGTGCTCCTAAGTTTGTGTGGGGACACTCAAGACAGTTTACTTATTGGAGGAACGTTCCTTGTGCTACACTTTATATCTCTCCCCTATTGTTTGGCTTGAAAATTATCATCTTGGAATGAAAGCTTTCATGTCCTTGAAATAAATATTATTCTGCTTTCCTCCATTTTATTTTCTATGCAGAGTGAGTGTGGTTCTTTTCACTTTTGTGGATCAAATTTCTTTTTCTTTTCTGGCCCTTTTGAATCCTACCTTGTTCCCAACCCAGGTGTGGGAAAAGTTATGAGAGCACAAGAAATCAGGTGCATTTGGGCAAAGACTAGGCTGACTAAGAAACACCTTTGTGAGAGTCTTCAAAGGAAAATTAGGTATAGTTTTCTTGATAGCTTGGAATGAATCATCTCTCATGCAGCTTAGAACTGAAGCTATCCCGAAGTAAGAAAGGGCCACCCCTTAATTCTTTTAGTTTCCATTCTAGATCCCTTGGGCAACCCAGACTGAGGGTTTCATTTCATATCCTCATCTCATTGGAATCATCTTCTGGGGAGTATTTTGTCTTATAGCTTCTCCAATACTGCAGAAGTTGCTTTAGTTACTGATTTTATTTGTTTTGCTTTATTTTTGGTAACAGGGGAGTCATAATAGTCTTAGCATTTGCTACTGGAATACCTTTTTTTCTGTCATTTCTGAAGGCAGCCTCTTCCACTGCTTGATACACTGATACTCTGAGTGCCCAGATTATTATGATCTCTGAACGCATAATACTCTGGCCACTCAGTGTGTGTGTGTGTGTGTGTGTGTGTATGAGGCCTGATGCATGAATTCGTGCATGGGTGGGGTCCTGCCAGCCTGGTCAGGGGGAGGGGACATGGGCGGTTGGCCAGCCTGCCTGCTGGTCGAACTCCTGGTCGAGGGGGCAATTTGCATATTAGCCTTTTATTATATAGGATATACACTGAGTGGCCAGATTATTATGCATTCAGAGATCATAATAATCTGGCCACTCAGTGTATATTTCTGCCTTTCCCCATGCTAAAAACCATTGTGACGCTGTTGGGGAAAATGCTTCTTCCCCTCTCCTCATGCTTCCTTCCAGGAAAAGTGGTGTTGGCTTGTGTAACGCCTGGCCTCACTGAGACCTAGTAGACATGAATTTAACTGATTGGTAAATGTGGGAAGGAAGAATGAGGCGTTTGCCCCATCTCTACTTCTTCCTTTTGGGACCACCTTCCCTTCAGGAGCACTTGGTAAGCTCTGACTCTGGGGAAAAGTCCACCTACTTGTGAGGTCCACTTACCACACTCTTGGCTCTATGTCTTCCAATTTGTCCTTTTTAAAAAATTAATAAAGGTGGTATTTGGACCTTTGTTTGTTACTCTTACCATTTCTCTATTTGTTCAGAAGCTGAGTGAAAAGGATGGGTATTATTTATTGAACATCATCCCACCAGGAGATTAAGAACTGCATTTCATGACAAAAGGCCAGATAGTACCCTGGGCAGTGAATGGATTAGACCAGGCATTCCAGAACCAACCCTGTTTCTTTTAGCCTCTAGAGCAGGGGTGGGGAACATCTGGCCCACAGGCTGTATAAGGCCCATGAAATCATTTGGCCTTGCCAAGGCATTAGGGTTGAGTTAATTAAAAGTTTGACTAAATATAGCAGGCTAGGTTTTTTTATTTTTAATGTTTTTATTGATTTCAGAGAGAGGAAGGGAGAGAGAAATATCCATGATACCAGAGAATCATTGATCCTGCATGTCCCCTACTGGGGATTGAGCCCTCAACCCCGGGTATGTGCTCTGACCAGGAATTAAATCATGACATCCTGGTCCATGGTCAATGCTCAGCCAACTGAACAACACTGGCCAGGTGTATAGCAAGCTAATTTTTAAGTTGATAATTTTATATGGTCTATGAATGATGTCATAAATATCCAAATGACCCTTTGCAGAAAAATGGTTCCCCACCCCTGCTCTAGAGGCTCAGCTTGGCCAGTTCTTCCAGAAAAAATTCTCTAATGACTCTGAGTCACCACTGATCTCCCCTTCCTCCTTCTTTCTAGAGCATTGATAGACTATATGGTGCCATATAATATATATGTAAACACATATATATGTATATTCACACACACACACACATATATACACATCCTTTTACACCCTTAAAAGGGTAATATGCAAATCAACCGAACAGTGGAACGACTGGTCGCTATGACATGCACTGACCACCAGGGGGCAGACACTCAATGCAGGAGCTGCCCCCTGGTGGTCAGTGCGCTCCCACAGGGAGAGCACTGCTCAGCCACAAGCTGGGCTGATGGCTGGTGAGCACAGCAGCGGTGGTGGGAGCCTCCCCGCCTCCACGTCAGCGGTAAGGATGTCTGACTGCAGCTTAGGCCTGCTTCCTGCGGGGAGCGGTGCTAAGCTGCAGTTGGACATCCCTCGAGGGCTTCCGACTGCTAAAGGGTGCAGGCCAGGCTGAGAGAACCTCCCCCCCCCCCCCGCCTCCCAGTGCACGAATGTCATGTACCAGGCCTCTAGTATACATATAATAAGGTATCTGAGGTATAGTACATACTCAAAACATAGTGACTGTTGTTATTGTCTTTGTATTTTTGCATATTTTATGTCTCACATGATGAAGATCTTGAGCTCCTTGAGGACAGAAACTACTTTATATTTCTTTTCCCATTTTGCAAGGAATTGGTAAACAATTCTAAATAAATTATTGAAAGAATTTCTAGAAGCCTATATAAAACTGATCTATACCTATTTTTGAGAACTTCTGAAAGTCTAGTTTTGGCAGGAAGTATTTCTGTTCCATTATGTTTTCTCTGTGTAAGTCAGCATTTAGACATTCATTTAGATCAGTGATCGGCAAACTCATTAGTCAACAGAACCAAATATCAACAGTACAACGATTGAAATTTCTTTTGAGAGCCAAATTTGTTAAACTTAAACTTCTTCTAACACCACTTCTTCAAAATAGACTCGCCCAGGCCGTGGTATTTTGTGGAAGAGCCACACTCAAGGGGCCAAAGAACCACATGTGGCTCACGAGCCGCGGTTTGCTGACCACTGATTTAGATGATAAATATTAAATTTGGCTGTCAAACAGCCTGCCTTCTTATTTTAAAACTATCCCACCTGTGCCCATTAAAAAAGATCTTGCTTAAAATAATTCCAATTAGTAGAAGTATCAAAATATGCTTCTTGAATGTATTGTTTTTTCTTATGCTAACTTTAATCTTCTTTTTCTAGTCTTAAGGAATGAACAACTGTGGGCTCTTAATGCCATTCCTCTTAGGTTACGAAAGTAAGCATAAGGACTTATGTCTAAACTGCCCCAATATACTGGACTCTTTAAGAACTGTGGGTAACCTCAGCATATAGTAGAGACCCAGAATGCTGGTGCCATCTGGATGAAAACAAATACCTTCAAGAATGCCATAAAAATGCAAACTGCCATCAGGGAGGGTCAGTGCTGGGCAGATGGAGAAACTGCTTATCCCTGTCCCTGAAGGAAGGTCTACAATTAGCAAACTTTCTCTCTCCCTCCCACTTCCCAACCTATTTCCTCTTGGCTGCCTTTTCTTTCTCCCTCCTGCCCCACCACCCATGGATGCAAGGAATGAGTTGAAAATAATCATTCTTGGTGGAGAGTTTTACGAGGGAAAGTTGTGGGATTGCCAATTATTTTATAACTAGGGACCTGGTACACGAAATTCATGCACTGGGGCAGGGGGTCCCTCAGCCCAGCCTGCCCCCTCTCACATACTGGGAGGCCTCAGGAGATGTTCTATTGATGGCTTAGCCACAGTCTGGCCTCCCTTTGTAGGCCCTTTGTAGGGGGCGACCGGGCTGATCAGGGAAAGGCACCAGCCCCATCACCCCGCTGCTGCAGCCACTGCCAGTCCCTGCAGCCACCAAGGTGTTTTCATCAACACGGACTCCAGTGCCTTCACTGTGAAAAAATGACAACTTTCTTTAGGCATTTTCAAGATGTGTCTTTCATAGGATATGACATTTCTTTCTTTTTTTTTTATCCTCACCTGAGGATATGTTTCCATTGATCTTTAGAGAGTGTGGAAGAGAGGGAAAGAGAGAGAAACATCTATGTGAGAGGGACACTTTGATTGGTTGCCTCCTGCATGAGCTCTGACCTGGGCCCCAGCCAGGGAGGAGTCTGTAACCTAGGTACATGCCCTTGATCAGAATCAAACCCGGACTCTGTGGTCAGCAGGCCGAGGCTCTATCCACTGAACTAAACCAGCTAGGGCAGGATATGACATTTCTCAGCCCTCCAGCAGGGGACCTTTGTTTTTTTCTCCAGGAGTGTGGTGGAAAAGCCCTAGATCACCTTTTTGGATTCTTATACCCAAGTTACTAAGAATATTACCAGTGGCATACAGGGAGCTTAGCCAATGAGCGGTAAGAAAAGGTATTTTCTCTGTAGTTCACACCTATCACCTCCACCCCGTCAAGGCCTAAAGCCTCGGGGACTGGGCAGGGGCCCCCCAGTTCCCTCCAACCGCTGGCTCTGCATCTGCCAGGGTCTAAAGCCTTGGGTCCTGGGCAGGGGACCCCCAGCTCTATCCCATCCCCTGGCTCTACCCCTGCCCAGGAGTCCCCTGTCTCAGGACCCACTCCGGGCCTACCTCAGAGTTACCTGGGTGCTGAGAAAGTTCCCAGGACCCAGGCTGCTGGACACCAACTTATGCAAATTAACCTCCATCTTTGTTGGGTTAATTTGCATAGTCTGATTGGCTGTGGGCGTAGCAGAGGTGCGAGGTGTGGTCAGTTTGCATGTTTGTATAATATTAGGTATGATGATTAGATACTAGATTAGCTGTCTCTGTGAAGGAGAGAAAGTCAAGGAATGAATGTTCAAGAAACCGCAGCATTTGTGTACAGTGCTCGGAAAGCAGTTCCTGTTATTGTTAATAGACATCGTGTGTAGATGAATCTCTCAGTACCACGCACACTCATCCGCTAAAACTGCACTCTTCCAGCTGTCATTTTGCCCCTTCCCATCTGTTTCTTATGCTCTAATAAATGATAGCACTAATTTATTTAGCACCTCTCATCAGAGCCCCCAGGGCTGCTCCAACCCTGCAGGGATCCTCTGTGTGATGACCTCAGAGTGGACACATGGCCTGCTGCTTCTGGACGGGCAGTGCGGACTCTGAAATAGGACTTTGCCTTCAGGGATGCTCACCATCAATGATGTGATTTTCCCCACTGCCCTTTTCAAATCCCTTTAGCCCTGAGAATGGAAAATTTGGCCCATTTCTCCAGGGCTGTGAATACCCTGAGAATTGCTTACCTATACAGGGTCTAGAATTTTTGTAGATACTTATGGTTGCTTTTGAAAATGTTTATTGACCTTCTATTTGGCCTTTTGTAGGTGACTGAAAGAAAAGAGAAATATATAATATTTGCATTCTTGAGGATAGTGCCAGTCTTGGAGCTAGTTACTGGTCTGCCACATGCCTGGATCTGTTTGTTCAGTGCATAGAGATGGTGGATCTGAGAGCAATGAGTACAGTTAGCTGTCTTGTCCAGCATTAATTGCTTATACACCTTGGCCTTGAAGGCTGTATAGTTCTTTTGCATATTGAATGATTGGCAAGGGTGGGTTGGGACACAGAAGGGTATCTTTTGCAATATTTAAAAGAAATTTAGCTTACAGGATTTGGAATGTAGTGAGACAGTCAATTGAAGAGGTTAAACTCATTTATTTCTTGTAAACTGATGCTTTGAATAAATTTTTTTTTCAGTCAAGTGCAACTTGTTGATGTTGACGATTTGTGGAAATTAGAAGAAAAAAGGCAAATATCTGAAGCTTTAAAATGGAGTCAGAGAATTCTCAGACATACAATTTTTTAAAATAGTAATTGAGAACAAAATTTCTATAATTTTTTATGTGGGAGGAAGTGGAGAGGTTGAGAATGGTGGGTTTTTATTTCCTGTGTACCTACAGGTGCCTGGCTTGCTACAGATAACCCTTTCCTCTTCTGACAGTTTTGAAGTTGTTTTGAATGGCAATACCTTTCTGATATTGTTGGGAGAAAATTAAGAGGAAAGCTCAGAGCAATGTTACTCAAAGTTTGCTTCAAGCATCTCTGATTGACAAGATGTTGTTGAAAAAGGAGTCTGTGACCAAATAAATTTGAGACATGCAGCATAAATTTTTTCTTTCTCCTGGAGATTTACAAAGCACATAATGTATTAAAGGCTTTAATAAATCCTGCAATAAATAAGCTTGTTCAATTTTGTTTATCTAATGCTTTACAAATTATTTGATCACAATGTTTTGGATTGCTTTCCATATCCCATCTTTGTGTGATTTTTTTTTTTCCCAGAGGGCAGTCTTAGGGAGGTGCCAGTGTACAATAAAATAGTTTGGAATATAACTATTTTGTGAAACAAAATATGCATAAATGTCTGAACCTTGTCTTGTTTGATTTTGGGGGCATTATTAAAAAGATCTATGATGCACCCTTTCCTTTTTGTGATTCTTTCAGTCAGTCAGAACATCCACTAAAAGCAATGCTCAAGCTTCCTTCTTCCGGTGCCAGAGACACAGGTTATGGCACACTTTTCCTCTTAACCTTCTGATTTAAACTCTGCTCATCTTTTCAAACCAGAGTTCAGCAATCTTTATGTGTAAAGGGCCAGCTAGTGAATAATTACAGTGTTGTGGGCCAAGAGGTCTTTGCAGAAACTCCCCGGATCTGCCACTGTAGTGTGAGGGTAGCTATAGACATTTTGTAAATGAATGGGTGTGCCTATGTCTCAATACAACTTCCCTTAGAAAAATAGGTCGCCACAGAATTTGGTCCCTATTTTAGACTCTGTTCAGAGGTGACTCTTTTTGAAGTCTTTCTTAAGGTTCCAGCCACTGTTCCCGCATGAGTGTGAACCTTTGTTTATCACTTACTTTATTCTGTCTGGCATGGAATCTGTCATCTATCATTATGTTATCCTGAGGGACCAGGGATGGCATTATGCTCCATCTATCTTATCTGGCTTTCCCTTCCTCCCTCCACTCTGGTCTCTCGGGCCATCGGTTCCACAAACACACTGCTCCCTATCTTTGAGCATGCTGTTCCCCCTACTTATCTCTGATTGATTAGCTCCTACTTTGGTGTAAAGTCTTAGCCTACTCAAGCTTTCCTGACTTCATAGATTTGATAAAACTCCCTATTATGAGAATGCAAACCTCCATGCACGTCACAGACCTTGGTTCAAATATAATATCCTATTAATTGTTATGACTAGATAATTAAATTTGTCTTTTTCACTGGTCTCTAGGCACCACTGTGCAGGAATCAGGCTTGGTTTTGCTCACTCATAGCTCAGTGCCTATAATATAGTAAATGCTCAATAAAAATTTGCTAGATAAAAATGAATGCATTAACTAATACTTGAGTGATTGAATTAAATCAGTCAGTCATTTACCACTGGCTCATTGTTTTGTCTAAGAGCTTGCACATGTATGCTTAATAAACATTTTAAGGAATAAAAATTAATGACAGCTGTTACTCTCAATATCTAAAAGTGACATGGACTTACAGCTTTGATTCCCTCTGGCATCAGTTAGAAGTTTGTAGGCTATGCCTCATGCCACATTGTGGCACTTTCATCCAAATATTTGATTCCTTTTCCAAATGAACTCAGCTACAACTGCCAGGTACAAACTTTACAATAAATGATAGAGAATGAATCTACTTGGGGAACCTTCAGTAGCTATGCTGAGTAAAACTCAACTGGACATTAATACCTAAAAATAAAGCATTACTGTGTCCTTTAGTATTTTTTTTAATTAAAAAAGTAAAAGATAGTATAAGGTGCCCTTTCAATGATGGCCAAACCAAGAAAGCCACTAAGTGGAAAAATCTGAGTTAAGATGCCATTGTGTTATTAATTGTGTTTTAGGGTCTTTTACAAAAGTCCTAGCATGGTGAATTTGGGATGAATAGTTGCTTTTCCTTTGAAACTTGGGCTTTTTTGCTGGCAGAAACCTAACGTAACTGAACTGCAGTGCGTTCTCTGGGCTCTGGAGAAGAAAGCATCCAGCCTGGGGAGGTATGGTGAATGGAGATCAGAGTCTCAATTCCAGGGTTTCATTCCCAGTCCCTCTCCTGATGTGATCGGGCTTCAAAGAAAAAGAGAAAACAGATGCTTAAGGGGCACAGACAGGAAAGAGAAATCTCACTCAGGCTGGCATGGGATCGTGTTAGGAAATTTTGGTTATACATGGTTGTGCTGCTGGTCAGTAATGATGCCAGCAGAGGTGTCTTTCTGTGTGGCTAAAGACTGCATGAAGGGCCACGTGTGGAAGTCCCTTAGAAGGCAGTACCTCAGCTGTGCTCAAAGGCAAATGTAGAGGTCAGATCCCTTTGGAGTGGGCCTCCAAGCATCAGGAGCCCCCTGGCATGGGGCCTTTGGGCTGCATCCACTCTCACATGCACAACCTAGGATGTATGGGCATCTCAGAAGTGTGTGAACGGTGCACTGGCAAAGGTCAGCTCATGTATGTACATTTCAGACTAGAGTATTTTTGACTTCCTACTGATCTCATCATTTCAACAGCTGTCTTCTCTCAGTTATATGTCAGTGGTAGGAAGCAGGAGGGATGTATGTGCCCAACATGGCTCTCAATTTGCAGGCATTAATTTAGACAGAGGCTAAATGTAAACATTGCATTCTGGCCTTCTTATCCCTCAGACTGTACATGCCAGACGTAGCTCCTAGGTAGGTCCATCGCTTTTGAGTGCCCTTGCGTGGCAGCAGTATGCTGGACACTTTAATACATTGTCTCAAGTTATCATCACAATCTGATGGGTAGGAATAATTCCAAATTTTCAGCTGAGGTCTTTGAGACTCAGGGGATATATGATTTGCCTATGGCCATCTAGCAGGTAAAAGGCACAGCTAAGTTACAGAGATATAGGAAAAGATAAGGACTGATTGCTTGAAAGATTGTGTGGTTTTTTTTCTGGTCCCAGTGCCCTTTGGAATTGCTACTGAAGATGGCACCTGATCCACGTAATGTTGAGTATACTGCTGGCCCCAGCCCAAAGCGGAAGAGGCTTTTACATCAGTCTGGGGAAGCACGATGACTGAGTATATTACTCCAGGAATCTGTGGCCAGAGGACAGAATTCTTGGATAGGATGCTTGAGTAGCATTCGACAGAGTCTTTTGCCCCCATCCAACCTCAGCTATTGTTGCCACTGAGAGAACATTTTCCTCACCACACGATTAAGAGGGAATCCCAGTCATTGTTATGCCATTGGTAATTCACTGAAGTAATGAACTTCATTGCAGATATTTTCAAAACAAGTACACTATATCAGTTTTATAATTATTCAGAGTCCATCCCTGTGTAGATCATAGGCATTAATCATTGTCATGGATTTTCTTAAGTCACTGGGTATGTTTCTGTCATTGTTAATCTCAGTGAGACTCAGAGCGTCCTGAAATTCTCTGAATAATCAATATCTAGCTTGTTCCTTCCCAAATTGTGAGCAATTAGAAGTTTTAAAATAAATCAAGTACAATTGGAGAAAGTGTTGCGGAGCTACAAGTGCTCTCCAGAACAACGTGCATTTGCATCTCCCTTGCCTTGTGTGCATTTGGTGCTAATTGTCCTTCGTTGTAGCAGCAGGGACCCATAAAGAATCTCTTTAGAACTCTGCAGTTGGGCATGAGTATCTGTTTCATTAATGCTTGATATAAAGTTTAGCAGAGTTGCCAGGTGTCTGAAACCCCTACTGAACCTTTCTTGAAAGAGCATGGGGTCTGGGACTTGTAAGAGCTTTGGCTGGTATCATATAATGGTGCTGTGTTGGTAAGAGGACCTCTTACACATGCCATTTGTACATAAAATTGCTTAGGAAAAAATCCATCCATCTCTGTGGTATTGGGGTGGGGGCTGAGTTAATGTCAGCTAACCTGATGAAAATCACCTTGCCATGAACTCCCTTATAAGCTGAAATCCTATTGCCATTTTCCTTTTTCTTCCTTGCAGCAAGAGGTGTTAACTGACCACACTGTGTCTAAATAAGTATTTGTCCCCCTCAATGCAGTAGGATTTCTATTTTTCCATAAACAGTTGCAAATGATAAAATAAATCAATATTTGTTAATGTTATGATGCAGCAGCATCCCCCAGATCTGCAAAGAATGATTTATAGACTACAACATTTCAAGCCTGACCCGTTCGGGTCTCAGAAAGCACTTAAAAAATAAATTTACCCTGGCCTCTCTCACCCCATTTCAAAAAGGGTGACAAAGATGAAGTAATTTATAAGTCACACTTTTATTAATGCTTTTAACTTTCATACACTTGGCTTTGTTGGCCTTCAAGTGGCATTAGTGCAGGCCCTGGTTGAATGGTAACCTTCGGCACTTTGAGGGGGGTTCGGTACAAATGATCAACTCATAAATAGGTGCTGGGCTCCACATTATCCTGCCATAAATTCACCAGGCCTTTCAAGTACATCAAGTAAGAGCGAGTTGAAGTAGGCGTTTCGCTCTGAGTTTACAGACTAATGCAGTACTAATGAGTATCTGGGCAAAGGGTTTCCAGAACGATGTCTAGCACTTTGCAATGGGAAACATTGCTTGTCACAAGGGAGAGGAGAGCCTTGTAACATGGGAGTCATGGGGAGCAGGCCTGCCTGTTTTTAAGGGAACCAAATGGATGATCCTGAACTGTTGCAACTTCTCCTTTGCAGCCAGAGCAGGAAAATGAGGAATTGACTTGAACTTCACCATCTGCCTGTCAAAACTGTGATTTTTGAGATTTACTGTTAGGGTGTCTGTAACATGAAAAAGAGATCAGGTAGAGAAACTCCCCGAAAGATGATGATAGCCACCTATTTGCTTGATGTCTTTAAAAAGGAGTCTGTTGTGGTTTGTAGGATTGGTGATGACAGGATATTGACCTATCAAAGCAACTTTGAGAAGCAGCAAACTGCTGCTTTTCTCTTTCCCTAGAATATGGTAAATGAGTCAATGAATTACATTGATTAGAACAGGGTGAAAAAGAAAAAAGAAAAAAAATATAACTGAAATTATTGACCCTGAATTTTAGAATTGCTTTGGACTTGATTCATAGCATGAAATTTTTAGGCATGCCTTTAATCATCAGCTCAAAAAATTGCAAATGCCAATAAATGTGTCTGTATGCAAAGCGCTCAGTTGTGTGGTCACCTGGTTTGGAAGCCCTAGAGTAGTCTTGATTATGCTTTCTTCTTTCTCATTCTCAAACCCTATGGTCACTAAGTCATGTACAATATTTCCTACTGTCTCCCTTACTCATGCCTCTAAGCCCAGTCCTTCCGCATCTGGGTTGCTCCAGGCCTCCAATGTCTCCTGCCAGGAATCTCAATCCATCCAAAATTACTACCTGATGGATTTCTCTAAATCTTCACTTTTATTTGTCAATTATCTGCTCAGAAAACCTCAGTAATGGCTGACTATCTACAGAATCAAGTCCAGTCTTCTTAGTCTAGATGTCACCACAAAGATAAGGAAATCAAACTCAATGAGATATTACATATAATAACTAGAGGCCCGGTGCACGAATTTCGTGCATGGGCGAGGGGGTGGAGGCAGGGAGATCCCTCAGCCCAGCCTGCACCCTCTCCAATCCAGGACCCCTCAGGGGATGTCAAACTACCGGCTTATGCAACCTCAACCTAATTAATTTTCCATACTCTTCTTCATTGACCTGTTATTCAGGTCCTGCAGTGCCCAGTCCCATCTCTACTGAAGTGCTCAGTTCCTTCTCTCTGCTGGGAGAGCCCTCTGCCTCTCCAGTCCCTACCCATCCTTCAAGACTCAGCTCTTTTTTTTTTTTAACTTTGTTAGTGAAACCTCTTTTGGGGGGATCAGGGGTCAGTAAATTTTTTCAATATAAAACTATAAATATTTTCAACTTTGTGGGCCATACAATCTCTGTTGCAACTTCTCAACTCTCATAGTACAGGGAAAGCAGCACAGACAGTACATAAAATGTGTGGCAGTGTTCCAAGAAAACTATTTATGATAATAGGTGATAAGTTGGACTCTGCTTGTGTATCTAGAGCAAAACCTCTTCGTCTGGACTTAGTTATGTGGTGAAATTGCTTTCCAGTGAGCTCCCATGACAAATTTAACCCTTTCTTATATACTTCCTTTTGATAGCTTATACGTGAAGATTATGTTAGATTTTTTAATGTTTCATGACATTATCATCTCCTTAATTGGATTTTAAACATCTCCTGTACAAGTATCAGGCAGATAGTTTAATGTAGAATAATGAAGCTGAAAGAGATCTAGTCCCATCTCATCTCTCTCTCTCTCTCTCTCTCTCTCTCACTCTCTCACTGTCTGTATCTGTGTTCATACCCATACCCTTATCATCTATAACTATTTCTCTCTGTATCTGTTTGTTTTTGTTGTTACTGGTTTGTTTTATTTTTTGGGGGGCTAACTGGTCTTGTAGATCCAGATTATGAGTCTCTCTCTCCTGTGAACCCCATTCTTTACCATTGTATTTCTCTATATGAAGACATATTTTTATTCTATGAAATGTTAGGGTCATATACTTTAGTTACTTGAAAAGTAGTAGCTTTTCCTAAGTCTTCTGTCACATGTCAACCTCATCAAAGTGCCTTAGAAGAAATGCCATGGTCTTTTTTTTATTTTAAATTTTATCTTTAAAATTTTTATTTATTGATTGATTTTAGAAAGAGAGGAAAGGAGAAAGAAACATTGGTTTGCTGTTTCACTCATCTATGCATTCATTGGTTGACTCTTACATATGCCTTGGCCAGGGATTTAACCCACAATCTTGGCCTATTAGGGTGATGCTCTAACCAACTGAGCTATCTGGTCAAGGCCAACACTACAATTTTTATGAAATTGTTTACATTGGGGATTAGAAGTTAGATAACAGATTAGATTTGGGTCCTTTGAGGTCTTTCCAGATAAATTCTGCACAATTGACACAATGTGGGATGTTCTGATTAGAGAGAGAATTAGGTGAAAGATTTCCTATGTAGCTTATGTGTTTGTGGACCACTTTCAAGGGTTTCCTAGAAGCCACTTCCTGCATGGAGTTTCTGGCACTAAGTCAGTTTCACTGACTCTGGTGAAAAAAACCATTCTGGTATACTTATATCAGAGGGATCACCTAATCCACTTGGAAGTATGAGCTTTGGAAAGATATATCCTGGTGGCATATATCACCACAAAGATAAATAAATTAAGGTCAATGAGATATTATATATAATAACTAGAGGCCCGGTGCATGAAATTCATGGGGGGGTGTTGCATCCCCTCAGCCCAGCCTGTACCCTCTCCAATCTGGGACCCCTCAGGGGATGTCCAACTGCCAGTTTAGGCCTGATCTCAGGGGTCAGGCCTAAACTGGCAGTTGGACATCCCTCTCAGAATCCTGGACTGCTGGCTCCTAATCGCTCACCTGCCTGCCTGCCTGGTCGCCTCTAACTGCCCCTCGTTGCCGGCCAGGTTGCTCCTAACTGCCCCCTTCTGCCGGCCTGGTCACTCCTTACTGCCACCCCCTGCTGGTCTGGTTGCCCTCAACTGCCCCCCTCTGCCGGCCTGTTCACTCCTAACTGTCCCCCCACTACCGGCCTAGTTGCCCCTCACGGCCCCTCCTACCAGCCTGGTCGCCCCAACTGCACCCCTCACAGGCCTGGTCACTTCTTACTGCCTCCCCTGCCAGCCTGGTTGCCCCTAATTGCCCCTCCCCCCCCCCCCGCTGGTCTGGTCACCCCCAACTGTCCTCCCCACCAGTCTGGTTGCCCCTCACAGCTCCCCCTGCCAGCCTGGCTGCCCCATGCAGCCTGCTTGTTTAGTCATTTGGTCATCCCTCACTAACCCCCCCTGCCAGCCTGGTCGTAGGCAGCCATCTTGTGAGGGTGTGATGGTCAATTTGCATATTACTATTTTATTATACAGGATAATAGTTTTTATTATAGTTAATATTGTTCTTGTAATTCTAATATTTGTTGAGTGCTTGCTATAACCCAGGCATTGGGCTAAGTGTTTTGCATGTACTTGCATTGCATTCACATATTAGGTACTAACTGGTGTTCCCTCATTATATTAAAGAAATGTTTCCTAAAATTGGTGATAATCACCCTATTTTTAAGTGTGGTGACTTTTCATTTCCTCCAGAAAACTTGGAATAAGTTGAATTAATTACAACATGGTAAATAATAGTGTTTCAGTATATGTTGGATGAGATTTGTACTTTTAAGAAGATGTGAACTGTATAAAGTCAAAAGACCTTTGGTAAAAGGAAATGCTAAGTTTTCTTTGAAAAACACACAATATAAATTTTAAATTTTTCATAGTAAGGCATCTTTGCAAAAAGGCTGTCTGCTGAGCAACTTTTTTCATTAACTCATGAAGATCCCAAGATTACTTCTTCATATAAATCCATAATGAACTCAACCATCCAAATTGTATATAGCCAAGCTAGAGGTGTTGTTTTGTTGTTTTAATTTTTAAAGATAATTACTGTGTGTTAGGTTTTGGTTTTGTAAGGTAGAGGGTCTGTCTGGCTACTAATGTTTCACCATCTGCCAGGTGACAATGGCGGGGGGAAGAAGTAACTCCTTGTCATCATTTACCTGATTTTATTTAAATATAGAAGCCAATGGAAAAAACTGAGGATACAGATTCTATTCAGCTTTCCCATCACCCTGCCCTGACTGCAATTATATATGTATTTATTTATATACTAGTAGCCCTGCGCACAAATCTGTGTGCAGTGGCTCACCAGTAGCTCACCAGTAGCTCGCTGCCCAGCCCTCCTGTAGCTCCCCCCCTCCCCCACCCTCCATAGCTTGCTTCCCTGCCCCCTCCTGTATCTCTGCACCACCCGCTTGTAGCCAGTAGCTCCCTCCACCCTATGTCCTCCCCAGAGCTTGCTGCCCTGCTCCCTCCTGTAGCTCTCCGCCACCCACTTGTAGCTTGCTGCCCCAACCTGCTGCTGATCCGTGATCCGGTCGTTATGTGGTCAGTCATTACGTGAAGCGTATTATATCATTTGCATATTATATCTTTATTATATAGGATGTATTTACTTATATATTTTCATGATATATTTATATTTAACTATTAAAGTATAAATATATTTGATGATAAATATTTTTATAACTATTAATATATGTTATATATAAGTGTATATAATATATAAATATATTTAATTGCAGATATTACTTTCAAGGAGGAATAACTGGGCCAGCAGACTCCAACATGATGATTAGAGTAAGGCAAAATCACTTACAACTTAGGAGTGATACCCAATAATAGAAGATTGAAAGAAATGAATTGCTACAATGAGTTAAATTAAATTCAGCACATCTAATAGTAGATTAGCAAACATTACAAATTAAAACCAAAGCTCCAGACAAACAAGGGAACAAATCTTGCCTGGAGCTGAGCTGCCTAGGGACTTAGCTGATAGCCATGATGTGTGCTTTTGCTCCGGGAAGGAGTTCTTGACTATGGGAAGATTTACTGGGACTGGTTGCAGGAAAGGGAAGGAAGTTGTGCTAATGACCACCAGCACAGCTAAAAAGGCAGACTTCTGGTTTAGTGCAAGAGCCATGGCTAGCTAATGACCACCACAGGATGGGCTTGTGAGGAGAGTGTGCCTCAAAGAGCTTGCGATTGGTAAAAGGCCTAAACTGAGTGGAAAGGGAGATGTAATTCCCACCTTTTTTCTGCATGATTTGCCTTTTTAATATTTTTTTATTGAAATTAAAGAAAAATGCACAAATATATACAAGTCAATTGATTTTCATCTGTGCATCCAACTCCTAGATGAAGAAAGGGAACATTACAAAAATGAAACATGTCCCCACTACTCCAGATCACTAACTGCCTTGCTCTTCTGCCATTGCATTCTGTCCAGTTCACTTGCCAGTACATCTTACCTCCTACCCAAACATTAACTTGACAGAGAGAGCGAGAGCGAGAGTGAGCGTGAAAGAGACTGGGATGAAGGCAGGGAGGGGAGGGGAGGGAGGAAGAGAAGAAAGATCTGAGAAAAGTCTTATGTATTCCTGGTTTGGAAGCTGGCTGTTTGCAGAGCCAGAAGGGAAAATTGAATAAATCTTGGTGTTTAGTTTGCCAGCTCTATTTAAAGTGGGTTCACTGATGGCCCAAAGCTGAGCATTCACAGTAGGACTAATATCTACCACTTGTGCAGATAATGCCTTACACACATTAACTAATTATTTCATGTGGCACCCTAGTGAGAAGTAGGTAAGTATTATCATATCTGCTTTATAAATTGAGTTAAGAGGCCTAAACAGATTAAGGCTGCTCCCATTTTGGAAGTTTGCTCAATGACTTGCTATCTTATCTGCCACCCTTGTGCTCAAGTAGATCTTAGGCTGCCTGGCAGTCTTCATGTGTTCATCTGTTCATTACTTATTCATTCATCAAACATCTATTGAGCTATTTTTCTGGTACTGTGCTAGGCTGCATGGAGAATACTAAAATGAACAGGATGTAATCGATACTCAAAAAGGAATAATTCTTACAGGGGTTAAATCTTAAATTCCATCACAGGATGGGTAGGTAAAGTAGATGCATGACCTGACCAGGGATAAGATAGTAGGGAATGAAAAGGACTGTGGCAAACTGGAAGTTTCTGCCCTATCTACAGGTTTACAGTTGTTCTTATGGAAAGTAATACAATAATTAATAAATAATAATACAACAATAAATTCTGTTTCACGTACTCACAAATGCATTTGCCCCACTCTGTATTTATTATAATGTGATAACTGCCTCCAATAAACATGTCTATGATTAGGATTCAGTAAAGGCAGCCAGTTTGCAAGACTTTCTGGAGGAGGAAGAACATAATTTGCTATAATGCAGTGTGATAAATACTGTAATAGAAGTGTGAACAGTGTAATGGGAACACATAGACAACTATTCATTATGTTAGGAGGACAGAGGAAGGGTGTCAGGAGTAGATATAAGAGTACCCAAAGGGGATTTGAGATGGCTTTAAAGACAGATTTAGAACCATAAGATCTTAGAGTATGAAGCCAAGTGGAGGCCCAACTTATTCTCGAATGCTTCTGGTGATGGGAAATTCAGAACTGACTCCTTTGGAGGTCTATCCTGTGCCTGGTTAGTGGACGGGTGGGCAGCAATGTGGTGGTGGAGACCAGTTGGGTCAACCTGTCTGGGTTTGAATCTCAGACTTAACCACTTATTTGTGATATGACCTTGAGAGAGGCCTCTCTGTGCCTCAGTTTCCTCATCTGTAAATGATGATAATAATAGAATTATTGCAAGGATTGAATGCAGATAAAACTTTAGCAGAGTCTTGACATATAGGAATACTCAGCTAGAGTTGTCCCAAGACAACCAGTTGTGACAGGCCAAAGTGAGGCTTGGGAATTGGGCAGGGCTCTCCAAATGGTGGTAAACCACTGAACCCCCCAAAAAGACTTAGAGTGAACAAAGTCATTATGAAATAGGTAGTATCCTGCCTATTAGAAATGAAGGGACTGGTCCAGTTGGCATGGCTCAGTGGTTGAGCATAGACCTATGAACCAGGAGGTCACAGTTTGATTCCTGGTCAGGGCACATGCCTGGGTTGTGGGCTTGATCCCCAGTAGGGGGTGTGCAGGAGGCAGCCAAGCTGTGATTCTCTCTCATCATTGATGTTTCTCTCTCTCCCCGCCTCAACCCTCCTCTCTGAAATCGATTAAAAAAAAAAAAAAGAAAGGAAGGAAGGGACTGAAGATCAACTCTGATGCATTCATGGGTATTAGTCACCAAATGGCTTTGATGTGCCCTGGGAAATTTAGGCTATACATGTCACTTTCAGATCACTCAGAGAGAAGAGTGTGACCTTGCACAAAGTAGGTCAAATGTCTCAAATTGAGGGCTCCAATTCAGGAGAAAGGCATTGTGGTCTCTAAAAGAATTAAGCCAAAAGCACATTCTGGTTTGGTTTCTAGGGACAAAGATATTAATTAAATCTTGTTGGAGGGTGGGAGTTCTGGGACTTGCACAGTGTAATGGGCATATTAAGTGATATGCTCTGAACTTTCCATCACAATTTTTTCCATTTGGTATTTTTGTATTTGCAAAGTTCCTGTGTGTGGCACACTGGGTGTTTCATGTTATTCCCTTATTTTTGGGCGGAAGTATGAGGCCCAGAATTGGAAACATTTAGGAGTACAGGATTGTAGAGTTGTAGGGCTTTGAAAGACCATGGAGGTCTTCTAGTTAACTAACTCCTTTTACAAATTGACAAAGAAGCTTAGAATAACAAGTGATTTACTTAAGACCATGCATCCAGTTAGTAATAGTCTACACTTGAATCCAGTCCTCAAACTTCCCTGATAGTTTACAATCCAGCTCTTCCAGTTCTTTAGTTGAATGACCTTGACTTAAGCCTTTTAATCTCTTTGAGCTTCCATTTCTTCTTTTGTGAACAGGAGTATTAATAAATACTATAATTCATAGGGGTGCATAATGGGTCAAATAGGATAATGGATGTGGAAGCATTTTGTAAACACTTTATAAAATGCTATAAAATGTTATGTATTATTATTATTACTATCTAAAGTAGTTCAGCAAAATAGTGGGATGTCAACAAGTACAAATCACAAAAAAGAAATCACTGGATTTTAGAGTTGGAAGGGATCATTAGAGTTTAGCTAGGTTAATAACTAAGTAATTGAAGACTTTGTTACATGTCTAGTTATTAAATCAAATAATACTTTAAAATAGGCATTTGTAAACTGAGTTTTGATATGAATGAAAAATTTAGATCATCGCTGAAAGGAGACCTTCCATCAGAGGCCCAAATACTTGTTTTTTTAAGTCCTCACCTGAGAGGTGAGGATATTTTTTCCATTGATTTTTAGAGAGTGGAAAAGAGGGAGGAGGGAGAGAGGAGAGAGAAAGAAACATCTATGTGAAAGAGACACATCGATTGTTTGCCTCCCACATGCACCCCAGCTAGAAGGTGGGGATTGGATTTGCAACCCAGGTAGGTACCCTTGACTGGAATCAAACCCACAACCCTATGGTGCAGAGGCCAGTGCTTAACTACTGAGCCACACCTACCAGGGCAGGGCCCAGATACTTCTAAGACTGAGTCACAATCCAACTTATTAAAAGTGGCGAGAGATGATTGGCTTCAGTGGTCCTGATTCATTCTTGAAGGGGTTGGTGTGAATCATTTCATTTCACTTTTATTTCAGGGATAGCAGGCTAAGTAGGAGAAAGGCTGTGGCAGGGCTTAGCAACCTAGAAAATAAATACTAGGAACTAGGCCTCAGATCTAGCATCCAACAGCCAGGACCTTCTAAGGCCAAAGTGCAGGTAAACCAACCTCTTTCTACATTTGCTTTGACTTTGCTGCAAGAGAAGAGGAGACAGACATTGCAGTAGGTGGATTGCAAGAAAACTCTAATTTCCTTGCTCTGCTACTAAGCCAAGTAACACAAAGCCAGGACAGGTAGGAGGAGAGCAGCTAACAGCAGGGCTGCCATTTTCTCCAGACTGAGTAGGATTTTGATGGTCTAATGATTTCTGAAAACGACTGGCAAGTTCAGGTTAGTTAATGGAGATAATTTTTTTAATCACTAGAGCCATAAGAGAAACTCACTTTAAAATCCCTTCCATTGCTCCTGTGTATGTTTAGCCCACAAATCAGAGGCTGTGAAGGGCAGTTCATGAGAGAGGTGAAGCTGCCTGCATTCCTGCTCACTCTTCCACCCTCTTTTAAGAGTCTGTATTCCACCGACTCCCCCAGTAAATGCACTTCCACTGTTAATAATTTAAATGATGAGGTCGGTTCGGTGAGAAGCACCATGAAACAGACAAAGCTGTGGAGAGTGGAGTTCATAAATCCGTGACAACTCAAGGCTGGGTTTCAGAACAACTGCGTGGATGACCAGCTGGCAGGTGAGAGGACTCGGGCCCCCTTCAATGAGGCTGCAGGCCTGGCCGCCTCTTCCCCACTAAGGAAGGGGCAGGCTTCCACATGGGGACACCTCCCTGGGTCAGGTGCATTGTCATTGCCCTGCCAGGGCGGTTGCCGCAGCACTGCACACAGTATCTGCCCCATGCAGCTGACCTGCATCACAGCATTGATGATGCTTGTCACGGAAAAGAGGTTCCAGCCTCAGGAATAGCCTTAAAGAGGCCTTTTAATTCCCCCTGGGAGCTCTACCTGCACCATGGGATGGTGGCAGGGTCACCCCTGTTCCGACAGCCGAGGAGAGCAAGAATCTGCCAGTTGCCTCCTCCTCCTCCTCCCATATTTTAGTCAACCCCTTGCTCTTTAGGAAATGTCCCACTTATTGCTTACAAAGTCATTTCAAAAACAATAATAAACAACAAAAAGCAAAACAAATCCAAGTAAAAATGCTTATATGATAGAACAAAAGCTATCCAGCACTCTGTCATTAATCATGCACTATAAATTCTGTTTCCCAAAAGTGTAGTTTGCTGTGACTGTTTAACTTATCCGATGTATGTCTTCAGACCCAACCCCCTCTTTCATCAGGGATTTTCTTCTATTTAAAAAAATTATTTCATACCTTCAATCCATTTTTTGTCTACCTCCCACTACCTGCCACTGGTAACTGTCAATTTGTTCTCTTTATCAGTTTGAAGTTTGATTTTTCCTTTTAAGAATCTACATGTAAGTGACGTCATATGGTGTTTGTCTTTCTCTGACTGACTTCACTTAATATAATGCCATGTTGTCACAAATGGCAAAATTTTATTCTTTTTTATGGCTGAATAGTATTCCATTGTGTATATATGCCACATATTCTTTATTCATTTATCTGCTGATGGACACTTAGGTAGTTTCTATATCTTGGCAATAATGAATAATGCTACAATGTGCAGATAATTCTTTGAGGTTCTGATTTTATTTCCTTTCCAAATATACCTAGAAGTGGAATTGCTGGGTGATATGATAGTTCAATTTTTAGTTTTTTTGAGGAACCTCCATACTGTTTTTCATAGTAGCTACACCAATTTACACTCTCACCAACAGTGTACAAGAGTTTCCTTTTCTCCACATTCTCACCAACTTGCTATCTCTTGTCTTTTTTATATTAGCCATTCTACATGGTGTGGGGTGATATCTTTGGTGGTTTTGATTTGCATTTCCATGATGATTAGTAATGTTGAGAATCTTTTTATGTAACTATTGGCCATTTATAGATCTTTTTTGGACATCCTTTTCCAGCATGTTCTTCTCCAAGACTGCTTAGAATGCTGGCTTATAGCCCTTGTAAGTTATACACTCTGAACACTATATGTTCCTTTCTAAGCCATTTCTGTGACTTTCTGGAGATTCAACCTGTGCATTTTTTTCCACTCCTCTCTAAAATAATATGTTTAAGTGGTTTCATGTCACACAACCCCCGGGCATCTGCTTCAAGCTCTTCTTAAATCTATTACCCAGGCTACTTTTGAGGTATACTACCTTCAAGTTGACTCATTTCAATCCTTTTTTACTGACATTCATTGAATGCCCATAAGCTGTACAGCCCTGTAGCATAAGGTATATGTCCTCACTTATAAAAGCTCATAGATTGATTTCTTAGCATATTTAACTTCTTTCTGATATTTAAAACTATTCAATAACAACAATAATAATAGCAATAAATCTCAACCATCCACTATTATTTTCTCTAACAAAATGAGATGAATTAAATTCAACAGAATTGGATACAGCATTTATTTCTTGATTATTCTCCCAAAGTAGTAGCTTCATTCCAATAACGAAAATGCACTCATAATCCAAAATTAATGGTTTTAACCATTTCCTCTCTTCTTCCAGAGTCTCCATCATGGAGTGTTTTCAAGAAAGAAACTGGTCCATTTTTAATCTGCACTTCCATTTCTGCCCTGTCCCTGCTCCTATTAGGAAGTTAACATTGAGAGGTGGGATGACTGATTGTGAGCTCCTAACCATGGGCATTAAACCCTGCCTTTGAACCCTGGATTTTCCATTATTTTTTATGTGATATAGAGCAAGTTATAGTCCTTGAATATAAAATGGTGATAATAATGGTACAAGGTCATAGGAGTTATTGGGATAATTAAATTAAATGAAATAAAACATGTAATCTAGCACAGTGCCTGGCATAATGTCTACTAGAAAGGTATGTTGGAAATGAAATGAGATGCTAGAATCCTAGTGGGTGGGTGTAATATTTTACTTTAGACAATGGATACTTTTTAGCAACGTCCAACACATTATATTAGCTTGCTGGTTATAGATATTTACAAAACAAATATCTGGACATTTCTTACATTTGATATCAATGGATCTTAATGTTCTTGAGCTAAAGAAAGGAAAGGAAGGAGGAAGAAATCAGTCAAAGGGTATAAGTGTGTCATAGGTATCACATTTGGGCAGGAGAGGTTTGTGTAGTAATGTAGTACTTACGCAAGTACTCAGCTTTTGAGACAACTTTTATGATAGTATAGGTTCCCACATCTCAAATGCCAGCAGTCCCTGCTCTCACCTGGAGGTGCCAATTAAATGTGTGACCACTTTCTTTTCTGAATCCACAGTCTTTATTTGTACCCATTAAAAACACTTTTTCACCCTAACCGGTTTGGCTCAGTGGACAGAGCATCGGCCTGCAGACTCAAGGGTCCCAGGTTCGATTCTGATCAAGAGCATGTACCTTGGTTGCAGGCACATCCCCAGTAGAGGGTGTGCAGGAGGCAGCTGATTGATATTTCTCTCTCATCGATGTTTCTAACTCTCTATCCCTCTCCCTTCCTCTCTGTAAAAAAATCAATAAAATAAATAAAATCAATAAATAAAAACACTTTTTCTCCCACATCCTGCTTTCTATTACAGTTATTTTGCTCATGTTGAATCCCCTCCAAGGTTAGGCGCTCAGTACTCCTCCATCCTCTTTGCCTACCACACAGGGGAGGGAATTGGATGGAGCACTGCCATTCACTCAGGCGAGGCTCAACTCTGCTGACAGGATGATGGATTCCTTTTAGGCCAGAGCCTATACAACCCTAACAAAGGGTCAGGGCAATGCCAAAGCTGGGGATGGGGTGGGGTAGGGAGGTGGATCGGAATCAGTTGCTTTCCTTGGTCTCATTTTCCAAAAGTGGCATCTTTCACCAATTTTTAAAAGGGGTAACATTTTACATGAAGGTTGTCACAATAATGATGAGAAAGGGTAAGCAATGAGGAAGCAAGGGTCAGTGAGCTTAGAGTGTCAGGTTGAAGCATTGAGACCTTATAGCAGGATGTCACAGTGTGGCCCTTTTTCTGTACCTCCTCCCCTCCCCACCAACTACAGTTGTAGGCTGAGAATTACCCTATCCCTAAGCTTGCCTTTCTCAGGAAGACCTGACTATGCACCTACACAAAGGCCAACCTGCTTTTCTCCATTCTGTCCTTGCCTCCAGTTCTGCTCTGCTTCTCTCACTGTGCTATGGTTACAGGGGCTTCCTTGCTTTTCCTCAAACTTGCTGGTCATGTTTCTGTCTGAGCCTTTGCACTGGCTGTTCCCTGTGTCTGGTATATTCTGTTCCAGATGTATACATTGTTGATGCGCTCCCTCATTACATTCAAGTCACTCATCAAATGTCACCTTCTCAGAGAGGCCTTCTTGACCACTCAAGCTAAAGAACTTCCCCTGTCACCCTCTACTTCTCACTCTGCTGTGCTTTTCTGCACGTGCAACCAAGCAATATATTTTGCATGCATCAAATTGTTGTCTGCCTCCCTGCCCAGAATGTAAAATCTGTGAGGGCAGGGAATTGGACTCTTTCATCCATTTCTATATCACACCACTCAGCAGTGCCTAGCACATTGTGGCGTTCAATAAATTTGTTGGGCAAGAGAATGAATAATGAGTGATTTTTACCCATCCATTCAATGCAGTGATTGAGTGTCTACAGTGTGCAAAGATGAAGACATACAAGTCCTTGCCTACTTGAAGGGGAAACGGCTCCTGCAGTCTTGATACTAGATAGCAAAATAACTATATCTATATTTATATATTTATATTTATGAAAAAGTTTTGCAGGTACAACAATGAGCTAAGGACAGGACATTTTCTCAAATGCAGCGTAAGAGAAGCAATAGGTTATATGCTGGCATTAAATATAGTCACTTGCTTAAAAATCAAAGCCACAAGTAAGTGTGTGTGTGTGTGTGTGTGTGTGTGTGTGTGTGTGTGTGTGTGTGATGTTTTGGCCATACTGAATTCCACAGAGTTTTGAGAAGGACTCAGATGGCTTTGCAGTGATGTTATAGTGTGTCAGAAAGGTGAAGCATTCACTATCTTTTCCCCTAAATGAAATAGAAGCAGCTGCATTTCTCCCAGGTGGGCCTAGGCATTGTATGAGACCCACATATTTTTCAATAAGGGACTCACATTTGCCGTGATGCTAGAAGCTTCTAATGGGCCTCTGAGGGTTGTAAATTATATCAAATAATTTTCCAGATACTAAGCTGTTGTTTTTTTTTAAAGGATGGAAGTGGGAGGGCTGTGGATAAAGCTTTTCTTGGATCCTGGAATTAGACCTTCTTTAAACCACATTCAGTAAATCTTTTTGTATGTTGAAAGTTTATTCAACAAAAATTTACTCTGTGTCAACTATGTGAGAAGACCATGTTGGTCCATGGGGCCATCCTTGGTTGGCTTAAAATCTGTAGATTTTGCTACAACTTGCTGTAGCTTTTTGTTTTAACATTTCTGTTTATTGCTGTCAATTTATTACATCCTTCTTGTAGGAAGTCAAACAATACCAAGGTAGATAAATATGTGTAAAGAAAAAGTAACTAATATGCCATTCTTCCTCCTCATTTCTTATAATTAATCTTTCTGGTAATTGATGGGCATGTTTCTATACCATTATACACACACAGCACACACACATGCACAACTTTCCTTTATTTTAAAACAAAAATGATATATCACACATTCTACTCTGAAATGTACTTCTTAAAATTTACCAGTGTATAATGAATATTTTTCTGTCTTTTTTTTAAATTACACTCTTTATTGTTTAAAGTATTACAGGAGTCTCCTTCCCCCCCCCCCCCCATTGACCTCTCCCTGGTGTCTTATTTTTTAGTAATATCATAATTTACTATGGAATAAATATAACATGTAGCCAGCCACCCATTTTTCTATTTATTGACCTTAAGGTGAGGCAAGGTTTTTTTTTCTATAGTACACTATGTTAAGTAAACATCCTAATTCATATTCTTCTTATATATTGGTGCTTTTGTTTCTGTTCAGTGGAGTCTTATAAATGAATTATTATGTCAAAGGGTAATGCATTTTTAATCTTTAATAAGTATGGTTGATTTTACCTCCCCTAAGTTTTGTGGCAATTCATATTTCCTTCAGAAATAAATACATGGGAATACTTTTGTCCCTAATGCCATACCCAGCACTGGATGTCATCATTCTTTTTAAGTTTTGTCAACAAAGGCAATAAGGGTACCTCAACAGTGATACTTCATTGTTGCTTTAATTACATTTACCTGTCTCGGAGGTTGGTGTCTTTCATACATTTATTGGACATTTATTTGCATTTCCCATTCTATAAATTCATGTTCACAACCCTTTGCTTGTTTGTCTATTGAGTTTTCTTTTTCTTATTGACTGGTAGGAGCTCTTTGTATATTAGAAACAATAACACTTTGCTGGTCACATATTATAAGAATACAAGGTATATCATCTTGCAGATATATATATCTGCTTATTTTAAGATTTCTGCCTTTTTTTTTGGTCTTGCTTAGGAAACATCCCTCTTCAGCCTTTTGGATATGGTGCTCACAGAAACTGTGAGCCTGGCAAGCGAGGCTCTTTGGTGCTGAGCAATGTTAATGTGCGGTGCTTGGTGACTGCAATGTACCATTTCAGGGTCTGGTGCTATGATGCATTTAAGACAATTATGCCGCCTGCACCAGCCTTTCCCTCTCCACTCTTCTTCCTGATTTTAGTGTAGACTTATTTGCTGGTCACAGATCTTGTGTCCTGTCATTAATGCCTGGGATACTTGTGCTAGAAAATGTTTGGGAGTCTTTGAATCACAAAGTGAGGCTGTTGAAAGCAGTGGTCATTAAAAGGTAATTCAGGATTTCCTAACATATAAGGCCATTTCTCATTCTGGAAACATCCATCACAAAATATCCAGTTTTCTGTGGAGCACACTGACTTACCCCTTCCCTGTAGAATCACCTCTCTGATTGCCTTTGCTTTGTCCCTCTTTGGCCCTTTTCTCGGAAGGGGTCATCAGAATTGCCTGACACCTTTGACACTTTGGTACTTCATCCTGGGAGCTGGATTTTATATAGAATTCGTTTAATTAAAATATGCCATTTATTTTGTAACTAACATATTGCTAGTTTCCATGGTCTTGGACTTTGAGGAGTTCAGCATGTCACCACGGTAACTGAGTCATTTGTTCCCCTTGACAGGACTAATGTACTGTCCTTCATAAACAAGGATGACTTCAGAAGGACACAGGCTTTTAGGTAAGCCGTTTCTCTAATGATGAGGCTAGATATGAATGTATAGATTTTCATACACATTTCCCTTGTCCTCGTGACTAAGCTATTAGAGAAAGCTAGAACGTTAGAGCTATAAGAAACTTCAGGTAAGCAAATTGAGGCAGAGAAAACAAACCAGACGTGCATAGCACATTGATGTACACTAATAGTCTTTGTTGATTTATGACAACCACAGACACAGCAATAATAGGAATTACATGTGGATTCTGGTAAATAAAAACAGGGCCATATAGAAACGTCAGCATGTGTATCATCTTATCAGTGAGATATTGACCACTTCTATAACTCTTAAAGCTGATTCAGAGCCACAGTCTAGAGTAAGAAGACAGTCTGAACTTCTCCACCTATTCTACAGCTGTGGCAATGGAAACATGGAAAAATGAAGTGATGTGTCCCCAATTAATTCAGTCATTAGCAGCAGTGTTAAAACTCAAATTCACATGCCCTTATAAACTGATCTAGTCCTTTCTTTACTGCCTTATGTCCCCTCCTGGTTGATGTGGTTAGTTTTAGGAGTAATTTTTTTAGTGAATAGTAATGATTGAAGACCAACATTTGGGGGGAACCAGTTGAGACACTGGGTCTATTGTCACACACATACCCCTTTATCCTGCCTCTCAGCTAAGGAGTTATGTCATCTTGTTTCCTCATTCAGAAAATAATGTATTGGTCATACCCTGTGTCAAGGGCTGAATAAATGGTTGTGGAATTATGTTGAACTGATTTGAATTGTTAAGGTACCAGAGGTAGGGGCCTGAGCAAGTGATTAAGATTTGGTTTTACCATTTGGGATAGGAGATGCAGCTCACTGAAAATAAATACATTCCTTTTTAAGAATTCCACGAAAAACATATGCTATATAATTGAATATAAGTACAAATAACAGGCACCTAGAACAGCTTGTTCCAACTTCTCTTTTATTAGAATCTAAGTGGTAACATTCATTTCCAGGCAGTGTCACTGATGTTGGTTTTGTTCATTATTGGGATATTGCAGTTATTGCACTTTGAAGGGAGAAATCTGGGTTTATAACTGCCAGGGCTGGCAAGTGGCCGAAAAATGAGATGCACTAGCTGATTGGCCTTTTATAGAGTCAGTGTGTTAGAAATCATCTTTACAAAACAGAGTGTCCCTTCCCTGTGGCCTGCTTTCCCTGGGGAAGATGGGCACTTGTGCTCCTTTGGCTGTAGATACAGCACAGACTTCAGCCTAGAAGATGCTGCCTGATTCCCGGGGGCAGCTGGAGGCGGGCAGCTCCGAGGCTGACATGGCTGTGGTCATGTGAGACATGAAGCCGGCTGAGAAAGCACCAGGGGCTTCAGTCCTGGAGGAGCCCTAATGTTTCATTACTTTGATTTTAACTGGCATGAGTAGAATTTGTGGATGGGCTTCAGACCAGGGGGAAAGACAAAGAAGAAGAAGAAAAAAAGCAGACCATCAATTATAATAATAATTTACAAGCCAACAAAGAGCTCACTGGCATCACAATCATAGTCCCTAATAAAGACGCTCATGTGATTCAAGAGGCAGTAATAACCCTCCCACTGGTGATTTCTGCACTGAGTTGTTGTTAGTATTATTGTGACAGTTTGGGAATGAAGGGCAAAGATCCATGTTGTGTCTTTTGATTCTTTTAATAAGGAAAATGAAATTCATTTCCTCTCCCACATTCTTCACACCTTAGCTGGAAGCAGTGTCAAACCCAGAGTCAGAAGATGGCCTTTGGGGTTTATCCTTTCCTGTTTCCAAATCTGCTGGGGAGGTTTCAAGGCAGAACTGTAGCTCAAGTTGAGTTGCTTTCCTGGTCCCTTTTATTCCTGAGAGGAAGGGAGGAGGCTGTTTCCTCCCCATGGAGATTCTTTGCGGAGTTTTAGTTGTTTCAAGGGGATGTACGAAGCAACAGGTATGTAAGGAGCTTGGGTACCACCTTCCTGAGCAAAATGAGCATATCTCTTCCCTTTTCTACCTTTATGAGCAAGAAGGCTGCCCCAGAGGGAATGTGAGAGGAACCTGCCATAATTCTAGTTCTGTATCTAGCTGTATTACAGTCACTTCCTGAGTGCTCACTGTTTGCTCTATGGGCCTACTTGGGAATTCGTCTGTGAGCTTCTAAACAAGATGTAGATCATTTTATCCTTACATTGTGTTTTACCATTTTCAACAACACTTTTATAGGTATTACTCATATAATCATCATTTCAGCCCTTTGAAGTGACTATTAATCAGCCCCATTTTTAGATGAAAAGACGGAGGGTCAGAGAGGAAGTACATCTCTCAAGGGTGCTGTGTGGGGGGTGCAGATCCCAGATTTCTATTAGAAAAGAGGAGTATTCCCAACTCCCCTGGTGGGCCTCACTGGAGAGGCACAGCACTGACTGCAGTTCTAGAGATGGGCATGCTTCTGTACTCTACCTCAGAGTTTAAAGAGACACATAGGTTCAGGGGAAGCATCGAAGATGTTTGGAGTTTAGAGCAGCCGTTGGACATGGGGAGAGCTTGCTATCGTGTTCCAGGAGTGTGTTTCTGATTACTTAATATTAGCAGGCCATTTGTAATTCAGACATCAGGCAGGGTTTTACTGTCCTAACATCTCTAGATAAGATGGCTAGGCCCCAACCCCCCCAAAGAAAATGGAATGCCTTTTATAATGCTTGTGCAGATTTACAAAGGGCTCAAGCATCCTTGTTGTTACTTCTGGCTTCCAGGCCTCTGTTTCTTAATTTCCTTCAGACAAACCATTCACAGGAGGTGTGTGTGTGTGTGCATGTGGTTTTAGACTACTGAAGTTTTGGTGGGATAGAAGCATTTTATGATCCACCATTTACTCCCCTTTCAACTCAAGGTCCCATTTTCTACCTTTTGCAAGATTTTCTTCCCTATCCCCCATTTCCTCTTTCCTCATTTGCTCCCCTCTCCCACATTCCTGCCTTGAATGCATTTCAGTTTAGTTACCTCCCTTATTTCCTTCTGAAACATGCCCTCAAGGTTTTACATTCTCCCCAGCACTTTAACAAGGAGATTTTCTCTAGAACGTCGTCTTTGATGTACAATTGGTTATAACATTATAATAGTGGTAACAATAACAATAACACTCTATAGTTATGGAAAGCTTTCAAGTTTTCAGAAGCTTTGCCTAGACATTAGCATTTTGTATCTTGGCTGTAATTCTTACTGTCCAAATTTTCAGATTAAGAAACTGAGGGTCATAATGAGTCAGGAAGAGACAGCAGGCTTCTGACTTTTCCAGAGCTCTTTTTTCAACAATTCTGTTTAGTCCATACCCCTGTATTGGCTGGCTTCTCTATTTCATTTTCTTGCAATGAATCAGAGAAAATTTCATCCATCTCTGACTTATAATTGCCATTGGCCTCCCTGGGCCTTAAACTCTGAAAACTGACTCTGCTTTTTGACAACTATAAATGTCCAACCAACAGCCCCAGGCGGGCCCTGGGTACCCAGCTTTTTGTAACTTCTTCAACCTGGTGTCATATAGGATCAAGGATATGTTACAGCTCCGGCAAGGCAGAGGTTAAAAGGATTTCACCAATGGGATTTCATGAACAAGCTGTGAGCCAATTTTTGGTCCCCTTCTCCATCTCTTTATGTAGTTGTCCCACTTTCTCTCCCAAGCATGCATTATCTGGACCATTATGGAACCCATCAGCAGAGGTGCTATGACCTCTGGCTGACCTTGGCCTGCTGATTCCCTGCCCTGGGCTGCAATTACTAGGATATGTAGAGGCAACTAGCGCCTTCCAGGACCCTCAGAAACTTATAGCTGTATCCAGGCCTTACCTCTTTTCAATGGCATTGGGCGACTTCTGGATCCAGCCAGCATTTCTCTTCTCAAGTGACATGTGTGCTCATTCTGAAATGAGAACTACAGAGCTATGATTGGTCTCTTTCATTGAAAAATCATAATTTTCCACTGCCTGGGCTGTTTTCTTTGGATGATGGACTGCAAGAAGGAACAGTGAGAATATGAGGAGATTGGCTAATTTCTTTGCTACTAATATCATTATTTTTTCATATTGTTGGGGCATCAGGAGTTTTGTTGACTTGATACCTCCCTGCCTCTCTGCTTGTCTTTGAGTTTTATTGTCATTCTTAAATTGACAATGGCTGTGCAAAAGGTTTAATGGTTTGGGCGATATTTTGTAGTATTTTGTTAATCTTTTTTTTTCTGAACACAGATAAAGAAAAACATCTGTCTGCTTTGTATTTTAGAAGCAAAAGAAAATTAGTTACCTGTTATATAATATGCTCACAACATTATATAACAAGTCTTTCTACGAGAAATAAGGCTCCAAGCTGTGCTCTTTCCCATTTGCTATGATCCAGGCAGGCTTGTCTATTTACCAAACTCAGAGATGTATTAGGTTAACCCTATGAATATGCCAATTTTGTAAATCAAAAGCATGATGGGCAGTTTCAGAGTCCAACCAATATTAGCAGCACTAGGCAAAACCTGACATCAGGAAGCAGGAGAGGTCATCTAGTCCATCCGCTGTCTCTAGGCAGGATTGCACTTCAGTCATGCTCAGAAGAATCTCTTAACTCACACTCTTTACCATCTGTTGTCAAAGAATGAAATTCCTAATGCACTTCTGGGTTAGTAAAGGAATTAATTATCAGTATCAAAGCAGGGAACCACTCATTCCTTAAGCTCAGCAGAAGTGGCAGTGATTTCTGTTCTTCAAGATCTTATGGAACATAGTGTCAGTCTTCATAGGTATGAGTGGGGTTTTAATAACCTGGAAAGATTCTCTCTTCCTTTAACCTCTCACCAACAAAGTCTGCATTTTTATGCTCATGATAACCAGTGAAGACTGGCTCTGGTTTGCAACTTGCTTGAGATTGTGTCTCAGATCTGAGCCTGAGCGTGACAATCTGAGCTGTTAAACAGACTTCCTTGGCTACCTTAGCAGGTGGGTCCTCTGAACAAAGAGAATGCATCTGCTTTATTGAAGCAGTGACATTTCCAGACAAAGCAGTCGTGGGGATAGTCTCTGGACTCTGGGCAGGGTTTTCCCAGCATGTGATTAAAGCCAGATGCTCAGGGTATTTGCCCCTCCTCCCAGACTCCTCACTATGGTCAGAGCCTGCAACACCTCCCCACTTTCATTGTCCCAGAGGTGTCAGTGCGGGGTCCGTGTTCACTCTCACTTGAGCCAGTACCTAGTCCAAGCATCGAACTTGCTCTTCAATGGTCTTACCTTTTGTTTGCAATAAAAATGTAGCCACTCAGTCCTGGGTGTGTTTATAATAGCATGGCAAGGCAGGAGTTTTAGGTACTGGATACTTTTTGGTAATGAAGAGCATCGTCTCTTTATTTGCCTAGAAACTGAACTCAGAACCTTAGTATGCCATGTTATTCTGACACAAGAGGCACAAGGTTTGAATGTGGGATGTGTGATCACAGACATTTCTGTGCAATATGTAAACGTTGTTTAAATGAGATCAAAGCACCCATTGTGGTTCCTGGCCCTTCACAGACTTCTGCTGGATGCAGAAAAGGAATAGAATAATTGATTATGGAGGAAAGATGAGAGGTTTTTGGGTCAGAAGGCTAGCCTGGGTTCAAGTCATATGCAGGCCACTTGTATATGCATGACCTCAGACCACTTTCTCAGAGCTTCAGTTCCCTCATTTGCAGCGTGGGGTGCCTGTGCTTCCCAGGATTGTCTGTGGACATACAGTGCAGTTATGGGAGCAGGAATTCTTTGGATAAAAGAAGACACACCTGAAAGGTGTGGGTGTCTTTTACCCTCTAGGCCTGATTCTTATTAGGTCTCACATGTCTTTGCATGATTGGAGAAAGGACTTAAAATTGATGAGTGGCTTTGAGTCTCTACCTATTTCTTACTCAGCCATCATGAAGCAGCTGGTAGTGAAGGGTTGACAGGGGCTTGGGCGGGCTGGGGACTCCAGTTACCATCCCAACCAGCCCTCGAACCCCATCCTCCTGAAGCTAGTTGTTAACGAGGGAGCTTGGTCCAAACCCAGTTTTCCGGGGTCTGATGAAAGCCATAGCCTACTTAAATCACTTTCTTGTGGCCTTTAACCTAAAAAGATTACATTTTGGGGGTGGGGGTAATGAGGTGGGTGAGCAGCAGAGAACCGGCCTGCTGTCAGAGGACAGAATCAAATTTTTTATGTAATGTTGCTGCATTAAAAGGGCCAATCTTGTGTCATGTAACATGTGAATAATGGCTCGAGAATGTGATGTCAGAATTTTCCACACGTCTCATAAATAAATCCAGCCACACCCTCCCCCAACCACCACCCAAAGGCTATCCGTTTTTGAACCTCAGCTTGCATCCCAAATTAAGAATGTGTTCAGATTCAAGGTTAAAGGTATAGTATCCCCTTTCAAAAGGCACATGTCAGTGTTTCTGCTGAGAATGACAAATAACATTTGAAACAGGCTATCAATTGTCAAGACTTCTCCTCCTCCTCTTCTTTTTTACCTAACTTTGCTGAAAGTCTGATCCTTTGGAAAGAATAGATGCTGTATCAGGCCAAGACTTGATAGAATTGTCCTTAAAGAAAACCACTTGAGTGAGACCCCTGGGGGTTAAAAGAATCACACAAATAGTCAAGTGGCCCTCGGGAGGGACGTAACTAGATACAACACAGCTGCAGTTAGTATTAGCAGCATAGCCAAGCCAAGTGCTTCATATCGCAAGAAGCATATATTTATTTGAGACATGTCTGCTTGCAAGGAGATATCAGACACAGATACTGACATTAGTCAGAAAACCTTAAATGTTGATGATTTTTTTTTTTTTTTTTTTTTTTTTTTGCCAAGGAGGTTCTGTCTTCTCCTTATCAGATGTGACCAATGCAGGCCACTTTCAGAAATAAGAATCCAAATCATCCTTGGATCCAACATACCACTATCATTTCCTTCTCTTTAATGTTAAAAGATTGATTAGCCATAACTGTACAGGGAGATTTTTCTATAAGGTCTAGCCTTGTTGAAAGCTGCTTTGCTGAAGCAGAGCTGCCTCTTTATTCCCCCTGAAGGACAGAATGCTTTTTTGTTTTTCCAGTTTATAGAGGGTCAGGAGGAGGAAATAGGCAGGAGCAGGATGGCCGAGAACCGGAGCAAAGAACAGGAGGGGAATTTGGTGTAATTTCATCTCATCTCAGGTCCGCCTGTCTGCTCTCTCCATCCCTCCCCTTTCTCCCCACCTCACAAACAAAGGCAGCATCTTTCTTAGATAATGCCGCGTGTGTCAGAAGCGAACGTTCTGGGAATGTACATGGTGACCTGCTCTGTGTAACAAACGTCAACCCGAAACCATACAGAAGTCGCTACATCTGTTTTGGCTTTGTTCGCAGCACAGAGGGGAGGGGAGTGCACTCCATGGTCAAGGGCCAAACTACATGTCATATTTCATTACCTTCATTAGCTACTACAGAAGGCTGCATTCAAAGAAAAGGTTGATATTAACTCTTGAGCCACCAGCCTTTTCTAACAACCATTTTCACCTTCACCCACTGCTTTTGGGTCTCCGTTTGTTCGTGCTGTGGGCTCTGATTTAACTAACCTGTAAATCAGCCCCGAGGTTCATGATTTCACCTTCTTAACTTAAAGAAGGCAAGCTACTGTTTTATCCTAGGTAGCTACTTACAGGATGGGTGAACATCTGGAACCTATTAGGACAAATGCTAGTGTAAACCCAATGGGGAAAGCATATTTAGAATTAATAAAACTTTCCCTTCTTATTTTGTCTGCAGTTGTCTTTTTCTCCCCCCTCCCCCCATTATTTCTGTGATTTAGTATTGCTAGCTCCTTTCTTGGTTGCTGGAGTGAGATAAGATTATGCTTATTGCTGCCTAGCTGTTTTTTTGGGCAGACATTTCTTAGTATGCTTTCTTATGATGACATTGTACTCACATGGTTACTGTTCCTGGAAATAAAAGCCCATTTCCCCATATTCATGTTGCATTTCTTAAAGTATACTTTACAATTTCTGAAATGAAAGTGGGTGAATGTATAAAATAGATCTTTTTATTGTATGGCTATAAAAATGGTCAGTTTTCATGCTGCATATTGAATACATCATGATTCTATTTAAAGTCATCTGTGGCCAGCACATGCTGTTATTTAATATTATGAAGAATGGCCAGTTGGCCAGCATAGGTCAGAGCACACCTGGACTGTGGAATTAGGAGTCTGGAATTTTGATTCTTTGTCCTGGCTTTGCTATTGATTTATTGCTTGGTATTAGACAAAGCTCTTGCCCTTAATTCTCCCATCTGTAAACTATGGATCATTATACCATTATAAGGTTTCTATGAGCTCAAATGACTTCATTTGAAGATACTTTCAAAAGCCCTGAGAAGACAATACTTTATTTATTTATTTACTTATTTATTTTGCAATGGATTGCAGCATAAATAAAAAACTTTAATAACCATTTTTTCTCTTTTGTAGATAAAAGGAATTTTCTGAAGCCCATAGACATTAAAATAAATTTTATTGAATTTAATGGGGTGACAATGGTTAATAAAATTATATAGGTTTTAGGTGTACAATTCTAGGATACATCATCTGCAAATTGTATGTGTGCTTACCACCCAAAGTCAAGTCTTCTTCCGTCACCATTTACCACCCCCCTCCATAGCCTCTTCTGTTCACTCCACCCTCCTTTCCCTCTAGCAATCACCATACTGTTGTCTCTGTCTATGAGGGTTTTTTGTTTTGTTGTTTTTGTGTGTGTATGCTTACTTTTTTCTGAGCAATACTGGCACACTGAGTTCAATAGCCCACTTTGTAAATGACTCTTTGTCTAACGACATCTTGGGTACAGTTTAACATCCCAGAAAAACAGACTTGCAATGGAGATTGACAACCACCAGAATAAGGCCCATCAAGCTTGTATCTGGGACTCAGGTATATATAGAGGCAGGGTAACGCCACAGAAGAAGGCATCTAGGACTTCTCTGGAGTTGGGAAACTGATATGAACATAGGTGCTTTGCGCATTGTAACCTTTGTGGTGGGGAGAGGAGGAATGGTAAGAATCAGTGTTCAAGGTCAGAAACGAGCTCTCTGTGGCTGAGTCACACTTGTCCCTCTTTCACATTTTACAGGAGTTGCTGTAAAATAAACTAACCGCAGAACAGACACCTGCATATGTGATCTAGTTTTGTAAATTCATAGCAATGTAAATTGTAAATGCAGGAGTATAGCTGTATATTTAGTTTATATCTGTATCGTGCTAGTTTGTACCTATAATGATTGTTTTCACAAAGGAATAAAACTTATACTCCCTTTCTCATCTTTTGGTGTTTCCATAAGATCCAGGATACCTTCTGAATTTGAGAGAAGGGCCAATAATTATGACCCTATTTTGTTTCCATTTTAACCTCAGACCAGCTAACTCAATTCTACCTCTTACCTCCTTTAGATTTGCCCCCAAGTTGGGTCCCACAATGAGACCTTTTGCATGGCAAGTTCCAGCCTGAAGCAAATTTTTATGGCTGAATTATAAACCCTTGAAAAAAGGGGTTTATAATGGAAACGCTGACACAACCTTAACTCTAGCGGCGAGAGTGCAATGCGATAATAAATGAGGCAGAACAGCAAAGTGCTGCTTTTAATTTATCATTTAGTAGGAGAAAAAGGCCTTGTTTACTTCTTCTTTTTCATCTTCTTCTCTGCTTCCAAGACTTGCAACCATTATTTTGAAATGTATTTTATAATAAAACCTCAGTGGTTATGTTGCCTTGGGCTTGAGTGTCCATTTTAGAAAGGGAGAAGGAGAGAAAGAGAGAGGGAGAGATTTTTGAGGCCTAAGAAGCATATTCTGTTGACTGATTATGTTTTGACTGCACATTTGCTGCCTGGCAATGTATTTATTACAGAACAGATCAGCTATTCTGCTATGATCCAAAAGCGCCCCAAAGATATGATCCTATTTGGACATGTCTATAATAGTAGCAGTAAAAATAATAACAATATTTGAGGTGCCTTCTAGCATGTTTTATTCCAGACATTAATGTATTTTGAGCGCAAAGATTACAGACTTTGGAGTTAATGATGTCATGAAGCTTAGGATCATTCCCCATTTTCTGAGTTCCCATTTTGTGGATGGAGAAACTGAGGTCATTTGTTGCTGGTGTTATTTCTTTACATTCAGTTCAGTCCTTAGTCTCTTTATGCTAAGCACGGGGCTGGGACATGAAAGAGCATGCCCCCTGCTCTCCAGGAATTTACAGCCTAATGGACAGAGCAGACATATAACAAACATAAAATATGGTGTAAAGCATTGTAGCCATGGAAGCCTATTGTAAAGTCGTTTTAGACATGGGCGTGCACCTTCCCCATCCCTCATTTCTGTTTCTTCAGAAGGGCCCAAGGGTACAGAATCTCTTGTATATACCTGTGCTGGGTGTTTTTACATGCTCTGCCACACTCTCTGTGCCCAGAGGGGTGAATTTATGACCGCAACCCCTCCCTCCTTTGTCTTGCAGCTTCTGGTTTGGCTTGCCCAATAGGAGGTCTTAGTAGAAGAAGGGGAGGCAGGAGGTAAGGTTGTGTCACAGTTTTTTTCTATATTTACATACCTGTGATAAATGTTAATTTATAAATTAGGCAAAGTAAGAGATTAACAATCTATATATACAAAAGCCTAAGCAACCTAACAACCAAATGACCGGTTGCTATGATGCGCCCTGACCACCAGGGGGCAGATGCTTAATGCAGGAGGTTGGTGCACTCTCACAGCCAACCTCCTGCAACTGGCCAACCTCCCGCAGCCAACCAACCTCCCGCGGTCCCTCTGCCAGGCCGGCCAGTCCCCTCTCCCCCAATTGGCCTCCGATCACCAGCCAGGCCGAGGGACCACACCTGTGCACAAATTCATGCACCGGGCCTCTAGTATGTGTGTGTGTGTGTGTGTGTGTGTGTGTGTGTGTGTGTATATATATATATATATATATATATATATATATATATATATATAAATAAAAGACTAATATACAAAGTGTCCTCTGGGGTTTCAACCAGGAGACCGGGGGATTCATTGCTCACTATGATGTGTGCTGACCACCAGGGGGTGGTGCAGAACGAAGAAAGGCCCTGGCTGACAGTCAGAAGGCTCCAATTGGCCCTGATCGCCTGGCAGACCTAGGGAACCTACCTGTGCATGAATTTCATGCACCAGGCCTCTAGTAGGTAATAATAAAATAGAAGCACTTGATGGCTTCTCTTTGGTATACTAGAATTACCAGCATCACTACTCTTGTGCTTTAGGGCCTTTGTTTAGTAAAACAAGGGTTACTTGAACATAAGCACTGCAATACTGATTCAGTCCATTTGATAACTGAGACAGCTACTAAGTGACTAATGGGCGGGTAGAATGTCCAGTGTGGATACTCTGGACAAAGGAAAGAGTCACATCCCAGGTGGGATGGCGTGGACAAAGTGTGATTTCAATCCGCTACTCAGAACGGCTCACAATTAAAAACTTATGAGTTGTTTATTTCTGGAATTTTCCATTTACTATTTTTGGACCATGGTTGTCCATGTGTAACTGAAATCCAGGAAAGCAAAAGTACAGATATGGGGGGACTACTGTGTGTACTCCTTTGGCTTCCTGCCTCTGGCTCAGAATTGTGGTATGTCTCTGTTGGAGACCAGAGCTCCTATCTACAGCCTCTCCCATAGCTACTGCTCTTGCCAGGTTCTGGCAACTCTGCCCTCACTTGGCACCTTCAAGCCTAGGGGTGGTAATGGCTCCTGTGCGATTACTAACCCCAGGGTGTTTCACCATCACTTCTGGGTTTCCCTAAACCAGCTCACCTCTCTAAACCCAATTCATACCTCTGTAAATACGCTTTTACAAAGACATTGGTACGGTAATAACTTTTTTTTTTCCCTACAAGCAAAAATCCTCTTTGGCTTTCTTTCAATTAGCAAAACAGGTATTAATGTAGGTCTTTTGTAAAAGCAAAGTGGCATAAAATGAATTTTTGGAAAGCAGGGGATACTCTTAGCTATAGGACATTTTGACTCTGAAAGTTTCATGGGAACACTTGATAGTGGGGGAAATCTGTAGTCCTGCAGTAAACTCTTCTTAGTTACCCCATTTGAGTGTGTGCAGATTATTTCCTGCTGGGCCCCTGGATGATACAAAAAACATACAGAGCACATATGTATGTGCACACATGCATACACACACACACACACACACACACACACACACTTTAAGGATACAGTAAGGATATTTAGGCAGATGTATAGAAGAGGTCTATCCAGTTTTGGGATTTGTAGTGAGCAAATTATGAAGTCACTTCTTATGATTTCTAGACCAGATAATGCATCCATCATGTAAGGCAGCAAGCCCCTGGAATTACCTCAGATTTACAACAAAATAAACTTTCATTAAGATGAAACTGCAGGAAACTTATGCTCCTTCATTCCCAGAACTAAACAAATGCTGCTTGAATAACTAATGGATCCAGTTCCCACCCAAATTCTAATGCTGGCATGAAGATGCTAGTGAGGAGGAAACCAGGAGACTCAGAACATGCCACTCTGTGGGACATCCTGAGGAGTTGAACAGTACTTATATTGTTGCCATCAATTTTCTTCCATCATCCACAATGGGACGCATGAGGCTGCTTGCTGAGGTTGATCCATGCTTGCACCCACCATGTGGATTCCTGAGTGCATTTTAATCATAGTGTGTCTTGTGCTTTATTGAAGGGTTTACACTGTTTGGTTGCTTTCCCCTCTGATATTGCACTGGATAAATCAGTCTAGATCATTTCTTAGCATTCCAGAGAGCAAATGCCCCAATGATAGAATAGGAGTGGTTCGCCATCAGGCGTCTCCTAAGAAGACGTAATTCAGAAATATGGCTGTTGGAACACATGGGTTTATCTCTGCTCTCTCTCAAAGCCATACTAAAATGACAGTTTGGGTCTAAAAAAGCATAAAATTGTAAGGACAACAAACAGAAGGGGAAGTGATGGCAGGTAAGAAATGTCATCTAAAGTTTGGAAGTTGGAAAGCAGCTGGACTGATAATGTAGTGGATGACAGAAAAATGGAACTACATGTCTGCAAAAGGCAAAGTCAAGACTTGAGCCAGTTGGAGGTGCTAGAACATGAAAGATTCTGCTCTCGGAGGCACTGCCTGTCTCTGTAGGGCTGGGGACGGAACTGGTTGGAAGTTGCATAAAAGAGATATATAAAGAGTCCCCTACTCCTTAAGGGAAGACCCCTTCATCAGAAGCTGGCAAGTTCTGACTTGGCCCATCAGGCACAGCTGAGCGAGGGAGATTATTCCATGCAGATTGGGACTAAATGAAGGCTGCATACTGAATGGTGAGGCCTCTTTGGCCTGATCTGGCACTTGGTTGGAGAGCATTATTGACCTGGCTTATCATTTCCAGGCTGGAGACTGGAGAATTCCTTTCTGAGTCAGTTGAACATTCCAACAGGAAAGATCTTCAGACATTTTCAGCTGGGATCCCAAAGGAACAACCAGGTTCCCTCCTGAATGCAGAAGCCACCACATTGAACTTTCAACAGCTTTTTAAGAATCTAATTTTAAAATATGAATGAACAATTTTCCACAGACAAGTAAGGAAGCCTTTATCTTGATGACAGAAACAAGGAGAAAAAAGAGTTCAAAGGAGACAGAAACAGTGCAAAAAGCAGAGAAAATATATTTAAAAAATTAAGGAACTCAGAGAGATAAGGAAAGATGCCACATCTATGCAGTAAGAGTAGGATGCTATTTAAAAAGATTTGTCACCTGGAGGCAGAAGTAGCATGTGAAGCATGTACTAAGCCAGCTGCCAGCTGAGCATCTGAAGCATGAATCCTGACCAAAGAGGTTCTGTAGTGACCAGGACCCTGCACTGGCCAATGGTAGCCCTGCCCGGGTTCTAGTGTGAGGTTTTCTCAACTTCATGGGCAGGTTTTGCCATTCATTAAATAGAGAATCCAGTTAGAGACAGTTCCTTCCAGCTCTGAGTTTCTGTTACTCTGGTTGTAATCGATACCCAAAGTGAGCAAACATTTTCTGTAAAGGGCCAAATAATAAATATTTTAAAATGTGTGGGCCACAAGGTCTCTATGGCAACCATTCAACTCTGCCATTGCAGTTTGAGACAGCCAGAGATAATATGTAGTTGATGGCTATGGCTGTGTTCAAATAAAACTTTATTTACAAAATGAGCAGCATTCACAAAATGTTAAAACCTGATCTATACCAGTGGTTCTTGAAGTGTGATTGCAAGATCAGCAGCTTCACAAACGGGAATTTGTTTAGAAATGCAAATTCTTGGGCCCTATCCTAGAGCTGCTCAATCAGAATCTTTGGGGATGGAACCTTCAGACAAAATTGTCATGAATGTTAAAGTTTGAGAAATATGGATCATACTAAAAGAAGAGAAGCTTAGTAATTCCAGATTTATTTAGATATGGTGCTCTTTTGCTCAAGCAATGAGGCAGGAGTGTTAAGTAAAATAATAAGTTTTAACATCTCTGCCTCTTCCAAAGCCCCAAATTATAC
The DNA here is from genome assembly GCA_026230045.1 of Corynorhinus townsendii. Lineage (NCBI taxonomy): Eukaryota > Metazoa > Chordata > Mammalia > Chiroptera > Vespertilionidae > Corynorhinus > Corynorhinus townsendii. The sequence goes on from JAPDVU010000011.1 coordinate 16,125,014, forward strand.
TAATCTCCTCATCTTCCCAAGCAAATTATCCCTTTCTGTTTTGCCCATCATAATCACTGCTAAAGCTTTTAATATGGAAGAAATGAAAGCTGTTGCTTTCACACACTAGTCTTCTTCATGATTGTTACTGAGTAACTGATACTACCTTTCATGTATACCCAGGAGATTCCTTGTAAATAGCAAATAGGTGTGTAAAAAAAACAGCCCTCGGATAGTACCTACACTTAGCAGTTACATTACACTTCATGAGAGGCAGTCTGCATACATAATCACGCTTTAAAATAAAAGCTTATTCACAATTGAGAGAAATGAACAGAGGAATATGAGTCAACATCAGAATTCAACTGAAATGAGTCTGTTGCTGTGCAATGAGAGAGTAGCTCCAGTTCTGCTGTGGCTATTGACTTGTGCTTCTATGCCTTAGAGTTTCATCTGTGAAACTAGTATTTGGTTTAAGGTCCTCACAGACAAAGATTTTATCTACCTTTGTAGGACCTAAATATCTCACCCCCCACACAGCAGACTGACAGAGTAAATGAGAGAGTGAATAAATGAACATTGTGCAGGATTTTAGGACCCAGTACAGCCAACTTCATTTTTTTTGGATTTTCTTAGTCAACCCCCAGAGTGAAACACTACTGCCTTCTGCTGCTGCTCCTCCTCCTCCTTCCTTGTTGTCTTCTTTTCAGATGAATTATACATATCAGGAACTTAAAAATTAACTTCTGGACAGTCAGTATAACTGGTGTATGTGTCATTTCAATATGGAATTATTGGACTTGCTGATTTTACTCTTGTGGTCTTTGAATGTGTGAATTTGAGCTCTGTCAATTAAAAAAAAAAGTGATCCCCAGAATTCCCATGATAAACTTTTGCAAATGTTTGGAGACTTATGAATGCTAAAGTCTTGTGCCAGTTTCTGTCCTCAAATATGAGACTCGGGTGACTGTCTCCTGCTCTGTGTGGCCACCTCCTGGGGATTGCAGCTGGACCCCATCCTAGGGCAGAGCCCAGGACACTCAGGGTTTATTCCTGACAAGGTTCCTATGATGGCCAGAGAAGACACAACTAATTAGTTCTAGCATGTCCCCTCAGAATTTGCTAGTAGCTTTGTTCATTTTCCACTCAGCTGTGAATTTTCCATTTAGAAGTTTCATGATTAATATTCCACAGAAGGAGACTCATTCCTCCTTTTAGAGGTTTCCTTACCATCTACATTGCATTTTAATTACTTGATATAAGAATGTCCTTCTTTCATTAATCAAGATTCTATACCTTATTCAAAGATCTAGAGAATCTCCTTGCTACGAACGCCTCAGTAAGAAGTCACCTTGACCTTCCTTGAGCCCAGATAAAAATTGTTGCTCATAATTTTTGTATTGACGTGGTTTCTTAGTGCTATTTTGAGCCACCGTAAATCCTGCATTGTCACTTTACCATGCTATTTTCATTAATCAGAGGAAACTGTAAGCTCTTAGAAGGCAAGAACAAGGTGTTTTAGGTTTTTATAAATGGTTTGGCACTTTAGTACAGTGGAGAGGCACACACACACACACAGGACATGATTGCAGCTCTGAGTAGATAATAAGCAAGTCTATCAGTGGTTTTTCTCACATAGATTTTTCCCTGTCTGATTTTTAAAAATAGTTAGAATCCAGGTTAAAACAGGAGATTATACGTACTGCTATATCATTTAGGGGATTGTTGTGGTTTTAAGTCTGCATTTGAAGAATACTTAATATTTTGCAAAGTATTTTCACCATTTGTTTAACACAACAACTTTTGTGGACAAGGGAAGGTAATTAACAGAAACAAATATCACAGTGGTTATCTTGCTTGTCATGTGGTGATTGAATGAATAAGTGGGCAAATGGATAAATGGTGCCATTTGAATAGAATCAGAACTGAAACTTCCATTCTGGGTTGAAGGGTAATGCTTTTTTCCCCTCTTTTTTTTTGCATGCCCTTCAACAGTGGTGCAGTGGTTAGTGCAGTGTCTCAGACCAGAGTTGTTGCATAGGAATGTAGGGTGCACCTGTTTCTCTTCCCAGCATGGTCACTTCCAGATTTTGCTTACCATCCTGGGAGTGAGCTGCTGAAGCTGGCTTTGCATCCAGCAATTGGTCTGACTGTTTTGTACCACTTAATCTTTCTTGGTCTCTCCAGGATGCTTTTGGGTCCCTTCATCTAAAGAGGAAAAAAAATCCTATCTCCACCTTGCACTGAGCCTTAGTTTCCTATCTGCAAAATGGGGGTGAAATTGCACTTAAATATAGCAGTTGTGAGGATTGGATGAGCATTAAGGTTTCATACTTAGCACCGTAGACTGGCATATAGTAAGCGCTCATCAAATATTCACCATCATTATTGTTGATAGAATTGGAGAGAAGTATTGACAAATATAGGATTTGGAGACAGTGTCACCAACAGAATGGAAGTTAATGTGTATTTTAAAAATTGCATTAAATTAAATTTAACTCAGCTATCTAAAGGCGGCTTGTTGATCCAGGGAACAGGGGTCCTTGCCACATACACAGAGAAAAAAAAAGTAGGTCTACAGCAATTAAGACCGATGTGTTGGATGAGGGGTGTTTCTCCTTACAAAGCCTGGCAATTGCAGTGTGAAACAGGGTGTGCAGGACCTCTTTTACATTCATGGGAGAAGATAAAGAGGAATCCCTCTACTGGGTGCTGCCTCCCCTTCCAGGAAGGGGATTGGCCCACTTCAGTTGCACAAGGTACATGGATGTAAATCTGATAATGTCATGCTTTAAAAAATAAAGAAAGCAAGCCATGCTGATTGCATATGTGGACAGCTGGCACACCTTAAGAAGTGAAAACGGTGCAGGCGGGAATGTAATAAGGCCCAGGGAAGTGGCAGCATGAAAGGGATGACCTTTATTTGCAATCATGGCTGAGATTTACAGTTTATTACTGATAGCTTTTATAAAGAGCCATTCAGTTCAGAGGTGAGAGGTTTGTCATCTGGAAATGCAATTAACTTTACCTTATCCCAATCCCCCTGGTCTAGCGTGAGAGCAGCACTCCAGCACCTCAGCAATATTGTGATTTCCCCTCTAATTTCATTTCTGCTATTGCATCCCATCCCCAGGTCCCTCGCATTAACGCAGTTGCATATATTTACTATTATTATTTTTTATTATTGCTACTCCCTGTCATTGGTAGCCAGAAGGCACTTGTATATGTTTTGTTTTTGTTTTTGTTTTTTTTAAGATTTAAATTATTTTATTTCTGAATGAGGAAACCTCAAAGCATAAAGCCTTTTTAAAGCCCAGCAGTTAGAGTGGCACACAGAACCAAGTTGTGGTGTCTTAGGTGCTTGAAGTTAATTATGGAAATAGAGAGGTTATATCAAGGTGGAGTTGTTTTACATAAAGATGGGACCCTCAGAGTTTCAGCCCTTGCAGTTCCGCACGCTTCAGTGAGAGACATCCTGTGCCTAGAAAGACTCCTGCTCCCCCATGTCTGCTCAGACACACACGCATGTGGAGGAAGCACAACACGATTGGAAACATGAAAAAATGAAAGCGATTTTGGCATCCCTGCTGTGTATGTATGAGAAGTCCCGAAAGGTCTATTTTTGTTTCACAGGTTCAGTTTTATGACCCTCTCTTGTCTGTTAAGTCAGGTCTGCAGGAATTTAAGAGCTAGACAGAAAAGCAAGAATTTAGTACTTTTTGCCAGTTGGTTTAGGTTATTTGAAATATAGCCTAGTATATTTTCCACACTAGGATGCTACCAGATAGAACCGGGAGGGAAGTGGTTCCAAAGGCCTGCATCCTCCGATATTTCAACCTCTGAAGAACTGAGGGAGAGAAGTGGGATTCTACTGGACGCCCCCATCACTCCTGCCGCATTGTCTGAGGCTCTGATACACTCTCCTGGTCCCAGGTAGTCCTTCCACCTGCCCTCTAAAACCCCCAATGGAGGGACCTTCCACAGATTCCTTAGGCTCTATCTGAAAACTATTTCCTCTGGGGTAAGGTAGAGGAGAATAATTACTACCCCTGTATTTTTCATCCCGATTTTATTGTGGCTATTATTTTCATCAGTGTTAGAGGTTAATATCCCCATTTTTCCCCTCCACTGCCTAGATATAACTGGGGCTCAGAACACAGCCAAACCAGGTAGTGAAGGAAATAACATTGCCTCCAAAAGAGGCTCGGATTAGTCCATCTGAAATGAAGGTTTGGGGCCCTGGGGTAAGAATCGCCCTGCTTTAGCTGATAGCAGATAGATTTAAACCCATAGTATTTCTTTTCTCAGCTGAGAAAGGTCAGGTTAAAAGATTCAGAAAGTGAATAGAGCATGAAACGACGCGCTTATATAACTATATTGGTGCTACAACAGAATGGCATTACTAAGAATAAAAGCATCGAAGAGCCATTTTTAATAGGAAGCAGGCATAACAGATCCCTCAGTAGAGCATCCTTAAAGAACTCTTTGCAGGCAAAGCAGTGTTGAAGGTGCTTAACTTAAGGGACTGTAATAAATTTGAGAAGGATATATTCAACTGCCCTTTCTCATAGAAGTGCCTTTAAAAGGAACTTTTGGAAATCTTATGTTTTAAACCTTGTTTGTCCCTAGACTGTGTCTTTACTCAAACAATAGAGATGGGGAAGGAGGTAAGCATGGAAGCAGAAGGCTGCTGGATAATTCCAGTTGAGACACTATCTGGGCTTAGAGAAGTAAGTGGATAATTTTGGGGGCAGAGCCTACAACATACTTTGGGGTTGAATATGATCAGGAACAACTAATATAGGGTTCAGGTATTGAGAGAAATCAGGAAAACTATGTCCTGGAGCAAGTGTATCCATTCACATATACTGCTTACTTAGCGTTCCAAATGCTACAGAATCGAAAAACCATTCCCACTAAAAAGAAAAGCATCATTGTCCAACTCTGATAAACCAAGATTGTGCTTTCTCAGTTACCATTTGTGTCTCAGTGATTTTGCCCAGGTGCCCCTCATGCAATTGATACCTCCAGCTCTAGAACTCACTAGGGCATGTCTGTCCCCTTCATAAATGGCACCTTCTTTAGAGGGCAAGTGTGGACCAACATCTTTTAAAACTTAGAATTGGAGTCAACAATGGATATAGGGATTTAATGAAGATTTGGTATAGGGGTAAGCCAGGTATTTACACTTGGGAAGAGCAGAGCATCTGGGTCTTTGTTAGAATACCTCTGAGTCACACCAAACTCAGAAATCATGGTGGGTCATGGGTGAGACTGTTGTAAAGCCAGAATGGACGATGAGAGCACCGTGGATTCCATGAAAGGGATGAACTCAAATTTCACTGAATATTTAATGAGTTTATGCCAGCACCATGGGAGGCCAAGGGGTTCTAGAGTGACTAAAGTAGACAGTGTTTTTGGCCTGAAGCCAAGTATTAAGCATCCAAGTGAGAATAATTAAAGCTTGGTATTGTTTGAAATTTTTAAAAGGGTTGTGCCATGCAATGTTGGAGTCCCCTGGAATTTGCCCTACACCCTCTTCGATACTCGCTCCCTAGGTGTTTTTTTTTACCCATGGCAATATCTTTAAATACAATCTGTGTACAGATAATGCTCAAATTTAGATGTGAAGACCCTTCTTTCCTTTGGGTTCTCCAAGTCTATAGCCAAACTGCCTATTCAGTATTCTGCTCAAATGCCTAAGAAGCCATTTAAATGAAACGTGGACAAATTGAACTCCTGAATTTCTCCCTCAAACTTAGTGCTTAAGCATCTTGGTAAATTTCACCACCACTCCTTCAGCTCTTTGGTTGAGGGTATAGGATTCTTTCACCCTCCACATTGAAGTCACCAGCATTTTTGCAGGTTCTGCCTTTAAAATGCCTTCCTATCCCCTGCTTACCACCACCCATGACCCTGGTGTGAGCACTTCCATCTTTTGCCTCCTTCTTGATTGATCTCCCTCCTTCCACCCTTGTCCTTGTTTCCCTTCTCAATTTCCTACTCAGACGCCAGAGAAAGCATAAATAAATAAGAATTATGTAGTGTAAACCAGAACCCAGCCCTTCTCCATTCAAAACCCTTTCCTGTGACTGCCATCCTTACTAAGTAAGATCCCAAGACCCTACAAGGTCTGGTCCCCACCTATCTTTTTGGCATCTTCTTTCATTGAAAGTGGCTTTAATGTGAAGTGAGTGAGTGAAGATTAAGTTTCATGGCCCCTCATTTACATAGGCCCTTTCCAAGATTTGGGAGGGTCACTCAGAAATGTTGTAATTTTATTTTCATTATCTTAATAAAGTGGGTTCACAAATGGCATAAGGTTCAGGCCCATGCTACCTGTGTTTGCCCCTTCTATCACTCTCTCTTTTTTACTTCTCTCCAGCCACATTAACTTCCTTTACCTTTTTTTAGAAGTATTTTATTTATTTTTTCTTTATTGATTAAGGTATTACCTATGTGTCCATATCCCCTTATTGTCCCCCAATCCCCTGCTCTTGCCCTCACACCCCCCTAGTGTCTGTGTCCATTGGTTATGCTTATGTACATGTATAAAAGTCCTTTGGTTGATCTCTCCCCCTTCCCCCCATCCTCCACTGCCTTCCCTATGAGGTTTGGCAGTCTGATCTATGCTTCTCTGTCTCTGGATCTGTCTTTGTTCATCAGTTTATGTTGTCCATTATATTCCACAAATGAGTGAGATCCTGTGATATTTATCTGTCTCTGACTGACATATTTCACTTAGCATAGTGCTCTCCAGGTCCATCCATGCTGTTGCAAATGGTAGGTGTTCCTTCCTTTTTTATAGCAGCATAGTATTCCATTGTGTAGATGTACCACAGTTTTCTAATCCACTCATCTGCTGATGGGCACTTAGGCTGTTTCCAAATCTTAGCTATTGTAAAGTGTGCTGCTATGAACATAGGGGTTCATATATCCTTTCTGACTGGTGTTTCTAGTTTCTTGGGATATATTCCTAGAAGTGAGATAACTGGGTCAAATGGGAGTTCCACTTTTAGTTTTCTGAGGAAACTCCATACTGTTCTCTACAGTGGCTGCACTAGTCTGCATTCCCAAGAGCAGTGCAAGAGGGCTCCTTTTTCTCCGCATCCTCACCAGTACGTGTCATTTGTTGATTTGTTGATGATAGCCATTCTGACAGGTGTGAGATGGTACCTCATTGTTGTTTTGATTTACATCTCTAGGATGATTAGTGACTTTGAGCATGTTTTAATATGTCTCTTGGCCTTCTGTATGTCCTCTTTGGAAAAGTATCTATTTAGGTCTGTTGCCCATTTTTTTTTATTGGGTTGTTTTTCTTCCTTTTGTTAAGTTGTATGAGTTCCCTTTAAATGTTGGAGATTAAACCCTTATTGGAGATAACATTGGCAAATAAGGTCTCCCATGCAGTGGGCTTTCTTGTTGTTTTGTTGATGGTTTCTTTTGCTGTGCAGAAGCTTTTTATTTTGATGTAGTCCCATTTGTTTATTTTCTCTTTAGTTTCCATTGCCCTAGGAGCTGTATCGGTAAAGATATTGCTTCAACATATGTCTGAGATTTTGCTGCCTGTGGATTCCTCTAAGATTTTTATGGTTTCCCCTCTTAATGTTTAAGTCCTTTATCCATTTTGAGTTTATTTTTGTGTATGGTATAAGTTTGTGGTCTAGTTTCATTTTTTTGCATGTATCTGTCCAATTTTTCCAACACCATTTAATGAAGAGACTGTCTTGACTTCATTGTAAGCTCTTGCCTCCTTTGTCAAATATTAATTGAGCATAGTGGTTTGGGTTGGTTTCTGGGTTCTCTATCCTATTCCATTGGTCTGTACGTCTGTTCTTGTGCCAGTACCAGGCAGTTTTGAGAACAGTGGCTTTGTAATATAGCTTGACATCTGATATTGAGATCCCTCCTACTTTGTTCTTCTTTCTCAGGATTGCTGCAGCTATTCAGGATTTTTAAAAATTCCAGATGAATTTTTGGATAGTTTGTTCTAGGTCTGTGAAATATGCTGTTAGTATGAGGAGTGCATTGAATCTATAGATTGCTTTGGATAGCATGGACATTTTAATGATACTTATTCTACCAATCCATGAACATGGTGTGTTCTTTCATCTGTTTATGACTTCCTCTATCTCTTTTTTCAATCTATAGTTTTCTGAGTACAGGCCTTTTACCTTCTTAGTTTATTCCTAAGTATCTTAATTTTTTTTGGTACAATGGTAAATGAGATTTAAAAAAAAATTTCTCTTTCTGTAAGTTCACTATTGGTGTATAAAAATGCCATAGATTTCTGGGCATTAATATTGTATCCTGCTACATTGCCACATTCATTTATTTAGTCTAATAATTTTTTGAAGGAGTCTTTAGGGTTTTCTATGTACAGTATCATGTCATCTGCAAATAATGACAGTTTTACGTCTTCTTTTTCAATTTGGATACCTTTTATTTCTTCTTCTTGTCTAATTGCTATGGCTAGCACTGGCAGTACTATATCAAACAGGAGTAGTTAAAGTGGGCTTTCCTGTCTTGTTCCTGTTCTTAGGTGAAATGGTTTTAGTTTTTGCCCATTGAGTATGATGTTGGCTGTAGGTTTGTCATATAAGGCTTTTATTATGTTGAGGCATGATCCCTCTATTCCCCCTTTGCTGAGGGTTTTTATCACAAAAGGGTGTTGATTTTGTCAAATGCTTTTTCTGCATCAATTGATATGACTATGTGATTTTTATCTTTTAATTTGTTTATGTAATGTATCTTGTTTATTGATTTGCAGGTAGTGTACCATCCTTGCATCCCCGGGAAAAATCCTACTTGGTCATGGTATATGATCTATCTGATGTAATGCTGGATCTGATTTGCCAGAATTTTATTGAGGATTTTGGCATCTATGTTCATGAGGGATATTGGCCTGTACTTCTCCTTCTTTGTGTTGTCTTTATCTAGTTTTGGTATTGGGGTGATGCTGGCATCATAGAAGGAGCTTGGAAGTGTTCCTTCCTCTTGAATTTTTTGCAATAGTCTGAGGAGGATAAGTTTTAATTCTTTGAATGTTCGGTAAGACTCTCCTGTGAAGCTGTCTGGCCCTGGGCTTTTGTTTGCTGGGGGCTTTTTGATGACTACTTCAATTTCCTCCATAGTTATTGGCCTATTGAGATTTTTAGATTCTTCCTGATTGAATTTTGGAAGGTTATATTTTTCTAGGAATATGTCCATTTCCTCTAGGTTGTCTAGTTTGTTGGAATAGAGTTGTTCATAGTATTGCTTTACAATCCTTTGTATTTCTGTGGGGTCTGTTGTTATTTCACCTCTTTCATTTCTGATTTTGTTTATTTGGGTTTCCTCTATTTGCTTCTTGGTGAGCCTGGCTAGATGTTCATCAATCTTGTTTATCTTTTCAAAGAACCAGTTCTTGGTTTCATTGTTCTTTTGTCTTTTGTTGTTGTTGTTGTTGTTGTTGTTTTTGTTTTTTGGTCTCTATGTCATTTATTTCTGCTCTGATCTTTATTATCTCCTTCCTTCAGCTCATGCTGGGCTTTTCTTGTTGCTCTCTTTCTAATTCTTTAAGTTGTAGAGTTAGATAATTTATTGCCATTTTTTCTTGTTTTTTGAGGTAAGCCTGTAGAGCTATAAACTTCCCTCTCAGGACTACTTTCACTGTGTCCTATAGATTTTGGATTGTTGTGTTTTCATTTCCAGGATGTGTTTAATTTCTTCTTTGATCTCTTTGGTAACCCAATCATTGTTTAATAACATGCTATTCAGCCTCCAAGTGTTTAAATTTTTTGATTGTTTTTATTGTAGTTTATTTCTAATATTACGCCATTGTGGTCTGAGAAGATGCTTGATATGATTTCAATCTTATTGAATTTGGAGAGACTTTGCCTGTGACCCAGTATGTGGTCTATTTTTTAAAAATGTCTCATGTGCACTTGAGAAGAATGTATATTCCATGGCTTTGGGGTGAAATGTTCTGAAGATGTCAATTAAGTCCATCTGACCTAGTGAGTCATTTAGGATTGCTGTTTCTTTGCTGATTTTTTTGTCTAGAGGATTTATCCAGTGATGTCAGTGGGGTATTAAAGTCCCCTGCTATGATTGTATTGTTGTCGATCTCTCCCTTGATATCTTCCAGGATTTTTTTTTTTTAATGTATTTGGGTGCTCCTGTGTTGGGTGCATATATGTTTACCAGGATTATATCTTCTTGTTGTATCAATCCCTTTAGTATTATGAAGTGGCCTTCCTTATCTCTTGTTATGGCCTTCACTGTGAGGCCTATTTTGTCAGATAGAACTATTGCTACCCCAGCTTTTTTTCTCACTTCCATTTGCCTGAAAGATATTTTTCCATCCCTTCACTTTCTGGGTCTCTTGTTTCTTTATCCATTCAGCCACTCAATGTCTTTTGATTGGAGTATTTAGTCCATTTATGTTTAAAGTTATTATTGATAGGTACTTGTTTGTAGCCATTTTTATTTTTGTGTGCCTGTGTTCCTTCTTCCCTTTTTATTTGTTCTTTTTACACCAGTCCCTTTAGCATTTCTTGCATTGCTGGCTTGGTAGTGATTAACTCCCTTAGCATTTTTTGTTTGTTTGTGAAGCTCCTTATTTCCCCTTCAATTTTGAATGATAGCCGTGTTGAATAAGGGATTCAGTTCCTTAGTTTGCTTTACTTAGTAAACTTCTTTCCATTCCTTCCTGGACCAATATGTTTCTGTTGAGAAATCATTTGATAATCTAATGGGAGATCTTGTATGTAACTTTCTGTCTCTCTCTAGCAGCCTTTAAGATTTTCTCTTTGTCCTGAACGTTTGCCATCATAATTACGACAAGTCTTGGTGTGGTTCTTTTCAGATTTATCTTTTTTTGGACTCTCTGTGCTTGTGTGAGTTTTTTCTTCCCCAAATCAGGGAAGTTTTCTGACATTATTTCTTCAAATAGGTTTTTTAACCCTTGTTCCTCTTCTTGTCATCCTGGCAACCCTATTATTTGTATGTTGTTTTGTTTCATATTGTCCAAAAGCTCCCTTAGGCTCTCCTCCTGTCTTTTGATTATTTTCTCCAATTGCAGTTTAGTTTGAGTGTGTTTTGCTGCCCTGTCTTCTAATTTGCTAATTTGGTCTTCTGCTTCTTCTAGTCTACTGTTGAAACTTTCCATAGTGTCTTTTATTGTAGCTATATAACTCTTTATTTCTTCTTGATTCTTACATAAGTTGTTGATTTTTTTCATCCATCTGGTTTATGAACTGCATGACACTTACTCTGAATTCTTTTTCTGACACGTTGCATGCTTCTGTTTCACTTAGCTTTTTTTTCTGGTGCTTCCTCCTTTTCTTTTCTTTGGGGGTTTCTTTGTCTTCCCATTTTTGCTCTCACTGAAGGATCTAGGTGTTGAGTTGTGTGGTGGCTGCTCCTCGGGATGTTGCAGCAGTGGCTGCTCCTCAGTTGGTGGCAGCTCCTTTGGTGGGCGCTGCTTGCACGGCTGCTCACAGCAGTGGTGGCTCCTACTGCTGGTGGGGGTGGGCTGCTCACACAGCTGCTGCTCCTCAGACAGGGGTGGGCTGCTTATCCTTTACCTTTTTCAAACATGGCAAGATCATCCCTTCCTCATGGCCTTTGCACTCACTCTTCCTTGAACGCATGACATGGATCTACTCAAGTTTCTGCTCAGATACATCCTTCTGAGAGAGGCTTTCCCTAATGGCCCTCTCTGTATATTCTGTCCTTTCCCCTGATTTAGAGCTTCCCACTGTCACATTATTACACATACTAGAGACCTGATGCACAAAATAATGCACTGGCAGGGGTAGGGGGGAGTCCCTCAGCCTGGCCTGTGCCCTCTTGCAGTTTGAAACCCCTCTCTCCTTACCGCCCACCTGCTCAATGCTCCTTACTGCTCAGCTTGCTGCTCCTTAGCGTTGCTGCAGAGGCAAGAGAGGCTCCCACTGCTACCGCTGTGCTCACCAGCTGTGAGCCTGGCTTCTGGCTGAGTGGTGCTCCCCCTGTGGGAGCGTACTGACCACCAGGCAGCAGCTCCTGTGTTGAGCATCTGCCCCCTGATGGTCAGTGCACATCATAGCAATTGGCTGTTCTGTTTGTCCCCCTGTAATGGTCACTTAGGCTTTTATTATATAGATAGTTTAGTGTTGTTTGTTTTGTTCACTAGAATGCAAGCTGCACATGGACTGGGACTTTGCCTCACTTACTGTTTATCACCAGATCCAGGATCAGGGCCTGGCTGATAGTTGGTGCTCAGTGGGTATTTGTTAGGTGAGTGAAGGTGAGGACCAGCTGGTATCCACATTCAATGACACAGATGAGCACTGAAAATATTGCACATGACAGATGAGCACTGAAAATATAGCACATGACAGAGAAAAAAGTTACTGCCCGAGGTGAGGTCTGCCCAACATACCAGTATAGAAGGAGAAGCAGCCTGTCTGGCATGGCTCAATGGTTGAACCTGGAGGTCATAGTTCAATTCCTGGTCAGGGCATGTGCCTGGGTTGCAGGCTCGATCCCCAGTGGAGGGCATGCAGGAGGCAGCCAATCAATGATTCTCTCATCATTGATGTGTCTATCTCTCTTTCCCTCTCCCTTCCTCTCTGAGGTCAATAGAAATATATTAAAAAAAATAAGAAGGAGAAGCAGTGAGACTCAACTGCCTGAAGCAGCATTGTGCTCTAGAACTTTCTGGGATGACAAAGATGACTAACCACTGTAGACTAAGCACTTGCAATGTAGCCAGCGAAACTCAGGAACTGAATTTTAAATGTTATTTGATTATAGTAAATTTTACTTCAATTGATTTATATGATTAATGTAATTAACTTCAAATAGCCACATGTAGCTAATGATTACCACATTGATCACCATAGGTCTAGGGACCCAGACTCTAGGGGCCAGATGCCAGAGCTAAAACCAAAACCAAGTGCTTCTGATTTTAGAAAGAAAAAAATCCCCTGAAAGCTCTACAGATTGTGCCAGGGTGTAAAAGGAGGAAGGTTTTTCATGATGCCTTTAGACCCTCCAAAATCAGGAAGGATCTCAAGGTATTATGATATTTAGCAGTAATTTATTTTTAAGGTTAGCCAGACTAGATAGCTTAGAAACATACACACACCCCATATAAGATTAGAGTTAAAGGGCAGGTGACTGACACCAATTAGAAGCTGCTGCCCAAGGATGAGATACAGTTGTAATAAATACAAAGTTCTATACTCAGACAAGGATGCAGACAGCCAAGATCCAAATGAGAACAAGACTCGCTAACTGCACAGCCGGTGGGTCTGAAAACAACTCAAGTGAAGAGCTAATGACCAACTAAATAGGGGTTTGCATGGCGACACTGACTCCATTTTCAAATGAAGGGTCTATGGCAAGGGGGTCGAGATGGGGAATTACATTGGTCTACCTCGTCTGAAAAGATTCTAACCACATCTGGAAAGTTAGCTGTGGTTCACATCCCCATAGTTTAAGAAGGAAATAAATGTAGAGGAAATAAAAGAAAGGCCACAAAAATGATACGAATGTTGGTAGAGCAAACTTTAGTGGTCTGACTGAAGAAGTAATTTATGTGCTCCCAAAAGAGAGACTTCCGTGAGGGAAGTGAGCAGTCTATAAATACCTCAAGGTAACCATATACATGAGAGCAAGGGATTAGTCACCATCTTCTCCAATGGCAGCACCAGGAGGCATGGGCTAAATCTGAGAAAGAAAAGGTATTGTAGTCATTAGTAAAAAACAAACAAAAAAAAAGTTTTCTAGGCTATAGGACTGGACAGTGGGCAGAGATCTCAGGGGAAAGAAGCCAAGTCCTGTCGCTGCACTCAGAAGCTGATCGAATGAGATAGTAATGGAAATAAAAGGAACATCAGACTAGGGACTTATGATGTCCTGTGAAATAATTGGTCTGAAAGGTCTGGAAATCTGCCTTTGGCTGTGGCCCATGCATGAGGCCTCAGAGAAAGGTAAAGGCTCCGCACAATATTTCTCCAGACATGCTGGAGCAAGGCAAATGAGGAAAATTCCCTCCTGATGACTGCTTTAAATAGGCCCTGAGTTTGGAGTTTTGTGCAGTGCGACCTCATTTGCCCACACCCTGCTTGTCTGGATTCTTGGTTTGTCTGATCAGCAGTCTGTGGGAGCTGGGGTGGGGTGGGGGAGCATGGTGCCAGCTGTTAGGGCACTGTCCTCAGGGTCCCTTACTTAGGGGGAGGATCCTGCAGCACCATCTGTAATCTTCCAGGATAAATGCAGAGCTATGACTACATTAGTCAGCATCATCAAAATGCATGAATTTGCTCCTCACCTTTCTTCTGAGGACTTTATGAATTGATCCTCTCCAGTCTTCCCATCATGCCTTATCTCCCCAATCTCTTAGCCTCCTAAACATTTGAGTTCCAATGAGCTTTAGAGATATCATCTTCTTATATTTTACACAATGAGAAAAATGAAAGCTAAGAAATATCAAGTGGCATGCTCAAGGTCATACAGCTAGCTAGGGTCTGAACGAGACTCCTGATTCCCCAGTCCTCTGTCTTCTATGGTACAGTGTCCTGCAATGCAAGGGGAGAAAATGATGCATGCATCCATCCAATAACCAATTATTGTCCATTGAGGTAATGTATGGCACTCTGTTAGAGTCAGCAGCTATGTTGGGGAGAGGAGTTAAAATATGGATCGTGCACAAATTCTAGCTTTCAGGATGATCATCTCCAAAGCAAAATGTGCCTACCTCAGGGTGTGCACAATGTAGTCTACTGAGGGTGTCAGAAGAATATGGTAGGGCTTCTATTTACATTTATTTTATATCACCCTTGAAAAATGTCTACTATTTTGTGTTCTGTTATGTAAATAATATTGATACATTAGCTTATATGTGTGTATAGATATAATATGTAAATGAAATACATACATTTAGTAGGAATGAACAAGCTAACATTTTATAAACTCATTTAGAATGAGAGCAGCAAGATATACTCATGTAATTATCATGGCAGGTAGAATAGTGATATTGCTGGATAACAGGGCATCCAGAGGAAGGGTGTTGTGGAGTTAAGTAGAGCATCGAGGAGGAACTGTACTTTGTACTTTGTAGAATGGTTAGCATTTGGTAAGGTAGAAGAGCAGAAGAGATGGAGAATTTCCAGTGTGGGGAGAAGAATCCTCACAGCAGGGAGATGGGAATTCTCAAGGGATTATACAGGAAACACAAACTAATGACCATTGGCTAGACCTTCAGGATAAGGAAATGAAATAGTAAATATGGTTGGAAAGGTAGAGCTGTGCTGGACTGTGGCCAGCCAAAAAAGTTAAGGTGTAATTGACACAAACATTTAAAGATATATATTTTTATTAATTTCAGATAGGAAGGGAGAGGGAGAGAGAGATAGAAACATCAATGATGAGAGAGAATAATTGATTGGTTGCCTCCATGCCCCAGACTGGGGATCGAACCTGCAACTTGGGCATGTGCCCCAATCAGAAATTAAACCATGACTTCCTGGTTCATAGGTCAAAGCTCAACCATTGAGCCATGCCAGCTGGGGTAGACTCAAATATCTTGCCAAGAATCATGCAGCTGGTAAGTTAGAGGGCTGAATTTCAAACTTTCCTCTTATGAAATTAACTATAATGGTTTCCAGAACAACTTAGCACATTCCTCCATGGTCTGTGTGAGGTTGTGAGCAGGATGTATGTAGAGTAACTCTCTATTTGTTATTGCAGCCAGAAAATTTCTGTAATTCTGACTATGAGCTATGTTCCTGGTAAGGAATTTTCCTCAAATTTATGACACCTAAGTACCAGGCCTCTTCATGTTGGAGGAATTGTTAGTTCTGATTGTTGGAGATTCAGTTATTCAGAAAATATTTGTTAATGTCTTTTGGTTTTTCTAAAGCCATTTTGATTTTTCTGATTCTAGCTTTGTGATGCTGCTAAATATCGACTTAGCTTTTGTCTGTCTGTATGTTTGTGTGTGTGTGTGTGTGTGTGTATGTAATATAGACCTGTCAATTCATTTAGCTAGTTTCTCCTCACCTGGTTGATTAGTTCAAGTGGATTAATTATCAATATTACTTGGTTGTAATTTTCATCAGTTGTTGCTCTGGGCATTCCTGTATTGAACAAACCTGATATTTATTAAACTTTGAGGCTTTCTTGTTCTTTTGGCTTTCCCTGGGAGATTTATGTCACCACCCTATTCATTTTTTCATGGATATGCTGTGGGAATAATTTTGGTCCCATTATTCTCATTGTTGCTGCCACTATATTATGATGTATCCACTGTATATAGCATACTGAGGTTTCCTCTAGCTATCAAGGCTCTGTTATTTAGGTAACTTGCCTTTTCAGAGCCATGTATCTTTGGGAAGTTAAGTTCTTATACAAGGTCAATGTAGCTAAATGCCATCATTGCTGAAATCAGATGAGTTTGCAGCACGTGAAGCATTTGCAAGTCCTCCCAGTGCCTATTCACAGACATTGCTGGCTGGCTCTTCCTTTGTCCAGGATCTTCCATCTTTCTAGGATCTATTTCCTCCTTCTGATCCATCATTAGAAGGGGGCTCTTTATTTGTTATTGGTTATGCCTCGATTCTCATGCAGCCTTATCTTCAATGGCTTCCATTTCAGCAAGAGTCTCAAGGCCCAATTCCATTTTGAGCCATTTTGTCCTTTTACCCAGTTTTTGTAGGATTTGGGCTGATCAATAGCCTGTGCATAAACCATGTGTTCTTATCTTCTCTCCCAATTGGTTTGGTTCCAGATAGTAGTGTTGTATTCTTGTTAATTTTGATTGTTCATTTCAACACCTTAGTTATTTTTCATAGCTCTTATGTTTGAGAATTACATCACTATCTCAATGTTTTGTTTGATACTGATATATCAGTTAATTAATACATAATTGTTGATAATTTTTGGGAGGTGTTGCATTACTTTTCTATGGCTGCTCTAGCAAATTACCACAAACATAGTGGCTTAACGCAGCACAAATGTAGTATCTTATAGTTCTGGAGATCAGAAATCAAAGCTGGGTTTCACCTGGCTAACATCATTCCTTCCTGGAAACTCTAGGGGATAATTAATGTTCTTGCTTTTTCCAGTTTGTGGAGTCTCTATTCCTTCACTTATGGTCCCCTTCCATCTTCAAACCAGCACTGTCTGGTGGGGTCTTTCTCACATTACATCACTCTGACACTCATTCTTCTGCATCCCTCTTCCACTTTTAAGGACCTTTGTGATTACATTGGGTCCACTCCAATAATCCAGAATAATATATCTATCAAAAGATCATCTGATTAGTCATCTTAATTCCTTCTATAATATTAATTCTCCTTTATTAGGAAACATCAAAATTCACAGTTTCTGGGGATTAGGATGTGAACATAATCCTGGGAACCATTACTCTGCCTATCACAGGTGATAATAAATCATAACTTCTAAATACATCATTCTCATGAAACTATTTTTTTATTCATACATATAAGCCAACCTTTGCCTTTGGAGTTGTGCCTATGTGTTGGAGATATTTCTGTTGACTACTGGAGCCAAATAAACGGGTCAAGAAGGAGTGACTCAGAGGGATTATAAGGCAGTAACCTTGGTGTTCTTCCATTTCTTCAACCCTGGGTATATTTGTAGGATAACTGATTTGTTCATATATCAGAAAATCTCCAGCAAAAACTGTTTTTCCTTTTAAGTATATTTAGTTTCAGAAGCAGTTTCAGTGGTTGAGAAGGTAGAAATTTCCATTTCACGTTTTAAGTCACTTTTTAGCTGTAATAGATTTTTGGATTATCACTGATTTTCTGTCTTTATGGAAAACCAAATAGCTGCTTGATCTGGAATTCCCGAGTATAAATATAGATGCTGATGCCCATTAAAATTTGAATAAGAATGGTAGCATGGTGCTATTAATTCTGTGAACACTTGATGAATTTGTGTAATGTACTGTACATTACAGACTAACATAACACTATTATGAAATGTCATTTTGACATTTTCCAGGTTATATTTTCAATCAATCTAAAAGAGCTCGTTAGAGCCCAAGTGGCTTGGCAGTTTGCAAGGTGGTTTACCGATTTCCTGAAACCCTGATGCTGTTTCTGATCTAAGGCAAAGGGGCACAGCATGGGACAGTGAAAAACTCTGCTAGTGGACCAGATTCTGTTTGAACCAGCTGTGTAACTTTGAAAAGTTTCTTGATATCTGTGGGCCTCAGGTGCCTCATCTACCAAGTGTCAAAGTTCACTAAGAATCTCATCCAAGTTCAGGGCCAGGGTTGTCCAAATTTAGCAAATAAAAATACAGGGTGACCATTTTAATTTGAATTTCAGATAAGCAATGAATAAGTTTTTAGAATATGATCCAAAATATGGCATGGGATATATTTGAACTAAAAATTATACATTGGTTGTCTAAAGTTCAAATTTAGCTAGGTAGCCTGTATTTGTATTAAGATAAAGTAGCTCAGCTGAGTATGTATGTTGTCACTCTCGCCTTTCATCAGCTGTAGGAAACATGTTTCCTACTGTGTGGGGGTCCGGCTTTTGATTTTTCACAACATGATGCTCTATGACTCAGGGGTCCTCAAACTACGGCCGCGGGCCACATGTGGCCCGTCGAGGACATTTATCCGGCCCGCAGGGTGCCGCTGCCTGTCCTGCTTAGCAGCCCACTCGTCCCGGGCCCGCAGTGCGCGTAGGAATTTGTTCATAGTTTTTTGTTTTTTTTTTTAAACTATAGTCTGGCTCTCCAACGGTCTGAGGGACAGTGAACTGGCCCCCTGTTTAAAAAGTTTGAGGATCCCTGCTAGGTAGTCACTGCCAATCACTTAGAATTGGCATGGATGATAAAATCCAAGCTCAGTACATATTTGTGGAATGGAAGAGTAGCTGGCATCCCCAATTTAATGTTATCTTCATTCTATTTCTAAAATTCAATGATTCTATAACATTTTCATAGTGTAGGAAGGAATAAAAACAAATAACAGGTGTGTATTAATGTCGATAAACACAAGGTTATGTGCAAACTGTAGAGAGATTGGTTTGAATGTGGATCTCAGGAAGGATTTAGGTGACACTTAATACCTCTCTTCCTATTGAAAGCTTGCAATGGAAGGTAGGATTTCACATCCTGCTTGAGTTGAAGGGCCTTTATACACTAAAGAACCATTGGAGGGTTTGGTTCAGTCCATTTCTGAGATGTTCCGTTGGATCTTATTCATTTGTCCTTTCATACCTTCTCCCCTCCCTTCCTCCATTGGTTTTGTGCCCCAAGAGGCCAACAAGCAGGGACCATGTCAATGGGATCCCTTGTTTTCCAGTTGTATTTCACAATTCCAAATCAAGATATTAGAGAGTGGGATGGGTATTTATTTCACAGAAAGTGGCCAAGTTTTGGCTGCTTCCCTTTACTAAAGACCCTAGGCCCATTCTGGCAGGTTCCTCCTACAGCTTGTCACCCCAGGTGATACGAGTATTCCCTCTCTGTGCCCTTCGATCTAGGGATAGCCATAGCTCACTGTTGCTGCTAGTTCTAAGGTGTTGTGCTCTTCACTGTTTCCCTAGCCCTGCACTCACTTTTATAGTTGGCCTCATTATTAAACTCATCTCAATTACTCATTTTGACGATGCCATCTGCTTCCTCCCAGGGCTCTGACTGGTGCATGTGGGGATTATTATTAGCTGATTATTGTGAGAGTGTGGGGCTCACAGAGGTTAAGTCAAGATCATATAACTCATAAGTTGCAGAACTGGGACTCAGACCCAGTATCTTCAAGTAAATCTGAAACAAATGGGAGAGAAGAGGAATTATGTTGGAATCTATGTAATATATTTTTCTTAATTGCTCTGGAAAATATTCTGAAGAAATAAGCCCACATCACCATCTATTATGTCTTTTTCCACTTTAAGAAAGTCAGAATAAGAATTCTTATGTTCCTCTTCTTTCTTAGTCTTTCAAATACAAAGAATCAAATAAAAAAGTAGGGATAACCCCCAGATTTGATGATTCTCAGCTTAGTGCTCTGTATTAGAAAACATGCTGCATCCAGTACCTTCTGACCATCGTAATCACTGTTCTTGAAGTTCAGATAACTTTACCTTTTAAAAGGAAGGTCCTTCTGCCCAACATGAAGGTACTCTAGTTTTTTACAAGTAGCGCACTTAACATCATGTGCCTCTTTTGCCTGGATTAATAATGAATGGGTTAGGAATTAAGTCACTCTCTAGGATCAGGCCATTTCCCATGAGTTTCTTTGATGCCAGTTAACCTGGGCACAGCAAGGGGGGACCCATGACTCTCTGACCTGCATTCTCTCTGGAGTGATATATGCTTTGGACAGCTTTCCTGACCATTTTGGTTCTGTTTAGCCTTTTATGCATCCTGAGCTCACTCAAATTTCCCTTTTTTCCTACCAAACACATCTTTCCAAAGCATCAGCTTGCTTCATGAACAGGTCTTCTTGAATCATGTCTGTTGTTATGTTCCTGCTTTATTCCCATTGGTACCTGCTGGCTGAGATCCATTGGTGGTCCATGAAGCATGAGTGATATTGACAAAGCAGGTACATGGCACAGTTGTCAGGAGGAGGATGTCACCCCTTGTTCATGAATGGAGCAGGGTTTGGTGGCACCCAAAAGATCCAGTATGTCCTAATTACTACAGTAGAGGATATGTAGGCAGTTACCCTGGTTCATTAGATGAATAAATTTTTAAGTCAGAATACCTTAGAGTAGTGTACAGTGAACTAACAGGTTTCTGCGAAGAGGGTTGGGTTTCATTAATGGAGAGAAAGTTGCTGTTGCATGGTTTTATTTTAGCTAATTTTATAAAATTGGATTTTATTCATGCTGTCACTGTAGGGGACTAAAGTGACATTGAAAGTGAGTGCTTTTTTCCATAAAGAATTTTCTTAGGCAATGCAGGATTTGAGGTGCCTTTTTTTCAAAGTCATATGATGCACCTGTGCGAAGAAATTCTGCTATAGGGACTAGATAAGTCAGGAGCGTTAAATTTTACTATTCTACCCAATGTCTGGAAACTGAAACCCTATAAAAATGGACTGAGAGTAACCCCAGAGCTTTATCCTAAGCACCATCCGTAGGGTTCATCCACAACAGCCCATTTATGTGACCCTCCTGGTCAGAGCCAAAGGTGTGGGTAAGTAAGGTTTGGGGAGGCACATGGACCATTCTGAACATTCATCCTTGTACAGGAAAACCAGATACCTTTCATTGGCATTGAACTTCTTTCACGGAGAATTGTACCAGAACTAAACCCATTATTTTTCATGGAACTAAAACTAGACCTATTATTTTCTGATCTGTGTGGACCAAATAATCTGGTCAGTGTTTTCCCAATTTAGTTTGAACTAGTAACTGGCCTTGAACAAAAAATGAACTGAATTACTCTCGTCACAACTGAAATGAAAATGTAACTGATTCAAGTCCTAGGTGTCTTTCCCTAATGTTTGATTTCAAGTCTAAGTTAAGTAGTTTGGCTCACTAGCTATCAACAGGTGATCCTTAGCCTTTCCCAGTCCCACAACTCTTCATTCCACGTTGTGTAAGTCAATATGTAAATCAGGTAATTTCCTCCATAGATAGTTATAGAAGTATTTAGAATCAGAATTGCTATATTCTTTACCAATCTGTTATTTCCCCATATATACACATTTCTAAAATCAATCAATCGATCAATCAATTAAACAAACAAACAAGAAAGAGATTTTAGGAACTCAGTAAAGTGTTTCCAATTCCAATCAGACACCTTTGCAATTGCAAAAGCTGCTTCTATTCTGCCTGGAGAGAATCTTCATCTTTTTACCCTTCTATAGTGACTTGGGTTGCTTGGGGAATCCAATAGATAAATTAAAGAATGTGGACCAGGTTTTTTTTTTTTTTTTTAAGTTTCCCTGGGAGCAGGAGGAAAAGGCTAGGATATAGGGGAAACAGAGATGGCTCTTCTGTAACTTTGAGAAGGGATCAAGAGGAAGAAATATCAGGGAAAGGGAAAGAGGACAAAATAAAGAGGCTGGGGGTAACACCCTGGAGCAAAATGGGGATTGAAGAAGAGGCTGCAATAGAACTGTGTTTGTGCTTCCTGAAGTTACCTTAAACTGGGGGACACAGAACAGAATACTTCAAACCAGCTTTCTGTAAAATATGTATCAGAACACAAGGTACCAGAGGGCTAAGAGCTGTAGATTGGGATTAATTTGAGGAAAGGCAGGGTGATTTAAAGTTCCTGAACTTTGGGACATTGAAGTTCTGGTGCGCTTTCTTTCATCCTGCTTTTAGGGGTGTGTGTATGTAGGCTGACTCCTACATACTGTTTACTTATTAGAAGTTTTCCCAGCTGTTGTTTGGATGCTCCTTTCCTGAATGTGCAATTTGGCCAAGTGTCCTACATGGCAGGACTGAACATAGAGTTTCTCCTTCTGTCTTATCCTGAGCCGAGATTATTCCCTTTTGTATGGGCTGTTTTCCTTGGAAGTGTGAAGCATCAGTTTATAGAGCCCCTGACCTAATTTTACATCTGCAATAAGATCACTATGAATTCTCTGCTTCCCTGTGGAGGATAAAGCTCTGCCTTTCCCCTCCCCTCTGCAATCTTTCTTTGTGATGAACGTTAGCCTGGCAGGTTCTCTTCCACACTGCATTGCTCCAAGAGCAAATTTATTTATATATTAATTTTATATAAAAGGAGATTTCTCCTAGGGAGCCAAAAATTGAATCATAGGCAGAAACCTGATTTGAGGTTGGAGGCAGGATGGCAGCAAGCATTGTCAAAGAGCAAAAGCTTTGGGGTGGGAAGTGAGCAGGGATTAAAATTGTGCTTCCAAAGAGCTCTGCACCTCTCTTTGTCCCTTCAGCCGCTGGCACATGTTGAGCAATCATGTTGTGTATTACTTTTCAGATTCTGTATAACAAATTAGCACAAATGTGGTGGCTTAAAACAATATCTGTTTATTATTGCAATTTATGTAGGTCAGGAGTCTGGGCTTTGCTTAGCTGGGTTGCCTGCTCAGAGTTTCATAAGACCGCTTTCAAGGTGTTGGCTGGGCTGTGTTCTCATCTGGAGGTTCAACAATGGCTGAATCTGCTTCTAAGGGTATCCTAGGTTGTTTGCATAATTCATTTTCTTGCATCTGTAGAATTCATGGTAGCTTGCTTCTTCAAAGCCAGAGGAAGAGAGAGAGAGAATTTTCTGTAGGTTCTTACCTCTAGATACTATTTTAAAGAACTCTTCTGATCAGGGTAGGCCCACCCAGGATAATCTCCCTTTTGATTAACTTAGTCAACTGCTGAGAGTTTTTTAATAGTTTATTTGTCAATGCCTGCTTTCTATTTTTAAAAATTATATATATTTATTAATTTCATAGTGGAAGGGGGAGAGAGAGAGAGAGAGAGAGAGAGAGAGAGAGAGAGAGAGAGAGAGAGAGAATGAGTGATGAGAGAGAGAATCATTGATTGGCTGCCTCCTGCACACCCGGGGTTAGGGCCCACAATCTGGCATGTGCCCTGATCGGGAATTGAACATCGATCTCTGGGTTCATAGATCAGTGCTCAACCACTGAGCCATACCCAGCCTGGTGAGATTTTAAGTACATCTGCAGAATCTCCTCACCATTGCCATATTATATTAGAAGCAAATAATAGATTCCAGGCTGATTCAAAGGGAGGGTATTATATGAGAGTGTGGTTCATCAGATGTCATCAAAGGATAAGCCCTCCATATCTCATATCTCATCAATTGTCCAAGATGTACAGGGTCTCCAAAACCTCATCTTCAACACCACTCTATCTTTTTAAGCAAACAATGTGGTCAAAGGAACAGGAAGATGTGTATTTCATGAGTCTGTATTACTTTATTGCTTAGCAAAGTCATTTGTGAGCTTATTTAAATGGGTTCATGTGGATAATAAACAAGAAATGGGAAGGAATTAATTAGAATATATTTATACTTATACACCTCCCTCAAGCCTATTAGTTACACTCTCTATTTTCCAAAATTGCTTTTATTTTATGAATGCCTTAGACTTTTAAAGATTTGATAAGGTTTAATATTAGCCTTCTCTCAGGCCTTTAGCACATGATAAATCCATTTCAAAGAGGGGTAATTTTTTGTGTAATTAAGAAATTATAGTTTAAAACCTTGTGCCCTAAACATGAAAGATTTCTAGTTTGTTTTTGTAAAAGTCTCCATTTTAAAAGACTTAATATATAGAGAACTTGAAACAAGGTAAAGAGATTCGGGGCCATTTCTCTTCTAATACCTGTGAGAAGAGATACTTAGGGGAGGGCAGTCCACTTTTTGTTCTATAAGACTGAGACAAACCCAAACGTCAATTATGCTCTTGGTAATCAACTTCTCAAGAGTATTCTGCATCCAGAAAGTGAACTCTACCTCCTTTTGGTGCTCTTCCTTCAGTCACAAAATGTGAAGGGCATAACTTCGAGAATTGGGACCATGGTGCAAAAAAGCATAATATACTCCATTTAATGGTTCGTGAGAGTCAGAGTTCCCATTCCAGAAATAAGTCCTGAGGAGGAGTTTGGAAGACTAGAGTTGGCAGAGAGTGCTAGAAGAGGAGATTAGCTTATCTATGCTAGGTGATATTTATGCCTCTTATTTTTTTAAAATCTATTTTATTTTCCCCTTCTACTTCACTGCAACTTCTCCTACTGCCTTAAGAATGGGAACTTGTAACTCCTGAAGCCAGGTTTTGGAAACAGCTGTTTGGCCTTTTCTATTGAACAAGAAATTTTAGCTGGGTACATGACTTTCCATTGTTCATTTCCCAGCTTCCCTTACAGCCAAGCATGACCGACCACGTGACTAAGATCTGGCCAATGAAATGTGAGTAGAAGGGATGTGGGCAAATTCCAGGTCATGTCCTTAAGGGAAAGGGGCACACCCTCCCTTTTCCGTTTTTCCTTTTCTGCTGGCTGACTGTGAATGTGAAGATGGAAGTGGGATCTGCCATTCTGGGTCCTGTGATGAAAACCATGTATTAAGGATGCCTTGGCATTTATGGGAAGATAAAGAGGGAACTAGTTCTGATTTTCATGGACGAATAAACTAAATTGTAGAAAAAGAGGAACTGTTACAGAACTGATGTCCATAGCTGGCATTCTAGGTGTGCCTCTTTTCTGGGTATTTCATTGTAGTTTTCCAATCCATGGTAAAAGCTTGTCCATAACATGAGGGGGGAATCCCACAGAACTTATGTGAGATGAGAGTTTGAAATAGACATAACTTCTGAACCACTCTTTCGCCCCTGTCCCCTGCACAGTGGCATGCCAACTTGTCTCTATCACTTTCCCTCCTTCCCTTTCCACCATAGCCTTACCCATCTTTTCTCATTACTGGCTTTCATACCCATCTGCTGCCCCTCACCGTTTTAGATTCCCATAGCTCTACTTGGGAAGAGATACTGAAGCATCTGTGTGCCAGCGTTTGTTCCTGCATTTCCTTACCATGACTAATGGGGAGCACCTGTCCTGTGGATTCCCTCTTGCACTCTTATGATTGGATTTATCACTGCAGTAGTTTAACCATAACTAGAAAAATGTAGCTCTCTAAAGTCCCTATAATATGGTGGTTCCTAATGTGGTTTAAGTTATTCCTAGGGTCATAAATAACATAGACGGCACTATTATGGACCAATACCCTGAAAAGAAAAGGCACCAAGATCATAAATAACAGACACAATAGAGGTTTGAGGAGACTCATGGAAATGCTTTGGTTTCTGATGGGGAACAGGGGAGTGGGTGGCTCCTAGGAATCCTTGGGATTTCGGGGCTCAGTCTTGGAGGAAAATGTCATTGTATCTGTGACAATCTTTCCAATTCAGCTAACCTAATTATTCAGTCGAGGGGTCTTACCTGGTCAGAGGCCAAGGTCTGCATAGTTTCTCTCCCTCGGAAGGAGGGAAAGAGGATCAACCTGTTTGTGCATTTTTCTTGTCCTGTATATGCCTCCCCTCCCCAACCCCCCGCCCCCGGTTATTACCAAGAAAGGAATGAAGGGAAAAGCAAGTTTATGTCGCATGAGTGACCTCAGTCCCTGCAAGCACCAAAAGCTGCATTTTGTAATCACATATCTTTCCATCTATTCTATCCTGTGTTAGTCATCCTGTTGTGAGTAGCTGCCATTTTTACTGGATTAGGCCTATCAGATTGTGCTCTAAAGATGAAGAAAACGCTACCACTGCAACAAAAAAACTGTTTCCACTTTATCTCAAAGGCCTCTCATTCTCTTTGCTTTGAGGAAAAGAGAAAGAGAGTGATACAGTGTATGTACTGTGCCCTTCATTTGGACTTTTATCTTAACCTGGGAATACCTGGTCTTCTGTTTCTTTCCTTCTCATGTAACTTTTCATTGATTTTCTTTAAATCAAAGAAGCCACCATCACAGACTCTTACAAAAGAAAGTCAGCCATGAAGGATCCCTGGGCTTGGAATAGAAGCCAATCTAATTTTAGTTGCTGGTGAGCCTCTTTAAGTGGACAGTGGTCAGGAGTTCATCTGTGCATGTGCTGTCAGGACCCAGCAGCAGCCCACCACTGTCACCAGACCCCCGGGTGGGGCAGGGGGAAGCAGAGTCCCCCTGACGGCAGTTTCTGCCGTAATTTCCTGATGAGAAGGCTTGTCTGCTTCAAATAGCTCTTTCTTTTTTCTTTTAAAAATTAAAATTGTTTTTGATTTATGGATTAATCTCATGCTGATATCATAGATGTGGGGTGCTGTGACTCCTGATAAGTGGCGGGACCCCGAGCTCCTGCTTTTCTTCATATGATGTTTGAATCTTTGCCTTTGGCTGAAGTCAGGGGCTTGGGTCGACTGTGAGCCGTCAGGAGAATTCCCAGGATGTATCTGCAGGATCCTCAAATTCACAGACCACCCCTTTAAATCTTATTATAAGGATAGTGATTTCTTTTTTTAAAAGGCATTGTTTGATTTGTTCATACTAATAAGTTCCAAAGTTCTTGTAGGATTTTCTAAAAAGAAAGAAGCAGTATGAAAAATTACTCACACATTACGCTCTGTCTTGAAAAATAGACCAGGCCCTATCTACTTATTGATATAATTAAAAGTGGATTAGTAGGATGGATTATAGAGTTACTGAAACCATTAGAGAGTTTGAGCTCAGAATTTTCTTACCGTTTTTTCCTTCTCTCTACTCCCTTTTCTCCAGTTCAGATTTATACATGTCATTATATCCAACTGAAACAGGCCAAGCTCTTAGACACGGGCAAGACGTTCGTTTGGCAAAAGGGAGAAATATTAGGAAATAACAGAGGAAACATTAGAAGAAAGAGACCTCAGAGATTAATCAGGCAGCATAGGTGAGTGATTGAGTGAGTTAGATGGTCTGGATTCAGACCAGGACTTTGGTAGCTGTTTCAGTGTGGACAAATTCATCACTTTGCCACACACTGCACCTCTGAAATGCAGCGACCTCACATGTAACATGGGGATGGTAAATAGCATCTCTTTTGGAAGGGTGTTTTGGAGATTAAATGAAATTGTAAAGTGTTCACATAGTAAACATCCAATAAAAGTTATCAATGTCACCATCATCAGTCACCATCATCATTAAATCTAAACTACGGGAGTTTTGGGGGGAGTCTACCACATTTGCCCAGGAGCTCAGAGCTACAAGCAAAAATGACCCCAAGGAAACCTTTCCTTAAGTAAATTACATCTATTGTATGACTTTTAGAAACTCTCAATAATCTCTTCTCACATTTTGCTTCCTGATGTCAAATTTGCCTGTTCCTTCAACAAACAGAATACATGTAGAAAAGCCTACACTGAAGTCAGGTTCATAAAGCCAAAGTTGACCACAAGCAAAAGTCTTGTGAAAGCACAAAAGTCAGATCAAGGAAACATTTTATTGTCTAATATAATACTCTGTCTTATTACCAACAAGATTCTGGTGCACAGGGGAATGTGTGGCACCTGGCTCGGCAAGAACTGCCAAAGGATGAGGATAAGACAGAGAGGCAGGTATATGCTGCGATTCTCAGGGGTTTCAGAGAGAGAGAGAGAGATGTCTATTGAGTAGCAATGGTGTGTGACTGCTGGGACACAAAATGTGCAAACCTCTCTCTACTGAGGGTGAAGAACTTAATTTTAGCACTGAATTCTTTTGCCTCCTTCACTCCCCTTTGCCATTAAAATGAAAAAATAGTTTGGGATTGGTACCATATTTGAATAAAACTACAATACATCCAGAGAGGAGAGTCTATAAACAATAAGATAGTAGATTACGCTCTGGAAATTTTTGAATGAAAACAATTGAATGAGTTGAATTGAATTGATGTGGGTTCTGTAATTGATCAATATACCCCATACATCAGTGTTTTGAAGTACCTACTATGTGCCTTGCTGTATGCAGAGCACATGTGATATGAATTTTCAGGGAGTTTACAGTGTGTTGGAAAAGACAAAATACATGAAACATTTGGGGGACACACAATTGATTCTTGTTATTTGTGGTAGTTATCTATCTATCTATATATATATAGATATATATATGCAAATAGAATGAATGGCAGAATAACTGAACAACTGGTTGCTATGATGTGTGCTGACCACCAGGGGGCACACACAAAACATGGCTGTCTTCAGCAGCAGGCAGCAGAGTGTGGAACATGGTGGGCATGGACTGCAGCCGGATGGTGGAGTAGGTAAGCAGGAGTGACAGACCAAGGCGGGTTGCCAGTCACTGTCATTGGGGCGAGCCTCTGGTGGTTACTGAAAATTCTTTGCTCCTGTGTACCGTGGTCCTGCTGGGCACTTGCACCTGCTGCCGGCGCTGGCCCTGCTCACACCCACTGCTGGTGCCAGAGCTGCCACTCGCACCCGCTGCCAGTGCTCAGCACTGGCCCTGATCACTCAGCGCCATCAGCAGGTGCAATTGGTGGCTGCTGGCCCAATCACCTCTCATGGCTTCTCCACCTCCCCCTGCTCCTGAGAGTCAATTGGGGCAGCTGCCACCGCTTGCACCCATTACTGGCGCCGGCCTCAATTGCTCCACACCATCAGCAGGTGGAAGTGGGGCCAGTGCTGTCAGCATGTGGGAGCGGGAGCGGTAGTTGCAGGAGCAGAGCTGCGGGCAGACAGGGGACGGGGGATAAGGGGCACGGCAGGAGGGGTCGGGCAGGGGCACAGAGGATGGGCCGAGACCTGTCCCTATGCCCACCACAGCCTCACAGCCCACAGTTCCTTTCAAGGTGCACAAATTTGTGCACTGGGCCCATAGTGTTCTATAAAGTCCCTGAAAACATTGACTTAATGAAAACTGTACTATTACTTCTTGGGAAATACAGATGAGTCAGATAAAATATTTTCAGAGTAGGGGGCCACAAGAAAATATGCAGAGATGGGAATAATTTTGTGTAAATGGGGATGTGAGGAGACTGTCCTCGGGCTCAAAGGATGGCTGTATCAAGGAGTAATGGGAGATGAGCTTGAACTGGAGTAGTGGACATATATTATTTTTGCCCTCCCAGAACCTATTCCCCCTTGTTTTGGTATCACGTCAATCTTCCTTTAAGAAATAGTTCCTCCTACTCAAACTAAAGGATTTGCCTGGGGCCAATACTTTCCCCAGGTTCAGGTGGACTGTGACCCAGGCTTGGCCAATCAGGATGTTTTGTTGTTGGGAGCAGTTGTGATTATAATAAGGAGTTGGCACATGACCCAGAGTTAGCCAATGAGAGTCATCTCTGAAAGTGTTTTCCTGTCAAGATTCATAGTTGCAAAAAGACAAATCGTAGAGCTATTGGGAACCGCCAGGAAGAGTCATATTGTCTGAGAATAAAACCAACATATGGTAAAAAGAGGGAGAGAGAGAAAAACAGAAAGAAGATGAAAGTGAATGTCATTTTTTAAAGAACCTGGATCCACTCATGCCTGAATGAAATTTAAACTTTTTGATTGCATGAGCCAATCCATTTGAATGCATTTTTATTTCCTCAGATATTTTGAGTTACAGCTAAAAGACTCGTGTAGTAAATAGGTGTCCAAGTGGCCAGGTTTTGAGTGAAGAACAGATACCCTCTAAAAGGAGCTTAAATAAATAAGGAAGTGCTTATAAACCACAGAAACTCACATGGAATCCAAGCATAAGAAGCTTAACTGGGCCTTAGGAAAGCTGGACTTGGAAATTGAAAACTCAGGAATTAGTATAATTGTTCTGTGTATCAAGGGCTGCATGGCTTTGCTTATCAATCTTTCTCTATGGATCCTCATTCCATCCTTCTTTCTCTCTTTCTCTGCTTAGATTTTGGTCATGACTTGAGTATAGTGACCTTGAATTTTAACATTTTTCCCAGTGTCTTAACCAACCCAGTTTATCAGAATCCTAGTTCAAAAACCCTGAGAGAGGAACCTTACTGGCCTGCTTCATCTTTTCTTATAAGAGCAGCCTCTAGATTCTTTCCTCAGATTAGGACCCTTCTCTGGAGCAAGTGCTGTAGAGCATCAGAGGTAATGATGGTGTGGATATAGTAATAGACCTCTCTGATACTCATGAAGCTAGATCAGAGAAAGTTTCAGGAGTCAGATGGGCCATTTAGACTCAAGGTTGTGGCAGTAAGAAGCCAGAGAGCTCAGAAGATAGCTCAATTTTTACCTTTCTCTCAGGACTCCTAACTTCCTATTTTTGAACATGAGACCATGGGGCTACAAAAATATACATGTATATTAAAAATTTATTTTATTTCAAAAACATTTTCAGTATATTTGTACATAGATACTTAAAAATTAAATGTATGCATACATACATATGCTTGTATGTGTATACTATATATGATATGTATTTAATAATTATATATAAACACCCACCTACACTGTGCCTATGTCTTTCCTCATATTTCACTCCCTTTGATTTGTTTGTTTTTCTTTTCTAAATTCCTATTGAGGCATCACATGTATATGTGCACATTATTTTTCAATTTTGCAGGTTCAAGGGCAGATGTTTTGAAAGCTGATACAAAATGTTATCCATTTATTGAGAGTATTTGTGTGTGTTTTAAAAAAATCAGAATGGATTTATGATACTTGCTTAAAACCCCTCAATGGTTTTCCATTATAGGTTGCTTTTTCTATTCATGGCTCTCTAATCTAGTGTATAACTGTCTATTGACATTATTTATTTAAAACATTGTACTCAATGCCAGATACAGTATGGGCATGCAGTACTTGTTCAATAAACATTTGTTGGATGCAAGACTGAGTGGCTTTGTGCCTATGGATTCAAGGACTTTCTTGCAATAGCTCTTGAATTTGTCCCAGAGGTCCTCTGTCCACAAATTTTGAAAAATGGTTTTGAGGTATACTCAGCTTCTGTGAACCCAGGTCTGTTTATTATCCGTAACAGAGTCTCCATGCTCCAATTAGATGGATGCAAAACGTTGTCTTTCTATTGAGTTTTCTAACGGATGTGACTATAGATATTTCTCAGAAGAACGCCCCGACCAGTAGACCTCCAGGTCCGATTTTGGATTTTTACACTCTCTAGATGGTTATCATAGGTCCCCTAGGTTTTTATTTAGTCAAATTATGTTCATTTTATCGCCTATGCCTTTCCTCATATTTCACCCCCTTTGATTTGTTTTTCCTTTCTTTTCTAAATTCCCATTGAGGCATCACATTACCCCTAATTGCCTGCAGTGTTCCAAGTCTGGGCTCATTGTTGAACACAGACACCGACTCTCAGCTGTGGTTTGGAATCCCCCTGTGAGCAGGGCTAAAAATTTTACTAGCTCAGAGAATTGCTGAACTGCAGTACTTGCCTAACCTCCTGATGGCTCTTCACCACTAACCCACTTTTTCGTTGTTTGCCTATTACTGCCATCCAGGAATCCCCTTAGAATTAAATTCCATCTTTAAGTGTATTCATCCCCAGATAGATTATCTGCATTTTCCGCCAGTGCCTCATTGTGTTACTTTTGACATCTATTACTAAGATTCATGTATAGCTTCGTATTGTGTGCCAGTCTTCATCTGCTGTTGGAAACCCCTCCCAATTCAGTGTCACCTGCAAAGGCGATTATCATGATAATAGCAATAAGATCTTCCCCTCTCTTTCTTGATTCTTAATAAAGTTGGTAGAGTAAAGCTCTGTATTTTTTGCAGATGGTACACTCCGGACTTCCTTTCACAGCTCTGTCAATTTCCACTCATTTTTGGGCTTGCTTTGGAGGTCTGTTTTTACTTCTTGTGACAATGCTGAAGAATCCAACAGACTTCTCTTTATAAAAGGGAACTTAAAATGCAATCTGGCAAACCTAGGGGAAGCTGATTTCGTTCAGCTTTGTTTTCTTTCTCCCTGTTTGGTCCCTTCTTCTCCAGTTCCTTCTCAGAGGTAAGGTACACCTCCTGACTCCCCCTCCCTGCAAAGAAAATTGTAGATTGCCAATTGTGGAATGGGTGAATGAATTAATAAATGAGTAAAGAGTGAATGAATGAGGCTCTCAGGCACTAGGCTGCTTACTGCCCTGAGGTTAGTAGATGTGGCTTGGGAAGCCAAGGAGACTTCCTGGTGGCTAGATGTAAGTTGCAGTGTTCTTTGGGCAATCAAGTTTATGTCTGTGTCAGGCTGCCCTTTAAATAGGAAGCTTCTGCTATCTTCAAGACCAAACCTCGCATTTCTGCTTTTAACTCAGCCCTTGCGTTTATCTACTTTGTGAAAAGTCAAACATTATATCATGTAATGCTTTCCAGTGCATGTGGCATTGCTGTCCTGCCTTAGGATCCCTATTTCTTCCCTGGAACCCTCCTACATAGTCACACATAGTATAACACTCGGAAGGGTTACCACATGCATTTTAACTGTGTTAGTAAGACTTTATTTTCTACTGGTTGGTCTTTGTTGTATTATGCTATATACTTTTGTGTATTTTAAATATTTCATAATAACTTACAAAATAAAAATAAAAGACATGGACTTTGCCTTCACAATAAATAGCTATAACAAATTATGAGAAGGTACTACAGATGAGGTATGTCTGCAATACTATGGCTCCAGAGATTAGTTGGAGGTAGTGGTAGTATTATCTGGGGTGGTGGGAAGGGAGTGATATAAACAGAAAAAGCTCAGAAATTATCCTTCGGATAAGGCTTGAAAGATGAATAGAGTTCACTAGGCAAACAAAGCCATAAGGATATTTTAGGCAAAGGGGATGGACAGGTAAAAACACACAGTGCATCTGGGAAGCAGTAAGTGGTCCAGTATGGCTAGAATGAGCATATTTGGGAGACTGGGAGATTTGAGCAAGCCATTAGTTTGGAAAGGAGACTTTGGGAGAGATTATGTTTGCCATTCATGGCAGGCAAAGACATTTGCATTTTATTCTGTAGGCCCCAGGTCTTTTAAACAGGGAAGTGATGGGATTAGATTTGCATGTTAGAAAGACTAACTAGAATGTGTGTGGGGTGAGCCTGGAGGCAGTAGTGATTGGTCTTGAAGGACGTTGAGAAGAACATACTAAGCAGAGGGAACTGCATGTGCATCCATATAAAGGAGGGGGGAATAACATGAATTTATATGAAAGTAATTTGGTATAAGGATATTTTAGGCAAAGGGGATGGACAGGTAAAAACACACAGTGCATCTGGAAAGCAGTAAGTGAAGTTCTTATGCACAATTAAATTTTAAAACTTTCAAGATAGCCTATGAATTCACAGCCACTCTACAATGAAGCTCACACATTTTTGTTATAGGATACATTATTTGTGGGACTTCTTAGCTTTGTCATATTTCCCCTTGGTTTAAGGCCACTGGCTGTTATTACCCATCATTAAAACACTTCAAATAGGTAACTACAACAGTAATAGCCTAAATATAAAAAAAAAATTTGAAGAGTGACAATGCATCATTGAGGTTGAAAAGGTATCTTGAAAGCCAGACTAGGAAATCTAAACTTTGTTTATGTGGTCTTGAGAAGCTATTTCAGGTTTTTGAGAAAGGATGCCCTGCATGAACTGTAGCTTAGGAAGATTTAATTAAATTTATGGTTGATTGAAGCGATCCGAGAATAGACCCCGAGAGACCTGTTTCATTATGGTTGGCATGTGGTTAGCTTTTGTATTTTGTATTTTTGGCTTAGATAACAAAATTGACAATAGTTCCACCTTACAAATGTTATTATTCCTTTGCCCATAGTCACACATGTCTATATCTCTTTCTATATAATGTAAAGTGTCTATGAAATTTCCAAATGTTAGGTTTTGGATTTTTCTAAGAAGATTCTGAAACAGTGATTCCTACAACCCAGTTGGTAGAATATTATACCTATACTAGAGGCCCAGTGCACAAATTCGTGTATGGGTGAGGTCTGGCTGGCCCGTCCCAATTGGGGCCGATCGGGCCAGGCCGGCTGGGGGGAGGGACCACAGGTGGTTGGCTGGTCGGCCCCGACCCCTGGTCGAACTCCTAGTTGAACTCCTGTTCAAGGGGACAATTTGCACATTAGCCTTTTATTATATAGGATTTCCCCTCTTACTGCATGTGGTGTTTTTGTGTGCACGTGTGTGGTTGGTGAAAGAGAGTGGATTTTCTTTGGCAATGTTAAATTTAAGATGACTGTTTACACCCTAAGTGGAAAAAATCAAATTAGAAATGTGTGTGTGTGTGTGTGTGTGTGTGTGTACAGACATCTCTATCTCTATCTCTATACCTATCTCTATCTTTTTCTCTATTTCTGTCGCTATCTCTACCTAGGGTAGGGGGCTGCTGGCCTGGAGTGGGGGATTGGCTGGCCTGGAACACATATTTGAAAATAATTAACATAGGATTTTTTTGTTATTGTTAAATCCATAACACTGGTTAGATTATCTAAAGTATTAGTCAGGTTATGCTAAGCGGTTGCTACAGAAACAAACACATACTGGAAATCTAAGTGGCTCAATATTGTAAGGTTTATATTTCCTTACTCAGAGGCAGATACAAATGTCCTGGGCAGGGGCTCTTCTACAAGCAGGGATCTCAGGAATCTGAGTTCCTGCCACTATAGGATTCTGCCAGCAGCAGTGCTGCATCTACCCAGATTTACTCATTTGTTTTCCATTTGTTCTTCAATTTTTATTGTTGGTTTTGTGTGTGTGTGTGTGTGTGTGTGTGTGTGTATGTTTATTGATTTTTTTAATTGATTAAGGTATTACGTATGTGTCCTCATCCTCCCATTATCCTCCCACCCCACCCCGTTCATACCCTCACCCCCCTGGTGTCTGTGTCCATTGGTTACGCTTATATATATGCATACAAGTCCTGTGGTTGATCTCTTCCCGTTCCCCATACCCTCCCCTGCCTTCCCTATGAGGTTTGACAGTCTGATTGATGCTTCTCTGTCTCTGGATCTGTTTTTGTTCATCAGTTTATGTTGTTTATGATATTCCACAAATGAGTGAGATCATGTGATATTTATCTGTCTCTGACTGACATATTTCACTTAGCATAATGCTCTCCAGGTCCATCCATGCTGTTGCAAATGGTAGGAGTTCCTTTCTTTTTACAGCAGCATAGTATTCCATTGTGTAGATGTACCACTGTTTTTTAATCTACTCATCTGCTGATGGGCACTTAGGCTGTTTCCAAATCTTAGCTATGGTGAATTGTGCTGCTATGAACATAGGGGTGCATATATCCTTTCTGATTGATGTTTCTAGTCTTGTGATATACTCCTAGAAGTGGGATCACTGGGTCAAATGGGAGTTCCATTTTTAGTTTTCTGAGGAAACTCCATACTGTTCTCTACAGTGGCTACACCAGTCTGCATTCCCACCAGAAGTGCAAGAGGGCTCCTTTTTCTCTGCATCCTCGCCAGCACGTGTCATTTGTTGATTTGTTGATGATAGCCATTCTGACAGGTGTGAGATGGTACCACATTGTTGTTTTGGTTTGCATCTCTCGAATGATTAGTGACTTTGAGCATGTTTTAATATGTCTCTTAGCCTTCTGTATGTCCTCTTTGGAAAAGTATCTATTTAGGTCCATTGCCCATTTTTTGATTGGATAATTTATTTTCCTTTTGTTAAGTTGTATGAATTCCCTGTAAATGTTGGGGATTAAACACTTATTGTAGATAACATTGGCAAATCTGTTCTCCCATGCAGTGGGCTTTCTTGTTGTTTTGTTGATGGTTTCTTTTGCTGTGCAGAAGCTTTTTATTTTGATGTAGTCCCATTTGTTTATTTTCTCTTTAGTTTCCATTGCCCTAGGAGCAGTATCAGTAAAGATATTGCTTCAGCATATGTCTGAGATTTTGCTGCCTATGGATTCCTTTAAGATTTTTATGGTTTCCCGTCTTACGTTTATGGTTTATCCATTTTGAGTTTATTTTTGTCAATGGTGTAAGTTGGTGGTCTAGTTTCATTTTTTTGCATGTATCTGTTCAATTTTCTCAACACCATTTAATGAAGAGACTGTCTTGACTCCATTGTTTGCTCTTGCCTCCTTTGTCAAATATTAATTGAGCATAGTGGTTTGGGTTGGTTTCTGGGTTTTCTATCCTATTCCATTGGTCTATATGTCTGTTCTTGTGCCAGTACCAAGCAGTTTTGAGAACAGTGGCCTTGTAATATAGCTTGATATCTGGTTTTGAGATCCCTTCTACTTTGTTCTTCTTTCTCAGGATTGCTGCAGCTATTTGGGGTCTTTTTTTATTCCGGATGAATTTTTGGAGAGTTTGTTCTAGGTCTGTGAAATATACCATTGGTATTTTAATGGGGATTGCATTGAATCTATAGATTGCTTTGGGTTGTATGGACATTTTAATGATGTTGATTCTACCAATCCATGAACATGGTATGTTCTTCCATCTGTTTATGACTTCCTCTATCTCTTTCTTCAATGTCCTGTAGTTTTCTGAATACAGGCCTTTTACCTCCTTAGTTAAGTTTATTCCTAGGTATCTTAATTTTTTTGGTGCAGTGGTAAATGGGATTTTTAAAAATCTCTCTGTCTATAAGTTCACTATTGGTGTATAGAAATGCCATAGAAAGATTGATAATTTTTTTAAATTGTATTTTAGAATTTATTGAAAGGTAATCCAGAACCAAATCTTTCTTTTAAAAAGTATGTACTTTGGCAATTAAAACAAAAAGCTGTTTTCTTAATAGTATATAAGTCTAGAACCTGGTTAATCGTATATATGATGGACTTTGGTCTCTTTTATTTTTCATAAATGATCATTTTGGGGCATTTATTATCTTGCCTAAGGAATGATTCATAATTCTGGATAATTTGGTAAAATAACTTGGATGTTGGGAGCCCAAACAGAATCGTGCCACTGTCTAGATAACTGCCCCTCCATTGCCTTTATATTTATAGAAAATTGACACTTAATGTAGGAAATAATCTCTGCAGTGAAACCTGACTCAGCATAAGGACATACATCTCATGGGATTGGAAATAAGCCATGTGCTCTCTGGAGGAACTTCTCTAATGCATTGGCCCTAAAAGATAGCTGTATTTAGTATTCTGTCAAGAGACTACAAAGATTCTGTATTTATATACTATACCCGAGAATGGTTTAAAACTATGTGCTGTCCAGCCTGCCTTTCTTCTATACGTAAGAGATTTATAACAAATATCATAAATTAGAGACAAAGGGAACTCTGAAGCTATTTTCCTCCTTTTTTTTGTTCTGCCTACCTTTCCCTGTTCAGTGATAGAACAATTTATGACTCTGACAAATCCTTCCCTAGATAATGGTAAGAGTAACATAGTGTTCAGCTGAATAACTCTGGGCCACTAACGTTTATGAGATTGTGGAGCAACAGAAGCGGGATTGACGCAGTAATCAAATGGCATGCTTGATTTGGGCTCTCCCTGTCTCTCTTCCCACCCAAACCGCCGTTTCTTCCCTCCCTCCCTTCCTTCTACCTGTACCTAAGGAAAACGAAGCGGGGGCGGGGGGGGGGGGGCGGATTTGTAATTGAATAGTTGGCAGGGGTAAAGTCCCAATGTCCACAAGCAACACTCATTCATAAAGTATGAGAAGTCTGTGCCAAAAGTTTAAATGAAAACAAGGAACATTGTCATACACATGTTTCCACTCTATTTTTGGTTTGAATCAGAGTAACCTAAGAGGCAGGAAGAGAGGCCTTTACATCCTGCCTCACTCTTAAGCCAATCATGAACTGTTGGGACATCAGAGACATCATTAAAGGACATCAATAACTTGAGTTAAACCAACATTAATGGATCAGAGTTGGCAAGAAGACAGAAATGGAGGCACTGGAAACAAACTCTACTATGCTTTGAAAACTGTGGACTTCATTGTAAAAAGCAAAACTTTTAAGAAGTCCTAATCCAGAACTTCAAAATGGCAGCCAGAGGGTGAATCTAGCTGTACGCTCACTTGGTTTGGACCACACTGTTTTATCAAAAGTTGAATTTTAATGCTTTCAGGCGAGATTTTCAGAGTGCAGCCTACCACAGGGCTTTCACACATATGTACCTTAACTCCTAGCCCATGAAGGCCTTTGTGTTTAACCATAAATCCATCCCCTGTTTATAATAGGACCACAGAGTGACTCCCAATTGAAAAGACTTAAACTAGCCTCCTCATTCTTTGATCATAAGAGGATGAAATTCAGTGAAAATTGGTAAATGTCACCATTATCCAGAAGACACTGAAGAAATTAACATATTAGAAGAAAACCACCAGGACTGACACCCAGTGTAGAAACCCTCAGCTTTTTCAGAACAGTGAAAGAAAAAGATCTCTCAAATATCAAGAAACATACTTTATAAACAGAATAGTCTATGATGAATGGGGTAATAATATTCCACCCTGCCTATAAAGAAAAGTGTTATGGACATTATTGCTTTTTTTGGACACTGGAGCAACTGTATCACTCATTTCTGAGAGGTTGTCAAAAAAAAATTGAAGGGTTTAAATATATGACCTTTTACAGGAATTACTTCAACAATAGCTTATTCTACAGAGTCCACTGAAGTTGCGGTTGCAACCATGAATTTCCTCATATGAAATGCAAATGGAGGGCTAATTGCAAAATTTAATCCAATCTGTTCAAGATTTAATCCAATCTTGAAAAATTGGATTCCTGCAACACTCTTTTACAGGTCAATGCCAAATATTCTGTCACAAAGAAGAAATAACCGAAGGAAATTGAAAAGAAAGAAAAAGAAATAGTAACATTTGGAATGCAAAGGTTGTCAGAAATATAGGCTGATCGCGAAGCAAATGGGTTTTGTGCTGTGAATCAAGGTAGTAATGAGACAAGGGAGCTATCCAGATTGATGCTGTAAAAAACAGGGCAGTATAGATGGCAACCAGATATGCATAATAAAGCAAAATAAGGAAAATGAACGTACGTTCGTTCTTTGGTTAGTCACTCTCATATGAGACATCAGAGTGTTATATCTGTCTAGACCTAGGCACACGATCTAGCCTGAACGAGAGCATTTCAGAAATATCAGGGTGAGGCAGCAGAGAATGTTTACTGAAACAGATAATTGAAAGCTCCACTTCCAGCCTGTCAGTTTTGCCAACTGAATAATTGCGTCTGAAACCCTGAGTAAACTCCATCTATAGATGAGTTGTTCGAATTAAATGGTGTCACCTGTAGTCATTGGCAACTCCCTGGATCTTCTCTGTCGAGCACCATATGTGCACACCCGAGATGTATCCAAAGGCTATGGGGCAAACATCTTTAGATAATGAGTGCAAATTAATAACTACTTTTTCACGTCACAAGAGATCATGCCATTCTAATGTTATGCCCTTTGGGTGAACAAATAGGACAAAAATCTTTTAGATACTAATGAGTAGTGTCTTGCAAGGATTAATTTGCCCAACTTTTTGTTGAATTGACATCGCAAGCAACATGGCTTGATTTGGCGTGTGTGTGTGTGTGTGTGTGTGTGTGTTGAACTAAGAAAAAAATGAGTTCTAACTTTGAGCTTTAAGATTGTAATTTAAGATACAGAGGCAAAGAAACATTGAACAGACTGTCAAACTACATTGGGAAGACAGGGGAGGTTGGGCGAGGGGGGCTGTAAGAGACCAACCGAAGGACTTGTACGCATGCATATAAGCACAACCAATGGATATAAGACACTGGGGCGGTGGGGAGGGTGGGCAGGTGAAGGCATGTACTGGGGGGTAGGGGAGGTCGGGGGGAGATCAAAGGGGGAAAAAAAAAGGAGACAATGTACTACTATTTGTAATACTTAAAACAATAAAAATAAAATAAAATTTAAAAAAAATAAAAAATAAAATAAAAGATAAAGAAAAAGACTGTAATTTAATAGTGATGTCATTGTGGATTCTCAATGAAGCAGTTTCTCACAGGATTACTGTGTGTAGTTGTGCAGGCTATACCCTCATTCATACACAATGTAGTCTGTATGAATGGCACCCCCTAGAGTTGTGTAAGTGTGCAGCAAGTGCAACTGTTTGCAGTGGCCCCGATAGCTTTTCATGACTGCCCATCATTTATTTCTGGATAACAGTGTATAATAGAAATGGTGAACATAATACTTCATTGGAATAATAAGAATGTGGTTATCCACAGGGATTTATAGTCACTCTTACTAGGAATACAACGGCCCTTGTTTTTGTGATTTTTGAGTTATGTGTGTGTTTTCTAATAAAAAATCAGATAAAATGTTTCAGCTATCAGATTTTCATATATTAAAAGTATAGATAATTGCCAGTATTGGTTAGGGAACAGGGAAATAGGCCTTCCTTTAAATGCTTAATTGGTAGCCTAAATTAATAGAACTTTTTTATTTCAGGGAAATTTGGAAATGGGTGTTGCATAAAAAAATGTGTGTTTCCTTTGACTACTGCATCCCTTTAGGACTCCAATGGAAATGCTTTCACAAGAGTGCATTGTATTTGTAAGCATTATCTATTGCAGTTTGTCATGACAGAGACAGACATTCCAACAGTTAGGCGCTCCCAAAGTAGGAGTGGGACGGCCTGCCTTTGCAGTCGATTGCTATGAAATGGCCAGAGTGCAGCAGATTGCCTGTACAGTGGATGGCATTTGCAAACATATAAGAACTGACCTAAAAGAGACCCAAGATATACCTTAAATGGAAAAAGCAACTTACATAAAACTTAAGTAAACAAAAATGACATTCTTACACGTATGGAAACAATTCTGTATGAATAGACACTGAATCGCTACCTGTGATTATCTCTGGAGGATGGGATTATAAAGGACCCTCATTTCCTATGACATATACTTCTGAATTAAAAAAAAAATTAACAGTGACGAAAGAGGGATGGTATTTAAAAATTTGTAATTATGAAAAAAAATTCCTGTGAGCTTCCTGGATGGGAGTGCATTTAGGAGTTTCATTTATTTAGTCATATTCACCATTAAGAATTCTCATGATAATGTGTATCTCATAGATAAGGAGAGACTGGGTGCTAGACCAGCTCAGACCTAATTCCTGGCTCTGCAGAAAGAAAGGCACCTGACTCTTCCCCAATAATCTATACTAATAAAAGGATAATATGCTAATTAGACCGGGTCATCCCAACATCTTCTGGATGTCCGACTTCCTTCTGGACAAAGCCATGGTGGAGGGGGCTGAGTCAGAGGCGGTTAGGGGCGATCAGGCCTGCAGGGGAGCAAGCAGTTAGGAGTGATCAGGCCAGCAGCGGAGCAAGCAGTTAGGGGCGATCAGGCCAGCAGGGGAGTGGTTAGGGGGTGATCAGGCCGGCAGGCAGAGGCGGTTAGGGGCGATCAGGCAGGTAGGCAGGCAAGCAGTTAGGAGCCAGTGGTTCTGGATTGTGAGAGGGATGTCCCCCAAGGGGTCCCAGATTGGAGAGGGTGCAGGCCAGGCTGAGGGACAACCCCCCTCCCCCATCAATTTCATGCACCAGGCCTCCAGTGTGACCATAATAAAAGGCTAATATGCAAATCGACTGAACAGTGGAACAACTGGTTGCTATGACATGCACTGACCACTAGGGGTCAGACGCGCAGTGCAGATGCTGCCACCTGGTGGTCAGTGCACTCCCATAGGGGGAGTGCCGCTTAGGCAGAAGGTGGGCTCACTGCTGGCAAGCACTGCAGCAGTGGCAGGAGCCTCTCCCGCCTCGGTGGCAGTCAGACATCCCCTGAGGGCTCCCAGACTGCTAGAGGGCACAGGCTGGGCTGAGGGACCCCCCCTGAGTGCACAAATTTCGTGCACTAGACTCTAGTGTGACCATAATCTCTTACAGTGGCTACTTGCTCTATATGCTTAAACCCACATTATGACAGGTACTGCTATACTATATTCCCTAGGACTGACATTTCAAAGAAATAGTCACAAACCTGGTGAATCACATCCACTCCCACCCTTCCAAGAAATCTTGTAGTTTTTGTGTGTCATCATTTCGTACATAATTTAAGGGCTTTCTTCCCTTGTAGAGACATTCCACTAACCCTTTTTTTGTTGCTATTTACAATTGGTGAACTGGAGAAACTATGTTGGCAAGTATTATACTTTGTGTCCATATGCACATTTAAAAGTGGTTGTAACTTCAGTGAGAATATGAAACTTGGAAGGCAGCTTTCTTCTTAAAAAATTTGAATAATGAAACATCATTTCAGGTGGCTATGTTGAAATTTGAAGTGGGTTATGGATTGATGATCACAATATTAGTGATACACACATGCTAAGTGGGGACCCACTTAATCTCAGCATCTGGAATTGCTGGGTGTCTCCTGGTTTGTACTCATTTTGGGGCACTCTGCCAAAAAATGAATGCGCTTTCCCCTTTTGGCTTTGTTGCTAGAGAGCCTCAGAACCAAATCAATGGTCCAATTCAGAACAAACACAGAAACCTCAGGGCCATTTTGCATTCATTATTTCTGGGTCCAGTTTATACCTCTTGAGCTTTTCTTTCTCCTCCTTCCCTC
This sequence comes from Corynorhinus townsendii, assembly GCA_026230045.1. Taxonomy (NCBI): domain Eukaryota; kingdom Metazoa; phylum Chordata; class Mammalia; order Chiroptera; family Vespertilionidae; genus Corynorhinus; species Corynorhinus townsendii. The sequence goes on from JAPDVU010000011.1 coordinate 16,167,904, forward strand.
CCAATTTCTCACTTACGTTGCCTTGCAGTATGATGTATCACTGCAAAGCAGGTGTAAGTCTTAAGAACAGGGAAGGATATAGGTAAATATAGAGACAAGGAAATAAGTGCAATAGTCCTGGAAAGGATGGCATTTTGTCTCTCACTTGATGAGGATCAGGAGCTAAGTTTCTCCCGTGTAGCCTGGAGCGTCGAGGGCTATTGTAAGAAACAAAGCTGCCCACTGCCCAGAGCTGCTTGGTATTGGCTGTGGTACAGTTGGGAATAACTGGGCAGTTTTTTCCACCTCTTCCATCCATGTCATGGTTACGCACAGAGCATGAAAGGAGGAAGCTGTGGAGACTCTGTCTGCCGATGAGAGAACTTACAGATCTGCTGGGCCTGCAGGACATGGAGTTTTCAGGATTCAGAAATTCATGTCCTAGTTTCCCTAAATGCCACTTTGGCAAGAATAACATCCCAGTTGGACTTAGAAGGTGGATATTTTCATGAATTTTGTCTTCCTGCCTGTGGCCACTTCTGAAATAACCTGATGAGAAGATGGCTCCTTCACACCCTACCTACAAGAGTATTCCAGAAACCAGTACAATGGAAACCCTTTATAATTCCTTACTTAAAAAATTGGTTCAAAATTCTAATTATGGTCATCATCAACCATGGCCACAATAAGGCAAACCCAGGCTGTTCTTCCGGGGGCGATGTCTTTCTTCCCAGTGATTTGACTTTTCAAACCTCTGGTGTTCCATGATCATGATGACGGGCATGGTTGAAGGCAGGGCTGAGTCCGTCCAGAGAAGACCAACAGAAATATGTTGTTGAATCTCCAAAATAAAGTAACTTTTAAAGTATTTTCATTTATATTTTGCGTGTTTTTTTGTTTTTGTTTTTGTTTTTGTTTTTTTTTGGAAGGCACCGAAAGCACAATAAAATGACTACTATTTTATTGTGGACACTATTTTGCTAAAGGAAGTAAATGGCATTTTTTTTTACGATTTGGCAAGTTAAGGCCCAAAGAGAGACATAGAGCAATTAGGTAGCAATGGATCTGGGCTAGAATAAAACTCTCCCATCTGTCATTCATAGCTCTGAGCAACAGCCTCCATTCTAGGAGTGGAAGTCCAGTTTTAGGGATGTTCATTTTAATAGAGAAGACACAAGACTTCCCCAGCTTGCCCAGCGAATGTTCAGTCACTTCACTGTTTTTGACGGTACACAAAGCAAGCCCTATGCCCAAAGGAATGTGTAGAGGAATGTTAATTCTAGGAGTGACCATAACTTGATTTTCTTGATTTCCTTGAGTTAAAATAAAGTGTCAGCCACAATATTACATTACAAAGTTATTTGCATTCAAAATATAATACCTGGGAGTTGACATTTAATTAAATTACAAGGAACCAGGCTGGCATGCTGAGTTGACAGTGCCCTTCCTGAAAGAAGGAACTCCATTGGTCACCAAGCACACCAAGGCCTAGCGCACACAGTTAGCTGGTTGGCACTTAAAAACGCAGCGTGGGAAGTGGGTGTGTGAGAGCTCAGGAGCACGGAGATGAGCACCGCTTTTCTTCATACCTGGAGGCTCCTGTCTCACCTTCTCTCCATGTCCTTCAGGAAGAGGAGTGGTGAGTGAGGATCTCTGGCCTTATTACAGCCACAGTCCAGACTAGGCCAGCAGTGCCTCAGTGAGAAAGGAATCTAGTTCTTAGTCTTCAGAGTCAACGTGGCTCAGGACAACTGGGGAACTGTGGTGCTCTTTCTCCCACGCTCTTGAGAATCCATGGTAGTCATTGGAGTGATGAGGACACCAAGGGCCTTGCTGATCAGAGCTCCTGCCTTTCATGCCCCCATGTCCCTTTTACTGAGCAGGTGCGAGGGCAGGAGCAGCCAAGGTGTGTACCCAGAGTTCTAGCCATTGGCAACAGTATCAGTTCTCAACTGGGGGAGCTATTTTTTCCCCATCGCAGGGGACATTTTATAATGTCTAGGGATATATTTTTTTATTATGAGTGGGAGCCCAGCCAGTGTAGCTCAGTGGTTGAGCGTCGACCTATGAACCAGGAGATCACGATTCGATTTCCCGTCAGGGCACAGGCCCAGGTTGCTGGCTCAATCCCCAGTGGGGGGGAGAGGGGGGAGGGGTGCAGGAGGCAGCCAATCAATGATTCTCTCTCATCATTGATGTTTCTATCTCTCTCTCTCCCTTCCTCTCTGAAATCAATACGCATGTATTTAAAAGCTTCAGGGATGCTACTCAATAACCTACAATGCATAGGACAGCCCCCCACAAACAGAGGATTATCAAGCTCAAAGAGTCAACAGTGTTGAAGTTGAGAAACCCTATTTTAACAGATGAGATCACAAAATAGTGGATTCCAGCTACAGCTACCAAGATAGAAAATACTTTGTAAAATGCACTGCCCCAATGTGTCCATCAAGGTTGAACCAGGAAAGTAGAAACCATTTTGGTATTCAAAAGGGAGAATATTCAATTCAGAGATTCAGTTTGTAGGCATTGGGGAGGCTGGGGAGCAGACAGAAGAGTGAGGCAAGATTAGCAACAGCAGGAAGCTACTGCCATTCCTGATGGAGGGAGGAGGTGATGTTGCTGTTTAGGGATCATGGTAATTTGAACCACAGTAGGCCTCTTTGAGTAGGAGCTAGAGCTCCAGGCATGAGGAAGCGTCTGGAGGTAGAACCTGAGGGAAAGGGGAGAAAGACTTTGATTTTTCTTTCCTTCCATCATGGAGTCTCCCATCAGGGCCTCCTAGCAGCTGAGCCTCGGCAGGAAGGCAGCTGACACAGGAACCTGGGACACACAGCTGCAGGGAAGAGGGACGAGTAAAATGGCCCAAACTGGTACACATACCCTCATAATGCACTGGGAACTTTCTGGAACATCAGAGCCGAGGGAACCATGGCTTCCTTCAGCAACCATTCCAAGAGCCATGCTTTATACTTGGTACTGTTCCACCATAGGACATCATCTTAAAAATATGAAAACATGCCTTAGGAAAGAGAGGGCAGACCGACTTTTCTTTTCCTTCAGCGTTAGAAGTGGCACACTTCACATGTTGAGTGGCCTCCGGACATGGTGGAGAGTTCCTTGTCTGTGCAGACAGCAGGTTCACTGCAAATCCATGTCTACATGCAGAGCACAAATTGCTAATTTTACTGTGTCTGTGGCAGACTCAACCCTTCATTGTCAGGCTTTGACTTATTTTGGTGGCAGTGACCTTGCTTCTTGCTTCACTCAGATGTATCCTCTCCATGGGCCCTGCCCCTCTTAGCTGGAGTCTGGCTGACAGAAGAAGGTTGTTCGGGAGCTAGGGAACCTGCTGTAATGGGATTTATTTTTTTTCCTTACAATGACATTTTAAGAATCTAGACAAAGCAAAGGAAATGAATTTATTTGTTTTCTATTTGAACTGCCCAACAGGTCCCCAAACTCAAAAGGATCAAAGTGATAGATTTTTAAGTGTCTTTAAAAAAGTTCTATAGATGCTTAATTATTTTTGCCCCACTTTTGATTATCTGCACTGATGGAGACAGGGAAGGCATAAATCAATAAAATCCCTTGATGATCCAAAAAAAATCTTCAATGTTGCCATTAGTTTTGACCTCCTCCCCCACCAAACCTTTTATCGGAGCTCCTGAAAAGTGCCTCTGCACCCCCTGGGCTCTCAATATATTCAACTTGTTGACAGGCTGACTGATAAAATTGTCTGATTTGAGTTTTATCTCTTTTTTCCTTCTCCTGCCCACTCTCTGGGGGAGGTGCTAATGAGCAGCACAAGAACAAAACCACAGGAAAAAGAGACTGCAAAAAAGCCAGGGTAACACACAAATGATTAAATAGCTCCCATATCCCTCAAACTTTACTATATAATGTCAGCTTTGTGTGAATTTTTTTTCTTTTTTCCTAAAGTAAATTGAAATAACTCAAATGGGCCAAATATATGGGGCCTTTATAGAGCCTTGCTTTGAAGCTTTGAATAGTTTTTTTTTATGACATTTGTTTTCTGGGGAAAGATTTTTAATTGTTCATCTTTATAAATGTTGTTGATGTTACTCCTCATGCTGGTAAAGTGCCCATTTTCTTAAAAAATTTCAGGACAACTGAGAATTGGGGTGATGATGTTTGTCTTAATCCCATTAGGGATGACTGTAAATAAGAAAGAACCTGGGGACGAGGTTAAATTGATTTTCTTCTTTTGTTTTGTATATGCCAAGTTCTTTATTCATTATCCAAAATGGAGTCACAGGTACCACAGAGAAAGACCTGAGCATAGCTGGCTGCATACACATCTTTGTGTCCCTGCCACCCTTCCCTGTATCTCCCAAGCTGTATGGATCTGGAAGAACTGGCAATGAATAAAGCATATGTTGATGTGAACATGAGATCTCTTAGAAGTCTCACTTAGTATTATTCTTTAGGATCTACAGCAGGACCCTGGTCAGCATTGCTCAGTAGTTAGAGCATCAGCCCATGAACCAAAGGGTCCTGGCCTGGGTTCAATTCCACTCAAGGGCACATATGTGGGTTGCAGGTTCTCCATTCCGGGTGAGATGCGTGGTGGGAGACAACCAATTGATATGGCTCTCTCACATCAATGTTTCTTTCTCTCTCTCTCCCTTCTGCTTTCTCTAAAAATCAATGGAAGAAATATCGTCCAATGAGGATTAACAAAAAAAGAGAAAAAGGAGGAGAACAAAAAGATATACAGCACGGGTGGGGAACATCAGCCTCCAGGCCATGTAAGGCCCACGAAATCATTTGGTCTAGACATGCCAAGGCATTAGGGTGAGTTAATTAAATGTTTGATCAATTACAGCAGGCTAATTTTTAAGTTTATAATTTTGTTTGGCCCTTGAATGATATTATAAGTATCCAGATGGCCCTTGGCATAAAAAAAGTTCCCCACCCTTGGTCTATGGCAGTGGTTCTCGACCTTTCTAATGCCGCGACCCTTTAATACAGTTCCTCATGTTGTGGTGACCCCCAACCATAAAATTATTTTCGTTGCTACTTCACAACTGTCATTTTGCTACTGTTATGAATTGTAATGTAAATATCTGTGTTTTCTCATGGTCTTAGGCTCTATGGCAGCAACCTGTCGTGACCCACAGGTTGAGAACCACTAGCAGGGTCGCGCTGCTGTAGAGCCTAAGACCAGCGGAAAGCACAGATATTTAGGGTCGCGCTGCTGTAGAGCCTAAGACCAGTGGAAAGCACAGATATTTACATTACGATTCATTAACAGTAGCAAAATTACGGTCATGAAGTAGCAACGAAAATAATTTTATGGTTGGGGGTCACCACAACATGAGGAACTGTATTAAAAGGTCACGCATTAGAAAGGTTGAGAACCACTGGTCTATGGTAACACCCCTGTTTGCACCTATTGCCTGCTAAAGATGACTGTCTTCCCATTGTTCCAGAATGAACCCCTAAATGTGTAGAGTGGCTGGTAAACTGTGCAAAGGTGAAATGAGGAAAAAGGTACCCATAAGGTGGGAAAGTTGAATTGGCATATGATTTGATCCCTGTGAGGGAGTCAGAGACCCCTCCCTTTGGTCTTTTCTCTCTATAGAGGAATAGAGTTCCCTCTTTCCGAAAGAGAAAAGCAGTGCATTTTCTGATTTTTCTTTCTTTATTTCCTTCACTCATTTTTATTTCAGTTTGCCAGAAATTATTTGAAGGCAATTTCTTAAACATCAAAGTGGCTATGAAATTCAGTGTTTGCATCTGGCAGGTGACTTATAAAATCAAACTCAGGAACCACCTGGATTTGAAGAATTAGGATGATGTGCCAAGGTTCAATTCAAGAAGCAGGCCCATCATGAGTGATGAGAATAAGGGATTTGTCCTACGGTTTAGACCGTACATAATTGTGGAGCTGGTAGACTGACCCATGCAGGCTATAGCTTCCGAATCTAGTGTTGGAACTGAAGTTACCATTGGTCAGACCAGCAGTTAGTAAGGAAAGCTCCAAATGGACCAGATGAACTAGAAACTCACAAGAATAACTGAATCCATGAATATAAACTGAATTCCCCACATGTCTCTGACCCCTTCCACTCTCAATACCACCAATGACTGGAAAGAGAAAACAGCATCCTTCACCATGGAGCTGTGTGTGTATCTGGCCAAGGACTGAGAAATTGAAGGGGCATATTCAGTAGGAGCTGGAGGAACTGTGAATTCAAGTTCTGCTGCACATCACTGGGGTGAGCCAGCAGGATCCCCAATAGTGTATATGAGCTGCTGCTATGCCTGGTACCCAACCAGATAACACTAACCTTCAGAGTATTAAAAAAAAAGGATTGCTACTTCACTTCTGCCTTAAATCTTGCACAAAATGTCACTTGTGGTCAATGCTAACTCTTAGCCATGCAGGAAAGGAGATGCTGGGAGCAGCCATACTTTTGGTTAGGTAAGTTGTTACTGTACAAAGCCACATAGTGAGGTCATTCTAAAGAGAATACCTCTGGGCACACAGATGTATAGTAGAGACCTCACACTTTGGAGAAAGATGTCTTTTCAGTTCATCCCAGTAAAAACGTGAATTTATATAATTTTTAAAGAACTCCATCAAAGTATTTTTTGTACAATTTGAAATATTCTATGGCATATTTATAGAATTAAAAATAAAATGTACATCATTTGAGCTCTCATCATTTAATATGTTTAAATTTCTTTCATGCTTCTTCTAGTATAAATTTTAACGAACTCATATACAAATTTAGTTTCCACTAACTGGCATTCACTGAATTCTTCAGGCTATAGTTTTTGCACGTGAATACTTGATTAATAGTGTTTAACTGATTTTGAACAAAATGCAACCAAAACTCAAAGGACTTGATTATTTATAAAGTTAATACTATTGTAGGACCTAGGTTAATTTATAAAGTAGTTCTTCAATATTTCAAATTGAAAACCTAATTGATAAAAAAAATCAATGATAAGCAACAAAGAAAGGAAAATCATATAGGCATGGTAAAAATATTTTTAAAAGTTATTTTTATATGTGCTTAGTCATAAAATCTTTGAACTTCATTAATTTAATTTTGAGTATATAAGATGTAAAATTTAACATCTATTTCAACTAAAATCTAAAATGAATGAAATCAAGAAAAAGAGTCATTTGATCTAAATGAAAAGTCGTGTTTGGTAGAATGATATGCAATTGAACCGCTACAGCTTTGCATATCAAACCATCATTTGTCGGTATAGTCTTCTTAGAATAACTACTAGCATTTAAAGTAGAGATGACATTTCTTCAGCAGATCCATGTCTTTTGATTCTCTTGAAGTTAGTAATATCACTAAGATCCTTTCATGGTAAATGGTAAATGTCAATATATGTTTTGTGTAGCTTACAAACTTGCATCAACTTTTTAAAGTATAAATTCACAATTTAAATTTTCTTCAAACATGGGCTTTTGTTTTGTGCTTATCACTGCCTAAAGAGTTTATTGCAAAATTAAAAAACATTATAAAATATTAAACTAAATAAATAGTTGTAGGTTCTGACTATACACTAAAGTAGCAAGAGCACAGACTACTCTCTTATGGTCCATGATAGGATTACTGTGATTCTCCACAGAAGTTAGCACTCTTTGGAGCATTCTTTTCTCCACAAACATATGTGAAAATTCTGAATCAGCCTTCCTTGCCATTCTTATGAGGGTTGATCTTATTTAGTTCGATATTATCAAATTGAGATTTTTCTGAATATTTCTTAGTCTAGAAAGCTGTATATATTTTTTACACTGACCTAATTGGTAGAGATGGTTGTTAAATGCAAATCATTTTATTCATTTAGAAAACTTCTAAAATTATAGTTTTTGCTGCAACTGAAAACATATCAACTCTTTAACACTCTAACCTAGGGTTCACATTTTTAACCAATCAGGAAGCGCTTAAAACAGAAAAATAATTTTATCCTGCTAGTCTATTTTATAAATTGTTACCAACTATGTTCAGTTCTCTCTAGTGCATCATCCCCAAAATGTTGTCTTTACCATTTTTTTAGTCCTCTTATGAAGAAAGGTTCTTCTCTTGCAACTTAAGCCTACACGATTCTTGCTTACAGGAATATGTTTTGGATTTTAAAAATTTTGTTTGGCTTTGTTTTGAACATAATGCCCCATTTGCACTTTCTTATTGTAGCGTGTCACTCCCTATTTCAGAAACTTTCCTTGAGGAGTTTGGAGTAGTTTTTTTCCACTCAGAACATCATTGATTTATGTGTATGAGCTGCTGTAAAGTACAGTGATTGCTTAAAAACACTGTAGTTACTTAAAAAAAAGATGACTTTGATTGTGTGTGTTTTGTTCCCATCACAATAACACTTTGCAGGTGATTATTAAATTAGAGATTTTCTTTGTTTTTCTAACAAAAAAGCCCCTTTTATGTCAGCACCAATTATGAGTGGTAATTTTTCACATTTTACAAAAGATTTTTCTGTCCTACCTCCACACCCCACCCCCAGATAAAGAAGGGCTTTGACATTCTATGACAGGAAGGATTTTTTTGCATACACAGTGCTTTTGACTTTTCTTTTTAAAAAATCTGTTGACTCTATTGAAATGTGACAGGACAATATTTAACCTGAATAGAGGCATGTTGACTCCTCTTATTAAAAGTGACAGTTAAGGACGTTTCTCTCTTTATTCTTTCTGATACACGCAGACAAGTCTTCACTGCTAACTAGTATACAAAATCAAAAACAAAAAAATAAGCCGCGAAGAGATGACTACCTTATAAACAATATATGAATGACAATCGCAAGTTTAATCTAGCAAAGAAACCTTTTTTTATCCTTTAAGAAAATTAAAGCCCTTTCAAATTAGCTTGATATATGAAGACATACTGACATCATCAATTTTCAAGTATTCACTCTTCTCCCTAGCTGCCTTTCCCTCTCAGAGATATGGAATGTTCCACCAAGCCCTGGACAGAATCACAGCGACACCTACAGAGAGTCCAGGCCTCATTTGAGTCTCATGTAGAAGCTCTGTGTCTTGTTTCTCGAAATTCCTTTGCCTATTTTTCTCACATAGGACAAAAACAGTGGCTATGGATTTTGTCTCTGAGTTCCCTACTAACTGGCACTTGGTCTCTGTCTAAAAAAAAAAGGCTGGAAATATCAAGCTTTCAAGGTTTTTCTGTCTTGTTGGACTAATAAAGAGCCTCATTAGCGTGAATGAGGCTTAAGTTCCTTTGAGTTGTGCATGGAGTGGGCCTCTTGGGAAGAGTACAATTGGGGACTTGTTGCCAACTTTCAAACTAGGCAGAAATCCTAGGGAATTTAGGGGTCTTTGAGTACTTGCCCACTCTTCTCAGCTTCCAGGAATCAGATCTCTTAAAAGGAAGTGTTGGCTTCTTTATGTATAATGTACTAGATATTATGTGACATAAGTAAGCTACCCACTGAGACACACACACACACACACACACACACACACACACACACACACACATATATATTTTTGTAAGAAGGGTTGCTATTATATAAGGACTAGAGGCCCGGTGCATGACATTTGTGCACTGGGGGAAGGGGGAGCTCCCTCAGCCCAGCCTTGCACCCTCTTGCAGTCCGAGAGCCCCCAGGGGAGCAGGCCTAAGCCAGCAGTAGGATATCCTTAGCACTGCCATGGAGGCGGGAGAGGCTCCCAACACCGCCATTGTGCTTGCCAGCTGTTAGCCCGGCTTCTGGCTGAGTCGCACTCTTCCTGTGTGAGCACACTGACCACCAGAGGGCAGCTCCTGAATTGAGCATCTGCCCCCTGGTGGTCAGTGCGCATTATAGCGACCAGTCATTCCACTGTTCGGTCGATTTGCATATTAGCTTTTTATTACATAGCATTAATGGTGGATTAATTTTTGTTGTACTTCAATTTGAACTGTAGCAGAATCATGAATGGAACCATTTGCTATGGTACAGGCAATCACCTCTTATTCTCATTTCCCTACTGAACATTCTCTTCTCTGCATATCACCAAATGAGGGTCCTTTAAATGGTCATCAAGTTTAAAAAAACAAAAACATTTTTGTTGTGGAGAGTCAGAAAATAGTTTGTTTCACGGAAGCCTTCTATATTAACCACACAGAAGAGTTAGTCTTTTAGGTGTTGATACTGATCTGTCTAGTTTGTCTCTAGAAATTACCTTGTTTTTTTTTGCCTAATAGGGGCCAGATGAGACACCTTGCCAAGGAAGCCTATAGATTATGCTATGGAAGTAATTCTAGCTTTCTTCTCTCTTGAGTGTCTGTCTCTATGGGATACAATAGTTCCTAGGGTAAAGGAGCCTGCCCTCGGGTTTTCAGGTATAAAGGTGTTAGAAAACATTAAACATTGGTGTGTAAGATTCAGTTCCTGTCCTTTGGTGTGTTTAGACTGTGGAAGAGACTGCCAACTCTGTTATGGTGTTTTAGTTTGGTTTCCCTCCAAACAGACTTCAGAACAAGGATGGTTCAATTGGAATACCAGCTCATGAGCTGTGTCCTGGGGATTTTCCATATTAGAAAAAGCCACGACTCTTGGGTAAACAGTGAAATATAAGGCTGAAAGACACAGAAAAGCAGATCTCAAGGTTGAAGATCAAGAGTAGAGCCACTAGCTAGAGTCAGGAGCTGAATCCTAAAAGCTGAATGGGAACAGAAGAAAATCTAAGGTCCTGGATACTTGTTATAAACTCTGATTATAAATAGTCTTATCTTATTCTTGAGCTGCCACAACCTCTGGTTAGATTAATTCTGTTTAGGGTAAATATTGGGTTAATGTATGAGTCAAACATCCTTTCAGGGAGGATTTTTCCTCCCCTTTTAGACTGTCTAATCCTACCACACCTCTTTGATCCCAGTAGCCTCTGGGTACATGGGGAATAATATATCTTCTCAAAGGAGCCAACTGGAGAGGTTCCTTGGTATGTGGGCTATTCCTGGGTCTCCCCTATGATATGGGTGGCTTGGGTATTCGGTGTAGATGCCCATTGAGGTTCAATCTGATATAGCTGGTTTTTCCAGGTGTTGTGTTGGTCTGGTCCTTGCCTTTGGTCCCCTCCATGTGTGGTGTTTTCTGGACTCCACTTTCCTTACCAATTCTACATCTACCCCTTGGAAGCATGTGGTCCTTCTTGGTTGCTCATATTCTGGCACAGGCTCTGAGAACGAGGGTGCTACCTCTATTCCCATGCTCCTCAACAGAGAGTGATTTTTGCCCCTCCCTGGGGGACATTGGCAACATCTGTAGGCCTTTTTTATTGCCCCAAACTTGTGGAGCAGGGTTCTGTACTGGCATCTAGTGGGCAAAGGCCAAGGATGCTTTTTAAAACATTCTATGTGTAGGTTAACCCACACAACAAAGAAGTATCTAGCCCAAAATGTCATATTGCAGAGGCTGAAAATATCCTTCTAGTCCATCCTTTTAAACACCTTTTCCCACCATTTCCAAACAATGTTGCCCAGTAGCATGTTCTCTTGGCACCATGCTTACAGTGGGTACTATTTCAGAGGCCTTCCATTTGCCTGACCTTTACCCTGAGAATCAAAAAGCAAGCCCCATCATATTGGAAGGACCACCACCCTAAGTGAGGGTTTCTATCATCCCTTGGTCCCAGTCTTTCCCTGGAATGTTGACTCCAAAGAGGAATTGAAGGTACTTGTATCTGATTTATTATTTGCTTCCTCTTCATGATATCCTATATTTACTCTGCTCCAAGGCTAATGGATATGGGTGTCCTAGGCTTACTAGGTGTACCAGTTAATAATGCAGTATCAATAGATGGAGTTACAAATATGTTGATATATATGCTATTTGATATGTATGCTGTTTTGTTGTATTGATAGCAAGCTTCAAAACTTCATATGTCAAATTTGCTGAAGGTGTTAACATCATAGATATTTTTATGCTTAAAAATGTCGAATTTTGTGCCAAAAAAAAGAGCATTTGCAGGAAGTTTTAATTCATTACTTTATTTTGAAGAAAAAGTTATCATATACTTTGGGGAGCTTATAGTGAACATGCTCCATCTCAAGATCCTTGTGAACACTGGTTTAAATGCTTTAAAAGTGATGGTATCGATGTGAAAGACAAAGAACATCCAGGTCAACTGAAAAAGTTTGAAGACCAACAATTACAAGCATTATTGGATGAAGATGCGTGTCAAACTAAAAAAAACAACTTGCAGAAAGATTAAACATTGCTCAACAAACCATTTCTGATCATTTACAAGTAATGGGAAAGATTTTGAAGGAAAATGGGTGCCACATCAACTGAACGAAAGACAAATGGAAAACGGAAAAGTTATCAGTAAAATGTTGCTTCAACGGCATGAAAGAAAGTCTTTTTTTCATTGAATTGTGACTGGCAATGAAAAGTGGATTTATTTTGAGAATCCCAAATGCACAAAATCATGGGTTGATCCAGGTCAACCATCAACATCAACTACAAGGCCAAATTGCTTCAGAAAGAAGACAATGCTCTGTGTTCGGTGGGATCAGGAAGGTGTGGTGTATTATGAGCTTCTAAAATCAGGTGAAGAGAGAGAGCAAAATATTGAAAACATATTAGAAGAAATAATGACATAAAGCTTTTCCTACCTGGTGAAAGAAATAGACTTACAATTCCAGGAAGCGCACAGAACCCCAAACAAAAGGAATCCAAAGAGGACCACACCAAGACACATCATAATTAAAATGCCAAGGGCAAAAGACAAAGAGAGAATCTTGAAAGCAGCAAGAGAAAAACAGTTAGTTACCTACAAGGGAGTACCCATACCACTGTCAGCTGATTTCTCGGCAGAAACTATGCAGGCCAGAAGGGAGTGGCAAAAAATACTCAAAGTGATGAACAGCAAGAAAGTACAACCAAGATTACTCTACCCAGCAAAGCTATCATTCAGAGATGAAGGTCAGATAAAGAGCTTAACAGACAAGAAAAAGCTAAAGGAGTTCATCACCACCAAACCAGGATTACATGAAATACTGAAGGGTATTCTTTAAGAAGAGGAAGAAGAAGAAAAAGGTAAAGATAAAAATTATGAACAACAAAATGACATCAAATACATACCTACCAACAAGTGAATCTAAAAATCAAGTGAATTAAAAAATCAGAAGAACAGCATAGACTGGTCAATATAATAGAATCAGGGACATAGAAAGGGAATGGACTGACATTTCTTAGGAGGAAGGGGGAGTGAGTGGTGCGGGAAGAGATTGGACAAAAATCTTACACCTGTGGATGAAGACAATGGCAAGGGGTAAGGGCATGGGGTGGGGTGGGGAATCAGGTGGAGGGAAACTATGGGGGGGAAAGAAGAGGAACATCTGTAATAATCTGAACAATAAAGATTTATTTAAAAAAAATAAAATCAGGTGAAACTGTTAATACTGATTGCTACCAACAACAAATAATCAATTTGAACCACACTTTGGTCATGAAATGACCAGAATGTGCCAGAAGACATGGCAAAGTAATTTTGCTTCATGATGATGCACCATCCCAACACTTCAAAACCAGTTAAAGACACGTTAAAAGATCTTGCCTGGGAAGTATTAACCCACCCACCACATTCACCAGACCTTGCTCCTTCAGGTTACCACTTGTTCTGATCGATGGCACACGCACTTTCTGAGCAGCACTTCAAAACGTACAAAGAAGTGGAAAATTGGGTCTCTGAATGGTTTGCCTCAAAACAAGAAAAGTTCTATTGGGATGGTACCCAGAAATTACTTGAAAGATGTGGGAAATGTGTAGCTAGCGATGGACATTACTTTGAATAAAGCACTTTTGATGTTTCTCTTGAAATTATTGTGTTTTCCTTGATTTCAGAATTCTCCATTATTAATTGGTACACTTAGTAGCTCGGTCAAGAGAAGCTTTTACCTATCCATCCTTCCCTTGAAACAATGAAACTCTTTCATTTAATGGATGGTGAGAGGAATCCACTTAAAGGAAAAATTAAACAGTTTAATATTTTCAAAATATCACCCGCATCATGCTATGGCTAACAGGGTTACCAGCGAGCATATGGTGCAAGGGTATGTCAGGCAGGGGAAGGTATGGTGTTTGAGTGGCTGTCATATTCTGTAATGGAAATCACTCATTCTCGGTGTCACTGCCCACCCCTACTTTCAAGTAGCTTAAAGCATGCCCTTAATCTTGTTCCTAATAGCTGCTTATTTTGAAAGAATTAGAGTAGGGAGAAACGGGAGAGACTTAAGTAGCTCCTCAGTGCTTCACTATTCCCTTCTCTTACCTCTGACCATAAGTCTATATTCCACCCCATTCTCTGATCCCGTCAACACACACACACACATACACACACACACACACACACACACACACACACACACACACACACACACACACACAATGAGAAACTGTGCTGATAGGAGGACGATGTCTGCTTCCTTGGGGCTCTGTGCCATGTTGCTAAAAGGAGCACAGTCAGCTCCAAGCTTAGCACTTGCTGGGCCATCCTAAATGCTTCGTCACCGACAGTGTGGGCAGTGTGATAGTGTGATACAGGGAGCTGGTGGCCTGCAGGCCTGAGCACACACCTCCCTCACTGCCTTGAGGAAACAGAACCCTGTGGCTGGGGCCTGGCAAAGCATGGAGCATTAGAAATCAGGCTGGGGAAAAAATGCAGGTCTAGTTTTTTTTTTCATATATATATATATATATATATATATTTGCTTTTAAAAAATCTTTAAATTTGTTCTTCAAGAAGAAATAAACCTTTATTAGACCCTATGTATCGCTGTAAATTTGATTGACCAGATGTTTGTCAGATTTAATATATGCTGTTTAAAAAGTTGCTTTCTACATCTTGACCGGAGACCTTTCTGGTGAGAATGGAGCCAGTTTATAGGAAACAGTGAAATCATTTTTTACACCTTACAGATGCTCTAATCCCATTACAGACTGAGGTGTTTAAAATTCTTGGTGTTTTCTTGCTCTGTTTTTATGGTGTGAGTGATTCCACGGAGAAAGCCAAGGCAAGAAAATATTTAAATGAGTCATCCCCAAGGGGGTAGTGTGGGGTGGAGGTGGAGGGAGGGATGCAAGGAACAGTTGAGGTTTGTTTTCTGTATTTGGTTTGCTTTCCATTCCTGGCTACTGGCTGCAGCTGAAAGGCCACTGCTAGAACTTTGATGATTGAGGCCAAGCTCTTGGACCATAATCTAAGAAGTTGCTGAATAGAGAAGTTAAAGCTGGTTTCCCAACAATCCTACCAAACAGAACATGACTTCTATAATCCCCTAAAGTTCTCTCCAGAAAACAAGTCATTAGTGTGTTTCCTGAAAGGATGGAAGACTCAAAAGTCTACAAGGATCAGGCAGATAGCAAAAATTTCCAGTGTGGCTAATGGGAGACCCCAGGCCCCATCAGATGAATAGTACGGGTCCTCAACTATAGCCCCTCATTGCCCCATGGGGATGTGAGTCCAATAAAAGGATATTCATGAGAATTTTCCCAGTTGTTAACAAACAGAATTCATCTATGGGGTATATTTGGCCAGTGGTTTGCAGATTTACAAGTTTGGTTGTAGCAAAATGTGTGTAAATAGAAATGTACTGACTATATATATAAAAGGCTAATATGCTAAGTGTCCAACCATCTGACCAGTTGCTATGACGCACACTGACCATCAGGTGGCAGACACTCACCGCAGGAGCTGCCATGATGCGCACGGGCCATTTACAAAGAAATGGCATGCGGACCTGGTGCTCACAAAGCAACACTTGACTTCCCCCAAGTGGGACACAGGCCCCGCCACCACCCCGGAGTGATAGCCCACCAGAGCAACAGCCCACCAAATCACAGCCCACCAACGCTGCCGAGACCCCATGGCACAAAATGCGGCCCACAGCCCAGCCCAGCCCAGAAACGGTTGCTATAGGTGCCAGGTAATGATGTTACATAGCAACACCTGGCTTCCTCTCCCTAGCAACTAGCCTCCCTGCAGTTTCTTCAGCCCATGAACACCACTTGCTTTATAGCCAGGTGGAAACATTTTATACTTTAACCAAATGTCTGTGAAGTGTTTTCCCGTGCCTCATCTCATTTGATCCTCACAGAAGTCCTGGAGTGGATGGATAGGATACTCAGGGGAATCCTATTTTCTTTTCATTAGCTGGAAAATGGATATTTAGAAAGTTTAGAAACTTGACCCTACTGAAAAGAAGTAAGAAATGGTGGACCTTGAAAATGACTTCAGATTTTCTCTCTGCACAGAATATAGTCAAACACTGATGCAGTTAAATATTTTATCCTTTGTTCTCACTGCGTGATCTACAATAATAATCTGCTTCGTGTTGATATTTACTGCTGTGTTGCTAACAATTACCTGAAAGAGAATTTGGGGTGCTACACTGGTCTGGAAAAAGTTTAGCTAAATCAGAAAGCAGGTCTAATTAAGCAGGTTTATTCTATATATATAAAAGGCTAAATTGACTCGCACATGTGCAAAACTTATAAAGCTCTTGCTGGTGCCAATCGCACACGTGTGTTTTAATCTATCATTGTCGATTGTAAATTTGGTTGACACTTCTATTATAGAGAAAGGGCGAGTAGCAATATTAAAATATTTCTTCTAATTTCCTTTCAATGTGCATGAATTTGTGCACTGGGCCACTAGTGTATAGATAAGTAGTTCCCAAATTTGAATGGCCAGGACTAGTAAAATGTTTTTAAGAGTTTGACACAGGAATTGTCAGCTTTGTTGTTGTTGTTGTTGTTGTTATTGTTATGTAAGGGTATTAAATAGACACCGTTATTATTTACCATCACCACTATATTTTATAAAAAAAGGGATATTTAAATAATCTCACCTTCCCCTCCCCTCCCCCCCCCCCACACACACACTTCCCAAAAAAGAGTAGGAAGGATACCATCTCAGACTTAAGGGCGGTTTTGAATATGAATAACTTTATGGAAAAATCTTCAAATTATCCTCTTGTTTCTAATTTTCTAGACCAGTGGTGATCTATAGACCATTGCCAAAGTTATCCTACACATTGAGACCAGCAGACATTGTTTTTTTCAACTATTTGCACCATTAGATGTTCTTGGATTTTGTCACCTTCCTCACCTTTCTTGCTGTCTATTGCTTCTGTACCTTAGAAGAAGCATAGCTCATTAGAGTTGGAGGAACCTTAAAGATCATTTAAATCTACATTTGAAAAAATTTTTCATGGGTTAAATCTAGCTTATTGGCTTGATAACTGGAACTATAATTATTTAAGTCACACATGGGAATTTTGTTTAAATTATCAAAATAATACAAGCAAATAGAAGAAAATAAATATTGCCCCAGTTATATTTCTAGGTGATGCCCCTATAAACATTTCAGTGTACCCTCTCAATCTTTTTTTTAATTGTATATTTGTTTGGGATCCTACTCTCTGTGCTCTTTCTATATTTTCACTTCAAGAATAGATTGTGAATATTTTTAATTTCTCAATAACCTTAAACAAAACTTCTTAATGGCTGACTAACATATTTTGTGGCACAATTTAATGTTTTTGGTTGTATATTCATATTCTTTTTCATTTTTAATTTTCCAAAGAACACTAGAATAAATATTGTAGCTGTAGAAACTACCTTCTGAATAATCAGTTTGAACCAACAGTGAGCCATTTTGTTAAAATGGATCACAAACACTGGTGTCATCAATGGGAGGGAGAACATTTGCACTATGTCATCTAGCTTCAGCATTTAACTTTGTGTCAGGAAACCAGTGGGTATTGACAAGTTCTATACTAAGACAGTTGGGAATTAAGTACGCACGATTCAGCCATTATTCTTGGAAAGTGATAGGAAATGCCTAGCTCCAGTTTTATCTAATAGATTTAAAACAATTCTAAAATGTGTCCTTTGTAGAGAGATTTAGAATCTTTTTGTGTTACATCCATTTTGCATAGGAATGTTGGAAATCTTCCTTGTGAGCCCTTCTTATCCAGGTTATTGGAGGCAATTTCATCAAATATGTCATGGTTTATATTCCCATTCAGAATTTTCTCACCACATGGGCCACTTTACAATTTAGTTCTTTCTTAGGGAAAAAAAACCCCACACTTTTCTATAGATTTGGGCATATCTAATTTTCATGCAGTTGTATTTCATGGAATATTCTGCCTGCTGCACTTTGAACTATCTTCTCTGAATTCGGAGATGAGAGAAAAGAACTTACACATTTGAAAGAAGTTTAATTTTGGTGCCAAAGAATCAGAACAAAGTGTGAGAAAATTTCCTGGTTCATAAAGTTAAGGTTAATTTGGGAAAATAATGTTGGTGTCCCAGATAGCTTGAAATTGAATTCTGATGGTTGGAGCTTGTTTAATTCACTCTACCTTTTTCATAAGTCCTAATGAGCAATGCTCCAAAGCACGGTCACCCAGTTGAGTATGATATCTTCCTCCTTGGTTCTTTGAATTATTATCTCTTAGTGGAATATGAATACATGTTTATTCTCTGTTGATAAATTAACATGTAAGTTCCATGAGGGTAGGGACCTTGTCCTTTTGTTAATAGCTATAGGCTCAGTACCTAGTTGAGCCTTAAGCAGATGGGAAGGGCTGAATAGCTATTGAGGGAGTGAATGAACGAATGAACCATCAAAACTGGGTAATTTACTAGAGTCATTATTTATGCCAGCTAATAATAATTTTCCTTGGTTGTGCACAGTTTCCAGAATCAGGTTATTGTTCTCATGGAGACTGGGTCTACAGCAGGTAAATCAAAGAGCATCTCCTTGCATGCATCTTAAGAACCCCCGAAGAAATAAAGCCTTAGAAGGAACGAGTGGGAACACTGTGACCAAGTGTGGCCTGAGAGGGCGTAATGTTCCAAAGGAACATAGGCTATCTATACTATTTATGCCGTGGAGCACTTGCTCTGTGCTTGGGTACCAAGATACTCTATGCAAGCAGCCTTAGATACTAGAATAATTCATTGTCTTTATGATTTTGAGGGTATCTTTTTTCATAGACTATTTTCTGTATTATATTAATGGTAAAATTGCCCTCTTTGATCATTTTGTTGTCTTTCTCAGTTCTTTCATGTAGTTAGCAATTAGAAACCAAGGAGGGCAATAAAAAGAAAGTTGATATGTTTATGTTTTGGAATTGTCTTACAAAAGGGACTGTGTATCCTACATTTATCCCTAACCCAAATCATTCTTCTTAGTTAATATTGTTCTAGGCCTATTTAAGCATTACAATAAATTAATAAATTCATTAGAATTGAATACTAGTTTACTACGCCATCCCTTGAACAAGGTTACATTTATTTGGAGACCTGAAGGGTCATAAAATAGAGGACCTTTTTGTGGCAGAGAGCAGTGTGGTACAGAGGAAAAAACTAGGTTTTGTCACCATAGACCTTGGCCAGAGGTCTGGTACATAATAGGTACTCAATAAATATATGTCAATTTAAATGATCTAATCCTTTTGTGCTTATTTGACCATTTGCGCAATGCAAGTAAAAGTAATTTTCTGTGATTCTCAGAAGGACTAAAGATGCTTATAAACACTTAGCATATTATAGACATTCAATAAATAGCAACGACCACAAGCTATATGTTATAGACTGAAACTTTATTCCTCAGATGTGATGGCTTTAGGAGGTGGGGTCTGAGGTGATTATAATTCGATGATGTCCTGCAGGTAGAACTTTTTGATGGGGATTGGTGCGCTTATGTATGAGAGAGTCTGCTCCCCCTCTCTGCTCTCTGTCACACAAGGATACAAGGACAAGTACGTAGTCTGCAAACAGAAAGAGAATTTTCACCGCTGCCCTCTAGATCTTGGATTTCCAGTTTCCAGAACTGTGAGAAATAAATATATTATAAGCTACCTGGTCCATGACACTTTGTTACAGCAGCCCACACTGATTATGACACTGTGTTTACCAAACCACTTACAAAGCACCAGAGAGCCTTGTAAACATTTCCATAAGGCCCTGATTTCAAAGAAGCCACATAAAGAGTATGTATAGCCTGCCCGATGCTTTACTGCCTCTGTATCTATCTTTTTCTTCATCGGGCTGTAATGCTCTTTATTTTCCATAAATGAGTGAGATCATGTGGTATTTTTTTTCATTGCCTGGCTTATTTCACAAAGGACTTGTATGCATGCATGTAAGCACAACCAATGGACACAAGACACTGTTGGGGGGGGGGGATGAGGGCATGTGACAGAGGTTAGGGGAGCTGGGGGAAGTCAATGGGGAAAAAAAGGAGATATATGTACTACTATGTGTAATACTTTAAACAATAAATAAAATTTTAAAAAAAGAGTGTGTCTAGGTAAGGGTAGATAGTGTGCATGTGGATGCACCAGTTAGGAAGAATTCTAAAGGGAGCTTCACACTTGTTAGGGTTTCTGTTAATCACAGAGGGCAAGCCTAGTTCACTGAAATAGGTAAGTACTTTAGGTCAGTGAATCCAAGGATTGGGAATTTAACAGCTGAAATAGGGTTATGTAATACAATATGGAGGAGTGAGGACTGTGGCAAATTGCTAAAGATAGACCCTGCCCAGAAGTATTCAGATTTTGAAAATATCATGTTGCCAAACAAAATGTGTCTTGGACTGTACATGGCTTTCACACTGTTATTTAAAAAACACACACAAAAACATGAATCTATTGTCCTAGTTTCCTGATGAGAAAGTTCATAATATTAACAAGGAAGGAAAACAGATAAATTGTTGCTATTCTCTGAATAATCAGAATAAAAATGAACACTATATCGTAGATATTATATCAATAAACATTTATAGAAATAAATGGCCCATTTTACAAAATTTGGAAAAAATGGGAAGTATTGGAGAAAACAAAATTACCTGTAATAGTATCACCTGAAGATAACTCCTCTTTATATTCTAAGTGTAGTCTCCCAGAGTTGTTTCATGCAGACATATAGTCATCACAGAATTGTAAAAAATTGAAATCCCACCATATAATTTGTTTCATTTAACTCAATAGAACTAGTGTATTTTCCTATGTCATTAAATGCTACTATGAAAGCATGATTTTAAGTGGCTACATGACATTTTATCATATGAATGGACCAAATTTTGTTACCATTTAACAACACTTAACCACTGAAATGAATATTTAGATTATATATTATTTTTCTCTCTTTTAAATGATATTGTGACTTTTTTATATATATAGCACCTACATGTAATTCTCCCGACTTTAGGATCAATTTCTAAACACTGAAATTTGTGGTCAAACAGCATGAATTTTTTAAGAGTATTAACAAATATCACCAGATTGTCACCCAGAAAAGCTGTACCAATTTATACCCTTGCATTCTATGTGTGGACCACTTTCTATACCAGAGACTGTCACTAAAATAATGAAACTGCCAGTGTGTTAGATATAAAATGTTATTTTTGTCCTATTTTCAATTTCATTAATTATTAGTATTTATTGGTGCATTATATTTCTTCTTTGTGAATCTTATTTTAATGCTTTTACCCTTTATTCTGTTTATTATTCATCAGTTTCATACATATTTATGACACAGCTACTATGTACCAGGTACTGTTCTATGCATTGATGAAACAGTGCAGAAAGCAGAAAACACCTGTGTAAGAATTAAATGAAATCATGTCTCTAATACCCTTAACAGAGTAGTGTCTGACCCATTCAAGACTGCAGTAAGTTATCATCCAATCATTCTTGGTATACTAATGAGAATCTCTATGCCCGCACCATCAGATACTGGTTTGGAAGGAAGATGTTTCTGAAATTTTTCCTATATTGAGTTGTTTAGCAATGACTTAGGTGTTTATGGACATGACTGTGAACTTCACATAAATATATATCTCTAAATTGTAATCAATTCCCAAAATGCTGGTGACCACTCAGGTGCCACCTGATGAGAAAGGACGTATAAAAGAGTCGACCTGCAAAGAGTCACCCAGTGTATCTTACTTCTGCATATTTTACAAAAGCAAATGACTCTTTGCCATGGTCTCTCCCAGGGCCTCACAGATATGCTCTAGATATCTACCCCTGAGTGGGGTAGATATCTACCCCTGAGTGGGATAGATATCTACCCCTGAGTGGGATAGATATCTACCCCTGGGTGGGATAGATATCTACCCCTGGGTGGGGTAGATATCTAGAGCATGGATAACATCACTCAGATCCCATGTTAAGATGGAATCATTGAAATATAGTTAAAAAGTGAAAGTTCAAAATTGCCAAGATTCTTGTTTTTCCTTTTTGCTACACAAGTTTGTATATGTTAATCTGGTGTGCACTGTAGTGTTGTAGTTGAGCATGTGGCATCAAGGGTGACATAGAATCGGGCAGCCACAATCAGAATTGCAGGTTTTATGGGACTAATCCCATTATTGGTCCTGATTTCAACATTGGTCCTGATTTCAATATAGTCTAACACAGGAGGGCTGGTTTTGTTTTTAAACACAATTCAGTTCATGGTCTAGCCACAGAAGGCCAGTGTCCAAGAGGCTTCCAGATCTGGCTATTTCAGCTTAACCTCAGTCCCTCTAACTGTCTGTTTGCAAACATTCCTGCCAAATAGGAGCTGTGAGGGAGGGCGGAGGGGGGTTGTGCACTTTTAAGGGTTGGCTCTTGTCCTCGGAGGATGGAGAGGTAGGGGGCTGGGAATAATGGAGAAAGGATAACATGTTAGGTGTCGAATTTATATCAGAATAAGTGTGTCCTTTCAAGAAAGCACCAATTGGAACAAAATCCTCACCCTTTACCATGAGCAAACCGGTCACTTCATTCTACAGTTCGATGGCTGTTGAGCTGCATAGGTCTGAGCCAGAGGCTGGCGGGCTGTACGCAAAGTGCTGTGTAATTGTGCAGTTTTTTTGGGGGGAGGGGTCTGCCTTTGGAACAATGTCTCATAAAAATCTTAAGCGGCTATCACTTTTCATGGCTAATGAACTGCAGAACTGGGGATGAGATCCAGAGCCATTTCTTGGATTAAATCTTCGGAGCCTCAAAGAGGACTGTGTATAGGGACCTGGGGGGGGTGGGGGGGGCAGGCCTGGACTGTGGGATGAAGGGCGATAAGCTCTGACCTTTCTCACTGAGCCTAGAGACCTGCTTGAAGAGCACACCACCAACGAATCAAGTCGGGACGTGAATATCAAAAGGCTTGTTGGAGCGGCCGTAGTGCTTTTAGTGTGATTTTCTCCCCTCTGTTTGTTTTCCATGTGATTTCTAAGAGGTTCTTTCAGGGTTTAGGAAATATTTGAAGTAAAAAGCATTTATATTCACATATCGATCAGAAACCAAATGGTGATAGCCTTTGGTGAACCGTGTGTGTGTGTGTGTGTGTGTGTGTGTGTGTGTGTGTGTGTGTGTGTGTGTGTGTTTCGGGGGGGTGGTCTGGAAGTCTCTGGCACAAAGAAATGAAGTATAATGGAAAGTGGGGGGGTCTCTGTTAAAGGTGGGTGGTCTATTGAGAAAGGCAGTCAAGGCAGATTCAATCCCTGATGCACTCATGTAGATTTAAAAAAACACACAAAACAACCAAATAAATACAGGTCCATTTTCCCTTTATTTCCCACAAAATACAATGTCTGCAGGTGCCTTTGCTCTCAGAGGAAGAATGACAGTGAGCTGGAGCCCAGGTACAACTGCATTAAAAATATTTCAAATAGGTCCCAACTAGATCGCCTTGTCTTTCATCCGCTTTTCTTTCTGAGCTACTGAAAATTTCTTTTTCCTTTAAAATGTTTTATCTGCAGGTCTGTGGTGCTTGCACTCATTTCCAACGAAGGACATGAACATTCTTGCGTATGGCAAGGTGAAAATAATTTTATTTTCATCACTTCCCTCACCTCCCCCACCCCAACCTTGTGATGGATTTACTTGAAAAAAAATAATGACGGGGCTTCACAAACTGGCCTGACAGTTGTGATGCGGAGAGCCAGCCGGCTGAGTATGGACGGTGAGGCATCTCTGTACCTATTATGGCAAAAATCGATAATGCTTTCTGTAAATTGCTCCTCCCAAAGGAGCCGAACAAATGCAGGAGACAGGGGAAGCCATCATTCTGTGTGAAGGCTCCGCACACTTGGACCAGTGCAATTATGAGCAGGAGGGTGGTTTGTTTGGTCTATGTGCATCTGTGTGTGTGTGAGTGTGTGTGCGCGCGCATGCACACGCATGTACACAATTCAGAGTAGGAATTTGGGGGGAGGAGGGAACTTACGCGTCATAGAATTTTAATTGTCCAGGTCTCTCAGGTACATCCTTCCATCTGTCCTTTGAAGGTGGGAGTGCCTGGAGTCCAGTTACCCCAGTAAACCTTTTGGAAGTTTCAATGGGTGGATTGAGGAGAATAGGCAGCCTATCTAATTGTTAATTTTCTTGCCGAGGACTTATTATTCTGTCTCTTTTCTGGAAATTCTTTTGTCAGGGATTTTGGAATTCCATATTGGATCTATGACTGTAAACAACCTTGTATGTCTGGCTGTTTCAGAATTTTCTTTATGATAGAAATCTCTCATCTTTGATATTTGAAAAGATAATATATTACAAGTTCCTTTAGGAACTATTTGTTCTGTAAGATTATGACTTCCTTTCACCCTACCCCATCCCACCCCACTCCTGAATTACAGAAGGGAATGGGAGATATTTTCATGGTGCTGATTCTTGTGGGCCACTACTAGATTTCCTTTTTGTTCTAGCAGGAAAAAATTAATTAATTTTTAAAATTAATTACTGCCATGAAGTACAAGTTGATGGGTTGGATATTTGGAGTACCTGAAATCCAAATGTTTTTATAGTTCATTGTTTAAATAACTAAGATTGAGAAGAAATCCACTCTGTTGGAAATACCTTTGGATTTAGAAACCAGAAAACCTACATATAATGATGAGCTATGCTTACTTACCAACACAACCCACTGCACATTTTAGCTCAGTGTCTTCATCCATAAAATGGGAATGGTGATGTCCATCCTTAAGCTCTCTTACAGGTTGTCAGAAAGTTTTATGAAAATCCATTGCAAACGTTTGAGTCATATAAAATATTATTAGCATTAAAGAAGGTAAGGTCAGGCCTCGGCATACTTGAATGGGAAGGCCAGGTGGGTCTGCCCATGGTCATACAATGCCAACATGTTTGATAACATTTGGCCTCGGGCACTATGTATGAAGTGTCCATATTCATGGAACATGGGACTATAAGAAAACTAGGCTTTAACCCATGTTAGAATTGATCATGTATGTGAGTGGGAAGTGAAACTGTGGCCATTCAAGTAGTTGGAATTTTAGCTGAATAGCACCATCTGACAAAACCACGTTTCTCATGGCATCCAGCTTGAGTCAGGCAGTTGGACGGGGGTTGATGTGGCATCCTCAATTCAGAGATCATTGCAATTTCAGTGGAGGCAATAGAGAAACAGAAGGCACTATTAGAAGGCAATGAAAGCTGAGAGAGAGAGAGAGAGGGAGAAAGAGAGAGAGAGACACTGAGACTTAGACTTTATCTGGGAGACGAGACTGTGAGAGATTCCAACTGTTCTGTTTAAATTAATGGGAAGAGGACTAATGGCTTAGTGAGTGAGAGGAGTCTGTATGAACCATGAGTAAGAAAGTAAGAAACAGGAAAGGGCGGAAGGGCAGATGGTGGGACAAGGGGAAAAGGAGACTACGTAAAGACTAACATTTTAAATAAGGGAAGTGAACACACTGGAAAGAATAAAAAATAACCACAATCATCATGACCCAAGGAACACTTGTTCCCGTTGATTAGGAAGTTGGGAGTATAAGGTAGCACACCTGTGGAAATGAATTAGGCAGACAGCTCCAGGCACAAGCAGAAGGTGGCTCAGAAAGTGGGTGATTTAGAGGGCAGGTGGATGGGTACTTGGGGACATACTTGAGAAAGAGGCACAAATACCCTAGGAAGGAATAAAGTTACTGGAATCCTACCAGATTGGTAGAACTGTAAAAGCTAGCCCTTACCTATAGAAAATGAGTAGAGAAAGTGGAGGCAAACAGAGTCACTTAACTCATCACAGTCAGGAAGTGAAGGCACATCCTTTCAAAAGGAAATGTCTGATGTCTGCCCCCTGCTGGAAGCAGCTGCCTTGATTCCTAAAGGTAGGGAAGAGGGAGCAACTGCAGAGGGGGAAAAAATTGACCTATTAAAGTCAACAATCCTAGGATCCTAATGGATCCAACTGCATTTGAATAGCATATTAAAATTACCAAAATTGTCTTTTAAAACCTACTGATGTGGGTCACCCAAGCAGCATGCTCCCCGTGGTTAATAATTAATACTGAGCATCCTGGGGAGAAATCACTGTGGATAATTGTAGCCAGTAAGTACAGTCTGGCAGCCCAGTGTGCTGCAGGTCGGAAAAGGGCAGTGTGGAGGGAATCGTACATCAAGCTGGTGCCAGCCGCTGGGTACCAGTCGTCTGCTTCCTTTGGCTGTACTTACTCTCCTGGTGGGAAAGCCTTCTAAACAAGGCTGTGAATTGGTTTTCATGCTCGCATTGACAGATTGGGAAAGCAGTTTGTTCTACCAAATTTAACAATGATATATCATTATCACAACTTTGGGGGAAATCTATAAAATCAATAAGTTTGTAGCCTGAACAGGATTTGTATCGCTTGCTTGCTGTGCTGGTGTCAAAGCGTGAGCATATGGATTGAGTCACAGCCTGAGATCAATGGAATTTGTGGACAGTGAGCTCAATAACAAGCCCTTCTGAAAAGAAATAGATGTAAAAAGCAAATTTACTAGAGTATAAAAAAAAGCTAATATCTTTTCCGTGCCTGGCTGTAAAGTGCTGTTTGGCTGCCTTTGGCTGCGGGTACTTTGAAAGCTGTCTAGGGTATGTGCTCGCAATGCTGAATGCTCCTGCGCCGGCTTCATGCATTGCATGTACAGTTGGGTGCTTCTATTTGCAGGGTTTGTACTAGGAAACTCGCCAAGAATAGGAGGGGGAAAAATAGCCCTTTATATTGTAAACTGAATAAAGAATAAAAACAGTCAGTGTGTCTGCTGGGGAAAGACCATGGTGGCTTTATTTACTTTGTGCTGGTAGGACTTGCTAATGGAGAAAAATAAAAAGGCATAATTAAATAGTTTAATGAATTCGCAGCTCTTTTGTTTGAGTGGGACAGGAACGCATGTTCCAGAGAGGCCTCACAAAGAGCTTGGCTGGCAGTGAGTTAAAAGTAGGAAATCAGTTCTTTGAAGGCATTTTTATACTTCATTATCCCAGCATGTAAAATGACTTGTACTAAACGATTGAGGATTTTATTTTTCACTCTCTCTCCTTTTTCCTAAACAATAGGGAGCATGGGGTGGCTGGTGTCTAATTCCCCTTTGGGTCCTGGAGCTGGGAGAGCAGCCAGGCTGATCACCAGGCTGGGGGCCAGTCCCCACATGGGTACAAAGCCCAGGGTTCTGAATACTGTGCAGCACCCCAAGAAGCCAGCCCGCCCTCCATCTCCACCATGTGCAAGCCCCAAGAGTTAGCACCCGTGCCCTTAATCTCTTCCTCATGGAGGGAAGCTATTTCTTGTTGCTGGCCTGGGAACCGGGGTGTCTTTTATGTTGTGTTTTTGAGCAGCCACGGTTACTTCTCCTCTCTTCAGGTGAAAACAAAGGGGGGAAATGCATGTGGGAGATGAAGCAAAGTTTGGAGCACACCGACTCTGATTATCAGCCCGGACCTGGTTTGCTTCTGTTCCATGAGGAGAATGTGCTTGGGAGGCTGGTTCTTCAGAGAAGCTCGCTGTCCACCAGCACCCAGCTGTGCCCTTTTGGCCACCTGCTCCAGCTGGCCCGCTGAGCACTGAAAGGCTGGGGAGAAGTAGGCGTGTTCTCAACAGTCAAGGGTCAAACA
This sequence comes from Corynorhinus townsendii, assembly GCA_026230045.1. Classification (NCBI taxonomy): domain Eukaryota; kingdom Metazoa; phylum Chordata; class Mammalia; order Chiroptera; family Vespertilionidae; genus Corynorhinus; species Corynorhinus townsendii. The sequence goes on from JAPDVU010000011.1 coordinate 16,195,777, forward strand.
GGGCTTGGGCTACCTGCATGGATAGTACCTTCAGACGGCATCCTGGGCAGGAGATTTCAGTGAGCTGGGTTTGCACTGATACTCTTCCTGATGACATGCTGAGGAGAAGGCCAAAAGGAAGGGGCCTTTGACCCCAGAGATAGTGGGACAGCTTGGACTTAGCACCACAAGGCATGGCATGGTGGCTGAGAGGCAGCCGTGGTACCTCTGCGCAGGCACAGGCCTATTGCTTTAAAACCATGACAGGTTCGTTGAGCTCAAGCTGCACCTCACCAACTTGGGGGTAACAAGTTGAGGCCCTGGTAGAATGACCCATTTCATTGGGTATAATGACCAGTCCTGACCACTCTTCAGCTTCCACATGAGCCTTGTGTGTAGAGTAGGCAGAATTACTGTTTTTTCAATGACTTGGTTATTTTAAGAGCTCGGCAGGTTCCTGCCTTCGTTCCCTTCCTACACTGAGCACATGGTTTCCCAAGGGGCGTGGCCACTGACAGGGCCACGGGGGATTTCCCTGGGACATGGCAGCTGCCAAAGAGCCTCTCTATAGATTTGTTATTTCTTCTTTGCAGCCAAAGTAAGGGCTCTCTCCTGAGCCTTCTGTGGCAGCACTTGGAAGGCAATGGAAAAACAACCTAGCTGGTGACACACCTAATCCATCTTTGGAGGAAAAGGCCCTCTTGAGTCTGGAAATAATGATTCTCTCTCTCTCTCTCTCTCTCTCTCTCTCTCTTTCTCTTTCTCTTTCTCTTTCTCTTTCTCTTTCTCTTTCTCTTCTCTTCTCTTCTCTTCTCTTCTCTTCTCTCTCTCTCTCTCTCTCTCTCTCCCTCTCTCTCTCTCTCTCTCTCTTTCTCTTTCTCCTTCTCTTCTCTTCTCTTCTCTCTCTCTCTCTCTCTCTCTCTCTCTCTCTCTCTCTCTCTCTCTCTCTCTCTGTGTGTGTGTGTGTGTGTCTCCATCTCTGTCTCTTTCTCTCTGGTATGTGTCTCTCTCCTATACTTAGACTTTACTGTTGCTTCCAAATTGAGAGCCCAGCATGTGGTTTCTATGCTTAGTCTTTCTGCAGCTCACTGGTGTGCCCCTAATACACCTCAGTATTGTGTCTCTGCACCCCTCCTTTGGAAGGCAGATTCCTGGTGGCCTTTTTGCTCTGTCACCTTCAACTTGCCTGAGTCAGCTGCCAGCAGCAGGGAGTTAGTTTTTTGCCAGGCTCTGAGATTTTCATTTAAAGTCTCTCATATGCCTTTAAATAGCTCATATTTGCTTATAAACAACACTGGCTATTTGTTTCTTGTTAAATTTTACCTCATAAACAAATATTACTATGTCAGCCCTAGCCAATAATTACTTAATCCTGATTTCTTTTTTTATATCTATTGACTGTAAACCCAAGATTTAAACTTTATAGGATGGTTTCCCTGTGCCCCCCTCCCTCCAGAGAGCTGATTGTGTGGTATTGGAAATGGTTGGGCCCTTATCCGTAAATTCCAGCAGGAGAATATATCTTCAGAGGTGAATATAGTCAGGCAGTTTAGTTAAACCAGCGATTCCAAAATGGACAGGCTCCACATTCTCGCACCTTCTTTGATCCGGGTACTGAAAAGTATGAAAGAAATTATTTTCACAATTAGTCCTAACTTTTGAATTACAGCATTTCTTTGGATGTAATGACCAGCTATGTGGTAATTTACAGCCAGTCCCCAGCCTTGCTGAGTAGCAGGGAAATGCTGTGAAAGTGACTGTTAATATTGATCAATGAGGGCTAGAGAGAGTTGCAGACCCTCAGCACTGCCACTTAAAGTGGGCAGGAAACCCAAATTGACCAGTAATAAAGTGTTTGAGGTTGTCTGAGGCGGCTCCTGGGGAAACTGCCTGCTCGGAGAGGGGAGGCTGGAGGAGAGAAGCTGTCAATTACTCTTGTTTGATGCCCAGTTACTGAGCAGGACTGAGTGGCCTGGGCCCGTGGCAGGCAGAGGACAGGCTGAGACCGGCCTGGATCTATCTGGAAATCTAACCTTTGTCAGTGTAGGAAGCCAGACTCAGGGGCTCCTTTCACATTCCTCATGGGTCCCAGGGCCTGGACCTCACTTGCTAAGGCCCAGTTTTCTTTGCCATCTTTCCTCCGCTGCCACACTGGGCACTAGCTGTTGATTGGACTTTGGTTTTGGCAATTATTGGAGTTATGTGGGTGAAAGACCAGACACCTAAAAAGTTAGAGTTGGGAATAAAAATCGGCTTCTGCTGGGGGCTTTGGGCATAAGTTTCATTTAAAGTAGTCACATTCTCATTACCATTTTAAGGGTAATTAACAATAATAACAGTATGGACTATGTGCTCTGATTTCAGTGCTTAAAGTATTAATTCATTTAGTTCCAAAAACAGCCCCATTGTGGGAGGTACTATTATTTTACTGATGGAATAATATATGACTGCATTTTTTATATTAATTCTTTTACTTAGGAAATTATAGTGTTGTTCTTGGGATAAGAAAGTTCTAGGACCGTGGTCGGCAAACTGCGGCTCATGAGCCACATGCGGCTCTTTGGCCCCTTGAGTGTGGCTCTTCCACAAAATACCACGGCCTGGGCGAGTCTGTTTTGAAGAAGTGGCGTTAGAAGAAGTTTAAGTTTAAAAAATTTGACTCCCAAAAGAAATTTCAATCGTTGTACTGTTGATATTTGACTCTGTTGACTAATGAGTTTGCCGACCACTGGGTTAGAGCATCATCCTGATACGTCAACGTTGCAGATTCAATCCCCCGTCAGTGCACATAAAGAATCAACCAATGAATGAGTGGAACAACAAATCTCTCTCTCTCTCTCAAATCAAATTTTCATAAAAGAGGAGCCCAGGACACTTCTCCTCAATGTCACCCACCCCCATTATTTGTTGCTGGAGACATAGATTTCCTTTAATGACCCTATGTTATGCTAGCATAATTTAGGGGTTTTGTTGTTAACCTTCCAATTTATTGGGGGAAATTGTTGCTTTAAATCAGTTATATATTCTTAACTGGGAGGTCAGTAATTTAAATAAAGCAAAAATTGAGTAACCAACCCAAACCAGATGATTGTAATCAATTTAGTTAGATTAAAAGATCAAAAAGTATTGATAAAACTGAGACTTCAAATACTTGTACAGCCATCCTGCTTTCATAAGTCTTTCCCTCTGCCAGGAAAGAGTTCTTTGTTAAGTTACAAATCTCTGTGTAACCATTTGATAACTCTTCCAATACAAGTAAATGCATTTTTCAAATTACGAAATATTTCAACTGTACAGAAAAATGTATAGAGATTAATATCTATTTTACTCACCCAGCTTTGTCAAATCTGAACATTTGCCACATTTATTTCAGCCTATGTTTTTCAACATATACAATGTTCTGAGTCCATTTGAAGATTTCCATGTGTGTCTCTCCTTAATATCATTGCTTTTTCTTCCCCTCTTCACTTCCCACAAGAATTAACCACTCCCCTGAATTTTTATGTTCACATGTGTGCCACTGTAAATGGCATATAGTTTTAATTTGCTTGTTTTTACATCTTACATAAATGTTACCACACTGTATGTATAAATCTGTAACTTGCTTTTTTCACTCCTCATTACATTTTTAAAATACCTCCATGTTTATATGTTTACTGCTTTAACTACTGTAGAGTATTCCAAAGGCCCGTTGTTGTCTAACTAAATTTGCCATCATGTTCTCCAGAGCAGGGGTTAGACATGTTTGGACCGGCTCTCAGCAAAGGGGTCACAGCATGTAGAGTGGTTATAGCTTAAATCACCAGGGAAAAGCAAATCCTAAGAAAACTGGGCAGAAAGGGTTTTTTGTTTGTTTGTTTGATAAGTCAGCATGACAACTGCTGAATTTTTAAAAAATCTTTGATTGATTCAATACACATGAGTTGTTTTATAAGATATAATTGGCTGCTGAATTATGTTTTAAACTCCAAATTCAATCTTAACTGACTTGTTTGGATTGAAATGGACAAAACATACTAATTCAAAAAATATTAAACTCCTACTGTGTGCATACACAGTGGTAGGAACCCCAGCGGAGGAAGAAATTGTAAAGTAAGAATGGCAGAAGACAAGTAACTAAAATACCAGTAGAAAAAGCACCGTAAAGGTGGGATGAGAAAGCATTCTGATCTTTAAAAAGGAGAGAGATTCTGGGTTGGTGTTGGGGGAATAGGATATGGTGCATTGAACATCTGGTACATGAAATAGTTTGTGAAGGATCGAGAACTGTGTTGCTCATAAAGAAAACACCTTAGGCAAAGGAACAGAAGTGGAAAATTCTAGGTCTTGTTACAGGGCTATCAGGCAGTTTAGTTTGCCAGACCTTCCAGAGTATGAAGAGGATTAGGTGGGGTAGTGCTGAATGGGAGGTTAGCCTAAGCCACACTGAGCCTTTGATGCTTGTTTAAGATCTCTCGTTGGTAGCCATGGTGATGCTCTTGGAGGCATATAGGAAAAATCACCCCATAAGTGACTTCTAGGTTGCTTGGAACCATAGGAGGCTGGAAGCTGTTGATAGGCTTAGCGTGCATTTGGCAGGGTCTCTGAGATGCAACACCAGCCTGGACCACTTTACTGTCAAAGGAACTGTCACAAGCAGTTGAGAGAGACCTTTTGGGGGGCTGACTGAATAGGACAGCTGATTGGATATGGGTTCCAGAGAGAGTCAAAATTTGAGGGTCAGGGAAAGCTTACTAGGAGAAGAGCAGTTCCTCAACAACATAGGGATGGCAGGGGGAGTGTTAACTTGTGGGATGGGGAGAGCAGAGTGGATGAAATTGTTTTGAACACACTCAATTTTAAAGCACAAAACAGGACAACTCAGTAAAGACTAGGGGGTTAGAACTTAGTAATCACGACGGGGAGAATGGGCAAAGGCTTCAATCGCTCCAGGTGAAAAGAAGCAGCACCACAGAAAGCCATGAAGAGAGAGTTCAAGGCCTTTAGGAAATATGGCTAATCTGTGAGTCAATAGAGTAACAGAGTGTTGGTGCCTGCTCATATTCTCTCACCTTTACTATTTCAGTGCATACTGGCCAAAAATCCAGCTGCTGGCACCTGTTTGTCTAGCCTCTGGGATCCACTTTGCTGCTCGCACCCCAGACCTGAATTCCCCATTGAACCAGTGACTGAGGGGAATTTGTACAATGGTGGGTTGGAGTTGGCTCATACTGGTTTCAAGATACGGTTGTTAAATATTTTCAGGAATTTTGTTAAAACACAGCTGTTATTAAAAATTAAATTGTATACATTTACAATTAAGTAAGTTTTATTAAAAGTGAAGGTAATCAACCACCACTTTATAATTATGTTACTACATTTTACAATTCCGTGTGCTCTCATCTTATGTATCTATAGTCAGCAATACTATATAGTGGTGGCTGCTGGGCCTCTGTTCCTCATTGACTGTATTCAATGATGTTATGTTGATGGTTTGAAATCAGCCATGGTGGGAGAGTATTTACACCACGGAAAGGAGCAGATGCTACAGTCACTCAGCTCCCTCCCACCCTTGCTGGACAACTGGCTGTTCAAGATTTACCAGCACACTCCTGAATCCTTTATAATAAAAGCCTCCTCTGCAGATTGTCCCCTCGGGTGGTCGTTGACCAGGAGTTCAACCGGGAGACTGTGAGTTTGACCGCTAGCTCTGATGTGCGCTGACCACCAGGGGGCAGCATGGCACATGGCCGGCATCGGCGATGCAGTGCTGGCAGTGGGCGGCAGTGGAGGCACTGCTGCCCCAATGGGCCCTGACAAGAGCAGAACTGTGGCGGGATGGTGGAGCAGGTGAGCGAATGGTGACCAGCAGCGGCAGCAGGGCGTGGGCCCGCCACCTGGCTCCCAGGTGCTGAGGGAGCTGGGTGGGGAGTCCAACCCCTGCAGATGGTGACCAGTGGCCTGCTGGGACAGGGAACTGGGGGTGGGTGTTGGTGACCAACCTACGCGGAAATGGAGGTGCGATGAGAATGCGGGGTGTCCGCCGAGCTCGCTCTTACTCCCCCAGATACCCTCCCCGGGGATGTCAGGGCTCATGCACTGGGGAAGCCCCTGCACTCAGGTGCCAGGCCCCTGTGAGGAGCCCGCCCTGCACCTGCATGGTATCTTCTGGGAGAGCTGGGCTGCAGCCTCCAGGACCGCAAGGGTGAGTCGTGCTCCCCATGGGTTTGTGCAGGAGCCGGTCTGCAAGGCTGGCCGGGAGAAAGTGTGCTGCCTGCCCAGCTTCTGTGCAATGCTGCTGAGCGGCCCAGAGGACCACGCTGTGCCCTGATCCATGGTGTCCTGCCATGCTCACCATATCTCCGTGTGGGGACTTGGGCTCTGTGACTCAGATGGAGGGGGGCGTGCAGGGGCCCGGGAGCCCAGGGGCCCAGGTGCTGCCCAGGGCCCAGAGGTCAGCTGGGACCTGCCCTTCCATGCCAGATGCTCGCACTTCGATCACCGGCCAGGCCTAAGGATCACACCCATGCACGAATTTCATGCACCAGGCCTCTAATTGGTAAATACTAAAGCTCTTTCACCCCTCAGGGGGAGAGCTCTGAGGTGCAAATCTACAATGGCTAAGTTCCCCAATGGGAGTTGGTCTGTTTTCTCACCTTGGTAACTTCCTTGATGACAAATCATTTCGTCATCACTGTTCTACCCCTTCCCAATAATTCTTGGGCCACTTCTACAATAAACTACTTACACATTAAATCCTTCCTTTCAAGGTCTGCTTCTGGGACAGTCACAACTAAGACAAATAACAGAATGGTTCCTCTTTCTGATAAGGGTAAATGAGAAGGTAGGCCAACAGATGCCATGACCCAGTGGGTGGCAGCCCTTTGGCAGGTGGAGGACAAGCTCAATGCAGGACCCACTAGGGACTGGCATCAACATTTTCTTCTCTCTTTGAAGTGTAGTCATAACAACTTTAAAACAGTTGGCTTCCAACCTTGCTTTATTTTTTAACCTTATATCTCCTCTCTTCTGTACTAGGAAGCCCCCTATAAGTACTATTTCTTGTTTATTCCTTGAAGGATAGTATGGTGAACCAATAATTGTTCACCCTTCAGGGGTTATGAGTTCCAATCCCCCGACATGTATTGCTGTGGGGAGAAAGCCAATTAATAACTGCCTGTGCCTCCCCCCCACTTAAATACTGGGATTTATGTTTTTTAAGTACCCAAAGAGCAAAGAGCTATCACTTTTTCAGTCTGAAATTGTGTACCCTGAAATTATATAATTTACATTTCTTTGTGACTGCTAGTAGGAGACAAATTTGCATGTACTCAGCTCACACCTCACAGAGATTCACCACTTTGTAGGCAGATCTTAAATCCATTGTGTACTTTTAAACATAGGTGGGAGTGAGGCGGGTTAGCCGGTGAAGACAGAATCGGCTTGCTCGATGTGGCCACGAAATGCTCAATTTGATCTTGCTTTTTATTTCCCACTATTAACTCACTCTGCCTTGTCTCAACTGGGGTCCCTTGAAAACTCACCACAGTGAGGCAGAAAATTTTTAGTGCATCTTAAACCTGAAGATTGCCTGTCTGTGCTTTCCTATCCATCTACCTGTGTGCCCACCTTAATGTACTTTTGTTTAGTTATTGGAACGTCCACACCACTGTCTGCCTTGAACCTCTTGGGAACCTTAAATCTTTGTTACTAGTGAAATGATTCAGGTAGGCACAGTCTACCAATCTCTGCACACTTCTTTATTACTAGTTTCTTATGGATACCATTTCATGGCTCTCTCTGCTACTGCTATTGGAAATTATAGACCTCTATCCCATAAACTTTCCCCTTCTCCTCCCCACGTCCTTTTTTCTGCCTTCTCTTACATTCTGGATTTCAATTCCTATTTGAACCCGCGGAATCTATTTTTAATATTATTGGATAATTAATATATATATTTTAAAATAATGACTTTTTTTTCCTCCCTTAGGTGGGTTGTTATTTTTAATGATTGCTGTAATGGTAGTCGAGGATGTCCCTGCCTGGGGAGGCCCTTTCTTTCTGTCCATAATGAGGCATAACTCATTTGCACTGTCCTGAGATTTATGGACGGACTGTGGGTGGTGGGGGAAGTAGCTTTGCAATTTATTACATCTTAAATGAACTGCTCCCAAAGCAAAAACAAAACAAAACAAAAGGGCAGTAAAGCTGTGCCTACTGTTTAGTTTGATGTTCATTGAACTGTATAGGGGTTTGCTGACTAGTCCAGATTGGCAGGCAAGAGTTATCATCTCATTTGGGTCACTTTTTTGTATTCGGTTTACCCGTAGCTCTTTCTCCTTTGCACCATCACCACCATCACTACTTCTACCTCCTCTACTGAGCAATCAGAATGTTCCTCCTATAATTATACCCATGTCTTTGGATAGTTATGATGGCTCATTTAATCATGGTTAAGATTTGGGGGGATAAGGTGAAAGAGGGGCCCCTTTATTTCAGACAGTTAGGCCCAGGGGACTAAGCTCTTAGATATTTGATCTCAAGGACATTTGTAATGTAATGGAGACCCTTGGTCTTCCCCCCTTTTTGTGGAAAGGTAATAGAGCATTGGATTCAGTTTTTCACTGAAGTGCCACTTGCTTTTGTCTATGCGATTCACTCCTTGAATTCTGTGCTACCCCATCTCTTCAGGTCACAGAATAACAGGAATCTCCCATCCACCAGTGACTTTTCACTGATGTCATTGAAGCACGTTGTGGGGGGGCCGTTGTCATTTCATGAGCACCAATCGAATGAGACTTATATTCCTTCTACTGGGAGTTAAAGAGCAGGTCAGTTTTGAGGAAGGTTCAGCAGACCTACTGTTACCTGTGCTTTGTTGTTGGTTTATCTCTGTGTGAATTCCGGAAGGACAGAGAACACCCCACCATTCAGCACAGTGTTGAAAAGTTTCCAGGGCAGCCACATTGTTTTAGGTCTATGTCCCATTCAGGCTTTGGGGATGCTCCCAATAAAATGTCGCCATGAAGCCCTTTCTCTGGGCCATATCCTGACATCCCACCTAAGGACTCTTCCACCTGGCCCCTTGGCTTCTTTCCGCTCCCTTGTTTCTGCAGTCCTGACCACCCGAATCCTCCTACTGAAACTGTGAAGAGAGGGTGTGGTTTTTGTTACCCCAGCACTAAAGCAGACTTCAAACTTAAAAAATTGTCGCCCCTGGCAGCGTTGCTCTCTCTGCTTCCTTGGTTTGGGAAATGAGGCATTTCATTTCTAACCGTGGTCTGAAGACTATATAAATGCATTTCACACAAAGCAAAACACCAGCTGTATATAAATGCTAATTTTTTTTCGCTAAAAACCCTTTTGCTTCTTTCCTCTTGTTTCTCGTGATAGGTTCAGTGATAGAAAGCTCCTACATACCTAAGACTTCCTTTTTTTAAGACTCGAACTTCAGAATATTTTCAATATCTGCAACATTATCTTTTGAATAATAATTACCTCTTATATTAAATTATAATACAGCAGGATTCAGGATTAGATCTCCCCATATTATTCTAGTGAAGGAAATTATGACAGGGGTCATTTTTTAGAATTATGTAGCAGGGTAAAAGGTCCCAAGCAGCATTAGAAGGCAAAGGCGTTTATAATTAAATTGTAATTTAGGCCAGTGATTTATCGTTTTCTCAATGAAAAATTTGGTGCTGCCGAGAGATCCTAAGAGGAACTTTAGTGAGATACAACTTAATGAAATAATAAAAAGAAAAATTATTCTGGAATAGATTGTATTACAGTGCGGGACAATTGCAGCCTTCCTTCTGTGGGCATTTCCATTATCAATCCTATTTTTCAAGGATTTGTAATTTAACTATCTTTTTCTTTTTTTCTTTCAGGATAAAATGTGGCACAGAAATTTTAGGTTTTATATCTAGAACATTTTTGGAGATTTAAACAAAAACATAATGAAAATCTTTTGTTTGTGTGTGTGTTTTTTTTCATGTTCACAAATACAGTTGAAGGCATTTGACAACTGCTTAAAAGCTATTGAAATTAAAGATATGCTGACTCTGAAATAAGAATAAAAAATCCTAATTTATTTTTGGTGAAATAGTAGGTGATTTTCCTTTGTTTGTTTATCTTCGAGGTTTATTGAACTTCTGGCATTTGTTTATTATTTTTCTTTCTATCTACAATTCTCCATCTCCCGTGGGTGAGATGTGAGATCTGATCTATGGGATGGATGTACCTAAACCAAAAGAGAGGCTGCAGAATGCCAATCATCCTTCAGTTTTCAAATAAAACAGTGAGGGCAAGTTGAAATGTAAACATGTGGAGTTCTTTGCTTACAGAGTTCTTTCATAAGCTTTCAATGTGAAGTCAGCAATTTCACAAAACTGATTGTGACTAAAGGTTTGTCTCGTAAGGCCAATTCAGTTGGTGTTTGGAGCCGATAGATTGAAGTTGAGTTGTTAAAAAATAAAAAATGCATCCTGCACTTTGGGGTGATACTTGGCACTTACTAGAATTCAAATTGTTCACTTATTATTATACTAGAGGCCTGGTGCACGAGATTCATGTACTTGGCGGGTCCCTCAGCCCAGCCTGTGCCCTCTTACACACAGTCCAGAAGCCCTCAGGAGATGTCCTGTTGACATCCCTTGAAGAGTGTGCCTAAGCCGTCAGTTAGACATCCTTAGTGCTGCTATGGAGGCAGGAGAGGCTCCCGCCACTGCTGCTGAGCTCACTAGCCGTGGCAGTGAGCTCGGGGCTTCTGGCTGAGCTGCGCTCCCCCTTGGGAGCACACTGACCACCAGGGGGCAGCTTCTGCATTGAGCATCTGCCCCCTGGTGGTCAGTGTGCATCATTCCACTCTTCTGTCGATTTGCATATTAGCCTTTTATTATATAGGATTTCAATTGTCTTCATATTACCTTGATTGCTTTAGTTATCTTTGTGGTGGTACTTTAAATATAATCATGATATAAACTTTTAATGTCATGTGTTTTAAATAATTGATTGAGAATGGTATAAATATTTATTTGTCCAATAGTCTGTAATAGCTTCTTCATTAAATACCTAACCTATTTGGGTAAATAATGTGTGTTTCAAAAAAGTGTACTGTGCATTTACATTATGGAATTCAGATATATTAAGAAAATAACATGTATCCTACAAATTCTTTAAATATATTTTCTTCAATAGCCGAACTCATTACCATCCATTGAGTAAAAAACACACACTTGAGGAATTATCTAGATCATATGAAAGGTCATAATGTCTTGCAAAGACCTGTTAAGTTTATCTTTATCTTTAAATCATTTTTAAAATTGATTTTTGGAGAGAGGAAAGGAGAAGGAGAGAGAGAGAAACATCAATGTAAGAGTGAAACATCAATCTGCTACCTCCTGCATGTGATCAAGCCCATAACCAGGGCATGTGCCCTGACCAGGGATCAAACCTACAACCTTTTAGTGTGAGGGAGGACGCCCAACCAACTGAACCACACCAGCCAGGGCAGTTAAGGTTTATCTTAGTCTCTGATCACATATGTTTTACTTCTTTAAACATATCTAGTAGGCTTTGGAATAAAACTTTTAGGAAGAGCAGAACCATAATGCTTTAGAAGAGAGGAATGCTTTTTAATTTTTAATACATGCTATGTAATGATGCCCTTCAGAATATTATATCAGGATATTAACCTGAAATTTCTTATCCTATGGTCCTTCTCTGTCCTCCAAACATGAGGCAGAATTGACCTGGTATGATGACCCTAACATTGCTCTATAGGCAAAACCTAGTGGTAATCAAAAACACAGGCAAGCGGCATGACCTTGGGCAAGTGACTTAACTGTTTCTCATTTGTAAAACTAGGAATAATAATAGCGTCTGCCTCATAGGGTTATTGAGCACATTAAGTGAGTTAATACATACAAAGTCCTTACAGCATTTTTTGACATATATTAAGTACTTAATAAACGCTAGTGAGTCTGTCTGATTACTTGTGATTATAGAGCATGAGCATCTTCCCTAGACAGGTGTTGACAGAAATATTCTATTAAAGGCCTGTAATTAAAACTCAGCAATCTAAATTTTGACCTACCTATGAAAAACTTTTGAAAGTGAAGCCAGTAAAGAAGCACAAACCCCTTGGGGAAGTGACTAATCCAGAAGACAGTCCACACACAGAGCTCTTTTATTCATGTGAAATATGTTAATCTGTCATTTTATATTCAAGGCTCATGTCTTTTTTTATTTTACTTTTTATTTTCAAATAATTTTAGACTTAGAGGAAAGTTGTAAAATAGTAGGGAAAGTTCCTGTATACCTATCACTCAGCATGCCCTAATATTAACATTTTGCATGACCATGGTACAATTGCCAAAACTGAGAAATTAGCATTGATAGAAGACAATTGACTAAACTTGACTTTATTTGGATTGCACAGTTTTTTTCCATTAATGTCCTCGTTTTGTTCCAGGCCCCAATTTAGGACTGCACATTGCACTTAGTTGTCAAGTCTCTTTAGTCTCCTCCAATTTGTCAGAGTTCCTCAGTCTTTTTTTTTAACTCCATGACCTTGGCAATTTCGAAGAGTGCTGATCAGTTACTTTATAGAATGTCCCTCAATTTGGGTTTTTCTAAAAATTTTTTATGCTATAATTCCAATTATATTGAGGTCATATAATGTTGGTAAGAATACCACAGATGTGATGTACCCTGAGTTTATCATATCGGCGATATGTCTTATTACTGATGATGTTAACTTTGGTTACTTGATTAACATGGTAACTGCTCTCTTCACTACAAATTCACTATTTTTCCCTTAGTGGTAGCAAGATAAACATCTTAAGGGAGCTGCCTTTAAATTATGCAAATATTCTATTTCTTCTCAAATTTTCACCTATTAATTTTAGCATCCATCATTGAATCTTACCTGCAACAATTATTACTCTGATGTTCTAATGTGATTTTCTATTTTTCTTATTTCTTCCACATTGAATAATTGGAATTCTTCTGAAAGTAAGAATTGTCCTTACTAATTTTTATTTATTCAGTTATTTATACCAAAATAAATTAATAGATATTAACAGATGATAAGCCAATACTATTGTTAATTTGGTTTTTTTTTTGTTTGTATTTTTGCTCAAATGATCTCAGTTTGGGCCATTGGGAACTCTTTCAGGTTGGTTCTTATGTTATCTCAACATAATCCCATCCTATTTTAGGACTTTCTTACTCTGGCACCACAAGATGTTACAGATTCCTGTTGGGCTTAAGGAGCCATGAGTCCTTTTGTTAGATAATGGTAATTAGGCACCAAGATCTAGACTATAAGTGTACTCACTACTATGTAATCATTGCTTCTAGGCCATCTCAGTAAACAGAGGTTGGTCATGCATTTAACCATATTTATATTTTTTATGGATTCTTAAGTGTTTTATAATGACAAACAGAAGAAATGTGGTGAAAGTCTTTTAAGAACACAATTAGTATATTTTATAAGTAAAAAAAGTTTAATCCAGAATTCAGCACATATCCAGAGTTAGACTATGAACCCATTGTAGGATTTTAGATAGTCTTAATTCTTTGGTATATGAAACAGAAATACAACTTTCTCACAGTCTTTGCACATCAGTGACTTGGGGACCTGGTGATGCTTCACCTTGAATTCCATTGTCAGGTATTTGTCAAGTTGGGAACAACGTCAAATTATCTATACTAATAAAAGGGTAATATGCTAATTAGACTGGGAGACCTTTCGGGAGACCTTCCAGATGTCCTTCCAGACAAAGCCATGGTGGCAGGGCAGAGGTAGAGGAGGTTAAGGGCGATTGGCCAGGAGGAGAGGGCAGTTGGGGGTGATCAGGCTGGCGGGCTGGCAGGAGGGGGGCAGTTGGGAGCGATTAGGCTGGCAGGAGGGGCAGTTGGCGGCGAGCAGGCCAGCAGGCAGAGTGGGTAGGGACGATCAGGCTGGCAAGCAGGTGAGTGGTTAGGAGCCAGCAGTCCTGGATTGCAAGAGGGATGTCCGACTGCCGGTTTAAACTCAGTCCCACAGGCAGTTGGACATCCTCTGAGGGGTCCCAGATTGGAGAGTGCAGGCTGGGCTGAGAGACACCCCCCTCCCCATGCATGAATTTTGTTCACCAGGCCACTAGTTTATCTAATAAAATGTAATAAGTAATTGGTAGGATTTTTAATAATTGAGTGACACTTTAATGTTTATATGTAGTGAACAAAACATTTTTGCATCTATTTTGAAACTATGGATATACATGAATTTGTGAAAAAGTTAATAATTTCCAAAATTTTATTCATAACTTAAACAACTATGTGCTTCAAGATGTTTACATGTTAAAAGTCACGTTAGTCACTATGACAGACCCTGATGTGGCCCCATCCATTTTCCTTGTTTTTTCGTAGTATTTACATTTACTAGTAAAAACTTAAAAATTCTGAAATAGACTTTTTTTTCTAAACTCACAGAATAATTCTCTTTTGAAATACCAGAAACCAGTGATCTCAGAATTGTTTTTTTAAAGAGTTAATTCAATTATGGCACTTTTTTTTCTATTTCTTATTTCTCCAACAAAAATTTTATAAATAATTAAACCTTCCTGTTTTTCTACCTGTTTTTCTTTTCTCCTTTGCTTTTCTACATTAACTAAGTCTGTCCTTTTTTTAATGGTCTGTAAGCAAATACTGCAATTAGCATTATTTACTACACAATAGCTATAATGGTCACTATTGATTATTTTACAACTTAAGCTTGAGTTTACCAACACTTTAGTCCTACCTTACAACTTAAGTTTAAATAGTCATTTCGTTATTTCCAGAAGTCTCTGGAAAGTTTGAAGATAGAAAAGCCACAAGCTAAATAAATAAATGGAAATTAAGGAAGAACTTTTGTGTGGGACTGCTGTGGGAGGAGGAAAGTGGCTGGAGAACAAATCAGACTTCCACTTGCCATGTTCACAAACTGATGGTTTTGATAGAACTGACATTACACACAAACCCACATCAAGGGAAGCAATGAATTTAGAGCTGAGCAGTGTGTTACTTTCAGTTCCTTTTGGTGTGTCTTACAAACCAAATTGTTTGAGCTTTCCAGACGGAAGAATTAGGGATCGCTTAACACATCTTTTACCAATGGCTCTTTGAGTCAGAATTCTTGACTCGACATATACTTTTTTCCTTGGCTAACAGCAATCCCGACAGCCATCACGGAAATGGCTAGTGCCATGATGTCACCCTCAGGAAGAAGCTCATGTTGCTATTCCTTATATTAACCTCTTTACGAGTTGAAAGTCAAGTTAATCACTATGGCAGACCCTGATGATGTCCCATCCATATCCTATGGGAACTGACCTCTTTAAATATTTTTTGATTGATTTTGAGAAAGAGAGAGAGAGAGAGAGAGAGAGAAACATCAATTTGTTGCTCCACCTATCTATGAATTCATTGGCTGATTCTGGTATGTACCCTGACCAGGGATCCAACCTGCAACCTTGGTGCATTGGGATGATGCTCTAACCAACTGAGCAATCTGGCCAGGGTGGGAACTGACCTTTTGATACTGAAGGGTGCTTATTGAGAATGGTTGTGACTCTGCCAGAGGATATTTTTTTGATTGTATATTCACCTTAGCCAGCATGTAGGGCAAGCCAGTATTGTCAGAGAGTTGATATCACCAGAAGCAACTATCAACCAATGACAATTGTGATTTGTTGTATATGCCTGATTTCTCCTCTTATTTGGTATAAAGGCAAAAATACATTAATTCTCAAAGTCCTCAGTGGGTTTAAACTCCAATTACCCACTTACTTGATAATGCACCCTTATTGGCCTCCTTCCCTCTCATGACTTACTCTCTAATTGCCTACTGGATTTTCCCAGGATCACCTCCCTGATAAACTACTTGTAATCAAACCCTGTCTCCATGTCAGCTTCTGGGAGAACCTAAACTATAGCCAGACAAAATCTAAGTTGTACCTTGGCATCAGATAGGTTCCAAATCCCTTACCACCTCCTCTTTGCTGTTCCTGTAAGTCTACTTTGTTTTTCTGGCCTCTTGTACAGCTGTTTCTTCCTAGAGGGCTTGGGGATGAGCAGATGAGCAGGGTAGAAGACAGTGAGGATGCTGAAAGAAATAGGTACAGAGTTAGGGCAATTGAGCACCTTCTGTGAACCAGGCACAGGACTGAATTAACTGCTTTACAAAGATGATCTCATCTCATTCTCTTGACAGCCCTGGAAGGACAGGGGTGGGTGGTGGTATCCCTTTTTGGAGATGAAGGAAACTGATATGCAGGAGGCTTAAGAGATTTGCATAGGGTTATAAGACTGCTAATGAATAGAACTGGGTTTGGAACCTAAGCTTATGCCCTTTTAGAAAAAGGCCTAGACTAGAAACCAGGAAACCTGGGTTTGAATCCAGGATATTATTTTCACTAGTTGTGTGGTCATCAGCAAGTAGTTTACTTTCTTTGGACTTGTTTTCTCATCTATCAAATGAGAAGTAACAAGTAGGGGGTGATTATCACTGTAAAACATTTTATTTAGTCTTAGCCAGTTTGAAATGGAGAAAAAAATTAGTATAGATATATTTGGCTAAAAGGGCTCTTGAAGACTATTTACCAGCTGGGACCAATCCATGGGCGGGAGGGGATGGAGCTGGGCTCAGAAAAGTAGTTTACTCTTAAATTCATGAATTTTTAATCATCACTTGTGTAAATGGCTCTGCAGTAACAGGGCAGAGCTGGTATCCGATCAGGATGCCTTTGCCACTTGGAGTGGCCATACCATGAACTGCCTCAGTTTAGTGAAATACTTGGCTTTCCAACTCTTGGGTCAATCATGGCTGTATTTTCCATTGGTCAGAAATGGCTTAATCACAATATGGCCTTTAGCTTCATATTTGTCACTGTCAAGTTAGCTTTGTATTTTGGAAAGCTCCCAGGATTCATTACCATAAAGAGAAAAGGAGAGATCCGTGGGTGACTGGGTCAATTTCTATTGAGAGAAGTTCATACTCCCAGCACCAGGCCTTGGAAAGCTGGTCAGAGGGGCCATCCTTGCTCTCAGCATGTATCCCATTAACAAAACGAGCCTGCAACTATATGTATTAAAAAATATATTCATTGTTCAGTCTGCAGAACTGGAACCATAACCTTGTCCAGAATTGGCCTGAAGATAAACACGGTTGATAACAGAGCACCCTTTGGCACGGATTCATTGTTAATTCTGTCTCTTTTTACCTCAGGAGCCATTTGTAGGTGTTTTGTAATCAGTCATGAGACATGCAGACTCACAGATTGCTTCTTTAAGTAGTTGTAAAATGGGCAAAAGATTTCTAAGAAAATCTCATAAATAAAAGACTGGCATTTCATTTTGTATATTGTAATTGGGACCCTCAGTGAAGAGAAGAACATTTTGCACTGATTTGCAGAGTTTTCCTTTATGTGACTCTAAGAGCCTGAGTTTGTGCTTATTAGGCAGAGGCCAGTGTGCCTTTGTGAGAGGAAAGAGCCTGACTTCCATCTTCCCCTTTATAATGTGGGATGCAGGTTTGTCTATGTTCCCACTTGTCATTTTCTTGCCTGCTATGGTGTTGGGAGCTATCCAGGAACACTTTATGATGCAACTCAAACACAAATGTCTTGTAAAGCCCTAGTCCAAAGTGAATCTTCTATAAATAATAAACTGCAAATAGGCTCCATTTAGTTATATTAACCCCCAAATAGGTCAGGCACATTGTTTAAAAATGCAAACATCACAACAAAACAGATTCCCTAGATGCAGAATTTGATGTGTATGTGCAGATTTTCTGGACATGGTATGGGAGAAAACAGCCCACACCTATGCTTCACTACTTAAAAATTTATATATTATCTCTGAAAAGTGCTACTTTTGAAATGCTATTTATTATAAGCTGACAGAGTTCCAGGGCTCCCTTCCTTGTAGAAGTCCTTCTTATGTTTCCTGGTTGCTGACCAGTTACTGCAAACTTTAGTTTCTGAGACCCGTGGCGTCCTCAAGAGAATTGTAGTTCTTGCCAAATTTTTTGTGATTTCTTGCTGAATACTTGGCATTCATCTGCAATCCTCTTTAGTTTCTTCAATGGGTCTAATTTCACATGTTAAGAATCTTATTGTTTGCCAGCCAAAATAAAACAGCCTAGTTTAAAACTATTTATACAATTCAAAACATTTTTTCATTTGGAGCTCAGTCGTCTTGCCTTTCTGCTTTGATCATATGTTAACTTCATTTCTTTTATGCCAGGAATAATTAGACAATTAAGTGCTGATGCTCTGGAAATGAAATGGCATGTTTTTATTGAAATTCTCACCTACAAAAATATCTAGTCTAATTTATATCCCTCCTTAAAATTAAATTGGTAAAGCATTTCAATGTGAACTCTAACATATAGATCCCCAAAGTATTTGCACCTGGGCAAAGATATGGTACTGTAATTCAATTAAGCAATGGTAGTAATTACTTTTTCCCCAAGGAAGAGTAATTCTTCTAATTAACAATTTGCTGAGGTCAAATGAGACATTTCTGTACATTTCAGTTTGCTTATGGACTCAGCCATTACCCATGCAAGTCTGTGATTCTGTTATAATGATTTCAAGAGTAAATAAAGTTGCATGATGTTCCACCAATATTTATATATTAATGGCCTGGTGCACAAATTCATGCACATTGAAAGGAAATTAATTAGAAGAAATATTTTAATATCGCTGCTTACCCTTTCTCTATAATAGAAGTGTCAACCAAACTCATGATCGACAATGACAGATTGAAACACATGTATGCGATTGGCACCAGCGAGAGAGCTTTACTTGTGTATGTATCATGCATGCATAAGTCAACTTAGCCTTTTATATATATAGGATAAACTTGCTTAATTAGACCTGCTTTCTGATTTAGCTAAACTTTTTCCAGCCCAGTGAAGCACCCCAACTTCTCTGTCAGGTAATTATCAGCAACACAGCAGTAAATATCAACATGAAGCAGATTATTATTGTAGATCATGCAGTGAGAACAAAGGGCAAAATATTTAACTGCAGCAGTGTTTGACTATATTCTGCATAGTGAGAAAACCTGAAGTCACTTTCAAGGTCCACCATTTCTTACTTCTTTTCAGTCAGATCAAGTTCCTAAGCTTTCTAAATATCTGTTTTCTAGCTAATGAAAATAAAATAGGATTCCACTGAGTCTCCTATCTACCTACTCCAGGACTTCTAGGAAGATCAAATGAGATGAGGCACAGGGAAACACTTCACGGACATTTGGTTAAAGTGTAAAATGTTTCCACCTGGGTATAAAGCAGTGTGTTCCTGGGCTGAAGAAATTGCAAGGAGGCTAGTTGCTAGAGAGAGGAAGCCAGGCTTTGCTACATGATGTCATTACCCAGACAGACACTTAGCATATTATTAGCCTTTTATATATATATATATATATAGAGAGAGAGAGAGAGAGAGGAGACCATTGCTGCTTTGAAATCTTTTTACCCTTTAAAACTAGTTACCTCCTTTAAATCTTTATTTAGGCCCTTCCTTTCTCCTCTCCACATCCTAGAATTGCCATAATTAAGAGAAGCAATAGAAGACAAGATCTGGTTACCCATGTGGATATGGATTCATTTATGTAAAAAGAATGTAATGCAACTTCCAGCCTGACCCACTCTGTAGCTTGCTATTTGAAGATTACACTGATGTATAGTAATCTCTAATAATCTCTTAAAAAATGAAGCTCTTTAAGTTCAGGAAAGATATGCTATCTCCTGCCCCCCACCCATGCCTTCCTTACATACTGTCACTTTTATCTATTCATTAGAAGTGAGTCATTAAGTCCAAGCCACAGTCAGAAGTAGATAATTCAATTCTACTTCTTGAGGGGAGAAATGTCAAATAATTTGTGTATATATATTAAAACTACCAGAGTCATAGAGGATTCTAGGCAAAGGAGTGATGTAATCAATAGGAAAAGGTTGGTCTAAAAATTGGGTCTGGAGTATGCTGATACAAGGAGAGGCTGTTACTTGATTATAATCTCCTTTGCTCATTAAACCTGAAACCTTATTATGGCTGAGACCATATCACCATTGATTCCCCAGCACTTCAAATCCATTGCATATAAGAGGTGCTTCTTAAATATTTTTAGAATGACTGAATCAATGAATTAGTAACTCAATAAATGAAAATTCTATGAAGAATGAGTGACTTTGTCACATAACGTAAGAGATAGCATGTCAAAATGGTAAAGAAGTGTTCTTTGGGTTCAGATCCAGCCTTTACCACATAGCAGTTATGTTTTCTTCAGAAGTCAGTCAATCTCTCTAAACAGTGTAAAAATGGAAATATTAATAGGACCACCCCATAGAGTTATTATAAGGAGTACATGATATTGATTATTAGGTACAATGTTTGGTGTGCAATAAACAATAAATGTTAGCTGTTATTATAACTATTTTAATACTCAGTCTTCAGCTATTAAATGGTAGAGCCAAGATTTAAATCCATGTCTATCTTATTCAAAAGCCCATAGCTCTAACTTTTGCACCTTTAAGATTGGAGATAATATTACTCTTTCATAGGTAGTAATATTGAAACTCATTGGGCCCTTTCAGGCAATGTTTTGATAGAAGTACTACAGCACTTGGTTTTTATTCGGGTTTTAGGCTTTTTAAGTCAGTTGGGGAAGAAGATGATAGAGCTTGAGGTTTGCTGATGTAGCATATTTTTCTAGACTAATTCCTAGAAAATAGCGGATCACTTTTAGAGAACACTTGTTTTGATTACCTAAGCTATATAACCAGAATAGTAGCAGCAAGAACCCACTCCAGTTCATGTTTGATAATCCAGAGACCCCATGTGACCTACGCTGGTGATCATAATTGCTTATGGTCAACAGTTTCTTCAGTGCTTTTTTTTCTCCCTTGCCTTCCCTTCCCTTCCCTTGCCTTCCCTTGCCTTCCCTTGCCTTCCCTTCCCTTCCCTTCCCTTCCCTTCCCTTCCCTTCCCTTCCCTTTCCTTCCCTTCCCTTCCCTCCTCTTCCCTTCCCTCCTCTCTCTTTCTCTTCCTCCCTCCCTCCCTCCCTCCCTCCCTCCCTCCCTCCCTCCCTCCCTCCCTCATTCCTTCTCTCTCTCTCTCTCTCTCTGTTAATCCTAACCCAAGGATATTTTACCCATTGATTTATTTTTTAGAGAGAGTGAAAGGGATGGGAGGAGGTGAGAGAGAGAGAAACTTTGATGTGAGAGAGCCATATCAATTGCTTGTCTCCTGCATGCACCCCAACTGGGGTGGAGAACCTGCAACCCAGGTACATGTCCTTGACTGGAATCAAACTCAAGACCCTTTGATGCAAGGGCCATTGCTCTAACCCCTGAGAAACACTAGCCAGGGCAGGTGCTTTTCTTTTTACAATGTTTACTCTAACATAGGAAGAAAGATGGGTCTATGTGTCAGTTATCCTATATAATAAAAGGCTAATATGCAAATATACTGAACCGAGGAACAACTGGTTGCTATGACGTGCACTGACCACCAGGGGGCAGACGCTCAATGTAGGAGCTGCCCCCTGATGGTCACTGTGCTCTCACAGGGGGAGTGCCACTCAGCCAGAAGCCCTGAGCTGGGGAGCACAGCAGTGGTGGTGGGAGCCTCTCCCGCCTCCGTGGCAGCACTAAGGTTGTCCAACTGCCGGCTTAAGTTTGTTACATCAGCAAATCTCAAGAAGCTCTATCATCTTCTTCCCCAACTGACTTAAAAAGCCTAAAACTCGAATAAAAACCAAGTGCTGTAGTACTTCTATCTAAACATTGCCTGAAAGGGCCCAATGAGTTTCAATATTACTACCTATGAAAGAGTAATATTACTTCCAATCTTAAGCCCGCAGTTGGACATCCCCCGAGGGCTCCCAGACTGCGAGAGGGCACAGGCCGGGCTGAGGGGCCCCTCCGAGTGCACAAATTTCATGCACCAGGCCTCTAGTACATTTATAATTATTAAACCACTCCAAACCATTGAAGCTTAAAACAACAACCTTTAAATTTGTTCACCCATCTTTAAGTCAGCAATTTAGGCTGGGGTCCTCTGGGCAGTGCTGCTGGTCTCACCTGGGGCTGGATTAGTGGGGTGGGAGCAGAGGGTTTAAGATAGCCTTGCTTGCATGTCAGCTGGACCACATGTTGCCAACATCTAGCAGGGGCATATTCACATTGTGGGAGCCAAAAGAGGAAAAGTCCCAGTGCATAAGTTTTTTTTTCAAGACTCTGCTTGTATCAACTTTGCAAATATCCAGTTGGCTAAGAAAATCACATGGCCAAGCACAGATTAATTAACCACTTAAATTTTTTTATTTTTGATTACGGTTTACATTGGTATTATTTTGTATTAATTTCAGATGTGCAGCATAGTGCTTAGACGATCACAACTTTACAGAATGATCCCCCTGATATTTCAAGTACCCATCCAGCACCATATATAATCACTACAATACTATTGACTCTGTTTCCTACACTTGTTGACAGGGGGGCTGAAAGTCACATTGCAGAGGGGCGTGTTTTGCAAAGGGATGGGAGGAATCGTTGGGGCCATCATTGCCAAGAGTAACACAGTGTGGAAAATAGTTGCAAGTTGATGTTTGCAAGGAGTGAAGCAAGTCCTGAAAAATCTCTTGAGGGGTTTGCAACTCAAAATTATATCTGGCACAGGATTGATTTGAAATATGCTGCTTATATAACTGCTTCAAGCAGGTTACTAGCCGACCACACGCGACCACACGGTGTTTGCTGGTGATAATGGGAACCTTAATGCACATACCCTGCACATGAAGGCCGAGATGTGAACAGATCTAAGAGTTTGCAGTTCTAGCCTGGGACCATTGGGTAGATGCAAAAGCCTTGTTTATGCTTCTTAAATACTGAATGTCTCCAGATCTGAGAAGCTTGCTAACAACACTTCATAGTCAGGGTTTCCACGGTTTCTTAATAAAATTAAAAACCCCAGGAAACTCTCAGAAATTTCATTTATTCCATCTCACTTACAACATAGAACTCCAGAGATGGCCTTCCCAGGTAGCTGCCATGCTGTGCCTACCCTGTCTCTCTCTGATTCCCCACCTTCTTAGTGCCATCTGTAAGTGAGACAGCTAGATAGATGCTTAGTGAGTCAGGGAGGAGTGGTCTGGAGGTGGGAACACTGGCCTAATTTTGCTACAGCCAACAAAGCCTCTGCATGGCACCTAGCCTGCTTCCTTACCTGTTGGATCAGAAAAGGGGCCTTCTGCATCCCCTCTCACTCCTTTTTATCTTGATCTTGCAGCTCATTTATGCTGCAAAATCAGTGACCAAAGGAAATCAATCTGTATGACCATGTGGCTGCCCCCTGGGATGTTTTGAGTGAATTTAGAAATTTGGGAGTGTCCTAAAATCAACTTGTCCCATGGCACATAGTGTGAGATCACGGCATTATGCATAATTGTGAAATAGAACCTTAAAATATTCAAGTAACTGGATATTATTTTGATATTTTGAATAAAAAGAAATGTAATATCAAGCTAATCTCTCCCAAATTTGAGCTTCCAAGTTTAATTTATGTCTTCGAACAACACCCATGAAACATTTAGCAAATACTTCTTGGATCACTTTACTAGTAAATGGATTGGTGCATTAACTCACTAACCTTTGTTTGCCACAGTGTCACATGTCCTGAAATGTACATGTTATGTTCTCTTATAGGTTTTGGGTTTTAAATTAGGGGAAAAAAGTCTCATTATCTTAAAGACAAAATGCACATATTTCGGAAATGTGGGGGACTAACAGAAGAATGATCTTTAATATTAACAGTTACTAAGTCTTTAGAGGATGCTAATGATGGTATTTCCCTTTCCGTTGTACATGAACAGAAATTACACTGTACGGTCATTTTGTAGCTTGAATTTTGTTTCTTGACATTTAACAAGAAATTTATTGATAAAAGATCCAGAATTTTGGAAACCTATTAAAATAAAAAGTGCTAGTATAACTTGAAAAAAAAGGTAAAGGATGTGTCTTGTAACATCCCTTTCCCCCCCTCAATATAGAGATGCTAAAAATTGAGCTCCTCCTCTCCAGAGATTTACAAAAAAAGGCTCTCTTCTGACCAGGGTGATGAACAGAGAGGGTGGGCCAAGGCCAAGCCACCAGGATTAATTGGCTGGGTTATATTCCTTTCCTCTGTGGTAAGGCTGCAGACTTTGGGACTCTCCTAAAGCAAGGGCTTTGAATCCAGAAATACATGCTATAAACATAATAGTTATTTCAGTGGGTGTCCCAGGAGTACAGACATGCCCACTATTATGGTTAGTACAGTGAGTTAGTGTATCAGACATGCCCTGTGGAGGGGGAGCCCTGAAGCTCATCCTAAATAAAGGGTAGGCTTTCTCCTAAAGGATTTCTGCATTTTGTCTTTTTCAGCTTCTAGGGGCTGCCTCTATTCTTTGGCTCATGGCCCCTTTCACAGTCACAGCCAGCACAGTGAGCACAGTCTTTGTCATAATTCCAACTCTCTGGTTCTTGTTCTTCTGTTTCCCTCTCCCACATTGAAAGGACCCTCGGGATTAACTGGCAAGACCAGCTCCAGTTCTAGATGCTCAGAGGCTTAACGGGGTGCTGCTCTCTCTCTTTCTTTGATGCAAAGGGAGTAGTTAGGTTGCTTGATCCCTGAAACATGTTGCACTGTTAGTTCTGTTGTCATTTTTAGGTTTTGGTTTTAGTAGAGGGTTGTAAAATAGCCCGGGGAACTTGGGACAGTGTGAATGTAAGTCACTTGAGAAAATAAAATGTCATGTCCACTTTATTAAGTCAGATTCTCTCTACTTATCTCCAAAAGGTTATACACTGGCTTAAACTCTGATTAGGTTTTATTTATGGGTGGTTAGCACCTTGGCCACTCATGTGTACACTCTACTGTCCCCTCTGCTCAATCACTAGAAGTCTGAGAGGGAAGTGACTGTGGGCTTTGAGCTACTCTTAACATTTTACAAGTCTAAGGGTAATCACTCCCCCATAATGGTGGTTTAAAAATGGAACTACATTTTAATAAATGCCATTTGTTTACTAGACAGAATTGTAATAAAAGACACCTGTGAGAGTAAAACTGTTGGGCATCTGTAGAGTATATAGTCTGTTTCCAAAAATCATGCAATTGTTATTTACTTAAAAAAATCAGTATATATAACATAAATTATGTTCTGTGTATATGGCATTCTTTGTGAACATTCCAAATGAAGTAGATTTGAATTTTCTTCTAAAGGCTTTCTGCATTTTGAGCACTCTTTCTTTACAGCAACATTCCTGTGTGCCTTATGACTAAAAACCTTAATTTTAAATGCAGTTTGTACCTGGAGGAAAGCATTGGATATTGAATATGGAGAGCAGGATGAGTTGCCTGTCATAGAGCACCTCCTAGCTGAGAGTACCTAAATTAGATAATACTAACTAGGCTTAGCACTTCGCAAGGTATTTCCTTTTTTAAACCTTTATTGAGATATTACAGATACACAAAAATGCACACATTTACTGTATATATACATCTTGACGAGTTTGGACATCACTTCCACACATTTCCTTGGGTTCTTTTGTGTTTTCTTTTTTCATCAGAACATTTAACATGACATCTTTCCTCATAACCTACGTTGAAGTGCACATACCAATACTTTATGGTTATCTATAGGTACTATGTTATACAGCAGATCTCTAGAATTTCTTCATCTTGCATACCCACTGAAAAATAATTCCCCATTTCCTCTTGCCTTTAGTCCCTGGTACACACCATTCTATTCTCTGCTTCTGTGAGTTTGACTGTGTTATATATCTCATATAAGTAGAATCAGGTAGCATTTGTCCTTCTGTGACTCGCTTATTTCACATAGTATATTGTCTTCTAGGTTCATGAAGGATATCACAAATGGCAGGATTTCTGTCTCTTTTTAAAAGGCTGAATAATATTCCATAAGGTGTTTTCATCTTTATAATGATTCAGGAACACTAACCAGAGGCCAGGGCTCCATTTGATTCAGACTTCTGACTGTTCTGAATTAAATGTCGGTCTCTACCTCTTGGCTGTCTCTCTTTCCCTTTTTGGTTAGCCCCCCTTTTTAAATCTTATTCTCTACATGTTTCTAGTAAGTATAATTTTTAAGGTTTATGTTTTACTTCATAAATTGACTCTAGTCCTGCATTATTCACTTGGTTAGACACTTCTACCTTGATTCTTACATCATTGTCCAAACTATCACTCTTTTAAAACAAGTTACCTTGACTTAAAATGCCTTTGTCTTTCATGCTCTCCTAATTTAACACACCCAGTTTGGTCTGGGAATAATGGCAAGGTTGTTGTGGAAACATTTCCTACCATCTTTGATCACCTCAACTTTCATTTTCTTACTGAAATATAAATAATACATTATCTTCTCCCACAAGACCAGAAATGCCCTGAGAGGTAATCTAATTCTGGATTAACATTGTGTGGAATAACTAAAACATTTGTAGTCACTTTTTGCTTTTGCTATTCTTGCTTGATTTCTGGACTTTTATTTTCTTCTCTAGCAGTTGCTCTTTACATACTATATCTTTTACCTGTGCTCTGTATGATCCTGTTTGTACAATGCTGGTGAAAATACATGAGCTATGCTAGTTTCCAGACAATATCTAAGGCACTTACTCCTCCACAGAAACATAAATGAGTCAAAGGTACCCTTAAAATTCAAATATTTTGCCAAAAAATGATATAGCTTTAGATTGACTATTTTTCTATTAGAATTTTGTAATACACAATATACCGAGTTTCATCCTGGGCTTAGAACTCTTCTCTAATTATTTTTGGAGAAAAAATTTGCTGTTACTTACTTTGTACTTTACCCAGATAGAGACCTATGAGAAAATCATAAATTCCTTTCTGTCTTGTCCTCAGTAAGTACTTAAACTACCAACAAATTAAAATGTATCCATCATTAGTATCTTATTATTTAATGTGAAATGAATTTCTATTATCTTTTTTGGGAGGGAAGGGCAATGAATAATACTTCACAGGCTCTCTTTTCAATTGGAAACAGTACTTCCATTTCAAGATGTGGTAAAGCAGTCAGTGCTCATTCTGGCCATGACCTCCTTGGCTTGCAAGATTTTTATCAACGTCCCACTCAGAATACATCGTTTTTAGCCGAGCACACAAAAACTCTCAGCTCTTCTTGATCATTTTGGTTGCTAATTTCTGGATATTTTCCTTAAAGCAAACCTTTTTATTTTTTAAATTTATTTACAGGCTTCTGGATTTCTTGAATTCTTCAGTGAACAAACAGAGAGTAAATCAAAGAAGAACTCCTATCTTGGTATGTACACACATCCAATTGGGATGCCCCAGAATTACTCACGCAGTCTTCCTCAGAGTACTTGGTTTTACTCAAAATAGTTGAAGTTGAACTTTTGTTACTAGAGCTTTGATGCCCTCTGCACACTAAGATGTACTTACCGACTAAGCTCTCAGTCCTGAAACAGTGAGTCGGGTTGCTAAAGATTCTGTTGGTATGTGGGTAGGGACAATCTGTGATTTCTAAGGAAGATGTTGTCATTTTAAGTCATGAGATTTTATATTTTCTGTGGTTTGTGATAGCTGGTCTTGGTGAGTGCCATGTGGATGGCTCATAGATACTTTCCTTTTTGAGACTGAGTATAACTCTGGATCCACATTGTTATAGAAATGAATGAAGTGCAATGATAGGAAAGTCTGTAGAGTAGTGAAGTAGGATGTTGTTTGGAATTCATCGGGTGTTTCTTGGAATTCATTTCCATGGCTATAGCTAGACTTGAAGACACGGCATAGACACTCACCAGAAAACTGTGGTTTGAGTTTTCCTACATTAGGAAAGAGAAGAAGAGTTCAAGAGTTAAGGCATGTTGGAAGCAGAACCAACTTGATATTTGCCATTCCTGCGCCTCTTTACTATTCCAGAACACTTTTGACACGGGGAATATTTCATTATACAGCAAAACAACTTTCTCTTTGGTATACAAGGCAAGATTTTCTGTTGCTGGGGAAATATACTCCTCCATGCTATGATTTGAAAATAGTGATACTGTTAAGAAAGAGCAGGGATTTGAGTGAATGCATCAGACATTCATTTGATGAGGTGTTGAGTAAACCAGATGGTTTGTATCAAATGCCTTGATAAAATATTTTAGAAATCAAAGCTGGTTCCCATTAAAAAAATAAACCCCTCTGGAAGGATTGCTTATGAGTTTCACCATTTTGTTTTCATTTATTTCAAGTAGTTTTTAAAATTAAGTATATTTATGAGCACAAGTTAAACTTGGACTGTAGATTTTAAAGTGAGTGTGCTTCACCCAGGATATTTGATGCCAATGGTGGGGCCTGGTCACCTGGTGCCCTCATCCTGGTTATCAGAGCAACATCTGCTTAGATGGAGAGCTGATGCTTGTGCATATCGAAGCCCCAATCACTTGAATTTTCCAAAAATGAGTACATTGGGTGTTTCTCTTTGTGTGTGCTAATGGTATGGACTGATTTTGCACAATCACTGCAGCAAGTTGTAAATGATGTATGAAATGAAAAATTCCTGCTCAGTGCACAGAGTGAATATATACAGTTCTATGCAATCACGGCAGTGCTGGGCTATTTGTTTTAATATTTCCTTCAGACATATAGTAATTATTTTGGTGAGTCATATCCAGATGCTTGCCATTGGGAAAGAGCACAGGCTTCCAAATGAATTTCAGTCATGTATAAGTATATTTAAACTAAGAGAATTCTGGATTTTAGAGGATTTGACCTTTAAAAAATAATATTTAAGAAAACAATAGAATATATTTGTTTTTTAAAATAGGAAAACTTGAAGAGACCGAATAGTAAAATTATTTAAGTCAATTATGGAAAAATATCCTTTGTTTACATTTAGTATATATCTTTTAAGGTTTATGTACCTGTGATTAGATGGAATTCTTTAGAAAAAAATTTCCTATTAACTTATTTGTAAATTTTACTCCGTTACTAATAAGACTTGAGCACCTTTCCATGCTCTTCTATAATGTAAGTTTTAATTACTGTGTACTATTCAATTACATGGGTGTAGCATTAAGAAGTTTTACCCATTCCTATTGAACAGTCAATATGTAGGTTTTCTTCTAAGTTTGATAATGTAAATAATTTCCTATGTCATTGCTGCAATATTTATGTGATTTTTGTAATTTTGGTTTATTATCAGGTAATGCTAAAGTTCCCTCTGTTCTTCTTTTTCAAAAATTTCTTGGCTATTGTATTGCTTTATCTGTGTTGGATTTTAATGACTATTGGATTTTTATGAATGATTGGACTAGAGTTGGTATCTCTGTAATATTGTCATTCCATTGGTGAACATACTGTGTTTCTCCATTTATTGGTGGATTTTCTAACATGGATTCATCTTTGAATACCGGAAATAAGCCTTCCTAAGGCATGATAATATTCTATTAGAGTTTCTTCATATAATTCCTAGGTGATATCTATGAAGATCTTTTTTGTGCTATTTATATTAATTTTTTGAACAGGGGTGATTGTGGCCTCATAATAATAAGCTTTCCCCATCCTCCCTACCTCTCCTACCCCAACACCATGCCCTGGACCAGTTTAAATAGCGAAGAGTGGTAGTGACCCCTCCTCTTCGTTAAATGTGATATAATTAATGTCAGTGTCTGCGTCATTTGAGGGATAAATTCTTTGAAATCTCTACTTCCCTTTCAAGGATATTTAAATGTTTAGGTTGTTTTTTATCCCTTATTAAACTAACTTTGGTAATTTATATTTCCCTATTAAAATATCCATTCATCTAGATGTTAAATTTGTTAATATAGATGCATATAAAATATTTTTACAAATTTAAAATAATCATATAAATATATTATTAAATCATTTTCATCATTCTTAATATGAGATATCCTTTTCTTGATTTGCTTTGACATAGGTAGTTTTGAAGAACTAGCTATTAAATTACTATTTCCATAGTTTTTCTATTTTCTTAATAGCTTCTTAACTTGCATCTTTGGTTCATTTATCATTTTTGTTTGTTTACAAATAAAACATTTGATTTTTATTTTAGCTGCATTGTGTAACTTTTGATATGTTGTATTCTTATTTTATTCATTGTATAGTAGCTTGAAGTACCATTTTGATATCCTCTATGACTCAAAATTCTTTTAAAAGAGTAATTTTAGAATATAAAGTAGTTGAATTTTAAGACTTCATCTATTAATATTAATTTCTAGTTTTACTTAATTGTCTCTGAGATATACCTGCTATGACTTTTACTTGAATTTTATTGACATTATTCTTATGGAAGAGTATATAAGATCATCTTTGGGAAGGAGTTCATGGGCACTGGAGATGAAAGTTATTTCATTTAGAGTAGAGAATTTAATCTTACTAATTATGTTATCAAGCTCTTCTATATCATAGTGCTCTTGCTGTCTGCTTTGATCTTCTTTGACATACTGTGAGAGATGTTGAAGTTATTTATTAATTTGTTCTTGTTTTTCTTTAACTCTTATTTATATAGATATGTGCATTCTCTGACAGTGCAGAATTATTTGACAAATAAAATTGTCTGTTTGCTTTGAATTGTACTTCCTTAATATAAAAGCTTTCTTCCTTGAATTTTTCCTTGTCTAATATTAATATTGTCTTTATTTTTATCTCTTTAATATATCTTTGCTCCTCTTTTTAAAAAAATCTTTGTTTAAATATTGTTTCTGTTTAATAAACATAATACTGCTTTGAATATTTTGGTATATTTCTTCTAATTTT
The DNA here is from genome assembly GCA_026230045.1 of Corynorhinus townsendii. Lineage (NCBI taxonomy): Eukaryota > Metazoa > Chordata > Mammalia > Chiroptera > Vespertilionidae > Corynorhinus > Corynorhinus townsendii. Next base: position 16,226,571 of record JAPDVU010000011.1, read on the forward strand.
CATGTGTAACAATTTATTTTGGATAGACTGATACCTCATATAGAACTATGTGATTATAAATATATAAAAGTATAAGGTATAAGTAATTATACAGTCTTGTGATCATTTTAATGTCTCCAGGATATTAATGTTGATTACATATACATTTTCATTTATTGTTCTATATCATCATGTGTTTATCAGCTCTGTGCTTTTTTTCAAAAATAACTTTGACCTTGTTGATCATTTTCTATGATGTCTATTTTTTATTTTACTAATTTCTATGCTTATCTTTATTGTTCAATGTTAGTGCTGTGTTTTGAAGGATAAGGTAAATTTTGGCCAATTTAAGAACATAAAATGCTTACATATTTGTCAGACATAAAATGTTCTTGATAGCACTCACAAGAATATAGGAAATACTGTTTTAATGTGTGTTGTTAAAGTAGTTGGTTCTATCGAATACCCTGAAGTTCTGAAATGTTAAAATCAAAGTCTATTACCCTTAGAATCATTTAAGCATGTATGATCATCTCTAAGATATTGATGATATTTTAGGCCTTTTATTTATCTCCTCGGTTTACCACACTCACCTTATTCCCAGAATGTTCTTGTTCTTTTCTTTTTTTCTAGCTCTTGATAAAGTTAGATTCTAAGATGGAAATAGGCCTCCTATGGGATGCCATAGTATAAATTTTATGATACATAGTGTTTTTCTAATAGATTTTATATGTTATATGAGGCTATCTTATATACACGATTCTGTCCTTAAACAGTATTACTGATTTTTATTCATTTTGGTTACCCATATTTCTTATCACACATTCTGCCCCTCCCCCCTCAGATCTATCTCCCATTTTGGATAGTACCCATTTTCTTCACCTAATATTTCTGACTTTGAAAAAAACAGAGAGATGACATTGTTAAATGGGCCATTTAACTGAAGAATGGCATGCCAGACGTTCTTTTTCCATATACATAATGAGAGACATGTATATAGGTTAATGTATGTATTTATAGAGATGAATATTATAGCTATTTTATGATATTTAAGACTAAATGCCACAGTTGTATTTTTTTAAGTAGGTCTAAACTCCTCTTAAAGGAAAGCTGAGAAAAGTAGTAATTTGGAACTAGTTGGCTTAACTTAAAAAGCTCCCCTGTGACATCGGAGTGTGTTTCATGCAATTGCTTTCTTAGACTTCCTCATTAAAATATTGACTACTCTTTTTCTCCAGCAAATGCTAATCCTGGCTCCCATGTACATGTATTTACATTTCACTGCAGGCAGCCTGCCAGATTAGAAATAAAACCAATTTGTTAATATCACTATTTCCTTTACAGCAAAGAAAATATGCATTAAATGAAAGGCCTTTTCTAAAAATAATAAGAAAGGGCTCCTGTTGATACCAACCATTTATTTGTCTCTCTGGCTGAAGTTGTGATGGCTCATCTTTATCAGCCTGCATTTATCTGGCCATCTCTGTACAAAACTCTGAATTCCAAAAGACCCAGCACAGGCCCTAATGTTTGCTCTGCCCCCTTCTCCTCACCTGTCTTACCATTGCATTTTTGCCAATTTTTGTCAGCACCTATCTGAGAGTGCAAAACACTATTTTTTTTTTGTAAAAAATGTGAGCAAATGTGATTAATCCTGGCTGATAGCATGCTGCTTTGCTGGAGCATTCTCCCCAGAAATCTTGGAAATCTTTGAACTGCAAGAAGGTTCCCATTTGATTTATGATTCATAAGTGGATCAGTGTTATTAAAATCCACAGGAGCCCTTTGTTCATTTAGTCATTCTGAGGGCCACCCATCATGCATTTCCAAATACTATTTTGCACGAGAGCATCTTCCTGATCCCATCGCTATTTCTTCAATAATTCTGTATAAAGCAACTAATTATGTAACTGAACATCAAACCGTATTAGTAACCACAGAATGTTTGTGCATGTTGGGTTATCTAAATTTGCAAAGTCAAGTGAATTTTCAATAAAGCTAATATGTTATTACCCTTATTAGCATCCCTGGCTGGATGCTACTCTTTACTTTGTTGAATATTTTATTTATAAAATGGATTAATTGATATTTACTGTTGTTCCTGTAATGCATAAGGAAAAAGGAATCATTTGTAAATGCCACTGTGTAGTTGGTACTGGGAGAAGGGAGATCTGGCATCTACAAATTGGTGCCCATATTCTGTTAATTTCTCTTGATTTTTCTCCTTATTTAACTATGTTTTCCATGTTGTTTCCTCTCCAGTCAAATGTTGGCCTTTGCTGTAGCAAGGCTAGAAGAATAAGGGCTTATTAAAAATGTTCATGTTCCATTTCTACTTTGGGAAAAATATTAAAGAAAGAAAATATTTAGCCTAAGTAGCTGACTGATGACCTCCTTTCCTGTTTTGTTTTTAAGATTTAGGGTCATCAGTTCTCTACTGGCTATCAAAATTAGGAACTGTTTCTGTTCTTATGCTCTTTCATCTTGTATGATAATTTTGTTCTATCTTACTCACATTCAGTTTGAATGGAGTTGTTGGCCTCTCTCTCTCTCTCTCTTTTAACTTTATTGATTTTTTACAGAGAGGAAGGGAGAAGGATAGAGAGTTAGAAACATCGATGAGAGAGAAACATCGATCAGCTGCCTCCTGCACACCTCCTGCTGGGGATGTGCCCACAACCAAGGTACATGCCCCTGGCCGGATGGAACGTGGGACCCTTCAGTCCGCAAGCCGACGCTCTGTCCACTGAGGCAAACCAGCCAGGGCTTGGCCTCTCTCTTGATTCTTGTTTTTGTGTTTTAAATTGGTATAGTGTCATGTCCATTTCCTGAAATCCTGAACAACCTCGAGCTGGGTACACACTGAGAGCTTAAAGGTTCTTCCGCTATAGTCTTTGGTCCTTCAAGTGGTCAGCACTGAGGTACCTCTGAGGAAGACACATTTAGCAGCATTGCTCTGTGAGGAAAACTGCCTCTTCCAGCTGGCAAGCAATTGATGCCCTGAAGCATGAAGATTTCATAGCCCATGTAATGTTATCCTTCCTGGTGTCACTGCAGGTGCTATTTTTATTCATATAAATATTTAATCTCCTATAAAACTTATTAAGCTGTTGGCCTCAATACTATTTTTTGGCAGTGAGTTCCCTAGGTTAAAGAGACACAGTGAAGTACAACAGCTTAACTCAAGATCACAGTTTTAAGAAAGGTATAAAAGGTGATTTTCTGAGATTTAAAAAGAGACTCCATCAAAACTGTTTAGGGTTCGGCTATGACATTTCCCAAGAATGCTGCCATGGACTCAGTAGCAGTGAGTTGGCATCTGAGAGACCAGGAAGCAAGCTCAGTTGAAACTAACATGAAAGTAGTTAATATTATGTCTTTTTCTGGATCCAGTGAAGAGGAAATGCAGATAAAACATACATGAGTAATGTTCTTCACTTTCTTAGCATTCAGCCATTCACATTAAGATGATGTTCATGGAATTATTTTTTAACTGGTCTTTCCTAGCCTTTTAAAAAAAGATATATTTTTATTTATTTCAGAGAGGAAGGGAGAAGGAAAAAGAGATAGAAACATCAATGACAAGAGAGAATTATTGATCGGCTGCCTCCTGCATGCCCCCTACTGGGGATAGAGCCCACAACCTAGGCATGTGCCCTTGACCAGAATCGAACCCAGGACCCTTCAGTCTGCAGGCCAATGCTCTGTCCATTGAGCCAAACCAGCTAGGGCCTAACCTTTTTAACTAGTTTGTTATTAAAAAAATCCTCTAAATTTTGTAATCCAATTAAAATAAATTTGTAATTGCCCAAACTTGGAAACTGCCCAAATGTCCTTCAACTGATAATTGGATAAACAGTGCTGTATCCATACAATGGAATACTATTCAGCAATAAGAAGGAACGAACTACTGATACACACACAACATGAATGAATCTAAAATGCATATTTGCTAAGTGAAAGAAGCCAGACTCAAAACTCTCCATGCTGTAGATTCCATTTACATTGCCTTCTGTAAAAGCCATTCTATAGCGATAGAGAACAGATCAGTGGTTGTAAAGAACTGGGGTGCGGGGGAGGGGTTGACTAACAGTATAGGGGAGGAATGGAACTTTTCAGTATTCTGGTGGTTACCTAACTATGCATTTGACAAAAAATCCTTGACACTGAAAAGGACGGGTAAATTATACTTCAGTGGCCCTGACTTTTAAAAAGAAGTGACCAGCAGTCTGATGCTTACCTATCTGAGAGCATGACCTCCCCACATTGGTGGCCTGTGGTAGAATCTTTAATTTTTCACATAACAGCATCTTCTCCATTTTAAGAGGTTTTGTTTATAAACTTCATTATCCCTTGTAGGAATTTTTTAAACTTAGAATTTTGGTAGAGATGGTAAGAGCTTTCTATGAAACACACATATTTTGTATGTAATAAAAAAAACAACACTACTTTAAGAGATTGACTAATAGGTAGCTCTTTTGAGATATGGGTATGACATAATGGAAACCCATGTAACTTCTTGGCAGTATGAATAACAGATCTACAGGCCTTAGAGGGTGTGCAGATTGGAATCTCTGAAACCCATCTGCATATCTGCTTTTCCAGATATGGGTAAATTCCAGTTTGCTGTCTCCAAACTCCACTCATGATGCTTAAAGGTTATTGAAGAAAAACAATAAAACCCACTATGTGGTGCAAGAAAACGTCACTTGTTAGTTAACGATGAAAAACCACCCATGCATTTATCTATTGTTTAAAAGTTGTTTATATCTCATTTGCTTCTAACATGGATTTGAGGTGGCTCCTTTCAGTGAAGCAGTTATTGTGAACTTTGTCTGTTTTGCTGGGCCACACTGCCACTTCCATATTCTTCACTTTGCTAACGGTCTCTCTGGATCACCTTGGGAAACTGCCTGCCCTCTCTCTGGTCTCGGCTTCTCTTTTCAAAAGTTAAGGGGGAAGTGATGATCTAAGACATCATCTCATTGGTCCCCAAGCACTCATGTCCCCTTTCATGACATTTGTCACAGTATATTTAATTAATTATTTGTTCATCTCCTACATTAGACCATAAGCTCTATGGGACCAGGCTTCTCTTCACTGTGTTATTCTCAGCGGACAGGCAGCACTAGTGAAATATTTGTTGAATAAATGAATAAATTAAGGGCATCTGCCATCCCTAATAGGCCCCAATTGTGTTTCTGACTACATGTTTTTACCATTCTACATTTACGCATTGTCTACCTGCAGATTATTGGTAAGGACAATCCAATTATTTTTGTTTTTGGCATATCTGAATGTTTTGTTAAAATTTCCTTTTTGGTACATGGTTTGTGTATTTGTTTCTATTGGCTTGGAGGTAACCAGGTGGCAGCTCCTTCCAATGAGTGTTTTTGTACAGTTTGTGCTGTGTCTAATCTTAGCACCGAGCATGTAACTGGTGGGTGGGCTCTGGACATGGAAATGAACCTGAGTGCTCCTTATGATGGTAAGTCCAAGATGGCAAATACTCTGGAATTTTGTATAGAAATCTGTGGCTAGTTATAGATATTGCTTGATTTGTTTAACCAATTGTAATGACTGAATAGGGGAATAGCACTTTAAAAAGAAGGTTTATGCAAGGATTTCAATTATATAGACATTATATATACCACCTATATAGTACTGTGCTGTATATAGAGCCTTTAACTTAAACATCATGGATCTTTATATTATATATTGATGCAACTGTCAAAATCTAGTTCCTCCCTTTATTGTGGTTCTTTGTTCTTAATGGGAATTTAGGTCAGCTCAGAACAGTGCCAGGGCATCCCAAGAATTCCCCTCAGAAGCAAGGTTGCCAGGCCTCCAGATCAGCAACACCGTTCGGCAATGGTGCATTCCCTCTCATTGGCAGCAGCATCACCTTCAGTTTGGAAAACAGTGACTTTACTCAGGATTTTCTTTCTCTCCCATTTTTTCTCTACCTTTTAAAACCACCTTCCCTTCCCAAAGTAAAATTATTTTTATCCACTTCTCTTTGAAATCAGTGTGTCTATTTAGCGACTAATGCAAAATCGCTGTGCCACATTTCCAAATGGGCATGTTCTCTGCAGTCCCACCAGACTCTGCAGCCTCTTGAGTCTTTTGAGTTCAGATGATAGGTGTGTAAGGGTGTGAGACTGGGGTGGGCGGTGGGTACAACTAATAGTGCTTAATTTCTCCAATGAAAAGAGATACCTGCTATAGCCTAAGCCAGTCTGGTGCCCTCTTCGAGATCACAGGTTCCATCATTGTTTCCCCTTCAGTATCCATTGTTGTAGTTTTACTCTGTGTTTCATGATGTATGCTTTCCAAACTGCCTTCATTCTTTTGTTAACAAATACTTCTCTCTCCCAGACACTTTCTGGGTCTTGGGGATGCATCGGTATTCAAAATGAGCATAGTGCTTTCCCCTTGCTGCTTTTCCTTATCCTTACAACCTTGGGAAGCCAGTAGGACTTATTTATTCAGTAGGACTTGCTTATTATCCCCACCAAGAAATGAGAGCGAGTATGTGGCTTTCCTCTGAGATCACACATGAAGTTATTGGCAGGATTAGAACTGGAAACCATATCTTTGTACTCCCAGCTAACTAACATCACCCTTTATTGTCCCAGACAAGACCTAGGGGTGGGGAGCAGAGGCAGGCAAGGGACCCTTTGGGTCTCGGCTGTTGCATTTGTCCTTGGATTGTGACCTTCCAAAGGACCCCTAACAGCTTGTCTTTGAGAAATGACCTGCCATTTTCAGACAGAATCAAGGCGAGTCCAATTAGACTATGAGATGGGAAGCAAAGTATTTAGTTTTAATTTTTTTTTTAATATTTGGAAAGGAAAAAAAGTGATTCGAGAAGGTATAAAATGAAAACAGTTTTTTTAAAAACTCAGGTCTGTCAAGATGCTACTAATCAGTGGCTTTTTCTCTCCCCACTTCTTTTATTTTTTATTTTTTTATTTTTGGAAGGGGAGGGACAGCCCTGCTGAGTTCTGAAGTATGCCTACAGCAGCTTTTAGCAAATCACAATCCCAGCAGCAGGTTCAGCTTTGAAGAAAGATTTACAAATCTCTCACCGCTTTATAAATATCTGCATTTATATCTTAAAGAAGAAGAAGAAAAAGCCCCTTGCGGTTGGTCTCAGCCTCCTCACCCTCTCTCCCCACCACTTCCCCTTTTCTTGCTTTCCTCTTTCAGAAATTAAAGATTGTGATGTGTGCAGGAAATGAGGGTCCATAAAATTGTGATAAAATGTTCCTGCAAAACTGCCTTTGAATTTTCGCCTTGAATTGCAGGCGAAATGAAATTGTTCGCTTTCAGCACCGCTTTGTTTTTGACCCCTTTTTGTGAATTCTCAAAGGAAAGAAACATATTCCCATCTTTTACAGTAATCAACTTTATCTGGCGTCTCTCAGCCTCTTGAATTACTTATGCTAGAGTTGGCCAGCCTCAGGAAGGCTGTGGCTAGTTTATTTATTTATTGTTCTAAAGTGAGGGTTTTTGTCATGAGGTTCCCTACATTGTCCCAGGGGAGTAGAGGAGGAAAAATGAACGTGTTTTCTGACTTGCATATGTATGTTATGTGTGTGTGTGCAATGTTTGTAAAATATATCATCTAATGAGAAATAATAGGGAACTTCATGATCATAGGTCATGCCTGTTTAATATTTTCACGTGGAAACGTTTCATGTCCATGATACAAAAATTGTACGCAAAAAGCCAACAAATATCCGGGAAAAGGTTTTGCGTTTGAGCTAACAATAACTGGTTGTAACCCTGTTTAGTAACTAGTTGGTTTTAACAAGTATTATTATATCACATTATAGTTTCTGGAGTTTAATATGCCTCCCTCACATAAGCACACAGGATCAGAGAGAGAACATTGGCCATCACCTGCAGCCGCATTCTGTCAAGCCCAGCCTTGTCTGGTAACTCTGGGTTCTCCCGGAACATGATTCATTCCTTTCTGTTTATTTCTGGTCTCTTGTGTCTATCCTCAGGAAAACCTAGGCTACAGGTGCAGACCTGCAGAAATCAAATTTGAGTCTCTAAACCAAATCGCTCTTACGTTGAAAAAACAACATAATATACAACTATCAGAGGGAATACATAAACAGTCTCTCTTTGTGTAGTCTTCACCTCCACTGGGCTCAAGTTAAATATTAGCTAAGAGAAATTATATTTTTAAACCATTACTGTTGTCTCCCATATCCTTTGCTTAAACCGATGCTTAGAAAACTATGATGCATACAATTGTAGAACTTCTTTCATGAGTTTACATTTCTAACTCATTTCTGAATTATAAGCTAACCCTGAAATGTTCTCAATTGTTACCTCATTTTTTCTCTTAATTTTTACAATATTAGCAAAATGTGTTTATGTCACAACCTACTCTCTTCATATTAACTTTTCAAGGTTTTCATTGTGTGTTTCTGGTTTATTACTTATACATTTCTTAAATAGGAACTCATAAAAACCAGGACCCTTTCTGTGAAGCTATTCTTATTTAGGTCAGGAAGAGGTCCATACGAGTTTAAGAAAATATAAAATAAATATGCTTAGGAATCGCTGTGGTATGTGAGGTATGAGCATCTCTCATATCCATTATTGCGATATTGTGAGATTTCAGAATCTCTGGAATAGAGGGTGGCATGCAAGTCGCTTTAACAGACTATCTCTCTGTGTATCAGCATCTAAGTAGAACAAATCTTAGGTTCTGCAAAAGTCAGCAAGTTCAGCTTCAGTGGAAAGGTTTACATTAAGCTAATTAATGCCATTAGATTTATTTTAGAAATAATTATTTTAATAATAATGGCCTGTGACTAAATTTCTGCAAACAAAGAAATTAACTAAGCCAACTGCACCTCCTGTTTTTTTATGAAAAAGAGAAGAGAATTCAAGAAGATTGAAATAAAAAATAAAACATAAGTTTTCACAGCATTTCTCACGGAGCTAGATTTCAACAGGATGTCGCATCCTTTATGAGCCATAGACAATAAGTCAGCAACTTGCATTGCAGTTTCTCCATTGTCCTTTTTGAAAAAAAATTCTTAACATTTATATAAATACTTTAATCTCCAGAGGAGTAGATTAACATGATTCTTAATTGTGGCAATTAAGTATATAGAAGGATCAATAATTATTTGAAAACAGTTCTCTTTCTCTGTTCCCATCTGAGAAGGCAGCATACATACTTTCCTGGTTCCGATGCAGTCATTTAAATGTGTCCAGTTTTGCAGTTGTGCCTATGAATCAATTTAGCGTGCGTTTGTTCACATCTAAAGGAAAGTTAAATGCTGACTTTGAAAGAAGAGAAACGTTCCGTACATATTTTTTGCTTTCAAAAAAGCATGCGTTTGACTGTGATCCTTAAAAGCTTTTATTGAACTATTTCCTTTTTCTGTTTGCAAAATTCACAAAGGGCTGTTCTGTAAGCCCTCTTCATATTTTCCCCAGTTTGTCCTAAATTTTGCCTCAGGGGAATAAACAGCAACAGTGTTAAATTTCCCATTCTGAATGTAGATGCCAACACAGAGAGCTTTTATTACAAGGGAAGAAATCAAATCATTGTCACCTAAAGTGCTAATTATGTCTGATAAATGTATGGCATACACTTAATGCAAAGAGAGCTTAGGAAATGATACACCTTCCATAATTACAGTGACCATCCTGGCTCCATCAATCTCAAATTTTTTCAATCCATGTTCATTTGGGTGGCTTTATTTTTATTAAATGGCTTTCTTAAGCTTCAACAGACCCACTTACTGCTAACAAGGAAGCTCGCTTTAAGTATTTTGGAACTGCCTACAATAAGAAGGCGTGTTACATGATACACACCCAGATGAGTACACACAGATAAACAGAAACCGAAGGCGAATACAGTTATGGTCTTCTCCCATTGGGGCATAGAACTACAAACTGAGGGTAAAATTTGCGATTCTTTGCTTGCCTAATGATTTGTGTATCCAGTTAACTCAGAGTACCATATTTCTGTTTCAGGAGGGCCTGAAATCCTTCCCTACAGCTGACAACAGCCCCTTAGCCCCTCCCCTGGGACACTAGTGACCTTGTGAGTAGGCATGCTGCCCCCAAAACCTCTGATGATAACATTTAGGAATTACTTCTCTTCCTTTGTTTTTCTTCATGAAAGAAAGCCACCATTTTTCTCAGTGCCAAATTATATGTGGCCTCTGATCACACTTGACACCCTTATACAAATGAAATGAAAGTAGGTTTTAATTAGACTGAATGATGCTGATTTTCTTTAAAGCTGCTCAGAGCCCCTCTTCTCCCTGAACCCTCTAGCAGATGCACTGGCTGTTTCACACATGAATCCATACTTAGCTGCAAAAATGTTGCTCTGTCATTGGGAACCATTGGCCAAATATGTCCAGTTTTTCGTCTTGCTGTATCACTGTTCTGGGTTTTTGTCCATTAAGTGCAGATCCAGCTACAGTGCATACTGTGGGAATCATGCATATTTGGGCAGATTTTCTCATCATCAGTGAAATCCAACCAAACGTTCTTTTTGTTGTTTTTGCCTTCTTTTTTTTCTTGTCTCTGTCTCTTTTTCCTTAACTCCCTTTAACTCCTAATCTCCTTAATGCTTCTTAACCTCTCTCATATTTCTCTTTCTTTCTAGTTAATTGGTGCTTTCTTTTTCACTTCGAATTTTTAGGAGATAGCTATCAGTTCTAAAAATCTATATTTCTGAAGGCAGTAGAGAGGCTCAAAATGCTGTCATTTCCTTTTGTTTACCTGCCTCAGGATCTTTGTGGATTTTTTGGGAAAGTTACTGCTACCTTTGAACAAAAGAGTTAATAGTAAATATTGAATTATCCATTTATTTTTACTTTTTATTATAATTATAGTGCCAAAAGTCAGTTTGGGTTGTTATAGTTATACAAATAGGTAAGTCTTGAACAAAGATATGGTTCATTTAATACTTTCTTTTAGTCTTAGTTAATAGCTTTGTACTAAATTTTTGAATTGTCTATTTGTTTTTGTCTAACTTAAAAATATTTCTAAATTGCAGAAGATTTGGTATCATTAAAAATGGTTAACTTATTTGGACTTATTTAGGTGGTTTCTGATTATACAGGTGGGATGATAGGTTATACAGAAAGGATTTTCATTTTAGCCTGGACAATTCTCAGTGTGAGAAATATTTTGAGAAACTTTCCATGTGTTAAAAGACTGTTATTTCCTGAAATTTTTAAGTTATATTTGAACATATTTAATTTTGGGGGATCAAAGAATAAATGTCATGTTAATTGTAATACTGTATTGTCTCGTTAAAAAACAAAGGGACTTTTCAGTGAAAACTAAATAAAAGTTTATTTCACAAAACCAGCTTCCCAGAAAGTAATAGATGCTGTAATTTAACTTAATTGTAAAAGTTTTTTTTTTGTAGTCAGGTGTAAGTTAAATATTAAAATAAAGACTAATTCCATTTAGCAGTATATACCTAAGAGAAATAAAAGTGGGTTCACGCAAAAATTTGTACATAAATCTTCATGCAGTATTATTTATAATAGCCAAAAGGTGGAAACAGCCCAAATGTCTATTCACTGTAAGTGGATAAACAAAATGTGGTCTATCCATACAATAGATCATTATTTGATCACAAAAAAAGAATGAAGTACTGATACATGGTATAATCTGGATGAGACTTGTAAACATTACAGACACAAAAAGATCACATGTTATATGATTCCATTTATATGGAATGTTCTGAATAGGCAAATATAGAGAGACAGAAAGTAAACTAGAAGTTGCTTATGACTGGGGGAAGGAGGAGATGGAGTGTTTGGTGGTGAGAGCTAAGGGGATGATGGCAATCGTTGTATAACTCTGTGAGTAACGAAAATCCATTGAATCTTCCTTTTAAATTGGGTAAGTTACATGGCACATAAATTATAGCTTAATAAAGCTGTAATAAAAATATTAGGATTTGTACTTGCATATTTATATCTTAAATACTAATGAGCAAAAAAAAAAAAAATTCAATTACCTTTGGGAAAAAACACTATCATTTGCTTAGATATTTTGGCGATAGTGAAATTACTGCATTAACAGTCCAGCTAATATAGTATACATATTGACATTCTATTCTTTTCTGTTGTAACAGAAATAATAATTTATCTTGTGAGTGAAACTTTCCAAATAATTTCTTTATATTGGCTGTTTTGAGTATTTTAATATAAATCATGTTGAAATTTAGAAAGAGTGAGAAAAGAGTAATGAGAACTTTGAATCAATTGTTATTTTTAAAAATGTATACAGTACTAAGCCTTTCACATTTAAACTTGAATATAGTACTTTAAATTTCATTTTTAAAATTACAAGCTAGAGAGTGGAAGGAAAACTATATATTATACTTGTTTTACTGGATCAATAAAACTCCTATGTATCTACTATCCACATTAAGGCATTATCAGTTCCCTGGAAGCCCGCTTTGTGTCCGCTCCAGTCTCAACCCGTCCATCTTCCCCAAAGATAACTCTACTTGAGGTAATTATTTCCTTGCATTTCTTTAAAATTGTACCAAGTATATATGCATCCCTAAGCAACATAATTTAGTTTTTCCAGGTTCTTAACTTTATATATTCACTGTTGTCTCTTTTAGTCAATATTATCTTGCAAGATTTATTTAAGACAACATGTCTTAATAAAGACATTTGAATCTGTAAAGGGCCAGATAGTAAAAATTTTTGTATTTGCGGGGGAGAGGGGGTCATACGGTTTCTGCCAGAGCCCCTCAGCTCTGCTGTTGTGGCATGAAAGCAATCATGCACAAATGTAAATGAATGAGAGTGGTCGTATTCCAGTAAATTTTATTGATAAAACAGACTAGATTTGAGGCTATAGTTTGCCAACACCTGATGTTAGTGATTGCAAAGCCACAGTTTATTAATTTCCATTATTGCATATTATTCCATAATTATACCAACATTTATTTATCTGGTTTCATTTTTGATAGAAATTATTTGATTCCACCAGTTTGGGATATTACCAAAAATGCTTCTATTTACACTTTTATATAGATATTTGGTGCAAGTAAGCAACAATTTCTCTAGAGCATACCTACAGGAGGAATAACAGGTCACTGGATATGGCATCTTTAACTTGACTATTAAATGTAAATTGGTTTTTCAAAATGTTATTTTTTAAATTTATAATCTAACTAGAAGTTATTTTTAGGATTCCCATTATTTAACAGCTTCCTCAACACTTGGTAATGTCAGATTTTTAAATTGTAGCCAATTTAGTGATTATGGTATCATTTCATGGTTTTTATTTGCATAACTGAGATTACTAATGACATTATGTATCTTTACATGCATTAGATTTCAAAGTAAACTTTTTGTTAGATTTATTTCTAGTTTTATGAATTTTTTGATGTTACTATAAATGGTATATTTTTATTTTCTAACTTTATTTTGGTGATATATCAAATATAATTGATTTTTAAAGATTGATTTTATGTCAGGAAACTTGTTATAGTCTCTTGTTAATCCTAATAATATGTCACTAGATTACTTTGGATTTTCAACATGTGCAATTATTTCATCTGGGAATAATGACCATTCCTTCTTTCCTTCTTTCTAATCATTATATATATATTTTTTCATACTTTGTTATGTTGCCTGTAACCTTCACCACAATGCTGAGTATGAAGTACTAATGAGTTTTTTCATTTTTTCTGATCTCAAGGAGGGGAGTAGTATTCAGTATTGCAATATTATAATTGCTGCAGTTTGGGGATACATAAGACAGTTTTTGAGCCTCCTTCTTCCCCTCTGCCCACATCTGGGTAAGCTGATAAAAAAGTCTAGGTACTCTCTTGTTTTTCATCAGATTCAAACAACACAAACTCCTTCCTGTGTCTAGGACCCCTCACCCTGGGCTACCTCCTACCACAATAAGATCCCCAAGCCAGCCTCCTTTCCTTGCTTTCTTGAGCCATTTTTACACATCCTTAGGAGGCCTGCCATGTTTCCCCAGAAAGCCTCAATTATCTATAATAATAAAAGCATAGTATGCTAATTAGACCTGACAGCCTAATGACCTTCAGAACCTCCTCCCAGATGTCCTTCCAGATGACCTTCCGGATGAAGCTGGGGCTGCAAGGGCCAAGTTAGCCACCGCGGCTGTGAGAGCCAAGCCCCATGCATGAATTTCATGCATCGGCCTCTAGTATCTATATATATAAAAGCCTAAGTGACCTAACGACTGGTCGTTATGATGCGCACTGACCACCAGGGGGCAGATGCTCAATGTAGGAGCTGCCCCCTGGTGGTCCGTGTGCTACCACAGCAGGAGCACCACTCAGCTGACCGACTCGGCCCAGTGGCCCACCAGCCCAGCGGCAGCCACTCACTCCCTCAGTAGTCCTGCAGGTCCAATCTCTGGAGAATAGGCCAGGCACCAATGGACCAGTGCCACCAGCATGATCCTGACAATGCTGCTGGCCTCCTGGAAGTTGGCCTCCTAGAAATCAGCCTCCAGCACTGTGGCCACTTCCCCTCCCTAGATGCTCCACAAGGAAGAAACAATATAAAAGCAGCCACCAGGTGGCTCCTGACAACCAGCGTGAATGCCAGCAAGACTGGGATCCTGTGGTGGCAAGGGCGTCCCACCGCCTGCACATAGGGCTGATCATGTCCCGGCCCCACCCCCAACCCCACCCCCATTGGGGCCCCACTGTACACGAATTCGTGCACCAGGCCTCTAGTAAATAAACCTTTTCATAACTTCTTGATGTGAGTGTGTGTGTGTGTATGTGTGTGTGTGACATTGGTCTCAGCACCCAAAACAAATTTTCAATGAGGGTCCATCTTGTCTACCTGTAGTATGTCCAAGATGCTCTTAAAAGATATTTTATCTGAGTATTCTAGTAAAACTGACATTCTAGTTTTACAAGTATTTTATGTCACCATAATGAAGAATTCTACTGTCTTTTGGCTTCCAGTGTTGCTGTTGAGATGTCAGATGTCCATCTAGTTTATGTTCCATGAATTGTAATTCGTATTTCTTTTTAATGGCTGCTCTTTAGATCTTTACCCGTTCTTTTGAGTGTTCTGTAGTTTCACTATGATGTTTCTAAGTGTGTGTTGCTTTATTATTACTTTTAATTTAATACTGGTTGGGATCTTAACAATTTCTTGAACCTATGGACTGTCACTCTCTCTTCAAATATTTTCTCTTTCTCATTCTCTTTTTGAAGTCCCATGAAATATATTAGTCCTTTTCACTTTATCATCCTATGACTCTTAATTTTTCTCTGTATTTTCATTTTTCCCCCCCTGTGCTACACTCTAGATAATTTCATCTGATCAATAGTCCCATTTACTTATTTTCTCTTCAGCTGTTTCTAATCTGCTGTTGTACTCATTTATTGCTTTTTTATTTCTAGAAGTTCTAGTTTGTATTTTATCAAACCTATTAGAATATATGTTTTATAGTTGCTTGTATATAGTTTCAATCTTTTTTTTTTAACCTTGATAAGCATAGGTGTTTTATCTATGCCTAATAATTCCAATTTGTAGGTCTTTTTAAAAATCATTTTTCCTTGCTATGATGCCATTTTCCCTTATGTAGTTGAATATTTTTTTTAATCTAAGCTGCTTATTATCCTTGAGAGTAATTATTTGTAGGTATTATTTGAGACCTAGGATAAAAGAGGTTCCCTCCATAGGTAATTTCAGTTTGCTTCAGCCAGAAACCTAAGAGAATTAACTTTAAGACCACCCTAAATTAAATGTTTGGCATTAGGATTTTTTGGATTACTCTTAGCCAATGTGAATATATTTTTCAGATCCAAGTGAGGAGAGCTTTTTTGCTTTTTCTCAATGTCATTATTTTCCTCTAGTTCTACTTAGTGCCCAGGCAACTTTACTTCAGTGCCCTGAGAGTGAAGGAGGTTTGGGTGGGTTTACTTCTGGTTAACTCTTATTCTGAGGGTATAAGCCTTTGGGAATCCAGTTTAATTTACAGAAGTTTGTTGGGTTTTTTTTGAAAAATGCCCTTAGGGCAAAAGGAATTTTAGTGCTCTGCTTCCCTCTCTTGGTTTCTGCTTTCTCTGATATTTTGAACTAATATTTGCACTACCTTATCATATTTTTTATAATCTTAAGAAGTTAATTTTTTTAAATGTCCAGTTATTTGTGATTATTTTCAATGAGAGGATTAATCCAAATAACCTAGCCTTCAGAAAGTGAAGTTTCAAGCCTGAATTTTTCTTTAGAGGTTCTTATCTGAACCACCAATTTAGGTTGTGAATAACAAACCCTGTTCTTCAATGTTGGGAGAAAGTCCAGAGTCAAGGATAGAAGATGTATGAGCAGAGCCTCTCATTTTAAGATTCCAACTTCTACTTGGTGGGACTCATTAGTCTTCACAAGGTGTGCTTCAGTCACTTTGAAGATGAGTTAACTGAGGCACAGGTAAATAAGTTGCTTATCATTACACATCTTTTTAAGAGGTAGAGCTCAAAACCAGATCTATCTGAACCACAACCTGAGCTTTCAATCATGCATATATGTCCTCTTTCAGGTTCAAAATTATTCTGACTGCCCATGTGATTTTACCACTCTGCTTTGGCTGATATTCCTGGGGTTTCCCAGCTTTCTGCCTCTGGTTCCAGAAATTTGATTAGTAAACATTAGGAAAGGTTATGTTCCATAGATGTTATAAAGAATCCAATTTATTCTGCACTATATCAGATAATACTGAACCAAACTCTTTATAATTATTAAAGTCCATAGAGAGAACACAAATAAGTTTATTAAGACAATTTCTTAATGTAAAACTCACACATATTTATTATAGAACTAGAGGCCTGGTGCACAAAATTCATGTACAGTGGGCGGGGGGTGGGGGTGGGGGGTCCCGGGGGGGTGTCCCTCAGCCCAGCCTGCAACCTCTCCAATCTGGGACCTCTCAAGGGATGTCGATCCGGGCCTAAATGGGCAGTCGGACATCCCTCTCACAATCCAGGACTGCTGGTTCCCAACTGCTCACTTGCCTGCCTTCCTGATTGCCCCTAACCACTTCTGCCTGCCAACCTGATCACCCCCTAACCACTCTCCTGACAATCTGATTGATGCCTAACTGCTCCCCTGCCAGCCTGTTTGCCCCTAACTGCCCTCCCCTGCAGGCCTGGTCACCCCTAACTGCCCTCCCCTGCAGACCTGGTTCCCTGCAACTGCTCTCCCCTGCAGGCCTGGGTCCCCCCCAACTGCCCTTCCCTGCAGGCTTAATCACCCCCAACTTCCCTCCTCTGCCAGCCTGATCACCCCTAACTGCCTTCCCCTGCAGGCTTGATCACTCCCAACTTCCCTCCCTTGCAGGCCTGATCCCTACCAACTGCCCTCCCCTGCTGGCCATCTTGTGGTGGGCATCTTGTGTTCACATGGGGGCAGCCATCTTGTGTGTTGGAGTGATGGTCAATTTGCATATTTCTCTTTTATTAGATAGGATAGAGGCCTGGTGCATAGGTGGGGACCAGCTGGTTTTCCCTGAATGGTGTCCCGGATCAGGGTGGGGGTTCCCTTGGGGCATGGGGCGGCCTAGAGGAGGGGCCTGTGGTGGTTTGCAGGCTGGCCACGCCCCCAGCAACCCAAGTGGAGGCCCTGGTATCTGGGATTTATTTATCTTCTATAATTGAAACTTTGTAGCCTTGAGTACAGGCCTGGGCCAGCCAGGGTGTGCGGAAAGCTTGGCTTCCTCCATTTTCTGGGAAACCCAAGCCTCCTGCTCACTCCGTGGCTGCAGCCATCTTGGGAGGGTTAATTTGCATACTCGTTCCTGATTGGGTGGTGGGCATGGCTTGTGGGTGTAGTGGAGTGATGGTTAATTTGCATGTTACTCTTTTATTAGATAGGATATCAGAGTATATAAATGAGCAAAACCAAGAAAGTAGAGGATACCAGTCATTATGCCCAGTTAAAAGACTATCACTTGGAAATCCTTCCAAACTCTCTATGCATATACACACATTTTATATTTACATTTATATTCTAGCAGGGAATCATGCCATGCATGCTGTTTTGTAGCTAGGTTTTGTCTGCATGGTATTAGGTACCTTAACAATGATTATATGTTGATTAGGGAACAGTGCAGATTGAGATCAAAGCCAGAAAGCAACAGGACATCTGAACTGAAGCTTTTCCTAAGGTATTGCACATCTTTTCCCAAACATTTTCTAATATTATGCAGCAAGTCATTACTTACCTGTGGAATATCATTGTAAAGAGAGAATACTTGTTCTCTCTGAAGCAGAGGTAGTTATGATCCCCTGTGGGTAAGGACTATTGTGACATATTGTTCCTGTTGAACTTCTTCTGAGCATAGTAGTTATTTTGAAGCATATAACATTGAAAACGATCACCATAATGTCCAAATATAAAGATATTTTCATCTCGGGGACTTTTTAACATAGCACTTGAAAACCCTGGAAAAGTAGTCTTTATTTCCATTAAATATTTGAAAATAGGAAAATGTTGAAGAGCACACTTATTCATTCCAAGAGTAGAGGTGATTTTGGAGGGTGAGAGCTTGGAGCAAAGAAGTTAGTGTGTTTCTGATTAAGGGATTATAAACAACTGGAAACCTTAGAATGGAAATTGTCCATCAGTGGGACAAGTCAAACTATAATATTCTCAGTTTTATATAAGTGAACTGCCCTGCAGGTTTTGAAGCCCTTGCTTACATAAAACTTTTTCTAGTTCTATATACCCATTTATAACAAGTTATTTAATTTCTCTCAGTGTGTTTCATTCCCAGAGAAATTAGTACATTAGGTTGTTTCCAGTTATTTGTTATTATTGAAACAGTATAGCATAGTGTACACTTACACATGTCTTGGGGCATTTGATGAAGTGTCCCTGCACTATAGATTCCTAGCAGGGATAATTTTGTATCAAAGAGTATGCATTTTGATAAACAGTTGCCAAATTACCCTCCAAAAGGTAGTACCAGTTTACATTCTCACCAAGAATTCACAACAGACCACACTTTTTGGCACTTAATATTATTTTTCCAACTTTATTAAGATACTAGAGGCCCAGTGCACGAATTCATGCACCAGTGGGGTCCCTCAGCCTGGCCTGTGGGATTGAGCCGAAACTGGCTCCCTGACACCCCTCTTGGGGTCCTGGATTGTGAGATGGCACAGGCCAGGCTGAGGGACCCCACCGGTGCACAATTGGGGCATGGAGGGACACGGGAGGTTGGCCAGTCAGGGAAGGACTGCAAGAGGGCTCCAGGGTGTGTCCAGCCCATCTTGCTCAGTCCCCATCAGCTGGGCCCCAGAAGCAAGCTAACCTACCGGTTGGAGCATCTGCCCCCAGTGGTCAGTGCACATCATAGTGACTGGTCGACTTGTCGACTGTCTGCCCCTTGGTGGTCAGTGCATGTCATAGCAAGTGGTTGAGTGGCTTTAGCATATCATTAGCATATTACGCTTTGATTGGTTGAATAGCCAAATGGACACTTAGCATATTAGACTTTTTTATATAGGATAATTGACATAATAATGTTATTATTAACAGTTTTTTTCAATCAGATGGGTTAAAATATAAAATATTATATTATATTTCATTTCTCTTTCTGTCATCAGTAGTAGGTTTGAGCAAATTTTGTGTTTATGGTGGATTCATATTTATTTCCTATGAACTGAATATGTTTCTTTTCATCATTTTTCTATTGTGTTGCTTGTTCCTTATTAATTAATAAGTGTCCTTTAAAGATATATATAATATGTACATTTTGTTTGTTTAGGAAATGTGTCAGGAAGCCCAGTATTTTCTTTCTTCCTTTTCTCCCCCTCTTCTGTTTTTCTTGAGTATGAATCAGAAAATCTTTCATCTTTTTCTAAACTATGAAGAAGTACTCATAACTTTAGAATTACTTATTCTTTGAAACTTAGTACAGACAGTATAGATATTTGTCCCAATTTGCCTGAAACAGTTCTGTTTCTCACATTGTCCCCACTTAATTAGCAATAGTACTGTCTTTCACTCTGCAAAGTGTTCCAGTTTGGGCGATAAATTATGTAGTCTCCCTGGGAGGAGCTCACTTATGAAACAAGCTACAGGGTTAGGTAAAGTAGGTTTACAGTTGTTCATATGGAAAATAACGCAATAATCAATAAATAATGATACAAGAATAAACTCTGATTTTCATACTAACAACTGTAAACCTGCTGTTGCCTCACCCTGTATTTTTGAGAGTGCAGACCTTTCACAACATTTTCAATTTCTTGCATGGTTATCATATATTCAGTTTTTTTTCTTAACTTCTTTTTGAGACAATTTGGTAATTTATATATATACGAGAGGCCCCGTGCACGAAATTTGTGCATAGAGGGTGGTCCCCTCAGTCCAGCCTGCACCCTCTCCAATCCGGGACTCCTTGGGGGATGTATGATTGCCAGCCTGATCAACCCTAACTGCCTCTGCCTGCTGGCCTGGTCACCCCTAACTGCTCCCCTCTGCCGGCCTGGTTGCCCCACGCAGCCTGCTTTTCAGTTGTTTGGTCGTCCTTCACTAACTCTTCTCCAGGCCTGGTCACCCCATGCAGCCTGCTGTTCAGTCATTTGGTCGTCCCTCACTAACACCCCTGTCGGCCTGGTTACCCCATGCAGCCTGCTGTTCAGTCATTTGGTCGTCCCTCACTAACCCCCCTGCCAGCCTGCTCGCCCCACGCAGCCTGCTGTTCAGTCATTTGGTTGTCTCTCACTAACACCCCTGTCGGCCTGGTTACCCCATGCAGCCTGCTGTTCAGTTGTCCATCTGTCATTTAGGTCATGATGGTCCCTGGCTTTTTATATAATAGGATTTTTTAGAAAATCCTCTATTTCACTTAGGTTTTGAAATTTATTGGTGTACTAGAGGCCCGATGCACAAAGATTCATGCAAGAATGGGCCTTCCTTCTCCTGGCTGCCTGCACCATCTTCGCTATACCCCGGAGCTGCCTTTCTGCCTTCCCAAGCTGCCCAGAGGCCTGGAGCAGCTGGGGGTGGTGTAGAATGCCCCCGGCTGCTCGGTGCCTGTGTATTCAAACTAACCTGCCATCTTTGTTGGGTTAATTTGCATACTCACTCCTGATTGGCTAGTGGGCGTCATGAAGGTATGGTCAATCTGCACTTACTCTTTTATTAGTGTAGATAATTGCATGAACATCTGTTTTCAGTTACCTTATAAGTATATCATTTCAGCTCCTGCAAATGCGGAAATGTGTCCCTTTTCTATTTCCTACTATTAGCTATATCTCTTATTTTTTGCCAGGTATTTGTCAATTTTATAGATCTTTTCATTTTGTATATCAAATGTAGTGTATTTTTATTTTATAATTTATCCACTTCTGTTTTCATTGAATTTGTTATTAATTATAAATGGAATGTTCAATTAGTTTATCAATCTTATTTTCTATGAAATACAATATAAATTATAAATTTTGAGCTGTGTACCACTTTGGTCACATCTCTGAGATTTTTGAAGTGGGAACTCTTATTGTCTTGTCTCTAATTAGTTTGTAATTTCAGTTTGACTTTACAAATATCTTTATATGTCAGTAAATGTTTATCTACATTATTTAAAATTTCCTGATAGCATTCCATTATAAAGACATATTATACTTTTTTAAATTCAGCAACTAATTTTGGAAGTATATACAGTTTTATTTTTTTTAATGTTTTTATTGATTTTTAGAGAGAGAGGAAGGGAGAGGGAGAGAGAAAAATCAATGTGAGAGGTAGACACTGATCAGCTGCCTCCTGCGTGGCCCCCACCAGGGGTTAAGCCTGCAACTGGCACATATTGGGAATGTAACTGGCAACCTCTTGGTGCACGGGATGATGCTCAACCAACTAAGCCACACCTGCCAGGGCATACAGTTTTCTATTTTTCACTATAATGTTACAGTGAATATATTTTATTAACTAGTTCACTATTTCTTTAGAATAACATTTTAGCAACGGGATTGTGGCCATTTTTTCATCTCTCTCTTTATTTAAAATCCTCACCCAAGGATGATTTTATTGATTTTAGGGAAGAGAGGAAGGGAGAGAAACATCTATGTGAAAAAGAAACATTAATCTGTTGCCTCCCATATGCATCCTGTCTGGGGCTAGAACTGTAATCTATCTGTGGGTGAATTTTAGAAAAGAACAGGTAATGACTGGATTAGAGGCATGGTCCAACCTGTAGAGAGTTCAATTAACCCATCTCAACACAGCTTATTGGATTTGGCTATTAAATCTTTGTTATTTGTAGTGTGTTGATAAGGATCCAAGCCAGATAGCAAAACAATTTGGAGTAGATTTGAAGGGAGACAATGTGTATAATCCTTTCAAGAAGGGTGCAGGTGAGGAGAAAAGGAGCATATGGGGCACAATTCAAGAGAGAGGTAGAACCAAGGAAGGGTTTTTGTTTTAGTGGGAACTTTTGTAGGCAAAAGGCTAGAGAGAAAAAAGGTGATGAAGAGGTAGATGCAGCAGGGAGATGGGACTCCCTTTGGGGGCTCTAGGCATTCTGTTAACAAACGTATAAGACATTCCCTGGACCCCGTGTTAGTGGAACTGGAACTGCCAGAAAGAAACACTAGGACAAATTTTTGGATTGAGTTTTGAAACAGTCTTAAGCAGGGCAAAAAGGTAACTTCGCCTTAATGGAATATGAATTTAAAGCATAATTCAAATTGTCGCTGGCTACAAATGAATGGCATTTAAGAAAATTGTGTTGTGCTTTTGCAACATAGCTAAGGCAGTAGGCAAAATAATTTGATGCATCAGAGTCCGGTCCATTTGTTAAGTTGATGGCCGTCTTTGGGTGCCGGTTAGAAAGTCTCTGGGCACAAATTTTATTATAATTGAGCAGAGGGAAATCATTACCTTTAAAAATATCTCCAGAAAAGGATTCATTTGTATTTGCAATCTTAAATGACCGATCTTATTTACAATTTTAACAAATAGTCATTTCCAAAAAAATTATATGATGAACTAAATATCTTGATGATTTCTTCACTTACTGATAAAGACTTTTACTGTGTGCTACAGTGCAAATGTCTTAACACTATTTTGTCTAAAATAATATTTTTAGTTATTTTGCAGAAGGTGCTGGCAGAGCCTCCAGATAGCAAAACCTCTGTGCCTCGTGCTCCTTTTACATGACCCTAAGAGTTAAACTGCTACACTGGGGGATTTTTCTTTAAAATTAATTTAACTGAAAATCTCTTCAAATTGTATTGTTGGCTTTGGTGCAGGGCAAGAAATAATTTTCCATCCTACCCCTCCACTCCTCGAAGGTCAGGCTTTGAATTGGGCTGTTACTGTCTTGCTGCAGAGTTTCCAAGCTACGTTAATTTTGGGTCTGCTGTTGATGGATGGAGCAGTTTGAATTCTGACATGTAGCAGGCCGACTTGAATGACCTGCAGAGGCAGATGTCAGCCTGTTATTTCATGCCTGTTTGTCAGGAAGGAAAAACAGCGTCTGTTCAGGCTGCTCTATTCTGGGGTGCCTTCGTGGAAATGTGCAAACCTGTGCCACGTTTAATATAGGTTATGGGGGCAGGATGTATGATGTATTTATAGAATATATTGACACACAAAGGAACATGTGAATGGTGTGTATATTATGTTTTTATATAGCCTTTAATATTTTGTTATACATAAATATTTTGTGTGGGTGTAAATATAGCTTGTGTCTTTGAACACATCCTTTATATGTAGAGGAATGTATGCATTGATTGAATACTCACATATCTTTCTATGGACATATATTCTTCCCACTGAGATCAATATGGTGTATGTAAAAAGAGGACATTATGGAATTAGGAGTGTGAGGTTGTGAAGGAGGAAGTAGGTATAAAAGAGAGCCTCTATCTACTAGTATATCCTGGCAAAGTCTCAGAGCAGAACTTAAGGCAAAGGACCAAGCACAGGGTAGGAATTGTCTGATGAATCATCTGGTAAAATGAAGGAAAATGGAGTCTCATTGGGAGTCAGAGCTGCTTGCATGAGTGACTTGAAATTAACTCAAGTTCATGAATCAGAGCCCTATGAGCATTCAGACCCAAAGACCCCCTTCCCTCCTTAAGCAGCTGCCTTGACAAGGAGGAACCTATTAGGCAGAAGGGTTCTGGGACTTTGCAGACAGACCAGTTTGCGGAGACTTGTTTATTAATTTTTATTTTTGTAAAGTAATGCATGCAATAGTTTTGAAATGTCAAATAATACTAAAAGGCTTATAAATACAAATAGCAGTTCCATAATCCACCTCCCACTCCTAATCCTATTCCCCACAGGGTGCATCTTTCCAGTCATTTATCTGTCTCTTTTGCTGTTTATTTACTTCCATAGACTCTAACTCAAGTACAGTGAGTTAGAGTCTATGGACTCTACTTTTCTTTTCCACCTGTTTAATTTTCTGAATTTTCTCAGTGACTTTTCCATTTGCTCCAACACATTCCCAATTAAATCTTTGATTCAGTTGTACCTATCAGATAATAGTTGTGTTTTTCAGGAGCCCTATGTGTTTCCCTCCAATGTGGGTATCACTTCATGGGCCCCTTACTTCTCTTCTCCATCTTTTGTTGTCACCTTGAGCACACCATTGCCCTCTTTCCTGTTTTTGGTCACTCTTCTGGGATTTTATGCCTTCTTCATTTTCAGTTTTATCCCTAATTTTGTTAGGGCACCTTGCTGCTAACTTCCTCAGAGAACAAGTACTGAGGAATAGCTGTTTTGAGAACTTAAATATCTGGAAAAAAATCTTTATTCTACCCTCAAACTTGGTTGATACTTTGGGTATAACATTCTAGTTTTAAAATAATTTTGTCTTGTTGTTTAAAGCACTGCCCTGCTGTCCAGCCTCTAATACTGCTGCTGACGTGATAGATGCCATTCTGGTTCCTGTTGCTTTTATAACTTGCTTGTCCCCTTCTGAAAACATCTGGAATCTTCTCTATGTTCCCAATGTTTTGTAATTTTACAAAGATGTATCTTAACATAGGTCTGTTTAAATTCACTGACCTAATTGGAACCACTTAATCTGAAGGTTTTGTGTTATTTAGTTCTGAGAAATTATCCTGAAATATTTCTTAGACAATTTTTTTACCTCAGTTTTCATTTTTTTCTCTTTTAGAGACTTTTGTCAATCAGAAGTTAGATCCTTCTTGCTTGGCCAGTGTAATTCAGTGGTTAGCCCGTCGGCCCACGCACTGAAGGGTCATGGGTTCAATTGCCCTTCAAGGGCGTGTACCTGAGTTTCAGGTTCTAGCCTCAGCACCGGTGGAGGGGGTGGGTGTGGGAGGCAATCAATCGATGTGTCTCTCACATCGATGCTCCTCTCCCTCTCTCTAAATATCAATGGGAAAAATATCCTCCAGTGAGGATTAACAAAAACAAAAACCAAAAAGTGGTAGTTAGCCCCTCCTGGATATATTCTCTACTTTTTTTATCTTTTCTCTTCTATTGTTTTTTCATTCTACTTTCAGGAAAATTTCCTCATTTTAGATTAGACTTTTTTAATCTAATCCAGCTGTCAGATTAGATTTTTTAAGCATTTCTGATAACATGGCATTCTAATTTTTTGAATGTTCATATCTATATAACATTTTGTTTTTGTTTCATAGATACAATATCTCTTCTTATCTTTCCAACAATATTACTTATTTTTTAAAGTTTTCTTTTGTTCCCTAAATCATTTCTTTTTCCTCCAAGTTCCTTTTTAGCAATTTATTTCAGTCCCTGTCATTCAGTTTCCCCAAATATGTGTGTTCTTCGACTTCCTGAATTCAAGAGTGAGGCCCTAAAACATTGATTGGCTGGGTCTGTCTGCTGTAGGGAGGGGCCCGGATGAGCATTTTTATTGGGGGACTCCCAAATGGTTGTGCTGTTCAGTTTCTCTAGAAACCTCTAACCCTTTGCCTTAAGGGTCTAATCCTAGCTGGAGGAAATCTGGAAGCCTGGCAGGGAATGTGGGCTGGGAGCAACACTGTTCGGTTTGCAACGTTTGCTCCATGTTCCTGTTTCATTCCTGGAATCTCTGGGTCTAGAGCCATTTCAGCTTAAATACTTCCTAAACAAACCTTCCATCTTCTGCAGAAATGAAACAGGAGTTGTGTCCTGGCAGGATGAAGGAGGGAACAAAGAGCTCTTAATGCTCCTGCCACAAACTTTCAACCAATCCTATTTTTAGCCTTTTTAGGATTCTGCAAAGAGAGTCAGCTTTCTTCTCATTCCCCTGCAGAAACCTATGTCAGCTTTGTCTGCTCTGCTAAGGCAATTATTACTCTTCCCATGGCTTGCTTTCTTACAAAAATGTGTTGATATTTCTCATCCACTGTTGTCTTCCTTACCATTTTCCTTGTGAGTTTATACCATTTTTATTCTTTTCTTCTTTTTTATTCTCATTACTTTGATAGGATTTGGGAGAGGAAGCAGAGATAAACACGTTCAGTCTCCCAAGTTTAACTGGAAGTCTATGAGGCTTTGCTTTTAGACCTGCTTTTAATGCCATTGGATTTGCACAGGGAAACTCACTCCTACTTTAAGAGAGTAGAGAAATTCTTATTTCTCATTCTGACATTGCTCCTGACTCTAAACATAGTCCCGTAATATGGCATGTTTCTGTTCTAATATTAACTTTCATGAAAGAATATGATTAAAACCACTTGACTCTCAAGAGCAAGCCAATAAAGAACTCTGTAATGACTGCTGAGTCTCATGGGCCTACTGTAAACCCATGGTTTAGAGATTCTTGGTTTGGAATTTTCTATTTGTGAACAAATGGGTTCCAAGACATATTAGTGATGTTGCTTGCATAAAACAACAATGAACAAAATAAAAAAAATACTCCAGTGTAAATTATCCGAGCATGGGCGCTGGAACTTGCAGATTTAGCAGGACTAAATAAAATGCTCCTGTGAACTTGACTGGGCTATTGATAGAGGTTCTAAGATATTTTGGAGTAGGTGCTTGGAAGGAAGGAAGAGTAGGAGTAGTGAAAGAAATAAGATAATTTTACCCCTCCACTTATTTACAAAGGACAATTACCTGATATTTTTTTCTTCATGGCTTCTGTTCGACAGATCGGAAGAACACCCATTTGTGTGCCTGGAAGTCTAACTAATTGCTAATGTATAAATCTTCCTTCTTTTTTCTTTTATTCCCTCTTCTCTTTTCAAGAAGATTCAATGAAGCCTCAGTAGCTCTCATCAAAGTTAAAGCCCATTCCTTATGATCAATCTATTTTCAGATACTTTCATTTTTACACCAGTTTTTTAGAACATAGATATAAAGAGTCCATGTTAGGAGAGATAAATTGAGTTTCTACTTCATTCATTCATTTATTCATTCACTCAACAAGTATTTGTTGAATGCCTCTTATGTATCTGGCACTGTGCTTTGTGATGGAGATACAGAGATGAGTAAGTCATTGACCCTGCTCTCAGAGAGCAGTTTATTAGAAAACAATATTAGCAGTTGCTGCAATAGATGTTTATTGATGCATTCAGAAAACATTTATTAAAGCCATATTATGTTTAATATATACAAAATGCTAACATCTAAAATAGAACCCTTCAAAGGGCTTATAGTCATTTGAAGTCATGGGAAGGACCTAGAGGAGAGAGTACAAGGGAGAGTCTTCTGATCATATGCCTAGAGATTAAAAAGTCACAAGTGAAAACGAACATGTTAAATAAGATATTTGCAGTTTGCAATGCTAACTGGTCTGGTTTCATTCTTGCTGCTTCTTTTTTAAAACATGTTTTTGTTGATTTCTGAAAGGAAGGGAGAGGCAGATGGAAACATCAATGATGATAGAGAATCTTTGATCAGCTGCCTCCTGCACGCCCCCTACTGGGGATCGAGCCTGCAACTCGGCATGTGCCCAGGCCAGAAATTGATTGGTGACCTCCTGGTTCATGGATCGACACTCAACCACCGTGCAACACAGGCTGGGCTCATTCTTGCTTCTTGACATTGCATTCTGTATAAAGCAATCAGACCTTCTAATAAATATAAATATCAGGTTAAATCAGTTACTTGCCTAAAATCAAATCAGTGCTCTATTACTTTCTGGTCTGAGAAAAAATTAAAATCAAACTGTCATTAAACATTTTTATACACATACTAGAGGCCCATTGCATGAAGATTCGTGCAATAGGCCTTCCTTCCCCTGGCTGCTGGCACCAGTTTTCCTCCAGCACCAGTTTTCCTCCAGTCTTCGCTCTGGCTGCCGTCTTCCGCCTTCGCTCCTGCTGGAGCCTACAGCCTTTGCTCTAGCCGGAGCCTTCAGTCTTCTCCACTCCAGCAGGAGCGCTGCTCCTATAGCTCCCTCCGCCCCCTGCCCTCCCCCTAATAGCAGGCATCCCACCCGGCCCTGCTGCTCCATGCCTGCATATGCAAATTAACCCGCCATCTTTGTTGGGTTAATTTGCACACTCACTCCTGATTGGCTGGTGGGTGTTGTGGAGGTATGGTCAATTTGCATATTTCTCTTTTATTAGTGTAGATTTACTTCTCATTCATGATTATTTCCATAGAATAAAATTCTCTAAGAGTGTGATAATTTTATAACTCTTAAAGGATATTGCTACATTGCCTTCAGGATGTTATGTATAAGTTTGTACTCCCACCAACAGTGTATGAGAATAATATATGAGGTCAGTTTTCCTATACCTTGCCCAGGTATTTGTAGTTATTAATTATTATTAGAGCTTAAAAATTTACCAATTTGTCAGATAAAAATGACATGTCAGTATATTATTTTCAAGCTTCTGTCTACCAGAGAAGCTAAAAACAATCTCATAACTTTTCTACGTCTATAACTAACATTCTTTTACAAAATTGCCTAAGCTGGTTCTTATTTTCTATTGGTGCTCACCATTTCATACTATGTGTAAGCACTGTTTATATTTTGCAGACTTTTGTCTTTTATGCAGTACTAGAAGGCCAGTGCATGAAATTTGTACACTCGGGGGGGTTCCTCTTATAGTCTGGCCACCACCACTGTGCTCACTAGTCGTGAGCCTGGCTCAGGGCTTCTGGCTGAGCTGCGCTCCCCCTGTGGAAGCGCACTGACCACCAGGGGGCAGCTTCTGCATTGAGCGTCTGCCCCCTGCTGGTCAGTGCATGTCATAGCAACCGGTTATTTCGCTGTTTGGTCAGTTTGCATATTAGCCTTTTATTATACAGGATGCTTAATATGTTTTCAATTTATTTTAACTGTATTTTTTAATGTGTGAGGTTTACATCTTAGTTAGGCTGATCTATATATCTCTTGCTTGATGGATTCCTCTTTTTTTAAATTCTAAATCATGGTATATTTTAAACATTCAGAAAAGCATATATCTATGCACCCACTACCTAACTTTAACTCTCTATTTCTTTTTGCAACTTATTGTTGTGAAGACAGAAGATATGGCTTTAACTTCATTATTTTCCCCAAATAGCCACTGATCTCCATGTATTTGTTTTATATTGGCCACTTTTTCTATTGATTTGAAATGCCACAGTAAATTATATAAATTTGTATATTTAAGTATATTTCTTCACAGGTTATTTTGTTCCATTAATATGCCTATTTCAAACTAGAACTTCATTGCTTTAATTACTATAGCTGTATGCATTTTAATATCTATAAGAACGATCTTTCTTTACCACTTCATTTATCCCTTCAAATTTCTAGTTAAGATCCTATTTTTACTTTTTTCAAAAAGCTTTGGAGTTACTTTATCAAATTCTAGCCACTCAAAGAAACTTAAGGATTTTTATTATATCAGATTTATAGATTCATTAGGTGAGGTTAATAGCTTTATATTTGTATATTTTTCTCCATATAGCTACAAACATGACTTTGTCTCTATATCTATTTACACCTTTTTAAAAAATTTTTTATTCTCCCACATTTTGTTCTTAGATAATACATCTCTTTTAACATTAAACATTAAAAATAGATAGTACATATTTTTTCTTACAAAAACTTTATTTTTATTATTTTTATTGTTGACAGTATTACAGATGTCCCCATGCCCCTACCATTCCCCTCCACACAGCGCGCACCCCCCCAGGCCTTCACTATATTATTGTCTGTGTCCATGTGTTATGCATATAAGCATATCTGTTCTTTGGTTAATTTATCCCAATTCTCCCCCCTCCCAACCCTTTCTCCTCTGAGGTCTCTCATTTCATGCATCCATGCCTCTGGACCTATTTTGTTTATCAGTTTATTTTGTTCATTAAATTCCCCATATATACACCTTTATTTATGCTTCACAGTAAATGTTACAGTTTTTACTGTATAGTTACCATGCAATTCTTATTAAATATATTCCCAATAATTATATTTTATAATTCCTATTATGAACAGGATGTTACCATTATTTTTCTAACTGAATAACTGTTGACATATGGGAAAGCTATTGACTTTTTTTTTAATTACCTGAGTTTTACAATTTGTTACCTTGTTGAATAGTTACGTTTCCATAGTTTTTTCACTGACTCTCTTAAATGTATCAGGTAGGCAATTATAACATGGGCAAAAATGATGCTTCTGCCTCTTCCTTTCCAATACTCACACTTCCTGGTTATTTTTCTTATTGCTTTGGTGGAACTTCCAAATAGCAATGATAAAATCAGGCAACCTTATTTTTGTTTTCAGGGTTTCACCATAACAATTCTGTACATAGGTTTGTAATTTATATATTGATAAAAATATATCTTCAGCTATATATGTCTGTATGTAGACATATGTAGTTATATATAATTTAGACTTACACACTTATATACACACTGTATGATGTCAATAGTGTAAAAAGGAAATGCATGTTATGTGAATTTGGGAAATTATACCTCGTGAGTGAACTAAAATATAAACTTTTTTTCCCTCATCAAATAGGACCAATTCTACTCTTTTCCCCCCAGAGAAGTTTTCACTTCAAAATGGCTCATATGAAGAGTTAGCCAAAATTTAAGAAGTGAGTTTGTCATTTTGTACTGGGGGAAAATACAGTCACAGGGAAGGCAATTCAGCTCATTATATTTATACATATTTAATTATGCAAGTCAGAATGTCATTAACACTAATAGTTAAAATGTTAATGTTTCAATATTTAAAATAAACTTTTCCAGATTTTTACAGATACAGTTTTTACAATTATAGATACTATGTTCATAGAATTTCATACCAGTTAGCCACTTGCAGTATTGGTCCTATAATTGAGAAGACCACACAGTGGTCTCTTTCATAATATGTCTTGAGGACAACCAACCCGAGGTCCCCCAGGGCAGGTGCAGCATACTCTTTGAAAATTAATGAATGAGCTTTCTAGAGGAAGCAAGGCCTCCTGAGGCCTTGAAGGCAACATTTGGTGACAAAGAAGATAGAGAAGAAATAGGAGAGGGACTGCTTTCTCCTTTATAAAATCTTGGAACTTTTATTCTAGGCTTTAAGATACTTACTGGCCCTGGCCAGTTTTGCTCAGTGGTAGAGAATTGGCCCTTGTGCCTGGTTACAGGTTTGATCCCCTGCTCCCCGCCCAGTCAGGGCGCTTGTTGTGAGAGGCAATCAATTGATGTGTCTCCCTCACATTTATGTTTTTTTCTCTCTCCCTCCCTTCCACTCTCTCTAAAAAAATAATAAAAAATAATGGAAAAATATCCTTGGGTGAGGATTACCAACAACAACAAAAAGATACATTTAATTATGTCAATAAAGATAATGTTAACCATAAAAGTAATAAGATACAAGGTGGAGGGGAGAAACTTTATATTCAAAAACTATGTTTTATTCCTGTGTAATCTTGTTAAAATGTCTTCACTAAAAAGAAATTCAGGCCAAGGTCTTTGTGGGTACAATTAGAAAGAGAAGGTAGAGAACTCCCAAGGAATTTTGCTAGTGGTAACGGGCCTACATTGTACTCTAGCAGAGATGGAAGTGCCTCTTTCCTGAAGTCAACTCAAGATATTGGGTGAGTGAATTGTTTAGTTGTTGAGAAACTACTCAACTTTCTGCCAGAGGTCCAGGGAACTGCATGCTGCTCAGGTTCTCAGCCCAGAAAGTGGCCCTTTCCCCACACATTCACACACATACACACTTACACACTCACCCCCACACACATATGAACACACGTTTGGCCCACTGTTCTATTAAATTATGTGCAGCTCATGTCCGGGGCCTGTGATAAGCTTACAATGGTGGGTTGAAAACAAAAGAACCTTTTCTTTTCTCTGACCTCAGAAGAATAGTCTCTCTTTTCTCCTTCCTTTCCAAAGCTAAAATCTCCCTCTGTGATCCGAATTGTCTCCTACTGACCAATGACCATCCATCACTCGCACTGATTTTTCATATCTACCAACTATTCCCCTTTTCCTGTGTCTTCAAACCTTTTTTTCAGGCTGCCAACAATATTTTCCTTAGATTCTTCTTCCTGCTGTAACAACTAGCCTATCTCCTTTTCCATGTGACAGCCCAAAAGAGCTGTTTATATTGGCAGCTGCTTTTCTGGATGTGTACTCCCGAATTCTCTTGTGTTTGGACATCTGTCCTTATGAGGCATGGCATTCAGTCTATTCCCAGGAGCTCCTCTTTTCATCACCAGTGACTGCAGTGTAATGAAATTGGATAGCTTATTTTCACTCCTCATCCCATTTTATCTTTCTTTACCATTTTTATATACTTACCACGGGTGAGCGTATCTGCTGCCATAACTTCATATCTACTCTGATAATTTCAGTTCTCTTCCATGATAATGAAAGTCCTGACCAGATCTCATTCCTTGGCTTAACGTCTCCAACTGGATGTTCCCAGACCCCTCAAACTCATTATCCTCAAAAGTAAACATTAAAATAAACTGGAGGAGAATATATACTCAACATTTAATTTCTGGGGTTCAAATTAATGGATCTATTTATTTAAGGAAGAAGCCTTCATTTATACAGCCTACCTATTTTTCAAGTTTAGAAAAATAGTCTGACCAAAAGGACTCTGGCCCAAATGAGCAATGAGCTTGTATTTGATTCTAAACAAGAGCTTTTCAACAATAAACAAGAGGTCCCAGGGAAAGAGAAGGGAGTTGTACCATTTGAAGCCTGGGAAGTTAAATTTTCTCAATTCTAGAAACCCTTTTGTGCTTCTTATAATACATTTACTAGGCCTGCCTTGCCTGCTGTAGATACTCAATAAATGAGCACTTGATTTGACTAAATTTGTAGCTTTAGAGAATATTTGTGTATGTTTTAATTGTCCTGAATCATACCAGTAAACTTCTGAATTTCTTGTTATATGGTGAGTGTTCTTATTTCTTTCCGTTGATTTTATTGCTAAAAGTAGACTGTTTCAAAGAAGGTTGAAATTAGACTAACATTTTCCAAAGTGTCTACCTTTCACTCTCACTGAAGAAAACCTCTGGAATTTTTTTTCACTATGCTGATATATCATGACACCTGTCTAGACCAATTAGAGAGAGAGAGTGGTTGAGTCTCTGCAATAGAAATGATGGATGTGCTGGGGATGGTTTTAGTGACTCGTTAGCCAAATGCTGCAAAGATATAAAAAGTTTTTGTGGTTTTTATTTTCATTTATATCAAGAGCCTGCTTAAGCCTGTACCATTCTCTCCATTACCTCTTTCTTGTGCGGTTGAAAGAAACTATCTGTTCAACCCACCCTGTGTGCCTTGCATTTAGTATGCAACCTGTCTTGTTCCCAGTGCCGTTTTTGTCACCCAGTCATTTTCCTAGCCAGTAGGACTTCCAGGCTGGAGGAGGAAAGTGGCAGGGATTTAAGTATGTTTTAAATTCACCTCTTTATGTCCATCTCCCAGGCACAAGTGACGGACACACTAGGGCTTTTTTATCTTTTCATTTCTTTTTTACTTCATATCAATTTATGGTGTTTGGGTTTACTTTTGTCTTTTATTTCCCTCACCCAGCCTCCCCTTCTCATTCCCTCTGTGATTAGTCCTGTGGCAGGTGCATCTTTCTTTGGTGCCTTGGAAAACACTAGGCCTTCATTCATATTAAGTCCACAATATCATACATGAAATTTTGACTTGGGTGGAGAGGTTGCCCTGCTTGTAATATGAATCATAAACACCAGCAATGCAATCTTAAGAAGGCGGGTTTTTTTTTCAAAGAGGGAAGGAAAATAAAATATATCTGACTCTGCTAGAGTCAGATCTCTCCCCACCCCCACCCTGCCGCTCACTTCCTCTGAACAAAGGCTGGGCAATCTCATTCCTTCTGAATACTGTATGAAATCCAGGCAACATACAGAGCATGCCTAGAAACAGAATGTGCAGTAGGAGATGGATTGCACCTCTCGCAGTATTTACGTATCGGCGGCCTTGTTTGTGCACGCACATACGGTACATGGGGGGTGGCAGGAATGGCTGGCTATTGGAACAGATTTATATTTCCCATCACTGTTCTCTATCCTTTGGGATCAACTTTGTCACAGGAGCACCAGTGGGGGGTTATTACAGTGTGTGACAGCAGGTGTGGGCTGTGTGTGCATTGTCGATTCATTGTCCCCCTGGATCAGGATGTATACAGTCACACACCCTTTCTTTCCAGAGCTTACTTGGTGTACGGACAACCATGTATCTGTGGGACCGGGTGCTGCACAATGCCCCTTGAGTCAGTGACAGGATCCTACCCAGTTCAGCCGGGTTAGGAGTGCATTCAAACCGATTCTGTAAAACTGATAGATGCCAAAGGGGAAAAGGTTGGGGGGCTGGGTGAAGGGATTAGAAGTGCTAATTTGGTAGTTACAAAATAGTCTAGGGGATGTAAAGTAAAGCACAGGGAATACAGTCAATAATATTGTAAGAACTATGTCTGGTACCAGGTGAGTATCTCAAATATCGGAAGGAGCATTTTGTAAAGTTATATGAATATTTAGCCACTAAGCTGTACACCTGAGCTTAGTGGTTAGATATTCATATAACTTTACAATACAAAATAATGTTAAGTGCAAACTGTAACTGAAAAATAAAATTTAAGGAAGATTTGGTTCTAAATAACTAAAAGAAATAGGAACTCTCATCATACAACAAGAAATTCAGACATTTACTGGTATGATTCAGGACAATTAAAATAGGTGCAAATTTTCTCTAAAGCTATAAATTTATTCAGATCAAATGTTCATTTATTGAGTATCTGCTATAGGCAAAGCAGGCCTAGTAAATGGTATTATAAAGAGCACAAAAGGGTTTCTAGAATTGAGAAAATTTAACCTCCCAGGCTTCAAATGGTACAACTCCCTTCTCTTCCCTCAGGACCCCTTGCTTGTTGGTGAAGAAATCTTATTTAGAATCAAATACAAGCTCATTTGGACCAGAGTCCTTTTTGTTAGACTTTTTTTCTAAACTTGAAAAATAGGGATGCTTTATAAATGGAGGCTTTTTCACTAGATAGATTCATGAATTTGAACCCCTGAAATCATCTAAGTTTTTATAGCTGTTTGAGAGAAATGAAAATATATATTTGTGAGATTGAAATAATAATTTTTAAAAGATTATAACATAACTAGGGGCCCAGTGCACGAAATTCGTGCACTGGGGAGGGGTCCCTCAGCCCAGCCTGCCCCCTCTCACATACTGGGAGCCCTCAGGGGATGTCCTACTGATGGCTAAGCCGCAGTCTGGCCTCCCTTTGTGGGAGTCGACTGGGCTGATCAGGGGAAGGCACCAGCCCCATCACCCCGCTGCTACAGCCACTGCCAGTCACCACAGCCACCAAGGTGTTTTCATCAACACAGACTCCAGTTACTTCACCATGAAAAAATAACAACTTTCTTTAAGCATTTTCAAGATGTGTATTTCATAGGATATGACATTTCTTTCTTTATTTTTCTTTTTATTCTTACCTGAGGATATGTTTCCATTGATTTTTTGCCCTTCCCTCTGATCCCAGGCTCGGCCCCTGCCCAAGCCTAAAGCCTCCGCCCCAGGCTTTAGGCTTGGGAAGGGGTTCCCCCCTAGTCACCCCCCCCCACCACCCCCAGCACCTCTGATCGCAGGCTTGGCCCCTTCCCCAAACCTAAAGCCTCTGCCCCAGGCTTTAGGCTTGGGAAGGGGGACCCCCCACCCCCCACCCCTCCGATCACAGGCTCGGCCCCTTCTCAAGCCTAAAGCCTCTGCTCGATGGCTGGCTGGGAGTGATCTGGGTGCTGAGGTTCCCGGGACCCAAGTATGTAGCAAATTAACCGCTATCTTTGTTGGGTTAATTTGCATACTCATTCTGATTGGCTGTGGGCATAGTGGAGGTATGGTCAATTTACATGTTTCTCTATTATTAGGTAAGATGATATTGATGAGGAAAATAAGACATTTGTGGGGGTGAGGGGTTACTAGCTGCCTGACTCTGTATCCCTAATACACATTCCTGCTAGCCTATAGTCTAGTCACTGCCCCTTCCTTAATTATCTGGTCTTGTAAGATGTGTTTACCTAAATACTCCCATTTTACAGAGGCCATAAACCATGAACAATACACAACCCCCAGAGTGGGTTATCAGTGCTGGCGCCAGGCCAAGCCTTTAGGTGTGGTCTCACATCCCCAATCCCAACACATGGAGCTTTCTGCGAAGCCCGCAAAAGGTCCGGAAGTCTGATCCATATATGGGGGACAAAGAAATGAAAGGGTATAAAGAGAAAGCTTCCTCCATATTGGTTTACTCAGGATTTGGAGAACTGACCCCCTGAGTCACTGTGCTAGTACATGTGAAACACCTGAAAATAAATGGGTTTTTCCTGTATCTCCGGGTACTCCTGCATATTTTTCAGTCACCTGGTAAATTCTGTAACAATATGTTTAATAATAAAGAAAGTTTATAAATTGCTTTCCTTATTCCCAGTATGAGATTAAAGGAGTAATGGGTTAGAGGTAGATATTTTGGATCTGTATTAAGTAGAATGAGTAAATAGTCCCCACTTCTGGGCACTGTGTTGACCATTGGATATCAGGATATCCTATATAATAAAACCCTAATATGCAAATCGACTGAATGGGGGGATTGTACCTAAGCTGGCAGGCGGACATCCCCTGAGGGGTCTTGGACCTCAAGGGTGCAGGCCAGGCTGAGGGACCCTTCACCCCCACCCCCCAGTGCACAGATTTCATGCACTGGGCCTCTAGTATAAGATAATTCTTGACCTCAAAAAACACATAGTTCTAGGGACACCTTGCACTAGCCCCTTAGCTTATTCTACTTCTTTATACCCCTCTTAATATACTTCTCATTAACAGCTGTTTTCTTAAGATAGGTCAAGTCTTTCCCAGATGTGATCATGAATATGAGGAAAAGTTTTAGGAAGACTCTCACTGCAGGTTTATTCAGCATTCTTCATTCAAAGGATCTGAAGTCGTAAGAATCAAAAGTCCAGTTTCTCTTTATCCGATTATATCTTTCCTTAGCATATAAGACCCTTCATGAAATGTACCCTACATACCTATTTATTTTGGTCTCCTCTTCCTTCTGCCTGTTTCCAAATTCTAAACTGTATGGAGTTTAGAATAAACTCTTAATTTGTGTGGCGCTCCCGTCACCTTGCTGTTGCCTACATCCGTGGTTTTTGTATGTCTTGCACATACCCTTTTTTTGTCTGTTTGTTAATCCTCACCCGAGGATATTTTTTCCATTGATTTTAGAGACAGTGGAAGGGATGGGAGAGACAAAGAGAAACATCAGTGTGAGAGAGACACATTGGTTGGGTCCCGCACACTCCTGGACTGGGCCTGAGGATGGAGCCTGCAGCCGAAGTACATGCCGTTGACAGGAATTGAACCTGAGACCCTTCAGTCCAAGGGCCAATGCTCCAACCACTGAGCAAAACTGGCTAGGGTAACCCGATACCCCTTTGGGAAATCTCTGCAAAATTATTTTTCCCACCTGGCAAAACTCACCATTTCCTTCAAAACTCCGTATACACTTCTATTTTATAATCATATATTTTTTCATGTCAATTTTTTTCATGATGATGAATTTTTGTTGTTGTAGGGAACAAATATATTTATTGCTACATCCAAAGTACATGGTCAAGTCCCTCTTTATCCTGAACACCACACACAACCTGGCACGAAATAGTTTCTAAATAAATATTCATTGGGTTGAATGTTGAGGTTAATTATATGTTAGATGAAACAACTTAAAAAGAAAACATGGCAATAGTATATAAAGATGAAAAGTCCCAAATAGAAGTGTCACCATGGTTTAAAAGAGCACAAAGTAGGATGGAAGGCAGCCAAGTGTTCGAGGAAGGGGAAAGGTCTGAGACAGACATGAGAGGTGGGACGCGTGCTTGGCAGGTGGAAAGAAGGGATGATGTTACAGGGAATAAAAAGGACTGGCAGCGAAGGGCAGTAGACCATTCCGTGGTGATCATACAGCCTAGATTTTGTAGGTGGTTCTTATTTCATGTCACTTAGTTCTTTTTAATTAAAGCTATTTATCAAATGAAAGTCTAAATGTAATTTAATTTTCATATCTTTGTAAGCCTTTTCATGTAACTAGATTTACGAAATGGGATGTATATTCTGGTTTTAGATTGGAAAACATGGGTACAATTTCCTATGTAAATTTGCATATGAGGGTGAACATCTTCGGCTTTGGGGCACAAAGGGAGTCAAGAAAACCAAAGCCATGGCCTTTTCTTTTTGTCTGGGTCGATGATTCCTACTAAACTGCTTCTCTCCCAGATGTAGGAGATGTAGAGATATTTCTGTCCAACATGAGGTGAAACACAACAAGTTTTTTTATATGACGAGTCAGATAATCATTTAGTCTTACACTAATATCATTCAAAAATGTCGTTTCATGGAGAACAGGGAGCTTGTAGAGCTTTGCTAGCCAGCAGCTCCAGGACTGCCAGCATCACTTGGGAGCTTGTTAGAAATGCAGAGTCTCAGGCCCCGCCCTGGACCTGCTGAATCAGAACCTTCCTGTGAACACCCTCCCTACGTGATATGAATGCTGCTGGTCTGCAGGCTGTACTGTGAGGTGTGAGCCTTGCAGGCTTCCTCCACCCGGGCTCCTCATTTGAACCACAAAAACACAGAAAAGGATTTGACAGGCTGTTTTCTTAGTTTCCCCAAATTGGTACATGAGTAGTACATTCTAGATGCAGGGGTAAGAAGTTAATTCATTACATACACTGGATGCCTTGGAGGATTCTGGGTTAATTAATTCTCTTATGGATCCCCAATCGGGAGAGGCATCCAGAATGCTGAACTTGAAGGGGAATTCAGGTTGATCCTATTCCGTTTAAACTTCATTAAGTGTGAGCACATTGAAGTAGGCAGGTGTGAGCTAGAATCTTACAGTGAGATGTGTGCCTTCCCATTGCTGAAATGCTTGTTTTTATTCTGAATTATCAGAAAACAGAACCAGCTTTGTATACAAACTGCAGCTTTCTAAAAATGTAGCAGACGTTCAATGCCTGATTTACAAACCCAAATGGTGCAGATCCAGCTATGGCTGCGTTACGTAAATAAAAGCATGGCACATGTTTTTCATCTATATTTATAGTATTTAAATGACTTCAGAATTTAAAGACATTTTTCTCAGACACCTAAACTAAACTAAAAATCACTGTGCCCCTCCCCACCCCCTGAGTGTAAAACAGCCTCTGAAAATGTGGTAATAGGAAAGATGGAATTTTTCCATGCTCTGGGCCCATGAAAATGGGGCCGTAATTGACATTATTGGGAAACTTTCTCCATTAGCATTCATTATGACAGTCACCTCTGTCCTGGGTGTACGTGTGTGAGATTGGATTTAGGAAAAGAAGAAAATACCTTTGAGCATGAGGTAGCATTTGGCCTCACTACCTGGAGTAAGAAATCAGGGAATGCTGAGGCACCTTAACAGCCAGGGATTCCTGCCGGTGACCTCCTGTGAAATTGGATCAGCTTTTCCCTGGCAGTTGTATTAAGCTCACACATTTGATGAAATGTGCTTATGAAGCCGGCATATTTGACTGCTTTCTTTCTGGGACATAGATTCTTTGTTATCTGCTGAATTCATTTCACTCTGTCAATATTCTATAGAAAAATGATGGACATTCTATAATTTTGACTTATATATTAATTCATAATTTTGATGGCTCTACCGGAGGGCTCCTCTCTTTCTCACAGCCTTCTCTTCTTCTCCCTCCTGCCCCTGAGTTGGGTCTCTGGTTGTTCCACCCAGCAGCTCAGCTTATGACAACCGCATCTCTCATTGTTTTAGCGACTGCAGGTCTTTGTTCATATTCAACCCATGATAGCGGCAATGAAATTCAGATTTATAGCTGGAAATCAGCCTATTTGTAATATAAAACATAAACATTGGAGCATTTGAAAAAGCGAATGAATTTTTTCTCCCTACTTTGTATTTTTTCTTCCTTGGAACTTCATGACTTGAGTCCCAAACAAGTGCTATTTTAAAATTTTCTGGCACCACGTAATATAATTGATAATAGTGTTTAAGCAGCATCTAATACCATACAGCATAGTGCAAAGTGAGCCATCCCAGGATATGAGCTTAAAAATTGCATTAACACTTAGACAAAATGAAATTTTTATACTTGATTTGCTCATGGTTGGATGGATGCAACTAAACACAATTTGAGCTGTCACTTTGCAAAGGGGAAAAAAATATGCAACTTTGGAATATTTCAAATGAGCCCAATATTAGATTCTATAACTCAGAGTGACACAGGAAATACTATTTGCAACATGATTGGTTCATTAATATTTGGTAATTGTAGTACATCATTTTAAGGGGGAAATAAAATGCAAACAAATGTTTGCAGCTTCCAGTCAGTCACTGCTTCTCAACTGCCACCACCAGGAAAGGTTTGGGAGCTAAAGGCTGTGCGTATTGGAGAGGTTATATTTTCTCCTCCCCATTTTCATTTTGGAAGAATAATTTTCATCATAAACCAACATGTCAGACAAAGCATCTACATTTTAAAAAAATATTATTTCACAATTTTCCACATGCACATTTGATGTAAACCCTGGAGGTGTATTCCCTGAGTACCTATTAGCTCCATTTTAGGGAAATTACATTAAATTATTAGTGACAAATTTACTTGTCTGCCAATGTATTTTTCTGGAATTTTACTACAACATCAATACTTGGCTGTTTTATATGGGCCCTCATTTACCTGTCTTTGAAGGCAGCCACCCCTTGGGGAGCCCTGTCTGTCACTAACAGAAGCTGGAAAGAGTCTTTAAGTTTAACATTCATAGTTTTGAATTAGATGGAAAAATACATTGCACTTTAAAAATGTAACGCATCCCTCTGAATTTTACAATTAGGCAAATTATTTTGTAACCCATTGTCTCATTTTTTGGGCAGGGATAAAACAACACAGATCATCACCAGGTGGTATAGTATGAACCATGGCTGTTGTCTTTAGGTGTAAAATATGTCTGCCAGGGACCGGCAGCAGAATGGGGAAAGATGGTCACATTTCTTGTGTTTATTTTATGGAAATTAGTGTGGAAAGGATTCACTGTGATGTGAGCAGAGCCCTTTAGTGTTTGGTGCCCTTATATCCTAGTTGCTGTTGTGAGCCATTGAGACTTTGGTTTTGGAGGGGGGAGTGGGAAGCCAGGGGGCGCCAGGGAGCCTGCAGGAGCCTCAGAAGAAAAGATCGGAATGATCAAGATCCCAGCTCTTGGTTGTGATATATTTTCTCACTTTAAGTAAATACTAATGTTGGAACCTAACTTCATGTTCCTTTCTTATAGGGAATTCTCCAACTTCCATAAGCGTCAGACCCCCCAAAACCCAGATCTGTTGCTAAAATAAGATATTTTTCTTTGCTTCCAGTGTATGAATAGAGTCTGGCAAGCAGAAGCAGCATGTCTGAGGCATGGGACAACAGTTCCATCTCAAACTGTAGAGTCCTGGTGAAGGGATGTATTAGGCCAGGTGAGCATCCTATATAATAAAAGCCTAATATGCAATTGTCCCCCTTGGGAGTTTGACTGGGAGTTCGATGGCTCACTATGACGTGTGCTGACCACCAGGGGGCGGCGCGGAGCATGGCAGGTGTTGGTGATGCAGCGCTGGCAGCAGGCGGCAGTGGAGGTGCTGCCGGTCCAGATGGGCCCTGATGAGAACGGGACTGCAGTAGAATGGTGGAGCAGGTGAGCAGGCAGCGCCAGGCCAACACCAGTGCAAGCGGGGGCCTGATCACCCACCGATGACCCTGCAGATGGTGACCAGTGGTGGCGGCAAGGGGCCTGGCCTGATCAATTGCCCCGCAGGCAGGATGGTGGAGCAGGTGAGGAGGCAGTGCCAGGACACAGCAGGGTGCCAAGCAGGACTGCAGGGCTGCGAGCCTGGGGGCACATGCTGGGGCCCAATCCTGAGGGCCCTCACCTGTGCATGAATTTGTGCATGGGCCTCTGGTGGAGTATGAGGAAAACTTGAAACAGAAACAAAGGGAAAATGAAGAATAATAAGCAAGAATGTAAGTCCCAGGGAAGGGAGTGTCCTCATCTCTCCAGGTTCCCTGCCTCGTAGAATTCTTCTTCATGAGAGTTTACTGAAGCAATACTTGGCTCTGATGACATTTACAGTCCTCCTACCTATACTGTGTCTGCTTCTCTGGTTTGTATATTACTTTTTCTTTGAAACTGCTAAGTTATTTAGTGGAAGATTTCAGTTCATTCTTAGATGAAGATTTGGGGTCCTGAAGCTGATCAAGACCCTTCTGTGGGTTGACTTTATCCAAAGTATGCAAATAGTTCTTTATTATAGACTAGTAGCCCTGTGCATGAATCCGTGCGCCAGTAGCTTGCCAGTAGCTTGCTGCCGCCCTCCAGTAGCTCTCCACCCGCTGTCCCGCCCTCCTGTAGCCCCCCTCCTCCCCTGCCCCCCCTCATAGCTTGCTGCCCTGACTCCTCCTGTAGCTCTCCGCTGCCTGCTTGTAGCCAGTAGCTCACTGCCACCCTCCTGTAGCTCTCCGCCCACTTCTCCGCCCTCTTATAGCTCCCCCCTTCCC
The DNA here is from genome assembly GCA_026230045.1 of Corynorhinus townsendii. Taxonomy (NCBI): domain Eukaryota; kingdom Metazoa; phylum Chordata; class Mammalia; order Chiroptera; family Vespertilionidae; genus Corynorhinus; species Corynorhinus townsendii. The sequence continues at coordinate 16,269,577 of JAPDVU010000011.1, forward strand.
CCTGCCCATCCCCTCACAGCTTGCTGCCCTGCTCCCTCCTGTAGCTCTCCACTGCCTGCTTGTAGCTCACTGCTCCACCCTTCTGCTGATCTGTGATCCGGTCCTTATGCGGTCGGTTGTTACACTTCATGGCATAATGACCATTTGCATATTATATCTTTATTATATAGGCTATTTAACTTGGAGTTGAGAACTGTTGCAAATACATATCACTTTCTAAATTCTCAGGAAAATAATTTTTGAGCCACTGCTCCATGTGGCTCAAACATTGGCTGTTACCTATTTTTCCCCATTCTCTACTAGCCAGAAGCCTCCATCTTTTAAAGGCCTTTCCTTCCCTCCCCAAATAAACACAACCATTTTAGATCAAATTAACTAGAATATCTGTTTCAATAGACCTAAAGTTATCTTCTGCTATGGCTTTCAAGGTTTTACCTTAATTAAACCTCTATTTTGCCAGAAAATGAGATCGCTGGAGGGGAAGACCATATGAATTTCTACTTTCATTTCAGGTAGAACATTTGTAGCACCTGGGAACAGACTATTAATGAAATATTTGTTTTATCCAGACATGTGTTGTCAAGACCTGAACATTTGGCAGTTTGGTAACTCTAAATGGGAAAGAATAGTAGCTACTTCCACAAAAGAAGACAACAAGGGGTCAGTTCTCCTAAAGGAGATATAAGGGGTAAGGGCTTTGGACAAAAAACTGACCTATGGACCACATGGAAGTAGTATTTCCTTTCTGACTTCCTTCTCAATTTCACATCCTCACTTAACTGTGAGTTTTGGTGCTTGCTAGACAACTAAGATTCATTATTATATTTAGTAATCATAGCCACGCTATTGGATAGATACTAAGAACCCCATTTTTCCCAAGGTGCAGGATGATGTAACAGTTGGCTTAAGATCATGTAAGGGCCTGTCTGGGTTCCCACCAACTTGTGCCTCACTCAAAGATAGGGTTCATTTCTTCCTTGTTCAGCCTCCTTCCTTCCACTCATCTACTAATTCTGGATGTGGAGCTGTTTCTAAATGTTTATTCTTAAACTAGAGGCCCAATGCATGAAATTCATGCACTGGGGAGGGTGTCCCTCAGCCCAGCCTGCACCCTCTCCAATCTGGGACCTCACAGGGATTGGGCGTAAACCTGCAGTCGGACATCCCTCTCACAATCCAGGACTGCTGGCTCCTAACCGCTCGCCTGCCTGCCTGATTGCCCCCTAACTGCTCCCTTGCCAGCCTGACTGACACGTAACTGCTCTTCTGCCAGCCTGATTGCCCCCAACTACCCTCCCCTGCTGGCCTGATCACCCCCAAGCCTTTTATTAGTATAGATATGACCCTTCACATAAAATTTTACTAACCCTGCCTTACAATAAGGGCTTGACGAATGAATCATTGGGACCAGACACCAAGATTTCCTTTCTTTGAATAATTATCTTGTCTTTAAGATGCCCTGAAATTAAAATGAGATAATGACTTAGAAAAAGTATAAAAGCACCGTATAAAGACAACTGTCTTTTTCATGTACTGAAAAGACAATAAAGTGGTAAAATGAAAAACAGTATTTTTATTCTCCCCATTCCTTCCTTTACAGCCTTTATTTAAACTTGGAAATTTATAAAAATTTCACTCCAATTTTCATTTCTTTACACTCAATATTATTTTGTATTGGTTTCAGGTTATATATTAGTTACGGAATAGTGGTTAGACAATCATATACTTTACAAAGTGTTCCCTGATATTTCCAGTACCCACATGGCATCATACCATCATTACAATACTATTGATTATATTCACTATTTAAGTGGTAATGGGTTTACAGGTTCCTTCCAGTCTTTCTTTTGTGGTGTTCACCCTTCCTTTTCTTTCTCACTTCTTCCCTCATTTTCCTTATATAGTATCTCAGTTGGCCATCAAAGCTCAGTGAAGGCACTGGGACACGCCGGTTAGCACTGGGAGCTTCTCTGAATCACGTCAGTCAGTCCGGTACCCTGCAGTGCGGCACCCCTCCACTGAGGTGGCACCGCCCCTCAACCCCTGCCTCAGGGCTGCGGGTCCTTGCCCCTCTGCCCTGGTGTCCTACCATGCTCCTTGATCCTTGTCGGATTGTCCCCTAACTGCTCCCTTGCCGGATCCACCTGTGTCTTGGGGCCACTGCAGAACCTCTCTCTGCAGGCGAGGCAGATCCCTGCCCACCGGTCCCCTGCCCCAGCCCGAGCCCCCTCTGGGGCACCCTGCCTCGCCAGGTTTTTGCCTTTGATCTATGGCATTGGTGACAGCACACTCCTAGCAAGCCTGGTACCCAGAGGGGCACAGGGTCAGTTCTTTGCCCAGAATATTAGAGGTTGCAGTAGCGTTTGCAGATATCGCCCAGAGCCTTCTGGTGAAGGCAGCGCCTGTGTGGGGTGTCCTCATAGATGGATGGCGAGGTGCTGCTCGGCGCCCCTTGGAGCACCCGCCCCCTGGCCGGCCAGCGGCTTTGCCAAAGCTGTGGCACTCACCCTGCAGCCGCCCCTCAGGAAGCCCCGCAGTCAGGCCTTGTGCTCTTCTTCCACATTCGGCCTTCATCCATCCCTCTCTTCTGCAGTGCTTGGGCTCCAGGCCCGAAAGAAAAGAACCAAGACCAAGAAGGACAAAGCCCAAAGGAAGTGAGTCTTGAACCCCCCACATCCCCATTCTCTGGATTTCCTCCCGCACCTCCTTTCTGTGTCATATCTTGAACGGGCACCCTGTGGCCCAGCCACATGGCCACCGGGTGGCCGGTCTCCACGAAGCTGTGAATCTGTGGCCAGAGGCCCTGTCTGGGTCTCAGCAACCCCATGCCTGCAATGTTCCTGGGCCCCATGGAAGTGGCTAAGCAGGCCCAACCGCTCCTCCCCAGGGCGGTGATGTGCCCAGGGCCCCGCAGGCGTGGCTAGACAGGCCGCTGCCCCTCCCGGGGCCTGCAATAGACCGGGACCCCATGGGTGGCAGGTGGAGCCTGGCGCTGCTTACCCCACCTCCCAGGGCCCCGATGGACTGGTACTTTGCCAGCGGTGTCTGGCACTGCCCGCCAGGCCTCCTCTGGCCCCCAATGGACCCCAACCCCCAGAGGCAGGCCATGGCACTATCCGCCTTGCCTGCTTATGCAAATTTACCTGCCATCTTTGATAGTTAATTTGCATACTCGCTCTGATTGGCTGGTGGGCATGGCTTGGCATAGCAGAGTGATGGTTAATTTGCATGTTTCTCTTTTATTAGTGTAGATGTTCAGCTAATTTTAAAATCTCTTGACTAGCACCTTGCATAGTTTTTTAATATATTGCCAAGAGCTGAAAAAAGAACAATTAATAAAGATGCGGATCAACTAACTTTGGTTCCTAACGCATTGCCTTCACTAAGGGGAAAGATATCAATGATGAACTTGGGAAGGAGAAAGCAAACTGCAGGAAGATGGACGAACCTGTACACTCACCTTAACTGCATGAGCTGTAGTAGGAAAGCGCTACAGTTCATATTCACTCAAGGGACTATTTATTCAAAGACAACTTTTAGAAATTGTTAGGCTGTCCTAAGTGTTGAGACATTGTTGCTAACATCTCCTACACTTCCAACCCTGATGGCTACAGAAGCTGCATGTTTACTTTAAACCAAACAAAAATTTTGTGAAGAATGTTGGGGTTGGTGACTGACAGCCACCCAGTGGAAATGTCATCAAAGCCTTTTGGTTTTGCTTTTCATTTATTGCCCTAACAGCAATGTTTATGTTTCTTTGACACTTGCAATCAGTGCTTTCATTTATAAATCTCAACCCCAGAAACAGATGTGTTCTATTTTACACTTGTGCTTTTGTGCTTAAGATGCAACAAAAACAAAACTTTGTTCTTCTGCACCCTTCCCCCAGTATCTTGGGTGCTCCCACTCATTGAATGCAATTGTAGCTCTAGGACTTTAAAGGCAGCTTACAGGTTAGATTAATTGATTGGATAATGACTATTTTTAAACCCTATTGGTGTGCTTAGTATTTTGGAGGTACAGAAGAAATGTAGCCCTGATGATAAGGGTAGTCAGAGAAATAACTAATAATAAACTTTATAAGGCATCACGTGATAAAGCACAGAGTTGTAGGAGAGAGACTGTTGTGGATTTTCAGGGCAACAGTGTGTGGGAACCAGGGACAGTTTTCTGGGTGGGGTGGGGTTTGGTAGGGAAGAAATGGCACAGACTATTCCTGGTGGGAGGCCCAGGTGATGGAGGAGGTGGGAAAGTCTTGCAGTCTGCAGCTGAGCCTGAGCATCAGGCATAAGCGGAAATACACTGGGAAAGGAAAGCAGAGGACTCAATACACTTTGTAGGGCATTCATCATGAGCCATTGAAAGAGCATTGACTATCTGAGTTCCAAAATGTAAAACTATTGATAGAAATGTCAAGAGTTTTACAGACTTACAGTTTTATTTTCCCCATGCTGCTCATTTTTATTAATTGTTGTATAGCTTTGGGTAGAATTTTAAAGGTGCCCTTGTCTTGAACCTTCTCATAAGATAGCTTTTATATTTAATTTTTCTTAGCTTCCCATCTTTAACATCCATTGATATGGAACTGGTCAATGTCTTCATGGACTAGGGTATACCTGATTTAAAATATGTCCTTTTTCTTCCCCCATAAGCATCCTCTAAATTATCCATGGTAGTCAGCTGTGACAGGTTATAGCCCCATCACCCTCATGCCTCGTGTGCTTCCTAGGCCAGTATCCTAGGTTCAGAAAATGTGATCTTCTGAACTACAGAAAGCAATCAACGGAAAATGAATGGGGGTCCAGGACGGAGTCAGGTGCTACCAAAGATGTGATGCATATACCTGGCATCACTTTGCCTTCAAAGATTGAGCGGAGTTCATTTTGCCTTTTAAAATTGAAAACCACTTTCATCAAGAGGAGTCTATTTCAGGCATAAAATACGGGAGGTAGATCCTTAGCCATCTAGCCGTGGTTATGAGCTGTGGCACCTTTGGTGAATTACTGAATGTCTCTGAACCTTAGTACCACCATCTGTAAATGGAGAATGACAATTAACCCCTACTCTATAGGGTTATGATTCTTTGAAAGGTACATAAAAAATATAAAGAAACTGGCACAGTGCTTGGCTCACAGAAGATCCGCTGTACCTTCTCCATCTTTGTATTTGCAATTGGATAGACTTTTCTAATCCCAAAATGTGGTGGCATTTAATTTGGTTAGAGAATCACCAGCAGGCATTTAAGAGCACCAGTGGCCAGTGATGGCAATAGTGCCGCTGACGGCCTGCGTGCAGCTATGGGGAATTGCCCTAAATGTGGAATACTATAATGATGATCATTATTGACTGAAGTATAGATGCCAGACAGCTCTGCTAGTGTCCAGTAGTAACAAATTCATTTGCCAGGCCAAAGGAGGCCCTGTGGGTTGCATGGCTTTTCCGTTCTGAGTGATCTGACAGTACCTGAACAATAGTTAATGACTTAGGAAGAAGTGGCTCAATTGCCTTGCAGGCCAGTGTGCAGAGCCAAGCGAAGTTCACGGGCAGCCCCACTGTGGGGGTCAAAGAAGTGGCAAGGGCTTTATTTATGACACCCAAGTGAGACTGTATGAATGGCAGGGTAGCATCTGGGTACCTGAAGGAAGGCACTGTTATTCTCCTACTCAGAAAACATGTCACTTCTAATGATTTGAATGAGATTTTAAAAACTTAAAGCAGGGTAACATTTTTAGAGCCCTTCCTGTGGTAGATTCTTTTATAAGATGATTTCCTATAAGTAAGGGTTTCCCCCCGAGATTTTCTCCTGGAAAAAAAAAAAGGTTCTAACAAAGACAATACATTTGACTAATAACAGCTTAGATGATTGCATTTATTTTTCTAGAAATTTTAATAAAGAAACACATTTTCAGGCACCTCCATATAATATATTAATCTTTAAGTAAGTTGTACAAATTTATCTTTCTAGTTTAAAGCATTGACGTAGACAGCCAGTTTTCTTGGTATTGTCTTTCGTGTTTTTAATATGTTCTATCCTCTATAACTGAAAAATGGCCGAGGACAATTAATTTGGAATGCAAATCATTTGTGGTTAGCCGTAAGTCTCATTTACCTGCATCGTCCCCAGTGTGTATTCAGCACCTTCTTGTAGAAGAATTCACATCTTGTGTTTGTCTTCAACATTCGGTGCCTTTTATTTGCCCTTTGCTGTTTCCTTCGCCTCACTGTCAGAGCTGACGAGGCGGCTGCCCAGTGGTCGCCAGCTCGATGCCCATCATATAAATTACAGCTGAGGTTAGAGCCCCCTTTTCCCACTTGCAAGGGATGCTTACATTTCAAAATGGTGGGGAAACTGGTTTGGTTTTAAGCAGAAACAACTTCTCTGCACACTGGCTGTGTACAAACTCCTCTGCACCTGGATCTTTCCTTTCTGCTGAAGATGGAGGGCTTGTGATTAATACAGTTGACGCAGGAAACAGACGCGTGCTTCGCTTCTTTTAAATATATCATGCTCAGTGCACACAGACTCTGAGCATCCGTTAGAGGGAAGTGACAGCCAGCTTGACCTTTCTGAGTCGTATGTGGAGAAAGGGAATTAGCTTGCTACAGTAGTACCTGAACTTGCTTTAACTTATCACTTACCTCTTTAGAAGGAGGAATGCGCATTAGAAATGCAAAATCAGCTTCAGGCCTCATGTCTAAAATGAAACTAAACTTCCTTATAATATTAAATCAGAGGTGTCTTTCAAAAGAATTTACTAAGGTGTTCATAATAATGTGCAAGTTATTTTTCTCTCTTTTAAACAACTGATATTTACATTTAATGTTGAGAAGCATTGTGTAGTGTGTGTGTGTGTGTGTGTGTGTGTGTGTGTGTGTGAATTGAATTTTGCAATGGCTATTGAGCTTCCCCAGGAGAACATACGAATAATAGGTCCACTAGTGAGATATGAGTTATAAAAGCTTTTAAATTGGCTTCCATGTAACTGGAAACCAAATAAATGGCTACAGAAAATGCAAAAGGAGACCTAGCAGGGTTTTTCCATAGTTGCCAATTACTGCTATTAAAAGATCTAGTGTGCTCTGCTTATACCCAAAGCAGCTATGATTGACACAGACCTCAGCCAATCATAGTGTTTCCTTGTCAGCTGTCATTAGCCTGTGATCAATTACCATGATTTTAGACTAACTTGAATGAAAAGTAAAAACACAGTGTTACCAAAAGCTCAGGTAAATATGCCATATAAAGAAATATATCTTCTTTGACCTCTCTGACATTTTCAAACTATTTAAAAGCTGATGTTAATTCTTTCTGATAGCCTTTCATCTTAGTTGACAACAGAGAGCCCCCGAGTGGTGACAGCTCTTGTCAAGTGGGACCGTCTTATCAAAAACAATACCCTCCAGATCTTTCAATCCAAATATTCTAATCTAAAATAATTGCACTTAAAATTTCATGTAGTTTTTATGTTCCTCCTGAGCCATTCTGGCAGGAAACCACGGGAATCTCTTCCTGCAGTCCACTTGGATCTTCAGCTTTTCACTATTGCTAGCTTAAAAACGCATTGTAGAGGGGACATGTGAGCACTGAGATTATAAAACTGCAGCTGGAGTGGAGGCTACAGTCTGTGCTGCTACATCCTTCATATGCATCTCCATGCTTGGGAGGTGTTTCTGCAAGTGTCAGTCCTTGTTCTGTTTTTATATCACTATACTTCTTTTTTCCTCTAATCCTCACCTGAGGATATTTTCCCCATTGCTTTTTAGAGAGAGTGGAAGGGATGGATGGAAGGGGAAAGAGAAAGAAATAGGGAGAGAAACATCAATGTGAGAGGGACACATCAATTGGTTGCCTCCCACATGCACCTCAACCGAGGCTAGGGAGCCAATCTGCAACCAAGGTTTATACCCTTGAAGGGGAATTGAACTCTCGACCCTTGGGTGCCTGGGCTGACGCTCTAACCACTGAACACACTGTCCAGGGCATCACTCTACTTCTTGTGCTCAACCCGAGCAGCATAAAATCTTGTCTTTGCAAAGGCAGCAGAGATCCCGGCTCTGAGATGATGTGAATCGCCTGTTGAATATTTACACATTTAACACCATGTGTTGGTTATATCTTCCAAACTCCATACTTTGTCATTTGGAGGAACCTGTAATTGACGTGTAATTGTAAGCAGCTAGCAGTTTTATCCCATGTCTGCCTTGGATCCCAAGTCATCTGTAGAAGGACTTTGCTGTTTTATAGATTTGCAGGCAGCTTGCCCATCACTTGTTACCAGCCCTGTAGGGACAGGTACTGGCGTTCAAGGGACTAGCTTATATTTGGGTTTCAGGAACATTTCTTTTTGGCAGAATTTTGCCACAGACCTGTGCTTTCCCTGTCCTCATGAGATCTGGAATCTCTTCTCATGGTCCCTGACCGAGCCCTATCACAAGCATCATCTCTGACCATTCTGGTTCTGGTCTATCTTCAGCAGTTGTCATGGGACACACACGTTCCATTCACCCATTCCTTCCTTTCCCCACACCTTTTCCCTGGATCCAACTCCTGCACTGTGCCCCTTGTTGTGCCAAAGGTTTTTATAGCTTTGCCCCCTTTTGAATAAGTTGGGCTCGTTCTAAGAGAGGACCACATTTCAGATTGCAAGGGGAAAGTGTTAACAGTGAAACTGTTAAAGCAAAGCAGACTCACTTCCCTTTCACACAGGTGAGGCAGGGCTGCCCACCTTTCTCCTGCAGACCCAAGGTTCCAGATGTAAGCCAGAGTGGAGAAATAAGATCCTTTAAAATTGTCCCTGTCTTAAGGCCTGAGAGAAAGCAATAAAAGTGGATACGTGCACTCCCTTGCAGTGTTAGTATTTCTCTTAGATATATGGCACCTGTAGAATCTTTTTATTTTTCATTTTAAGCTTTTACTCAAGAAAAAGGCAGGAAAGGGGTGTTTAGATCTTTCATAAAACCAACATGAAAAAGAAATAGTGTGTTTAAAATAAGAGGATCTGTTTCAGGGCTGGAAGTCTGTCCACTCCTAGGAAAATTTTGTTCAGAACCTGAGCTATGCTTCCACATTGCACGTAACCCCTGACTTTTATTTTTAAAGTGACTGAAAAACTGGTCAGATACATTCCTGACTAGACAGAGGCCCCATTACCAACTTCACTTTCATTATTCCATGCACATCACAGATGTTCAGATGTGAAATGTTGCTGTGCGTCTTCCTTCTTTTCACACCCGTCCTTTTTCTTTTCTTTTGTCAGAAAGTATGCTTAATCTTCTCTTGCCAGACATAGATATTACTAAGGATATTATATAAACCTGAACATTTAGTTATTCATTTCAGGCAGTGTAAGATGGAGGCAGGAGGAAGCCCAGATTCGTGGGATAGCCTGATCTTTGGATCTGAAGAAAAGTTCTAATGGAAAACAGCAGTGTGCCCAGGGTGTCAAATAAGTTAGGGTTCAGATCCCAGAGGCTGACTTGATTAGGACATTAGTAGTACTCCCGTGGTACCCTTCCCCTGCCACAGGGACAGGGTAGAGTTCTGCACTGTTTCAGCAAGATTAATGGGCTCAAGGTTATTGACACAATACCACCCACAAGCTGCACAAATGCAGGCAATCCTGAATACCACGCCACTGAAACCACGCACAAAACCTCCATCTGTGGGCTCTGCAGAAAGCTTTCAAAGTAGCTACCATCCCCCATTCAGGAGTCCCAGGGTCTCGGCAAAGGCAGCAGAGATCCCGGCTGGTTATGAGAAGGTATTTTTAGGGAGGACCAAAGTCTCACTGTGCCTGTATCAGGGCAATTTGCACCAATTTTACCCTATATTAATGGAAAATCACCTTCATTCCCAATAAAGCAAGTCACAACTACCCACTTCTAGAAATTTCCACCTGCTTGCCTAAAAATTACACGGCTTTGTATTGATCCTGCTCCAGGATCTTTGTGACTGTCACAATCCTGCCTCACTTGCAAAGAACAAAAGCAAAAATTAAAAACATGTTTGATTTTCCTTATGTAAATGAAGTAAATAAGGAGTCAGCATCTCTATTATTGTCTTGTTCAGATGCTTATCTCTCTTTTGAACATTAAGAAAAATCCTGAGTGGAAGCCCCAGGATTGCTTAAATATGAGCTTCATCTTCCTCAAATGAAGATGCAGTTCAGCAAATTCTGGTGAAAACAGTTTGACCCACAGACAATTCTGAAAGTTTGGCTTTGGCTGTCTACATAATATTATACTAATATTAATCTTCTGAACTAGATTTTAATTTTTACTAATATAAATGAAAACTTACTTTCCATTTCTCCTTTTTTCCTCCCAGATTCTAACAGAATGAAATCCTCTACTTTGATTTGGATTAGTCTTTAATCTTAGATAATTTTCTAATGTCTTAAATTTTATTCTCTTATAATATTAAAATATTAGAAGTTACATTGAAAATATCCTCTCTTCTCCTGTCTTTAACTGCCTTAAATCTTTACTTCCTTGTTTTTTTAAAATTTATGTAGTTTGCTTTGTTTTTTAAGTGCCATTTCTTTTTAAGTACCATTTTCTCTCTTGCAATACATTTTTCCTTTCTCCCTTCTTTTCCTTTCTTCCTTCCTTTAGCCTTTTTTTAAAAATAGATTCAGATATACTATTCTTATGTTTCCATTTAGCACTTTAGAAAATTATGCCAAAATGAATTTACCTTTTAAAAATTATATCAAATACAAATTATTACGCCATGTTTAAAATGTGTGTTTCCTGGCTTTCAGAATGCAGCTCATATCATTTAACACTTGCAAATGTTAGAACTATTTGGTGAGTTACACTGGAGCTTGAAAATCCCTAGTAGCCAAGCAGTACTTATATACTAATCAATGGCAAGATGCCCCTCACACCCTCTCAAACTCCTTTTTTGTCCCCAATAAAAATTGTTTTTAAGCAGCTTTATTGAGATATAATTTGCATGTCATACAATTCACCCATTTTAAGTGTTTTGAGGAAACAGAGGCTTCCTTCTCATTCAACTACATAAGTTTATTATTTGAAACTGGAAAAGCTACAAAATATGATCAAATAGAAATCTTAAAACATTCTGTGAACCCCATTCTGTTTTAATGCATAATTTTCCTATTACAGCTGCCTATTTGAACCTCTGGAGTTAAGGTCACAGCGGCGTTTGCATTATAAACCCTTTTTTCAAGGGTTTATAAATGCAGCTGCTTTTGTTTGCCCAGGACTGAAGCTTGCCTCATGAGGTTTTCATGCAATAGAACAGCTTTTTGGGGTTGAGTTTTCTTTAACTAAATTAAAATTTTAAAACACCACATTGCCCTTTTAAAAAAAATCATTGCAAGTGTCAGAAAGCCTAGCTAGGAATTTCTCCCCAAGTAACTTTTTTATGTATATGCAGTTTTTAATTGCCTTTAGTTTCTAAAAATTCTCCACCATGCTCAGTTTGTGATTAAAGTTGTTTGCCTCAAATATTTACAAACCTAAATCCAACTCAGTTTAGAAACTAAAAAAAAACATGTTATATACAGTCGCTGTCTTTCAGCATTGTTAACAGAATTATTTTACAGTGCGTGATAAAGCCCAGAGATGGCATGACAAGATAGAGAACCTGTCACACCCCGTGAGAAGTTATACCTGTGTATGTATGCATTTGAGAGTACATGTTCTCCAGGAGAGTTTAAAATATTGAGGAAGAAAACCATTTACATTTTTAGGATCATATTTTCCTTTTCCAAAACAATAAAAGTGGGTGGTAGGGGATGCAGAAGCAACCCTAAATTATTAAGTTTGTTTTAAACGTTGACGAGTGAAAATATATATGATCATTAAGCAAAATACAGTATTAGAATGTCAGTTTAAATGAAGTATAATTGAGAATCCTGACTTTGTTTGGACACATTTGCCAGAAACTTCTCATCACACCTTCACTTGGTAATTTCAGGAGGTGTTTTACTTTTCAATCACAGGCCAGTGATATGTGGCTGCCTAAATATCACCTTTTTCAGAAGCCAGTTTTATTTTTGTTCAATTTTCATTGTTGAAAATATTATTTTATTTAGTTTTCACACAAATTTACATTTCCTATGGAAAAGATAAATAAAATCAAAGGTAAAAGATTACTAATCATTATTATGTTCTGACATGTGTAATTTGTGGGGAAACAGCTCTTTCTTCCTTAAAACAGATACAGTGCTGAAGACAAAATTATTTTCGGTCAGGGCGGTTTTAGGGTAGACTCCGATCCCCCGCAGAAGTGAGGGACTCCCTCTCCTCCCAAGTCTATGTCTGACCCAGCCCGGCACAGTCTGCGCCTCCAAAAGGTTTGTTGAATGACGACCATTCTGCCCACCCAGGAGCTTATGGACAGCACTCAAAAACTCAAAAACCAAAGCTGTTTTTCTAACCTCCTCCCACCTCCCGACTTCTGAAAACAAAGCAAGCCCGGCAAACAAACAGAAAGGTTGGACGTGGATTTATGAGGCGAGCACGAGGGTGACAGCTGGAGCTGAGGTTCCAGAGGCGGCTGACAAAGGCTGCAGCAAGTGCGGGAGCAAGGCTGTCTCAGACTCTTTCTGTCCTCGGAGGCTGCGATGCCCGTCCTAAGCCCTGAAATACGGCCACTTGGCTCCCCAGCCTCCTGCCTTTTGACAGTCCTTTGATTTCAGAATATATTTATCTAAGCCAACATTTTTCTAACCAAATACGTACAATTCTAAACTAGTATTCAGAACACAACTGTATGTGTTTCCTGCTGAGGTATTTAGTAATCCTCCTTGTCTCTCCCAGCCTGATATATATATATATATGTGTATGTATATGTATATGTATATATGTATATGTATGTATATGTATATATGTATATGTGTGTGTGTATATATATTTACTGGGAGATTCTATTTATCATCCTGTTTCTTTAACGAAGTATTGTTTAATAGAATTATTATAAATTCAGAAACATGAGGAATAAGAAAAATAATTTTACAAATTCATTGCTAACAGGCTTAATCCTTCAGTGTGGTACTTCAGTTAACAGACTGTTTGTTTTTCCTGTGGGTCCACAAGAAGGTGCTTTTCTCCCCAGCAAAGTGAAGCATTGTCAGAGCAAGAAATGTGGAAATCAGAGGCTGGGGGCATGCCCAGTGTTCCTGTACAGTGATAGCTCCCAAACAAACACGCCTTGCTCCATTCTGCATTCACACATGTGTGAAGAAAAGGGGGCACAACACACCCAGAAAGAAAACACAGTGATGAAGGTGTGAAATCATCTCCTTTTGTGAGTGAATGCGGCAGATTTTCATTCTGGAGTGAAAATGAATCCATCATTTCCAGCCCCCCACCATTTTCCATTAATCCCTGAATAGTTTTTTTCCCCTTTCTCTCGGAAGTTAATGCTATTAAATGTGGGCACTTTAGCCCCAGGGGAAATCCGAGGGCAGGGTGCCGTCAGAAAAATTAAAACCCTGTTCTTTCCTTCTCTCCTGCAGTGGGAGGGCACTGCCATTTGGAGACCTGTCCAGTCCAGGTCTGACCACCTCCCTACACACACCTGTTCTAAATACATATTTATAACTTTAAGTTCATATGTACACATTTCAGATTGATCGATTCAAGTAATGACTCGGGTTTTCACAGCCTAAGTAATTTAATAAATTGTCTTTTTCTATACAATTTGCTAGAATGAAATTAGGATTTGACTTGATTAGGTTTAAATTTTTAGATGTAGCCATCCTCATCTGGCATGTCTATAAAGTTTCCTTCAATCAGTATACATATCTCTATCTTTTTTATATTCCTGATATATAGGCAGCAACTTTACCTTAAACAGTTCCTCCATTCCTTCCCTTTCCCCTCCCTTCTTTCCTCTTCCCCTTCCTTCTTCCTCCCATCCTTTCCTTCCCTCTTCCCTACTTTCCCACTTCTCCCCTCCCTCCCTCCCTCCCTCCCTCCCTCCCTCCCTCCCTCCCTCCCTCCCTCCCTCCCTTCCTTCCTTCCTTCCTTCCTTCCTTCCTTCCTTGTTTTCCTAACACAGTACCTATGCTTTTTCCTGTTAAGTAGTCCCTCAGTGGCTGAGGGTAAAATCTACAGTCTGAATCCTTAAAAGTTTTCATTTAAAAATAAAAATGTAAGTGCTTCCAATTATATCTACTTATACCCTCTATTTAAATCAGGGCATTCTAAAGGAAACTTCTTTTCATTGTTGGTAGCACATTCTATTTCCATTCTGCTCCTTATAGGAACAGTAATGAAGGGCTTCAAATTGACCCTTTTATTTTTTTGAAATGGAGGACATGTCAAATATTCAAATTCATCTTGATCATTTATTTTCCACAAGCAGGAGTGAACACTGTGCAAGCGCTACCTGCACGTTCTGTAGGTGGTTATGAGGACGGAATCGTTTGTATGATGCAGAAATCCAATGATGGAGGGCTGATGAGGACAAGCGAATCCAATGTCTTCACATGACTTCTCACTTCTGAAATGGTGTCAAGTCCGAGATTTTGCAAGAGTGATTCCAAATGTCTGCCTGCTTTTCTACCAGAATGAAAGTTGCAGCCTATGTATATCAGGCTGGAAAAACAGGAGTTTGTGCCAGTTTAGAGGGAAGGAAACATCAGATTGATAACACATTTATGGATCATTGGAAACAAGGCGGCTATTGCTGCAGTTTATGGAATTTGGGCATCTGTAAGCATGGAAGAAAAAATAAATGGAAAATGAAACCTAAGGAATAAGAAAGAATAATTAAGAAACACTAACAATAATACTAACAACAAATCCAGTTATTTGTATATTCAGTGGGTAGTTTTCATGGCCAAGCTCTCCATTTTATTCATTTAAAGTGGGTAGGGTTTTTATTTGTTTGTTTGTTTTGTTTTATAAAATACCTTTTAATGCTTATTACATCTGGAACTAAAAGGCATAAAGCAAGAATTCTGCTTCTAGATGGAAGCTGACAAATATACCAAGTATTATATCCTTTTCAAGATAGGGTGTGAACCTACTGGAGAGTACTTGCCATGTACTTAGTTATTACTTAGTAATATTGTGTCATTTCAACTAGAGGAAAAACCACAAGAAAACATTTCATCTGAAGAAATTTTGTGGGATTATTAGCAGTGACAAATACTTAGCTCAGGAGAAAATTTTTCAATTTTATCAAAATGAACAGCAATATTTTTGTGTGTTTTTTTTCTTTTCAATAATCTTGGAAATCGAACAAAACGTGATTTCACTGAGCCCGTGTTTGTAGTGTTCCCATGAAGCAGAGAGTCAGTTGAGTTAAATTGAACACATGGGTTTAGTGCCTACCATGTGTTAGTATTAGTAGGCCAAGGGCCATTTTGAATATTATGTATACACTGAGTTGCCATGTTGGAAAGTTTTGTGCAGTCCTGTGTTTTGGATGCACAGTTAAAATACAGGGTCAGCTTTAAGAAAAACCACATGGGACAATGTGGGGGGAGGGGAGATCCGTGGGGTTCGTAGACAAAAGGAAGTTCCCAAGGCCTCAAACCAGGTTCCCCGTCTCTGTTCCTCAGTGTAGGTGGGGCTGCAATGCCACTCCCCTGTGTCACCTTCATGAAATGCACCATTTATGAAACTCACCTTTCTCCGATTCTTAGATCTGAGGATCCAGCCTATACTTGTAACCTTTGTGGCCTTACCCAGTTGAGATAAGCAATGTCAGGTTTCTTGTGAGGGAACTTAGTTGTAAATTTCCCCAAGAGCAGAGAACACAATGAGGATACTTTGTGTTGCTATAGAAATCTTAAATTGTCCGTAGTTCTTTCACATTTGTTACTTCTTGGGTCTTTGAAAACAGTTGTGTTGGGTAATTAGGGATACCAGGTATTTTTCCAATTTTATAGAGAAAATGATTTATATTAAAATCCCATGGAGATATCTGGTACTAAGGGTCCCTGACTCTTAACATCTTAGTGGGGGGAAGGAGAGGGCTTTATCTATTGTCCTAACTAGGGGTCCACAAGGGCCAAGACAGCCTGTGTTATTAATGGCCCTTTGAGAGAAGAATGGTTTGTATATTTTTAAATGATTACATTTTAAATAGTTTTATGAGTATTTACCCAATAGCCTACATTTTTTATCTCTTAGCCCACAAAGACTAAAATATTTACACCTGGTTCTTTAAGAACATGTTTGCTGACCCCTATATCATTCTCTCTAGCCCCCCAGTTCTATACCCTAGACCAGTGGTCGGCAAACTCATTAGTCAACAGAGCCAAATATCAATAGTACAACGATTGAAATTTCTTTCGAGAGCCAAATTTTTTAAACTTAAACTTCTTTTAATGCCACTTCTTCCAAATAGACTTGCCCAGGCCATGGTATTTTGTGGAAGAGCCACACTCAACGGGCCCAAGAGCCGCATGTGGCTCACGAGCCGCAGTTTGCTGGCCACTGCCCTAGACTATCCTTTCCTTATCTCCTATCCTGGACCACTAACCTCCCCCAGTTAGATTATTAACTCTTAACCAAATACCAAATCTTTTTCCCCTTATGCATTTGGCACAGCAGTTGAGAAGCTCTTTGTATGTAGGAATTTGGCTAATGCTATTTGACCATTTATCTCTCAAGAAAAACCAGTAATGACTGGAATCCTGCCTTAATCAAACCTGGAACCCTGGGAATAGAGGTTTCTCTCATACCCTCATATCTTAAAATCAAGGTAAAGTGTCTATCACGTTTAATTCCCTACCCCCTCCACAATGTGTAATGCAGCGTGTTTTGTTTTGTTTTAAGCTTTTTGGGGGCTATGACTATCTATAGACAGAGACAGCCGAAGGGACTGTGTTTGCAGGACATGGGTTCCGTTTTAAGAGAGTCTTAACTGTTAAGTGGTCTGACTGACCACATCTGCCACCAGTTGATGTTTCTGGAGATGACACTCTCAGACCTAAATCATCATTTTCCTTAAAGCAGAGCTGGAGTAGCCATCAGGGATGGGTCTGTGGGCTGTATACAGCCCTAAAAACAATTGGTCTGGCCCTGCCAAGGCATTAAAGGGGATTTAAATGTTTGACCAAATATAGCAGCTAATTTTAAAGCTTATAATTTAGCATGGCCCTTGGGTGATGTTATAAATATGCAAATGGCCCTTGGCAGAAAAAAGGTTCCCCACCCCTGCCCGAGTGTGACCCTGTCAGGCTCTCATAAGTGGGTAGAGCCGTCACTCCCATCTCAGCAGTCTCCCGGAAGGTGGGTCCAAATGGTCACGTTAAAATGAATGGGGATTTAAGAAGGAATAGGAAACAAACAGGTGAAAATGAATTTTCATAAGCCTCAGTCTACCCAGGTGAGATTTTAGAAATTGTCTCCATATGGTAGCCAACACTGGCGTGGCAGGGGGCATGGGTCAAACACTCTTCCCTCACTGCTTAGCAAGAGATGGAGAGAAGCCAGTGACTCCTGGTCATGGGAAGGTTTAACAAGGCAACTGGAGGAGCTATGGCATATCTGACTCACTGACCTGTGTTTCCAGTGAATTCGATTTGAAATCACCTGCATAAATGTTTTTTGGGGGGGCAATAATGACTTCTCTTTTTGTTTTACAGATTGTATTTATTTGATATTCCCTTTCCTGAATTATAAAATGTAATCTAATGTAGAAAACTTAGAAAATATTTTAAAACTCTGAAAATGTCAATAATCCTTCCACCCAGAGGTACTGTAGTACAATTTGTTTTAGTTTTAGGTTAATATGTATAATTTTAAACAATGTTGAGCTTATATTATATTTGGTTTCTATTCTGATACTTATTTTAATTAATGATATAGCATGATTTTTTTTCCTGGGTATTTTTAAATGAGCATGTTGATGGTATAATATTACATCCAAAGTTATATGATACCTTTTGTATTAATTCTACCAGTACTGGGCTACATACTTTGTTTTAGTTTGTTCATTTGTTATAGTAATGTGATGAAATTTTTTTTGAAGGGGGGGTCTTCTTTTTAATTTGTTGTCTATAAAGTTTTACATAATGTCTTCTTTTTCCGCAGTTGATACCGCCAGCCTCCCTCCCTCCAGCCAGTCCCATCCCGGGCAAGCCCCCACCACCCCAGTGTCTGTGTCCATTGGTTATGCTAATATGCATGCATAAAATTCCTTTGGATGCTCTCCCCCACCACTCCCACCACCCACCCACATCCCTGACATTTGTCTCTGGATCTATTTTTGTTCATCAAATTATGTTGATTATTGTATACCACATATGAGTGAGATCATGTGATATTTATCTTTCCCGACTGACTTATTTCACTTAGCATAATGCTCTCCAGGTCCATCCATGCTGTTGCAAATGGTAAAAGTTCCTTCTTTTTTATAGCGGTGTAGTATTCCATTGTGTAGATGTACCACAGTTTTCTAATCCACTCATCTGCTGATGGGCATTTAGGCTATTTCCAAATCTTAGCTATTGTAAATTGTGCTGCTATGAACATAGGGCTGCATATTTCCTTTTAGACTGGTATTTCTGGTTTCCTGGGATATAGTCCTAGAAGTGGGATCACTGGGTCAAACGGGAGTTTCATTTTTAACTTTTTGAGGAAGCTCCATACTGTCTTCCACAGTGGCTGCACCAGTCTGCATTCCCACCAACAGTGCACGAGGGTTCCTGTTTCTCCGCATCCTCTCCAGCACTTGTGGTTTGTTGATTTATTGATGATAGCCATTCTGACAGGTGTGAGATGGTATCTCAATGTTGTTTTGATTTGCATCTCTCGGATGATTAGTGACTTTGAGCATGTTTTCATATGTCTCTGGGCCTTCTGTATGTCCTTTTTCGAAAGTGTCTATTTAGGTCCTTTGCCCATTTTTAAAATATATATATATTTTATTGATTTTTTACAGAGAGGAAGGGAAAGGGATAGAGAGTTAGAAACATCAAGGCCAACGCTCTATCCACCAAGTCAAACCAGTCAGGGCCTTTGCCCATTTTTTGATTGGATCGTTTACTTTCCTTTTGTTAAGTAAGTTGTAAGAGTTCTCTATAAAATTTGGAGATTAAACCCTTATCTGAAATAGCATTGGCAAATATTTGCTCCCATGCAGTGGGCTTCCTTGTTGTTTTGTTGATGGTTTCTTTTGCTGTGCAGAGCTTTTTATTTTGATGTAGTCCCCTTTGTTTGTTTTCTCCTTAGTCTCCATTGCTCTAGGAGCTGTGTCGGTAAAGATATTGCTACGACAAATGTCTGCTATTTTGCTGCTTATGAAGTCTTGTAGGATTTTTATGGTTTCCCGGCTTACATTTAAGTCCTTCAGCCATTTTGAGTTTGTTTTTTGTAAGTTGGTGATCTAGTTTCATTTTTTTTTGCATGTATCTGACCAAATTTCCCAGCACCATTTATTGAAGAGACTGTTTTGACTCCTGAATTTTTTTAGGAGGAGACATTTCTGAAGGGGGTATCACTAGGGCAAGGGGTAAAACCCACTTCAAGATCAGGAAGTTTGTATTAGCTGATATTATTTTCAGCTTTCTATGAGAGCACATTCTTTTTTTAAAATATATTTTATTGATTTTTTACAGAAAGGAAGGGAGAGGGATAGAGAGTTAGAAACATTGATGAGAGAGAAACATCGATCAGCTGCCTCCTGCACACACACCTCCTAATGGGGATGTGCCCGCAACCAAGGTACATGCCCTTGACCGGAATTGAACCTGGGACCCTTCAGTCCGTACGCTGATGCTCTATCCACTGAGCCAAACCAGTTAGGGCATGTTCCAGTATTTTTTTATTCTGTGTTTTAACATGCTATGTTAAGCATCTATTTTAGTAAGTTGCTTCCTTTTCACTTATCATTATTTTCAAGATAGCATCACTTTTAAAATATTAAAGTATATATTTTCAAATGTTGTATATGTCAAGAAATAGCTGGTGAGGTAAATTAAATATTGTGAAAGTGACAAAACCGAACAAAGAATGGTAGGGTGCCGTGGAACCAGAAATCAAAGCAAGCATCTATTAAACGCCTGTTCTGTTGGGTTGCTATGTGGGATGTACAAAATCATAAACCTGTTCTCTGCCCTCAGTGAATTTTAATTGAGTAAAAAGGAAAGTAAACTTAACATGGCAAGTTAAAACAGTGTGCCAAACAATTGTTGAATAAAGGCACAAGAAAACTTTTAAAATTTCTCAAGGCAATATTTGCTTTAGAGTCAAGAGATTTTTTTGAGTGTTCTAATACTTAAAAGCAAGAATGGAAATACATTTATTAGTAAAACACTAAATATTTTCTTGGGGGAAAAGGCTATCACTGAGGGAGTTGAGGTTTTCCTCAAATATTTGTTGATCATGAACTCTGGCTAGGGCATTAGGGTAGGTATTCAGTAGCTGGCAGGTCTGGAGTTGGACTTGGGTCTAATCCCGAGGTCCAGGGTAGTAGTGCTTCGTGATGTACAGATTTGGGTTATGTGCCCACCTCTTGTCAACTTTAAAAATGTAATAGCCAGTTATTTTATCAGTAAAATGGGTTTATTCAGGAATAGCAGAGAAATTGTAGTCTGAGGCATGCAAACTATGGTAATTCACATGCAAGTCCAGAGGACAAAGGAGGGGAACATTATTTTTATAGAGAAAATGGAGGAAGTTGGGAGGGGCTGGTTATGAGCTAAAGTCCATTGGAGGTGAGGGAGAGTTTGGGGTCTGGCTGCTTCTCATTGGCTAAGTTCTGGTGGCTTCTCATTGGCTGGTTATTAAAAGCAAAAATAAATGAATGGGACTACACCAAATTAAAAAGTTTTCGCACAGCCAAAGAAACCAACAAAACAAAAAGGCAACCAACCAAATGAGAGAAGATATTTGCGAACAATACCTCTAATAAAGGGCTACTATTCAAACCATATAAAGAACTCAAAAAACTCAATAACAACAAAACAACCCAATGAAAAATGGAGCAGAGGACTTGAATAGACTTTTCTAAGGAAGTCATACAGATAGCCAAAGAATCTACGAAACAATGCTCAACGTCACTAGTTATAAGGAAATGCAAATCAAAACCACAATGAGATACCATCTCACACCTGTTAGAATGGCTATTGTTAATATGACAAAAAATAACAAATGTTGGAGAGGATGCCGAGAAAAGGGAACCCTTAAATGCTATTGGTGGGCATGTAAATTGGTACAATCACTACTGAAAATAGTATGCAGGTTCCTAAAAAAATTAAGAATAGAGCCACCACATGACCCAGCAGCTCCTCTTATAGGTGTCTACCCCCAAAATTTGAAAACGCTTATTCATAAAGATACATGTACCCCAATATTCATTGCAGCATTGTTCACAATAGCCAAGATATGGGAACAATCTAAGTGTCCATCAGTAGACAATTGGATAAAGAAAATGTGTTACAAATATACAATGAAATACTGCTCAGCCACAAAAAAGATGAAATATTGCCATTTGCCACAACAGGGATGAAGCTTGAGAGTATCATGCTAAGTGAAATAAGTCAGATGGAAAAGAACCAGACACACTTGTCTTAGCCATGGAAAGCTTTTACAAGAGAGTGATGTTAAAGCTGAGATGGGAGGACAAGTGGCAAAGAAGACACTCAAGAGTGCCCTGGCAACGTGTTTGAAGGCCCAAACCATTCATGGTGCCCTTTGCAAGGGGACATTAGAGGCCATCATCTGGCCCATGAGATGTGCTGACCTGGAAGAGGAGAGTGAAGCCAGAAATAAATGAGATGATTAATAGTCAGGCAAGCAGTTTGTAGCTTGGGTAAAGGGATGATGGTGATGTTATTGACAGAAAGAAGGACACAGACAGAAGTTATTTATGTGTGGAGAAGGGGAGGTAATGAGCCTCATTACTTTCAGTGAAAGCATCCTGAGGAAATCTGCTTGTACAAGCAACCCTATGACAGACATCCTCACACATGTTCCCTTGGAGACCTGTGCAAGAGCTTCTATGGAGTATTGATGAGAAATGGAACTGCTGAGTCATACCTAAGGTATAAGATAGTGCCAATGAGGACTCATGAGTAGCTCTTCAGAAAGGCTCTTCCATTTTATGCTCCTACCATTAGTGTGTGAGAGTTCATATTTTTGCTAATTCTTGGTATGATTCCACTTTCTTATGTTTGCCAATCTGATAAGTGTACTGTGGTATCTCATGATTGTTTTCAAATACATTTCTAGTAGGATTATATCTTCATATATTCATAAACAAGCAGACTTTTCCCTCATTGAATTGCCTGGTCATATTCTTTTGTCCATCTTTTTTTTTCTTACTGGCTTCCTATCATTTGCTCATTTGTTTATTGTGCATTTTTTATGTTAAATCTACATTGGTTTTAGATATTGCAAATAGCTTTTATTTAATAGAAATATATAATTTTGATATTGTCATACCTGTTAATACTTTTGTTTTATAATTTCATTCTCTTGCTGCCTTTTACCATCACTAAGATTTTCTCATTCTTTTTCTTCTTTTAGCTTACACTTTTATCTTTCACTTTGCATTTCTTAATCCCTGGACGTCCCATTCGAATATGCTGTGACAGGAATTCTCCTGGCTTTTCTTCCTTTGGTGAATAAGTTTTCCTAAACCATTTGGTAAACAATATGCTAGTTCCATTAGTTGTTTGTTCTGGCAACACACCATATCTGTGCCAACCCTACACATGTCTTTGTGTTGTAGTTTGACATATATACAATGAGTCCCACGTTTTTATTCAATTTGTACTTTGATATAAATTTAAGTATAATTTTGTTCTTGTCTTTTAAAATTCTGGTATAATTTTTTATTGAATTAGAGAGAATTTGCAGACTGATTTTGGAAAAATTCAAACCTTAACATTTTAAAATCATGCATAGTGAATAGGATATATCTTTTTCTTATTCAGATCAACTTTATATCCTTTAATAAATTTTAGATATTGTTTTTCTTAGGGCTTTTTGCCCTTTATGATAGGTTTATTATTTGATTCTTTTTAGTTTTAGATGTTATTGAAAATGGCATCTTGTTTTCTGATATAGTTTCTAGTTGGTAATTGTTGGTAGAGAAATGCTATTGATTTTTTTAGTTGATCTTACATATTTGGCAATAGGGCTGAACATTTTTATTAGTTTTAATAGTTTACCATGTTCTATTTGAGTTTTTTGTTATAGATGATTGTATCATCTGCAATAAATGACAGTACGTCTCTACCTTTTTAATACTTACAGATCTTCTAGCTGGTTTCCTGAATGAGCTGGACTTAGTGGGGTATAAGCAGAAAGTAGTTTTATTCTTCATGTTTATTGCCCTTTCCAATCCAATATAGTGGATTGAATTGTGGCTCAAAAATATGTCTGAGTCCTAACCTCAGGTAACTGTGAATGTAACCTTATTTGGAAATAGGACCTTTGCAGATATAATTAATTTAAGGATCTTAAAATGATATTGTCCTGGACTTAGGGTGGCCTTAAGTCCAGAGTGGTATCCTTATTAGAGAAAGTGGAGGCAGATTGGAGACACACAGAGACACAGAAGAGAAGCCATATAAAGACAGTGATGCATCTACAGATCAGGAAACACCAAGGCCTGCCTTAGCCAACAGAAGCCATGAGAGAGGCACAGAAAGGATTCTCCATCAAAGCCTCCAGAAGAAACTCACATTAATTACACCTTTATTTCAGACTTTTGGTCTCTGGACGTGTGGGAGACTAAATTTCTGTTGTTTTAAGCCCCCAAATTTGTGGTAATTTGTCACAGGTAATTAGTTATAGGAAACTAATATGCCCACTGTGGGCTTAATATTCTGTGCCCCTGGGTGAAATATTGGGAAAATTCCATAGCTTTCCCGGCCACTCTCTGCTTCTATCACATTTGCTATTCTAGCTTCTTGAGCTAGATGTTTAGGTTCTCAATTTTTAGACTCCTTTTTACTAATATACACATTTTAGGTTATAAATTTTTCTCCAGGGAGTTCTTTCTGCATTCTGCAAAATACAAATGCATGCTTGCGTGTGCACACACACACACGTATGCACACACACGTGTACATACACACAACACAAATACCAAATATATATACCAAAAATATACTAAATATGTAATATATGTATATATTTGATATATCTAATTAGTATATAATATTGGCATATAATTTTTCTGAATACTGATATGTAATATTTTACTATCTCTTATATCTAAGTATTTTAAAATTTCATTATGGTTTCTATTTTGAGTTATGAAACATTTAAACATGTGTTCTTATTTCCAAGAATAAGATTTTTATTTGTTATTGTTGTATTATTTTATTATTATTATTTCTTTATGGTCTGAATACAAAGTTCAATTTTATCTAGCCACATGGGTAGCTAATGGGCCCAGCGTGGTTTATTGACGCCACTTCTTTCTGCACTGATTCTGCAATATCACCTCTGTCATATGTCTAGAACTGTATATTTCTAGGTCTGCTTCTAGGCCCTATTCTGTTGCATTGGTCAACTTTTCTTCTATCCACTAATGTCTGTCATTATTAAGCCTCACCTGAGGATATTTTTTCAATTGATTTTTAGAGAGAGTGGAAGGGAGGGAGAGAGACTGAGAGAGAGAAACATCGATGTGAGAGAGACACATCGATTGGTTGCTTCCTGCCTACTCCCCAACCAGGCCACTGGGACTAAGCCTGCAACCGAGGTATTTGCCCTTGACCAAAATTGAAACCATGACCCTTCAGCCCATTTGCCAATGCTCTAACCACTAAGCAAACCAGCTAGGTCTATCCACTAATATCTTGCTGTTCTAATGGATATGGATTTGTAAAAATTCTGGTAGGACAAGTCCCAACTCTTTCCAATCTTAGTTTGATCTTAATTACTCTTATAAATTTCCCCTAATAAAACCCCCATAGGTTTTGTTTATGGGAAGCACTTAGTTTTCTCTATGGGAAGATTTTTGATTACCCATTCAATTGTTTTTCATTGGGATTTTCATTGAGATTGCCTGGAACCTATAGGTCCATTAGGAGGTAATTGATATTTTTTCGCTTAGAGTCTTTCTGTGAATGTGTCATTGTTTTTTTATTTATTTATATCTTTTTAAATTACTCCAATAAAGGCTTAGATATAGTACTGGACACGTTGTATTTTTATACCATTGTAAATAGTATCTTTTTAAATTTTAATTTTATAACTCTTAATTGAATAATCTCTCTATATAT
Source organism: Corynorhinus townsendii (assembly GCA_026230045.1). NCBI lineage: Eukaryota > Metazoa > Chordata > Mammalia > Chiroptera > Vespertilionidae > Corynorhinus > Corynorhinus townsendii. The sequence goes on from JAPDVU010000011.1 coordinate 16,294,755, forward strand.
AACTAGCCTTTTATATAAACTAATATATAAAAGGCTAAGTGACCGTCCAACCATCTGACCGGCCGGTAGGTATGACACGCACTGACCACCAAGAGGCAGATGCTCAATGCAAGAGCTGCCTAGCTGTGGTGACTTGACAGCAGCAGTTCTCAGGTGATGCACCCCAGAACCAGAGAGGAGGGAGCCTCTCACACTCTAGGGCCCCTCAGGGGATGTTGGAGAGCTGGTTTTGGCCCGATCCCCGTACACCAGGCTGAGGGACCCCACCTGCCAGAGGGATTCCACTCACTCTGCCTCAGGTGCAGCTGGCCGGGGAGGGACCATGGGAGGTTAGCTCCAGGGTGTGTCCAGCTAGTCTTGCCCAGTCCTGCCCCACCGGCCACCTTCTAATTAATTTCCATTCAATGTTCACGAATCCATGCATGGGGTTACTAGTCCTATCTAATAAAAGAGTGATATGCAAATTTACCATCACTCCAACACACAAGATGGCTGCCCCCATGTGGTCAAAGATGGCTGCTCCCATGTGAACACAAGATGGCTGCCACAAGATGACCAGCAGGGGAGGACAGTTGGGAGGGACCAGTCCTGCAAGGGAGGGCAGTTGTGGGTGATCAGGCCAGCAGGGGAGGGCAGTTAGGGGTGACCAGGCCGGCAGAGGAGGGAAGTTGGGGGTGACCAGGCCTGCAGAGAAGGGCAGTTAGGGGGAGGGGGACCCAGGCCTGCAGGGGAGAGCAGTTGTGGGGGACCAGGTCTGCAGGCGACAGCAGTTAGAGGTGACCAGGCCTTCAGAGGAGGGCAGTTAGGGGTGCCTGGCCTGTAGGGGAGGGCAGTTAGGGGCAATCAGACTGGCAGGGGAGCAGTTAGGCATCAATCAGGCTGGCAGGAGAGTGGTTAGGGGGTGATCACGCTGGCAGACAGAAGCAGTTAGGGGCAATCAGGAAGGCAGGCAGGCAAGCACTTAGGACCCAGCAGTCTTGGATGGTGAGAGGGATGTCCACCTGCCCATTTAGGCCAGATCCTACCTGGATTCGGCCTAAATGGGCAGTCGGACATCTCTCAAGGGGTCCCAGATTGGAGAGGGTGCGGGCTGGGCTGAGGGACACACACCCCTGTGCATGAATTTCATGCACTGGGCCTCTATTAGAAATATAATTGTTGATTCAGAATAAAATTGCTAACTCTCTTAATGATTTATCTTCACAATCACATCTTATTTGAATATTTTTGTTTCAGTCTCTCCATTCATACCTTTTGTTTTCCTCCTTGCTCTAACTGTGATCTCCAGTATAATGTTGAAAAGGAGCATGAGGAGCATCCTTTCTTATTCCTAATTTCAAATAGAATGCTTTCAATATTTCAGCATTAAAAAGATATTTAACAGAGGTAAATACCCTTTACAGGCCCAAGTTATCTAATTCTATTCCTATTTTACTAACAGTTTTTATATTGAATAGATGTTGAGTTTCATAAAATTCTTTTTTGTATCTATTGAATAAATCATGCCATTTTTATCTGTAATCTGTTAATATAGTGACTTACAGTAATTAATTTTCTAATGTTAAACAAACTTTTGATTTCTGGGATAAACCTACTTGGGCATGACATATTATCATCTATATATAAAAGCCTAAGCAACCAAATGACCAGTCTACTGGTCACCTTGATGCACACTGACCACCAGGGGACAGATGCTCAACACACAGGATTTGGCTCCCTCTTGTCTGGATCAAGTCTGGGGGGATTGGGTCAAAACTGGCCATCTGACATCCCCCGAGGGGTCCCAGATTGCAAGAGGGTACAGGCCAGGCTGAAGGACCCCACCGTGCATGAATCCATGCACCAGGCCTCTAGTTTTATATATTGCTGGATTTGGTTTGCTAATACTTTAGTTAGAACTTATTTTTTGAGTGATATTTTGTTTATTATAATATCCCTCTCAGGTTTTGGCATCCAGTTTTGTTAGTCTCATAAATTTAATTGGGGGGAATGTTCCTTCTTTCTCTGTTTAAGAATAGCTTGTATAATAGTAAAACAATTTGTTCCTTGATTGGTAAAACTTATAGGTGAAGATTTAGAAGCACTTAGTTTTCTTTGTGGGAGGATTTTTTATTACTGTCTCAATTGTTTTTTTTAATGTTTATAGGATATTTAAGTTACCTTTTGGGTGACTTTTATTAAGTGTATTTTCTAGAAATTTGTCAGTTTTATGAACTTTTCAAATTTGTTGATTTAAAGTTGTTCATATATCCTCTTGTTATTCATTTTTACATCTGCACATCTGTAGATAATCTTCATTTTCATTAATTATACTGCTTTTTTATCTTTTCTATTTTTGTTTCACCTATCTGACCTATGTTTGTTAGTTTTGTTGATCATTTCAAAAACTGAGGTTTTTGTTGAATCATTCTACTGCATATTTGTTTATAAGTTTCATTTATTTTTGCTCTTATTTTTACTGTCTGTAATTTTCTAATTAAAACACTTTTATTGTGAAAAATGTCAAGCATATGCAAAAATAGATAGAATAGTAAAATTAACTGTCCAGGTATCTATCATTTAACTTTAACAACTATTGACATATAATCAATCTTGTTTCACCTACTCACTTTCCCCTGCCCTAGATTATTTTTTAGTGCATAATCCCAGCTAGCCTGCATTTCTTCATATATATTTTAGTATATATTCTAAGTGATAAGGACAGGTGGTTTTTAAAAGAATAGTTTACATTTTATTTTGGAAAATTTCAAGTATACTATATAAAAAATAGTGTGACATTAATGATCCCATTATTCAGTTTAAATAACTCATATCTTGTTTCCTCTGTATCCCTCCTGCTCTCCTCCCCAAAATTATTTAAGGAAAAAATATATTTAAAGAAATATCCATACATATCTTTTCATTTGCAACTACCTAAATATATCTGTGAAAGCTAAGGACTTCTTTACAATGTGTAAAGTAACATTTTCATACCTAAAAGTTATTAACAGCAATCCTTTAATATTACCAATATCTAATGTTTCCATTTTCCTAATTTTCTAGGTTTTTTACCATTTTCTTGAATCAAGATCCAAATTCACATATTTCATCCATTGATATCTACCTTAAATCTCTTTTTAATCTCTGGATTCCTCATGTTACTCTTTTACTTTCTAGTTTTTGCTTTGTGTCGTTTTATTTTTAATCTGGTTGATTAAAAAACCAACTCATTTGTAGATTATTTAGGATTTGGGTTTTGCTCTTTGCATCCCCTTTTTGTCATGCAAGGGGTTCTGTTCCTTTATTTTGTGTAAATTGATAGTTCTACAGCCATAATCAGATACTGGCTTGATTTTCTTTCTTTATAAAAATATTTTGTAAGGGTGAGATATACTTCCATCAGGAGACACATAATGTCTAATTTTCTTTGTTGTGATGTTATAGCTATTGATGATTATTGCCTTAATCCATTAGTAATTGTAAAATGGCAATATTCTATCATTTGTCTACTATTTATTAGCCAGAACATTTCTTAAAACACAGTAACTTCTCAGAAAACAGTTACAGGCAAAGTTTATATAGGAAATGCAAGACAAATACTTGATTATTTCTTTTATTTACCAGTTTTCAAAATATGAGTTGGTTTTGTTCTAGCCATTTTGGCTTGGTGGATAGAGCATTGGCCTGCAGACTGAAGGGTCCCAGGTTCAATTCAGGTCAAGGCCACATGCCCAGGTTGAGGCTCGATCCCCAGTAGGGGGCATGCAGGATGCAGCCAATCAGTGATTCTCTCTCATCATTGATGTTTCTATCTCTCTCCCCCTCCCCCTTTCTCTCTGAAATCAATAAAAATACATTTTTTAAAAATGAGTTGGTTTTCTAGAATAGTCTAATGATGACTAATGCCATCTAAAGTATTATCATGAACTCATGGAGTTAAATATGTGGATAAATTTTGATGTGCTGAAATTAGATATTATATATTATTATTATTGCTGGTACTCATATCTTCCCGTTGGTGGCCATTGTGAACCTCTTTAAATTGGCTCTTGTTTTCTTTTGATATAGCCATTGTCATCATTGGCACTTTCCTTACTTTCTGGCATGACTAGATGTTCCATCTTCCTTTGGTACAATTCTCTTCCAGACTGGGAATCAATTATTTTTTCAATGAGCCCTAGATCCTCCTAGTTGGGAAGAATTAGAGACCACAATCTCGATTTTAGACCTGCTCATTGATAACAGGTGGGTCATGATTTTCAATAGATAAAGTTAGGACATATTTTAAAAAATTATTTTCATGAGTGCACACTGATACTTCCAATTCAGATTCAGGGATACAGATTTTTACTTACCTTCATCCAATTTACATGTGCATATATTTTCTCCCATTCCCCATATCCCTGTACCAATATGATAACATTTTTTGGAGAGGGAGAGATAGAAACATCAATGATGAGAAAGAATCATTAATCAGCTGCATCCTGCGTGCCCAGCACTGGTGATGGAGCTCTCAACCTGGACATATGCTCTGACCAGGAATCAAATCGTGACCTCCTGATTCATAGGTTGACACTCAACCACTGAGCCATGTCAGCCGGGCATAACTTATTTTCTGTATCATGCAATATATATATAAAAAGTCTCAGCATAGCAATACCAACACTGCTACCAACAATATGGTTATTGAAGGCAGTTTGACTTCTTTTAGAGTATATTCTATTAAGGTTTACTGTCAACTTACTATGTTTGGATATTTCTTCTCTGAGGGTAATATTTCCAACTGGTCACACAGTTAGGTGACATTGACACACTATAATTTCAGCGTTTAAGGATTACATTTTCAATTTAATGTTGTTTTATACTTTTTCAGATTTCAAAGTCAAATTCACAAAGCAGAGTATGTTCATAGCTGACATTACAACTTCTTTTTCTGTGTAGTCTATTCCTCCTCTCTACCTACAGGTAACCATTACTTTTCATTTTTGACTTGTTCTGTTGGTTTTCATTATATGCTATATATGTATAGTTATATTATAAAATTCACTTGTATAACATACCATATCTCCCTTCTTGGATATATAGTGGCATAATATACCTGCTTTTTAACTTTTTTTCACTTAAAAATATAAGGAAAAATGTTGACATAATAATACCATCAACACATCTAAAAATTTAACAATATTCCCTTAATATAAATATCCAGATTTCCCCAATTGCCTCATAAAGATTATTTTTATTTTTTTAAATCAAGTTTTATATGAACCAGTTTCTTCATTGCCCCTTCCCTCCCCCTCTTCGCCAGCCATTTATTTGTTAAAGAGAAAATGGGTTGTTTGTCATGTAGAGTTTTCTGTGGTCTGAATATCGCTGATTGCATGTCTGTGACACTGGTTAACATGTTCCTCTCACTCCTGCCTTCTTATAAGTGGTAGTTAGATCTAAAAATCTTCTGAGATTTTTGATATATTTTGTTTTCCATTTCTGCTTTTTTAAGATGGATGCTCGTTGCACTAATATTTAGCTTTTCTTCCTTTCTAAACATTTAAAATGATATATTTTCTTCTACATAACGTTTTGCCTGGATTCTGTAAGTTTTGAAGTGTGTTTTAGTGTTTTCGTTGTTATTCAATTGTAAATATTTGCTCATTTCTATTAAGATAGTTTTCTTTGGTTTGTAGGGTTCTTTTTAGAAATATTTCCTAAAATCTGAACTTATAGGGATTTACCTATTTGTCTCTATGTTATTGATTTCTAAGTTAACTGCTTATAGTTGGAGAACGTGTGAATATTCATTATAATAGTAGTCTACTACTGCTGTATGTAATTAGTTTATTTCTTTAATTCTTTGACATTTGCTGAATTTTGCTTTATCATTTATGACTCAATATATCCCCCACTTTTGTAAATTTTCCATATGTGCTTGAAAAGAACGTATGTTCTGTTCTGTAGTTGTTTGGTGCAATGTTTTATATATTTAAGTTATACCATATGAAGTTGCTATTTTTTGAGGTCAAGTAGAAAATTCTGCTTTTCTTTGAGTTGTGTGCTTTATTTAATTAAAATATAGATAATTCACATTGATAGTTTGTCTCTGAATAAAATATTAAATGGTATATTTCATTTTTATTTACGTTGGCACTTTTAGACTATATAAATTATTCAAACCCTCCAATTAATGCTTCTCCATTGGGAATGTTTTGTCTATTGGGAAGAATTCCAAATCCTGACAGAGGTGGTAGCACATTGGATAAAAGTCTGGTGAGAAGTTTGGACACAGCTAACATTTTAGAGCCAATCCAGTTACTTTTTCTAGGGCAGTTAGTGATGAGTGTGATAGAATGTTGGCACACAAAAGTTTGGGAATATGTCTGGTAACCAATGTGGGGTGCTTTTAGATCAGTCTTTCATGAATAATTTAAATTTTTGATAATTTGATGTTGCTGCCATTATCTAACTCAAGTTTAAAAAATAATAATAAATGATGACTTTCCCAGTCCAATATGAAGTCATGAGAACAGTTTTGGTGGTAGTTATGGGTTTGGTGCATATTTGGAAGCTTCATCAACATCCAGCCATTGTTCAAATCATTTGCAATTGTCATTCAGCTGGTTTTTTTCTCCGGTTATGATTTGCTCTAAAAACTGTGGGCATATCTCCAAATGATAGTGTTTTGTAAATCATTATCAGTTGGTGTCCTCAGTTGTCTATTTTTTTTTTAATTTTTTTTTTTACCATCCTTATTGCAGTCAGGTGTTGAGAGACTGTCATAGATCTCAAATTGTGATTTGTAAATTAGCTTTTACTATGGCTCTGAATTGACCTTTCAAAATAGAGTTGGGTCTCCCCAAGACCTTTGGGATTCAGATCCCCAAAATATAATTTCTAAGCCACCAGTAAATAATAGCTCTTTAACTAACAGTGCAATTACCAAGGACAAAACTGATGTTCTAATACGTTTCAGGGGTACTGTGTCTGTTTAAATTCATATATTAAAAAGTAAAAGGCCTGGGCCAAGTGGCTCAGTTGGTTGAGCATTGTCCCATTCACCAAAAGGTTGCCAGTTCAATTCCAAGTTAGAGCACATGCCCAGGTTGCAGGCTTAATCCCCAGTAGGGTTGCATATAGGAGGTAGCCAACCAATGTTTCTCTCTCCCTCTCCTTTCCTCTCTCTTAAAAAATAGTACATAGAATTCCTTTGAAAACATCATAATGATTGCATAGTGGGGAAAATAACCAAATGCAAAAACAGTTCATTTGTCAAAGACAACTGAAGAATCCAATTCTGTTATAAATTCTAAAGAGACAGTAGAAATTATAATGGATATCAATTTTATTAATCACAATTTTTAGCTCATTCTAGCTATTCCATGTAGTAAAATCTAAGATTTCTATTAGGTCAATTTTAGTTTTATGTTTTTCAAATCTTCCATATCCTTACTGATCGTGTCTGCTTTACTTATCAATAACAGAAAGAAATGAGTTAAAATCTTCATGAGTGGTCAATTTGTTTATGAATCCTTATAATTCTATCAATTGTTGCTTTATGTATTCTAGATGACATAAAGTGCATAAACATTTTAGCTTTTGAAAATCTTCCTTATGAAATGACCTTCCACCCCTGCTTAATTTTTTACTTAGAATCTGCTTTTGTCCAATCATAGCATATCTGTGTCAGCTTTCTCCTCCAGAGTGGTGCTTTCATTCATGTATTTTCATGTTTTACTTTTCACTTCTCTGTATGTTTGAATATGTCTATTAAAAACAACATATTATTGTGTTCCTTATATTGCACTTTGTAATTTTACAATTTTTTATCTTGTCATCTTATTTTGTATTTTATCTTTACATTTCTATACACTTTACCCCATCTCTTGGATAAATTGGTACTTACTCCATGTTTTTTTCACTACTACTAGTTTGGAAATTACATACTCTGTTCTTATTATGTGTGCATATATGTGCGTGTCTGTGTGTGCACGTGCGCGTGCGCTTCTGTATTTGTGACTGTGAGAGTGTATGAATTACAAGATGTTAACTAATTAAATTCTAAAATTAATTGTTTTTCCCTATCCCTGAATCATACAAGACCTTAAACACATTTTAACTGCACTTGCCCTCTACACAATATTGCTACCATTTTTAAAGTCAATGTTTCTTTAGATTCAATCACACATTTTCCACTCTATGTCGGTCATATATATAGCACATTTTTATCTTTAAGCTGTAATAATTTTCAAAGTATATCCTTTAAGCTTTCCTTTGGTGCCTAATGTTGGCAAACTTGACTCTTGTTTTCATTCTAGTTCTTAAAAGATATTTCCCCTACTATTTGTATAAGTCTGTATGTATTTTTCCTTAATACATTGAAAATTTTATTCCATGGGCTTTTCACTCCCATTAATGCTAATCAACAGTCAGCTGTGAAACTATTTCTTCTCTTAAAGTTAACCATATGCTTTTAAGACTTTTCCTTTGTCTTTGCTATTGCTCAGTTTTATTTTGATGTGTCTAGATATATAGTTGTACTGTCATATGTCCCACTTGGGGTTTACTAGGCCCTATAAATCTGGCTTCCATTACTTATGGAAAATTCTCTGCCATTATTTCATTCTCAATCTCTCCATCCCTTCCTGGACTCCAATAAAATGTATGTTAGAGTTTCTCCTTCTAAATGTCATTTTTCTTAACTGCTTCCTCACATTTTCTATATTTTTGTTTCTGTACCATACTGCACTTTGGATAAGTTCTTCATATATATTTTCCAGTTCACTAATTCTGTCTTCATCTATTACCAATCTGATCTTTAGCTTATTCTTTGAGTATATAGATTTAGTAACTAAGCAAATTTTATTTTATTTCAAAAAGTTCTATTTAACTTGTTTAAAATGCTTGCTCATTTTCATAGTGATTTTTTTTTGTTCTCTAATTGGTTTTAATAGCTTTATACATACTTATATCAGTTTCTATCAGAGTCAGATTAGAATTTATAGGATTCTGTTAGAGGTTCTAGAGAGTCTTAATGTTCTATTTGATGGGTTTTGCTGATTCTCATTTAAGGTAGATTTTTTTTCCATAGTATATTTTGTAAATTTGAATTGTGAGTTTATTTTTAGTGGGGGCATATGTCACCAAGATTGGGGCATATCTGTCTGGAAAGATTTTATACTACATTAACTTCTGTAATTTGACCTTGTTGTACAAGTAAAACTTTTTTTTCCTACCCAAATCCCAGATAGAGGTAAATTTCATTGTTATCTTCCTAAGTAGGAAGGCAGCATTTCTTTCTAGCCTGTCTTTACCAAGAATGAGCCCTCTGATGATCCTAAATTATGTGGGAGGTATTTTAACTTCAGGCACACAGGGCATACACGTCTTATTTTCTGCCTCTCCCTGGTCATTAAGTTTGAAATCACTGGAGCCTAAATTTGAAACACATGCCCCTATCATCACTACACTATCCACAATAACAGCTCATATGTTTACCTGTCTGGTTTTCAGCCCACTGTTTCTTCCCAGGACCTCAAGATTTTCTCCTTTCCTATAAGATTAGTTGTAAATTTTAAAAACTGTTGTATTTTATTTAGATTTTCTTGGTTTGTTTGAAATGGGAGGGTTTTTAGCAGGAATAGGTATTATAGGCTCACTTTTGTAATGGACCAAGATGTGTAGGTATGCTAGCAGATGAGAAAGAAAGGGGCTTGATCCGCACAGACAGAGAGTACATGTTGAGATTTTTGGAAGTATTTTTCAAGACCATGTCAGGGCCCCACTGGGAAAGCTGTAGTTTATAGGTGCTTCCCACATCCTGAGAATAGTGTAAGAAATGAATCACATGGCATTTTATATTCAGATTAATAAATCGCTGCAATTTATTTTAAATAAGACAGTACAATAGTGATTGGGGCTTCACAAAGTTGTTAGTACCTGAAACTAATACTCAAACCTTAGCATGTAGATTTTACGTGCCTGCTTAAGCTCTCCTGCTGTGTCATTTGATACTACTCCAAGGCAAGAGTTGGGTCCAGATGGGAAATCTGGATCAAAAATAATTATCATTAGATTTAGGCTTATTTCCTATCTTCCTGTATCTTAACTGTAAAGAATGTTGGAAGTTTATAGGAAACAGACATGTGTCCATTTGTGGTATTGTGGGAATGAGTACATTAGAACTTGGGGTTTATGATGATTAGGAACAACCTCATGGAAAGTGAGTGAAAACTAACATGAAGAACATATTCACAAGAGCTCCCATTTCAATATGGCGTAATCTTTGTATTGATTGTGTCTTGGAACCTCTCCAGTACTCCTTCACGAAGGATATTCTGGCTTCTAAGGTTTCATGCTATGGTTTTTCTTATTCTGATTTTTCCAACAAGCTGTGACTCCATTTGCTTCCTATATTTCAGGATTTTTCTCATCCTTGTCTAGATCCATATTTGTCTCATGGTATAATTATGTTATCAATTATGTGAAAAGCAATGTTTCAGTTATTTCAAGGGGGACTTGAAAGGAAGGGGAAGTATATGTATGTACCCAGTCCACTATTTTAAATGGAAAATTTGTTCTAGGTTTTATGTTGGGTGAGTGGCATGGATGGTAATGCAAATATTAACCCTTTACAATTATTGTAATAGAACAAATAACTATTTAAATGTAATACTTTTTAAAAACTACTGATTAAACTTAAATACTTCTAACTTGCTATCTAGGACCTATTTTAAAGTAACACGAGTCCATTTATGGAAAAACATTGTTTCTGTGAAAATCAAGTCTAATTTCAGATGTGAAGTGAGGATTCAGAAGTATGCTACTTATATAGAAAATACATTAAAGTAGAAATTACTAAGCTTAATTAACAACTGCTGTAGTTGAAATATTAATATGGATAGGACTTTAGGAAGAATTAACCTATTCCATACAAAGTCATGTGCATTAACAAAGGTGAAGCACTCATTAATGCCATCAGTTTATTCTTTATGCTGGTAGGCATGTGCCTAAGTTATATAAAATTCCCTTCTCTTGAAAATGCTTAGAAAGGCCAATAGTCTGGCCATTGTTTAATGCCAAAAAAAAAATGAGAAAATTTTTCTTTAAAAGGCAAGATGGTTATTTCTTAGACCCATCCACTGAACAGGCCTACAAGTAATGGTAATCCAAAAGTAATGTACACACCTAGTGTACAAATTGTGGTTTCTAAATACCATTTCCCATTAAAAGGAACTAGGGCTTCTTAAAGCCTCAGTTGGTTCCAGTTTGGGTTAGGGGATATATGAAAATACAACAAGATACTTTTTGTGCCAGAAAGTAAAGAAACTATCAAAGATTAAAGGATCCTCTATAAAGAGATAAGAATAAATACAACTGGGCTCCCATTGACAATAAACAGGACACTGAATATAAAAAAGCATAAATAATGAAATTGGTTAAAATACACTGAGTCCACTTACCCTTAAGTGAAAAGAGAAAGAGAAACACCACCAGAAACTACCACTACCACCACCACAATTGGATACCATTAGAAGTAATCCCTTATACTGAAAATTGGCAAAAGGAAATAAATAGTAAGCATTTATCCTGTTTTCTTATATAAATTATATTTCTGGGTAACTAAATAGCCCCAGTTAATGAGGAAAAGTTCCTTTATACAAAAAAATTTCAACTACCATTTAGGGAAAATATTATGACATTAGATAATTACTATTTTAAGACTTTTATGTAATAATTGCTATTTTTAATGGTAATAATAGAATGTTTTCATTTAATTTATTGACACATATAAGTATTTTATACATTGTCCAAGGAGATTATACAAATATCTATCTATAATAATAAAAGGGTAATGTGGTAATTAGACCAGATGTCTTCCAGACGTCTTTCTGGATGTCCTTCCTGATGAAGCCATGGTGGGAGAGAAGCCAGCCCAAGTCCCCCGTGCCCATGGGCAGCCAGAGAAGGGAAGCGGCCCCAGTCCCGGGTGCCCGCGGGTGGTAAGAGGAGGGTAGCAGCCTAGGTCCTGGGTGCCCACAGGTGGCTGGAGGAGGGAAGCCCGGGTCCCGGCAGCCCGGGTCCCAGGTCCTGGGTGCCAGAGGGAAGCCAGTGCTGGCAGCCAGGGAAAGGAAGGCCTACTCTTGCACGAATTTTTATGCATCTGGCCTCTAGTATGTATATGAAAGGCTAAGTGACCATCTGACTGTCCATCCAGCCAGTAGGTATGACGTGCACTGACCACCAGGGGGCATACTCTCAACGCAGGAGCTGCCAAGCTATGGTGACTTGGCAGCAGTGGTTCTCCGGTGATGCACCCCAGAACCAGAGAGGAGGGAGCCCAATTCTGGAGTGTGTCACCCAAGAACCACCCTCTTGTAATCTGGGACCCCTTGGGGATGTTGGAGAGCTCCCGCAGGCCAGGCTGAGGGACCCCACCTGCCAGAGGGACCCTGCTCACTCCACAGATGCCCTTTGAGCTGTGGCACTGCCCCAGGTTTGGCCGGCCAGGGAGGGACTGTGGGAGGTTGACTCTAGGGCATGTCTGGCCCATCTTGCCCAGTCTTGCCCCACAGGCAACCTTCTAATTAATTTCCTTTCAATGTGCACGAATCTGTGCACTGGGGCACTAGTTTTATATATAAAAAATGGATAATTAAAGCAAAATCTATAGAATAATTGAATCTGTGTAATGGGAATATGTATATTATTGCTATATTTTCTCTATTTTTTAATATGTTTGAAATTTTCATAATGAAAATTAAAATGAATGTATTTTGTGGTTCAGTTGAAAAGATTAGAGTTTGAATTTAAAGGCCTGGATTCTGGTTTTCACTCTATATAAGGGAGGTATTTTACATAAGACAAATCACTTCTTAGATATGTCTCTCTACCTATAAAATAGTGTTTACTGTATCATAGCATTTCAGAACTCTGATCTTGGGAAACAAGAGAGAAAAATGATTCTGTGTTGAATGTCAGCTTGGAAGAACCTGCTATTATGTTCCCTCTTTTAGAGTCAAATGCAGCATTTTTAAAAAATGGTTCAGATTATTATAATTGTTCCTCTTTTTTTCCCCCCATAGCTCCCCTCCACCCAGTTCCCACCCCACCCTCTGCTCTTATCGCACCCCCCCACTGTCCTCATCCATAGGTGTACGATTTTTGTCTAGTCTCTTCCTGCATCCCTCTCACCCCTTTCCCCCTGGGAATTGTCAGTCCACTCCCTTTCTATGCCCCAATTCTATTATATTCACCAGATTATTCTGTTCATCAGATTTTTTATTCACTTGATATTTAGATTCACTTGTTGATAGACATGTATTTGTTGTTCATAATTTTTATCTTTACCTTTTTTTTTTCTTCTTCCTCTTCTTAAAGAATACCATTCAGCATTTCATATAATACTGGTTTGGTGGTGATGAACGCCTTTAGCTTTTTCTTATCTGTGAAGCTCTTTATCTGACCTTTAATTCTGATTGATAGCTTTGCTAGGTAGAGTAATCTTGGTTGTAGGTTCTTGCTACTCATCACTTTGAAAATTTCTTGCCACTCCCGTCTGGCCTGCATAGTTTCTGTTGAGAAATCAGCTGACAGTCATATGGGTACTCCCTTGTAGGTAACTAACTGTTTTTCTCTTGCTGCTTTTAATATTCTCTCTTTGTCTTTTGCTCTTGGCATTTTAATTACGATGTGTCTTGGTGTGGTCCTCTTTGGATTCCTTTTGTTTGGGGTTCTGTGCACTTCCTGGATTTGTAAGTCTATTTCTTGCACCAGGTGGGGGAAGATTTCTGTCATTATTTCTTCAAATAGGTATTCAGTATCTTGCTCTCTCTCTCTTCTTCTGGAACCCCCATAATTTGGATGTTAGTACGCTTGAAGTTGTCCCAGAGACTCCTTACACTATCTTCATATTTTTGGATTCTTTTTCCTTTTTGCTTTTCTGGTTGGGTGTTTTTTGCTTCTTTGTATTTCAAATTTTTGACTTGATTCTTGCGATCCTCTTGTCTGTTGTTGGATCTCTGTATAATATTTTTTATATCAGTCAGTGTATGTTTAATTTCTAGTTGGTCCTTTTTCATATCCTCAAGGGTCTCACTAAATTTATTGGCCTTTTATAGAAAATTCTTGAAAAACCTTATAACTGTGGTTTTGAACTCTATATCCAGTCATTTGCTTTCCTCAATTTCTTTCATTTGTGACCTGTTTCTTTTTCTCCACATTTTGGCTGCTTCCCTGAGTTGATAGAGTGGCTTTGTGTGCTAGGTGTCCTATGGGGCCCAGTGGCTGAGCCTCCCCAGTTACCTGAGGTGGACACTCTTGGTGCACCCCTTTGTGGGCTGTGTGCACAGTCTTGTAGTTAAGCCTTGATTGTTGTTTTTTTTGTTGTTGTTGTTGTTGTTTTAAAATATATTTTATTGATTTTTTACAGAGAGGAAGAGAGAGGAATAGAAAGCTAGAAACATTGATGAGAGAGAGACATTGATCAGCTGCCTCTTGCACGCCCCCTACTGGGGATGTGCCCACAACCCAGGTACATCCCCTTGACTGGAATCGAACCTGGGACCCTTCAGTCCGCAGGCCGACGCTCTATCCACTGAGCCAAACCGGTTAGGGCAAGCCTTGATTGTTGTTGGTATCACTGGGAGAAATTGACCTCCAGGCCAATTGGCTGTGAGGATCAGCTGTGTCTATGCTGGGAGAACTTCTGTGCTGGAGACACCCTTTTGAGACAAGACTTGCAAAAGCCTCTGTGCTCAGCTTTGATGGGGCAGAGTCAGGGCGGAGTTTCAGGGCAGAGCAGACAGCATTGGCTTCCCGTCAGCCCTGCCCTAAGAGGCCCCTGGGTCTCAGTGTCCTGTGGTAATCACTGCAAGCACCTCTGAGAGAAAGCTGCCCTCAAGATCCATCTGCAGCCAGACAGTCCAGTTTCTCTCCAAATGAGTCTGGGTGCCCAGAGTCTTACCCGGAACTGGAGTTCAGAGCAGTCGGTAGCTTTTGTCTCTCTCCCGCTTGAGAAAGCCAGCCGCATACTCAGTTGCCAGTCCTTGCCTCCTGCAGCTCCTCTGAGTTTCAGTGTGCTTTTCTCTTTCCTTCCAGTTGTAGTATTTCCACTCAGCCAGCCTTCCTGTGGTTCTGGATGATGTCTGTTTTGTCTTTTAGTTGTAGTTTTGAAATTGCTGTGCGCGGCAGCAGTTTAGGTGTTTACCTATGCTGCCATCTTGGTTTTCCCCCCAAATGCAGCATTTTAAAGCCTTTGAGAACTTAGCACACAAAGAAACAACCAAACAATTGAATCTCTTTAATTCAGTTTTTCCCAAACATGCTTAATGAAAATACCCTTCCCCTTGATTTTTTTTATTTAACAGCTATGAAACTTGGGTGGAAAGCCTGGACCAAATGACTTATAATCATCCTTGAAGATAAATTCAGAACTTTTAAAAAATATTTTTATTGATTTTTAGAGAGGAAGGAGAGAAAGAGAGAAACATTGATGTGATCCATATGCACTCCCCCTACCAGGGATGGAGCCCCCAACAGGGACATGTGCCCTGACTGGGAATTGAACCAGACTTTTCAGTGCATGGGACAATGATACCAACCAACTGAGCCACACTGGCCAGGGCAAATTCAGAACCTTTAGCACAGAAGTACAAGCCCCTAGTCCCTCAATCTTAAGGAAAGAAAAACCTGCTGTCAACAGTTTTCTCAAGTTTGCTCTTAGTAGAATTTTTTGGAAGGTTGGGATTGGGGGGAAGGGAAGGGGCCAGGCACATGAATGGAAGTGATTAATTAACAACATAAGAAGAAGGCTGTTCGATTCTGTGTCTCTCCTACAATGCATGAGATTTTTAATCAAACTTAATTTTGAGATTAAAATTTTAGACAATTGTAGATTCACATGCAGTTGTAAGAAATAACCCAGAGAGATCACATGTACTCTTTAGTCAGTACCTCCCAATAATCTCTTGGAAACTGTATAGTACAGTATTACAACCAGGGCCACAAGATGCAATTTTTGAAGAGCTAAGCAGCGATGCCCAAAGGAAGACGAAAGGAAGGGATGTTCTATATGAACTTTATCTCAGATTGCCTACCTATCTCCCATGTTTTAAGAGAAGAAATGCAAATTACTATTTATTATCAGTAATGAGGTATCCTGAGATGCTTCTCTTTCTACGTGTGTATAAGTAAATCATTTGTCTTATGCATACATAAAGTATTAATATACTCGGCAGTCACACTTAGAAATAAGCATATACAGTATGATTTTGCATATGCTCCCACACCACCCTCACCCCAAATCTGTCAGGTCTCAAAATTTTTCAAGTCACAAAGCAGAGCGAATTTATTGGAATCTAGACCTAACAAAAAGATCCCCTGGATTGAATGTGCTGTGTTATGATTTTAAACCTGTTATTTATCTTGAGTGTTATAGGAAGGACTGTATGCATGAAACACATCTATGCTTAGGACATCCTGGAATGTTAAAACAGAATGGTCAGGGTTGCCTGGCCCCTGTCCATTTATCTTTAACTTACTTCCATGTATGCATCTATGATGATGGAAGAATGATTTCTCTTTTTTCTTCCCTTTGTAATAATTACTTATCCAAATATTGGTGTCAGATGAGACTGGCTGCAGCCATCATCTATTCTTGCCCATCGCTCAGATCCTTGGGTGATGCAAACCTGTGTGTGTCAAGGGTAAATATTTGACCGTTGTTCCAGCCACCGTTGCACAGCCCCTGAGTGACCCTGCATTAATTAGCTGAGAATTTTAAGGCTTTGAATCCGATTGAATCAAAATATTGTTTTTACAAGTTGATGAAGGCTCTTGATTGATGTG
Organism: Corynorhinus townsendii; assembly: GCA_026230045.1. Classification (NCBI taxonomy): domain Eukaryota; kingdom Metazoa; phylum Chordata; class Mammalia; order Chiroptera; family Vespertilionidae; genus Corynorhinus; species Corynorhinus townsendii. Next base: position 16,311,570 of record JAPDVU010000011.1, read on the forward strand.
GGCCCTGCTGATTCTTTAAAGGATTAAATTGTATGTACAGATTACAGAGTCTGGACTGTCATTGCTTAAAAGGGGATTTTTTTTTTTTAACAAAGCTTTTTAAAAAAATAGTGGTACGGTGTGTTCCCTCCCAATAGATACCACAATCATTTCAGTGGGCATGTATATGTTTAAGTGTAAAAGAGAATTAGAAAAATTGAGGGAAATGGTCAAGGAAAATACCAGGTAGAAATAGAGGCAGAAAATAAAAAAGACCAAAAGAAATGGATAAAGTTTGAAGAAGGGCCTTGGCTTCCCTTCATCCTGGAAATATGTTTTGTGTGCACATCTCCCATGGTAAAGCCGGCCATACTTTACCCTGGGACAGGAAAGGAGCACAATCATTGGGGTCTGAGCAAGTTAGGACTTAGAGGAACTGAAGAGCACGCATCATCTCCAGTGAGACACACTCACACAGTCCTGAGTCACCTGGCTCTCTGTCTATTGAACCTGAGAGCCCCTGAACCCCACCCACATGAGTGAGATAAGACACAGAGTCAGGCCCTCATCCAGAGCAAGGGCAAGACAAGAAAGCTCCAGGGAGAAACTGATAGGGATAGAGATGGAAGAAGGAGGAGCACAGATTTGTCTCCCTGCAAACCCTCCCGTGTTAATGGGAAATATCCACAGCCCCAAACAAGGCAAGTCTTAATATATTACACTCTTACATTTCTCTTACTCAAGATCTCTTATATTGGTCCCATGTTGATGTTTTCTTCACCTGCAAATTTACAAAACTTTAATTTCATTCTGCACCTGTTAACTTGAAAAATGACTTTTCTCATGGACTCCGCGTTGTGTAATGAATCAAAACCAATCAGCATACAGAAGAAACAGTAAAATGGAGCACAAATCATCATGGGCCCAGAGCAGGGAGATTGACGAAGGTCTAAGCCGGCAACCCCTTACGCAGCTTCTGAAAATGAACCTCTGGTTTTTAAATGCTCTGGGAGCATGCTGCCTCCCCTAGGTTCCTTTTGGGACGAATTAACTGGAATCCTGGATGCTTTTTGAAGTTTTATTCTCCTTTCACTTGTACTATGAAGGAGGCCCTGAAAATTGGTTAACCCATAATGTGTTAAGTGGTGAGTAAAACACGGTTAGAGGTAATAATGACTTGGAACGTGAAAAGGGAGAATCTGTAAGAAGTTTTATTTCTGCAGGAGGGCCATTTAAAAGAGCATGTCCACCCGGCCGGCATGGCTTAGTGATTGAAGGTCTACCTATGAACCAGGAGGTCATGGTTCGATTCCTGGTCAGGGCACATGTCTGAGGTTGTGGACTCCATCCCCAATAGGGGGCATTCAGGATGCAGCCGATCAATGATTCTCTCTCATCATTGATGTTTCTCTCTCTCTCTCCCTCTCCCTTCCTCTCTGAAATTTATATATATATATATATATATATATATATATATATATATATATACATACATATATATATATATATATATATATATATATATATATACATACATACATACACACACACACACACACACCTTAAAAAAATAAAAGAGCATGTCTTAGTCCATTCAGACTGCTAAAGCCAAGTGACATTGACTGGGTGGCTTAAAAACAACTGGAATGTATTTCTCACTTCTGGAAGTCCAAAATCAGGGTGTCAGCCTGCTTGGGCTCTGGTGACAGCACACTCCCTCATGACCCTTACTGGTATAATGGCATTCATCCCGTTCATGCAGCTCTACCCCCATGGCCTCATCTAATCCTAATTATCTCCCAAAGGCCACACCTCCCAATACCATCACACTGAGAGACTGGGCTGGGAGCAGGATAAAAGGGACATAAACTTTCAGTCTATAGATTCAGAGTGGTAGCTTTGAAATGAAACACATGAAGATGGAAGGCAAGTAGAGCAAAGGAGAGTCCTAAGTAAGATGTGGTCAATGGAGAAGACCACCAGGAGGCAGTGTGTCTCCAGAGGCACCTGAGGGAGAGGGCAGATGTGAACCACTGAGAGCAGAGGGCACGCTCCTGAGGGACAAAGAAGAAGCCATAAGGAATCAGTGCAGTTAGTGAATTCTTAACTTGGTTGAGGCAGGAGAATGTTGTGCGTAAAGGAGCTGAAAGACAGGTTAGGGAAGTGGCTTCTGGTTGGAGGACCCCGGACTGAGATTCCCAAAGCAGAGGTAATAGAGACCCCATGGAAGTCTGAACAGAGGGACGAGAGGAGGAAAACCCCTATGAGATGACTTACCCTTTGTTCATGCAGATGTTAGAAGTCATACAGTCTGTGGAATCTCAGAGGGAAGGTGGAGGAGGGTGGGTGGGTGGAAAGAGATCAACCAAAGAACTTCGTATGCATATATGCATAACCCATGGACACACAATAGGGTGGGGAAGCCCTGGGGCAGGGGTGGTTGTGGTGGGGCTGGAAGAGGTCAATGGGGGAAAAGGGACATCCATAATACTTTCAATAATAAAGATTTATTCAAAGAAAGAAAAAGAAGCCATACAGTCAAACCTTAATTTAGTGGGTCTTCAATCTGGTTGGTTAATAGAATCATCTGTGGAATTTTAAAATATGGAATTACTGGTCTCTAATCTCAAAGAAGTAGGATCCAGAAATAGGTAATTAAAAGTTCCCTAGCCTAGGGCTTCCAGACTTTAAAGTGCATAAAGATGACCTGGGGAGATTGTTGAAAAGCAGACTCTGATTCAGCAGATCCAGGTGGAACCCAAGATTCTCTGAGTCTAGCTGAATGGTCTGCAGGCCCCACTTTGAGAAGCAAGACTTGGATGATCTGGTAATCAGGTATGTTTAGGACTTGCTTCCTGAGATGACCTAAGGTCCAAAGAACAATGTAGGTGCAGTAACCCATCAGGTTGAAATTTTACATCATTTCTTTAAGCAATGAGAAATAAAGAGGTGGTTTTTAAAAAAGAGAGACCAAAATAAGATCATAAAACAATGAGATTATTTCATGTTTGCATATCTGTGTGTGAAATCAGCCTATTGTACTTTAGCCTCACGGTTTGTGAAAGGGGTAAAAAAATAGAAATCTTCAAGTTTCCCTGGGATGTATAAAGAATGGATTAGTTTTTTAGGTTCTTCTTCCTGTCTTCAGAACCAAGCTGGCATTATTTCGAAAGAAAGGGAGGAAGATGGAGAGAAAAGAAGGGAGGAAGGGGAAGGGGGAGGAAAAGAGGGAGGGAGCAGACTAGAGAGTCACTGTAGGTACTTGCTTGATGAGGGAAGAGTATAGGTGTGTGTGTGTGTGTGTGTGTGTGTGCGCGTGCGCGCGCTAGAGGCCTGGTGCACGGAATTCGTGCACTCAGGGGGGTGTCCCTCAGCCTGGCCTGTGCCCTCTCACAGTCCAGGAGCCCTTGGGGGAAGTCCAACTGCCACGGAGGCAGGAGAGGCTCCCGCCACTGCCGCTGTACCCACCAGCCGTGAGCCTGGCTTCTAGCTGAGTGGCGTTCCCCCTGTAGGAGCGCACTGACCACTGGGGGCAGCTCCTGTGTTGAGCATCTGCCCCTGATGGTCAGTGCGTATCATAGCAACCAATTGTTCTACTGTTCGGTCAATTTGCATATTAGCCTTTTATTATATAGGAGGATATATACAGAGAGAGAAATAACTAAGCTGGTGAAAAATAAACCATTTATTTCTAACAAAAGAGTTAGACCTATTATAGTTGTCTATAATACCAAATATTAGTATATATTAATGCAATCTAATATCATGGTAAAGTTATTATTTGATACCTACCAGTGGCAGACAGCATTCTGAGAACCATACATGTGAGCACAACACTTCACTGAAACAAACATTTTGTTGTTGTTGTTAATCCTCACCTGAGGATATTTTTCCATTGACTTTTAGAGAGAATGAAGGAGGGGGAGAGACGGAAGGAGAGTAATATTGATGTGAGAGAGACACATCCATTGGTTGCGACCAGAGCTACAATGGAGTCTGCAACCAAGGTATATGCCCTTGACTGGAATCAAACCCGGGACCCTTCATTCTGCGGCTGACACACTATCCACTGAGCCACACTGGCTAGGGTGAAACAAACATTTTTAGTCAAGCATAGCTACAGCCCAAACTGTTGGCAGCCCTTATTCCCACCATCTATTTTATGTGTACGAAAGGCCTGTCCTCCCTTTGCAGACAAAAATCCTGCTCTTTTCCCCTGAAGGGGCCAGGGATTATCTGTGCTGTGGTTTCGGATGGCCTGAGGCCTCCAGGCCATGACCCAGACCACACCAAAAAAAACACGACCAACCTTCACTCCAGTTCATGAAATGAGGTTGGGTGGTCACTCCTCAGATTGCCTTCACTTCCCTTCAAATTGGGGAGGGTTGTGAGGGACACAAGAGGGAGCATGGGAGTGAGGCATGGTCTTCTGGGGTCTCCTGCAGCAGGTTACATAACCTTGTTATAAATGCAATAAATAAATGCAATAAAATGCCCCTCTCCCCTCACGCACTAGAACTCTTATTATCTTGGGCTCAGGTGTGTTGCATGAATATACAATAATGGGGCTAACAAGATGGTTTGAGGTCACAGAGGGATAAACCATGGCGTAATCCAGCTCCGAACGCCGTTCTGGTAATGAAAATTGTAGAGCAGTCTTGTGGCTACTTTTGTAATAAAGATATACAAAGATGAATATAGGTTTCCAGGAATTAATCTGAGAGCATTTGATCCAATTTATACTGGAGTGGCTGCATTGAAGGCAGCTCGGTAGACAGGATTCCAATTTAGGTTGATAGAGTGCTGTGGGGTCCCAGGGAGGAAGGGTTCCCTGTAATTGGGAGATGATTTTATTTTTGAAATGCCCATCTCTTAGCTTCGTCGAAGGCGGTGCATCAGTCTGCCTTGTCTGTGAATGCAGCCAGGCTCAAGCCCCGAGCCCCGCGGTGAAAGCTTCTGGTTCCGTATTCAGTCTGCCAGACAGGCTTCCAGTTTCATTCTTTCGGAGGGGACTCCGGGCCACACTGCATTGTATTGTTGTGATTGTTGTGACTGTTCTGCGGACCAAGCAACATCAGACCCACGGAGAGGGAGGCTGAAGACAGCCTCACGTCGCCTTCTCCTTCCCCCTTTCTGATTGTGCCCTGCTGAACACAGCCAAGTGCACGGGTGTTCACTCTGAGGCCAGGAGCCTGGGTCTGAGGAGCGTGGAGAAACTGTTCTTACTTTGGCCCTGAGTGTGTCATTCCCTGGCAGAGGGCCAGGTCAGGGACAGAGCTGGAGACAGCTGAACTCAGGCTGTGACTCTAGAAGAATTGAAATTCCTGGCACAGTTTTAACAAAACAGCCCCAAACCAACCCAAGAATGTTGGCTATGCCTACCTTATTGTCATTCTATCTGTTTGATTCTCTGAGCTGCCAAGGCAGGAAAAAGTTTCTTTATGAATATTGAGATTCAAAACCCATTTGATGCTTCCCATCGCCTTTTTTTAAAGTGGCATTAGGGAATTATTCTCTTCAAAACCTGCCTTGGTAGCTGTTAAGAGAGGCTTGTGTTTAAACTCCTGTTCTGCTTAAGATGAATCAGAAAGCATTGACTTCTGGCCCTTTCCCTAGGAACTTTAGGGCCTCTTATTTGTAATTTTATTTAGTCCTTCCACTGATTTAATTTTGAACATATATGAGCTCATATAGTTTATCATATATGAGCTCATGTATTTACAGCTCACATAAAAACACATCATGGTGATGGGAACACCCAATTTGAAAAAGAGGTTTGTAACACATTTTTATTTGTGCCATGAATTATCACTTAGGATTTTCATATCAGTGTTACAAAAGCTGGCTGTGTAACTGTTTGTTGTAATGTTACGGGAATGAAATTTAATTATTACTAAAGGCTTTTTATTTTTTCCATTTTTAATTCTATTTTAATACTTTTCCTAAATTGTATATGTTGGCCTGTATACTAGACACACAAGGTGAACTGTCTTTAATAACAAATAAAAAAGCAGTTTGTATTCAGCTTAAAATAGTCCACAGCTAAGATGAAGGGTAGAGCTCTGCAGCCACTGAACCCAGAGAGGTTAGTCATTCAGCCTGCGGATGACAATGAGACATTTCAGAGGATTTTCAAGTACATATACACATATACATCTACTTACGTAGGCATATAATACACATACACCGGAATTTGCTTCCTATATACACCACCTTTTCGTTTAGTATAAAAGAACCAAGGTTTTTAATCCATTGTTACTTTTACTAGTATACTATCTCATCTTAGATTATCTTTGATGGGAGGTGGGAGTGGTATGCAGCAAATGAGGAAAGAGTGTATTTTCAATTGTCAGTAATATTTAATTTCTATCAACAATTTCTTAATTGTTCTTCTGTAAAGCAAAGCTTTAATGTGTCAGTCTAAGTTATTATGCAAAAGAAATAAGAAATTATGCTGTTAACATTTCTCCTTTTCAGATATACTGATTAGATTAGAGAAAATTATTCCTTATAATTTCACCATAGAAAAGCTATATGTCTAGTCATATCACTACATTAACATAAAATTAAGGAGAAACAGTTTCTTAACACTGTCTGCAGGGGTTTTTTTTTCTTCTTCTTCTTTTTTTTCTTAGAAGGAAAGGTTGCAGCATCTAATTTTACCCATGATTTGTCTTTATTAAAACTCTTGTCAGGGAATTAGACTTTTTAGGTCTGGGCATTGCCTTAAAAACACAAAGCCTATCATGATGTTGGTCTTATAATAAAAATTAGTCTGATTTTAATTTAAAGAGATTTATAAGTAGTTCTCTGAGGAATTTTATTGTTTTATTCACCAAGCTAGTAGACCAATAGAAACATACCAATGACGTTTAGCTTGCAAGTTAATGAGAAACAAATCCCCTATTGAAATAAACTAGATATTTTTTTATTTTAATATAGAAAGATCAAGTTCACGCCTAAGAAACTTTCAAAGAGAAAACTCTACCAAATTTATTTCTTATGTTTTTAAGATCAAATGCCTTCTGCCTCATGGTACTCTCCATTTTGGGGGAAAATCTTGCCTTCTTAGAATTCACTAATGCCATTTGTTGAGACTGAACTTTCTCCAGGGTGATGTAAATGTCTAAGAAAAAAAATCAAAGGAACCAGAAGAGTACTTTAATCTAAATGGTTTATATATAGGCATCTTAGGAAACACATGTACTGTGCACAAGAAAACCATACCTATGTTGTAAAAGATGCTAAATCGATGTGTATTTAACTTCTGAAGAAAGTTGCAGAGCGGAATCAAGCATCTATCAGGGAAACACTATATGGGGTTGCATTTGTGATGGGAATCCTAAGGATGTTTCTGAATATGTTAACTTTTTCGGATAACTCAGTAATGAAAGCTTACAGCAGAGCAAGTGTATTTTTAACACAAATTTGTAAGGATGTTTTTGATATTTTCATCTTTAATGTTTCAAAGAAGCTTTTTAAAGTCCAGTTTGTGTAAAATGTGTACTTGGAAAGTGTCAGTAGACAGGAAAAGAGACTTTTAAATATTCAAGGCATGTTTGTTTTTTAAGTGAAGCTCATAAACGCTGCCTGGCAAACCTATGTTTGGGATACCAGGTACCTCTGCCCAATAGCACACTCTACCTTTCCAGAGAGGAGGCAATACAAGGAAGATGGGTGACTAGGATTCTAACTGATATTTACAGCATATCATCAGCTTGTTATTTTTCTTTCCAAATACGCAGATTAAGATAATAAAAGAAGTGACAGTAGATTCCTTGTGGAATTAACTGTTCCTCTTAAGCTTCATCCAGGCATCAGTGGAAGCATCTGTGTCTTCTTCCGGCCCTGCCTGCGAGTGTACGTCCAGGTTTCACTGGCAGACCTAATTTCAGAATACATAATGCATGATTTTGAAAGCAATTTGTTATTGTAATAAAATATTTTTTAGGAATGCATGGGACTACTCGAGAGGAGAATGTTAAATTATACATGCACTGTGGCCAAGTGGATTCATTTAGCTCAGTCTGCAGGTGAATCTCCGGTGACCTTGGCACTTGCTGGCTAGTATAGAATAACAATCAAAGCTTGGATTGGAAACCCGACCATTTCCAAATATTAACAACTTCTTTCAAAGGAAATGCTGATTTCAGCATTTATGTTAATGGGAACATCAGTATCTCAGAGTTTTTAGGGCAGGGGGAGGAAGAAAAAAAATCCATAATCTTAATAGGATTAAAAAGCCAGGCTTTTATTTTTAAAATGCTAATTTGTTTTCTGCATTCTGTTTTCATATCTGGGCTTGTTATTCACTACCCTAGGACCCATAGGCCACTGAAGACTCACAGAATTGCACTGGTAATGATAGGAAAGTGACATAAAAGGTTTCTATCTGAAAGAATCCTATAATCTTCCCAAACCAACTTCCTTTCTTGTCAACTTGGGACCCAGCATTCCCAGATAAAAGGTGAGAGAGGACAAAAATGCTTTAGGTCCCAGGCCTGACCCCTATCTACTGCCCCTTTCACATTAGGGAACAAACTTTAGTCATTAGAGGGACACTCATTGAAACAGCCTGTGACCCACATGAGTCAGAGGAGCTGCCTGGGTTGGAGAAGTTTGGCTGTGAAGTTGAGTTGCCCGAGGCCCATGACATTCTGTAATCTGCTTATCTTGCAAGCTTTCACCAGCAGCAGCTCACCTGTTGCTGTTGGAGCTGAACAGTGGGGCAGAGAGAGTAGGCCAGAACCAAGACAATAATGCACCATGTAATTTGTTTTGAGATTCCTTTTATAGATTTCACTACCGAAGACATTTGCAGGAGAAGGGGACCCTAACACTCTGAAGTCAGCTCAGTCTCATCATGTGTAAAGGCAGCACCATGCCCGAGCCCTATGATGACACTGTTAAATGGGCTTGAAGATAAAGTCCTCTCACTCCCTCTTTCTTTGCTTTTGCCTTTCCTGTGGGGAGGAAGAGAGAATGCAGAAAGTCAAGTGCCATGCAGGTTGATGAAAACCGGGTGTAGCAACCCAGAGAAGCAGGTAATTTCAAGTTCAGGTCTGTTTGGCAAACGAGGTGTCCCATTTGGGGTAATACACGTTCATGGCTTGGCCCAGCAGGTGTGCTAATGCGAGGCAGGTTTCCTCTAGCTGCCTTATGGAGGGAATGTTGCACATAGAAAGACTATTTACATGCCCACAAAGACATTAACAAAAACACTCCAACTCTTAAAACCCTATTCTGAAAACTAGGAAAAAAAAAATCAAAGGGAAAAGGCCCAGCTTTGGGTTTTGCTCACTTGTGTTTTTAATAGTTGTTTAGTGACCTATAAAGTTACTTTTCTAAGAGAAGAAACATAAAGGAATTTGGTAACTAAAAAAAAGGAGGGGGCTGTTGAGACATTGCCTTCCAGCTGCTGAGAGAAACCGAGCTGGCTGTTTTCTGTGGGGCTTTGAATGGCATTTGCATTCACCTTTCTTCCTTCCTCACTGGCTTTGTTGGAGAATATAAATACCAAGGCGCTTTCTTTTCCCTGCCATAACAGTTGGTTTGTTTGGGATTGTGTTTTGTTTTCTGTTTGAAGGAAAGGCAGATAAAAGGGGAGGCATCATCTACATTTTTGCTTAATACATTGGTTTCTATTCAGTGTCCTTTGGGGGGAAAAATTCCTTCAATTAGCATTTTTCATGGAAACAAAGAGTTTATTCTGTTTAGCCTTATTACTGAAATATTCTGAGGCATGTAACATCGAGACCTGTTGCCATGAAAATGATTTGTGAGTCATGTCTTAGTTAAAGGGGCGCTTAGGCCAGAAGATATGGGAGTGAATCCTGACTTGGAATGGAAAAAGAACAAATGGACAAGGACTATAAAGGTCCTCTCCAACTTTAAAAGGTATTTTCCATCTTCCCTTGCTGGTTGAATTGTGCTATGGAATCTGAGGAAAGAGAAGACCCTGGACCTTGATTCAATGGAATGAGCCTGGTTGATGGGAATGTTCCGTTTAGAGAAAATGCAGGTGAAGATCTCTAGTGTTATCCTGGTAGGGAAGCACCTGCAGAAGGCTCCAAGGGAGATAAATTTGGGACTCCTCTGTGGATGACTGTGGCCCACTGTTCTCCACCTTCTTTAAGTGCAGGGCAAGAGAAATTGGGCTTTAGTTTAACATGGAGAATTAGTTCTGACACCGTTGTGACATGCCTATAATATATGGCCTTCCCTTTGTTCCTGTCCTGTTATTGATGGCTAGGTTGATTACAATGGTATCATTTCAAAGGAAGAACAATTGTGAGTGCTGCACTCACGATATATTGGGTTGACTACTGTCCATTCCCCCCCACCCAATTCATGTCCACTTAGAACCTCGGAATGTGAACTTATTTAGAAATAAGGCCTTTGCAGAGGTAAATCAGTTAAGGATCTTGAGGTAAAATTATTCTAAGTTTAGGATGGTCTCTAAATGCGATGATTAATGACCTTCTAAGGAACAATGAGAGGGAGATGTGACACCAAGAGACACCAGGGGAAAGCCATGTGAAGGCAGTGGTAGTAGAGGAGTGATGACTCTGTAAGCCAAGAAATGCCAAGGATTGATGGAGCCACTGGAAGCTGGGAGAGAAGCGTGGCACGCATTCTCCTTCAGAGCCTCCAGGGGGAACCAGCCCTGCAGACACCTTGACCCCTCTGGCTTCCACAACTCTTAAGATAATACATTTCTGTTGTATTAAGCTGCCAACCTGATGACAATTTGTTATGGCAGCCCTCAGAAACCAATACACCCACCCAGAAAGACACCACCCATTTTGGGTATTTTAAGCCCATTTGGGGTATTTTAAGCCTAAAAGTAGGTAAATTAACAGGAGATAAATCTGATTTTCATCTGCCCTTTACAGAGGTCTTTTGGCCTGGCTTATATGGCACACTGCTATTAGGGCATTAATAGTACTCAGTGCCTTCTGGCATGCCCCAAAAGATCTATAGCTGGTATCAGAGAGGGTGCTCTGGGAGTGTCCAGAATGACCAGGGTTCTGGGTGGATCAGGATAGTCCCACAAAGGGTCTTCTAACCAAGTGGACACAAATCCAGGTATCCAAGAACTGATTCTTTTGTTGTTGCTGTTCCTCTATGCCATAGAATTTGGCCAAGGAATCCTGAGCACACAGAGAGGTTCACCACATATCTATCTTATCCTAATCTAATAATGCAACTTAGGTGCACAGACCTCCCCAGATTTGGGCAGATTTTGATGACAGCATACTCGGAGACTGTTTACATGAAAAAGTAACTAACCTTGTAGTAAAGATGACTAAACCTAGACATGAAAGGAAGACCTAGATTGGTATGGATGATCTTGGACAAGTCAATTAACCCATAGAAACCTTCCTTTTGTCATCTGTAAAACGTGATGTTAGCTTATTCTTCCCTGAATTCTGGGTAATAAACAGGATAATGGGTATGAAAATAATATGGAAACTATTAGGTGTCCTGCAAACCTTAAGTATTTGAGGTAACCTTTGGGGAAACAGACCCATGGTTAATTTTTTACCCCTTAGCACCACCTTGTGTTCAAGCTACTTGCTCTTGTGTTTTAGTGTTCCATGTTACAAAACAGACCGGGGTCACTGAAGAATTAATTGGAGTATTTTTTTGTAATGCCATCATATGAAAACAAAAACAAAATTGAATAAATTATCCATGACCTTCACTACTTTTTTGAATTAGCAAAAGATCCAAATGTTTGACAGTAGATGTTTTCCTACTACTCAGAAGGTATGGGAACTAAGAGATATCCCCAAACCTATCAATTCCAGTATTTTTTTCTAAGAAAACAAAAAGGAACTCCAAAGTTAAATACATTGCTTAGCTACCAATATTTAATACTACAATGTGGAGATGACAGCATTCTATAGAAACTACTATCTAATTCTTATAACGTGAGCAGGCCAACTACCAGGCATAGAGCGATCTCAGCAGTGTATTTCTGAAGAATGGGAATGAAGGCAGGGCTAGGCTAGGGAAAAAAAAAAGACCCAGTGGAAGGTCTAATGCAAGGCACTGGTCACAGGGCCTGATTGCAGAATACAGAGGAGTGTTGGGTCTGATCAGTGCCCTCATTTGTATTGAGTTTGAACTAGCTGGGGTGATGATGGAGGGAGAAGGTTACGGAGGAGGGAGTATAGGAGCCACAGTCTTGGGAGAGTGGCAATAACTGTAATTTAATGTAATGATGTGGGAAGTCACATCTTCAAGTGGTGGGATACTCAGTATAATTTGAGAGTAGAGGAAGCAAGCCCCATCTTTAAGGCATAGAACTAAGGGTTGGTGATAGTGGAGATGAGAGAGGGCTATCATCTTGGAAGGGAACTTGGATGTAAACCAAGGTGCACGGTGAAGTCTACTATTGCTATTTAGTGGGAGGAGGGTGGGCTTAGTGGGCCTGCGGGCACCAACTCCTTGGTCCAAGAAAGCTGGGTTGCTATAGAGAGTAAGGACAGAGACGATGACGCATTGTCAGGTTTATATCCCATGGACTTAGGATCGGGGGAGTTTGAACCTGGAGTCAAAAGTCTCCTGAATTTCTAGACTTGTGACCAGGTAGGAAATGCACGTTTGACTCACCCCAACCCTGTCCATGACCAAGTGACAAAACCATGCTCTGACTTCTGATCATGATCTGTTAGTTTTGTCCTTGACCTGTCCCTAGTGTGTGTCCTGTTTTGGGTTATAATTGAAGCCATCTTTGAAAAATCTCATCCACTAGCTTCTTTTCTTATAAAGAGAACTGTTTTGAGTCCCTTGAGGATTTATTTAGGGTTTTAGTCTGATGCCATGTTATGCCATATCCCTCATCTTTCCACCTAGACCAGAAGCTCTTTGAGGATAGTATGTATACCTTTGAATTTTATTTTTATTTTTTACTGTAAAAAAGCAATCCTAGGATCAAAAGCAAAACACACTAAGAATTGAAGCCTGGATACATGACCGATTCCAAGGGGCAATTAATTGCTTTCTCCAGCCAGCTATTGGAGAAAGCAGGATAGAGGATGGTGGGAGGAGGGTAGGCATGATATTACACTTAGATTATTGCTGTTTCACTCGACATGGAGCCAGGCAGCAACTAGTCACAACCCCTAATACTGTAGATTGTCACATGTGACGTTAATGCACGTGAAAATTGGACCTTTAAGACTCCATATTCAGAGGCTAATCACCCTCTTTAACATTCCCACTGTCGACCAAGCCTTGGTCTTCGCCTTCATTCATAAAGCCTTCTGGATACCACTGATTAACTGAATACATCCAGAGCAATATTTTTAATCACTGGCATTAGAAATGCAACTGGATGGTTTAGAGCAGCGATTTTCAACCCAGGTGCCACAAGAATTTTTGAAATATGGAATACCTAACTATTTAGTCAGGGGCACTGATCTCTTTTCCCTTAGATTATCAAATAAAATAATGACAGCGGCCAACACAACAATAGCCGTCTGGTATAAGTGAATCAAAACCATACCTATTTTTTTGGTGAGATCGGCCAAAACTATAATACATTTTTTGGTGTGCTGCAGAATTTTAATCATTAGTCTATGTGTGCCATAAGATGCAAAAGATCGAAAATTGCTGGTTGAAAGTATTTCAAACAGAGGTCTTCTTTAAGGGAGGCAAGGATTTTCTGCTTATCTCCCTGTAATGGAACAGTAGCATTGCTAGGGGGTACATTCTGAAGTATCACTTAACAGCAATCTATTTCCTTAAGATTCTTGATAACATGGTTTGTATTTCACTGCTAATAAATAGGACCTATTTCATGGAAAAGCTTTTACAAACACAAGCACTTGATTTGCCTATACTTTACAAAAAGTATATATCATTTTGTCTGTTGTGTTTTGACCCTCTCATTGTCATTTTAAACCAGACTTTGAAAAGGGAGATGCCTTCTCTGCCTTCTCCAGAGAGACAAGTGGACAGACATGCTTCTCATGGCCTCTTCTGAGGCGCTTCCTATCCTGGCACCTTGCAATTCAGAACTGCTGGGCTCGCCCCTACCCTAGAGTATTTTAGCAACTACTTTGACTGAGAAATTCCTAAAACAGGTACTAACCTGGAAAATCCTAGGAAATATTTAGATTCAAAACAGATTCTCCAGTTCTGGAATATTTTGCTTCAATAGAGACATTTGCAGAACTATCTTTAAAAGAGGACATTAAGGACATATTTCATTTGGATGTTTACAAATATGGCAACGCTTATCAAAAGACTAGAGGCCTGGTGCATGAAAATTCATGCACTGGAGGGCGTCCCTCAGCCCGGCCTGCCCCCTCTCACAGTCCAGGAGCCCTCAGGGGTGGGAGGCGATACCGTGATCAGTGGAAGGCAATGCCCCCATCACGCCTCTGCTGCTGCCACTGCCAGCAGTGCAAGCCTCAGCCCGCCCTGGTTACCTGAGCCTCAGGCAGCCCTGGGTGGCTGGGCAGCCACCATCCAAGGCTTGCCTGCGCCTCAGGCCGGCCCTGGGCAGCTGGGAAGCCGCCATCTGAGGCTTGCCTGTGCCTCGGGCTGGCCCTGGGCGGCTGGGAAGCTGCCATCCAAGGCTTGCCTGCACCTCAGGCCGGTCCTGGGCAGCTGGGAAGCTGACATCCGAGGCTTGCCTATGCCTTGGGCTGGCCCTGGGTGGCTGGGGGCTGAGAGGACTGGGGGACTCCAGAAGCAGGCATGTGGAGCAGCCGGACCCACCTGGGGGTCAGCCCGGCTGTGCCACGCACCTGCCGCCCCAGCGGGGCTGAGGGGACTGGGTGCCACCATCTTGTGGCTATGGGTGACACCATCTTTGAGGGTGTGGCAGTCAGTTAGCATATTCCCTTCTTATTGGCTGTGGGCACTGCCATCTTTGTGAGGGTATGATGGTCAATTAGCATATTCCCTCTTTATTAGATAGTATATATATATCTTGCTCTTTTCCTTTTTTGATATGTATATATGTATGTATGTATGCATTTATTCATTCACTTATATTGGCACTTTTCTCCTACCTTCCAAGTGACCTGAACCCACTTACTCCAAGGAAATAGGTGGGAGTGGGGGATGGTACTCAGGTACATTAGGAGCCTTGTTTTGCATTTTTCAAAATTGAAGTGTAAGCCTGCCTCATGGTACAGAGGCAGCCCCAACAGCCCAGGTCAGTCACCCCAGAGCCCACAGAGATGTCTCAGGTACACTGGAAGGGCCTGGGACAATTAAACTCGACTTTTGATCAGAACTCATGTCTTAGAATTTGGTATTTTTGTCTCCTTTTCAGGAATAAGCCTATTGTAGGTAATGAGATTTTGCTGTAATCGGAAGGAAAAAGTTATCACTGGTGGAAAATTGTCTTGATTAAAATATGAGAAGAAACCCAAAGTAATTTGACGTGGTTTAAAGAAAATTCAAGTTTTTGCTACCTTTGCACTAAATTTGTAAATATAGACTATGACCAAAAAATGATGGAGCATTTGTAAATGAAAGTAACTGTTCTGTTTTTAAGGGCTTATCTAATTAATTGTGATAGGCAAGTATTTAACACTTAATATCTATATATCTTTGCAAAGGCCTTTTAGAGTTTTATTATATTTGGTGATTTAGGTTATTGTATGTATATAGTAAAAGTGGTGAAACTGATGGTTTAAAATGCGAAATAATTATAAAATGCAGATGTTTCATGAAGAATGAGCTTATCACATAGTTGCCATATGCACAGGTATGGAAACTCAAGCATGTCACCTGCCTTGGTCTATTGTCAGTAGAAAATTCTAGAATTCCAGTGTCCTGTCTCTGAAAGTCAAATTAGTTCCAATTCTGTATTGAGTTGCCAGATTTAGCAAGTAAAAACAGAACACCCAGATAAATTTGAACTTTTTGAACTTCAGGTAAACAACAACTATTTTTTATTTTAGTGTGTGTTCCATGTTTGGACATATCCCAATAGATATTTTATACTTGATATACTTAAATATTTTAGCATATTCTTTATTAATATTGTACATAATATGGTGACTCTAATTAGGGAGAGATTTAGATTGTATTTATTACTTTCTCCTATTGATTTCATACTGTCTCACCGATCTAATCAAACCTCCCCAGGTTTCTGTATTTTAAAGGAGGAATAGTCTCCTGTAGCATTTTACCTCAGCCTGTCTCTGACCTGAGGAACCATGAGGTAGAAACAGCTCAGCTAAGTAAAATTTCAGAAGGCATATCACAGAGCACAGGCACATCGCCTTTCCATCTCCTCCTTGTGGGACCTTATTTTAAAATTACAGACAGTAGCCATATGTACAGCATGCTGTCGGTCCACGCAGAGCTCAGAGATGGCTCCTGAATCCCCAGCCAGCACCACCCCTTTGCACCTTGGAATTCTGCAGGGAGTTTACCATTCCGACCTGGACCTCCTCCAAACCTGTGCCTGGCAATTAAGATGATAGCGATGATAATTCAGGCTTTATGAAGTCCCGATTTGATGGGGTAACTTAAGAAGAGAACTACATAGCTGTAAATGTAAAGAGCAAGCATGAAATCAGTGGGGATCTTGGCATCCAAAAAAGCATTTAAGAAATCAGCCTGGTCAGTATCCTTAGATAAAATAGCATTGGCTTTTGAAAGGACTTTGCAGCTGGTTGGAGCAGGGACGGGTCCAATAATGGGTTCTGCTTTTGTTTCCTCTGCTACCTGCAGAGGAGGGGAAGGAAAGGGACCTCATCCTTCATGTGATATTTATCTAGAGATTAAATGGAAAATCGTTTGCATATCTGTGGCTCATGAAATGGGCTGCAGAAAGATTTTCATAATTGAGAAATGGTCAGAAATGGTGGCTTATTTAACATTTGATGCAAAAATCAGCCAATAGAAAACAAGTGAAAGCAAAAGGGGAAACTTGGTAGACAAGCTCCAGTCGTCACGGCGCTGGGCTTTCACTCCCTCACCTCCCCCCAGCTCCTCAGTGGATGAAATGTCAAATGAAACCAGCCCCTTTCATGCGTCTGTTACATCCAGCTTTTCATAACGAGCATCCTGGAGGAGGTACAGATATTTGTCTTATGAAGTGTAACAGCCGGTTCCCTTCCTGAACACAAACCTGCTCACAGGACTTGGTTCCAGGCTCAAGTTCGCAGATGTCCCAGCTTGTCAATTAACCAGATCCAGATGCTTCTTAGGAACAGTTTTCTCACTGTCCCTGCCTCCCTGAGCATGGAGGGGATGGTGGCCGAGCCAGAGTCCACCAAAGGCCCTCTTATTCCCAGCAGTTCTTCCATGTTTTCTTTATAATTTTGTTTGTTTCAAACACAGAGCACATGGCCCATCCAGCAAGGAAGCATGGAGGGGAGGAGGGAAGATGTCCATCAGACACAGTTGCTTAAGTCACATGCAGCATCCAGACCCAAGAGAAGCACACAGGTCTTCATTTCTGTATTTCACTCTTTTGACAACTCATTAGGTGGCCCATCATCTCCTACATTGAACTTGGGAGGACACACAGACCTGAGAGAAGATCTGAAAGAGGATACTTCTAGTAAAGCCCAGTGTCACACAGCTATTTCCATCAGTGACCGGCCAACGAAGCCCTTGGCTTATATTTGGAAATGGGTTTGGGGGAGGGCAAGGGCAGAGAAGGGAGAAGAGGGAAGTAGAAACAGAGGCAAGGTGCCATCTTCTGTGTGGGGGTGGGGGGATAGGGGCTCGGAAATGGGGGGAGTGGTGGTGAACGGAGAGCTCATTCTCAGAGGGTATGTTTCTCCCCTCACAGTGGTCTCTCCAGCCACCAGCCTATCCTCACTCCCACCACTGCCACCCTGACATTGGTTGGCAGAGCTTTCTGTGTCTAATCGATGGGTCCCCATCTGCTTTTCCAACGAGAAACAATAAAAGGCCCTGGCAGGCACTCCAGGCATGGTAAAAGGTCTCGAGCATCGATATTATTTGACAAGGGAAAGAGCTGCCCTGTCGCCACACAGCACTGGCATTTGGCGGTGCTTTCCTGGAGAAAGTTCCAGGTGCCTCTGCTCTCTGAACATGCAAACTGTTTATGAGGCAAAGTTGTCCTCGTTTATAGGGGTTCTGTTTTCTTTCTTTCCCTCTTGAAGAAACCTGTTATTCACTGGGCTGTAAAATGGAAAATAAAGATCAGAGGTAGTGGAAATAATATAATGTATCTGGGTAGAAACATTAGAACTCTCCCATAAAATGTGAGGCCTTCAGAAATTTTCACCCTGTTATTTTACCGTGGCCTGTTGGGAAGCTGTTCTCCCCACTGATCCTCTTGGCCTTGTTCTGGGACATCTCCATAAGCTGCTGTTGCCCATTCCTTTAACTCTCAGCTTCCGGAAGCAGGAGGTGATGACATCTGGGATTGCTGATTATACTTGTTTGGCTACAGACTGACATGTCTCCACTGAGAGACTCCAGAATGGCTTTGGTCCTCACCTGGCCATCCTGAATGGTGGGATTTGGGGCTTTTCATGCAGAGGGTAAGTTTTTCCTCCCAGCCCACAAGTTGTGGATCAGAGAGTTCAGTACGAATAGATTGTTCCTTTTCCCAAAGCCCGTTTCTCTCTGCCTTACCGTCTTGCTTCTCTGATTGTGTCAGAAGACCGCTGTTTGCTAGGGATTCTCTACCTTCTGGGCAGCAGCACCACCTTTGTGTTCCTAAGGCTTGGCCTCCGGACGCAGCTGCCCAGCGAGAGGGCCGGCCACGCCATGGACCCTGATTCGTCCTGCCCATCCTTGAGCCATCAGATGTCTCAGTTCTGCCAGACCTTCTTAGAGCCAGTCTCTTTGGAAAGCAAACTCTCCAGCGCAGGGTGTTCAGCAAGCACTCACTCAACATGAGACATCAGCCCAGTGTGAATTAAGTCAGCTCTCTGGTCCCTAGAGATCACCTTTCCTTTCTTCCTCTCCGCTCTCCGACCCATCTCCTTCTTCCTCCCCAATAAAACCCCAGTAGGTTTCCCTCCAGAGAACAATGCGCCTCCGTCTTCAGTGCAGGTCCAGGGCTCGGAGGGAAAGTTGAGGTCAGCGTGGCAGCCTGTACAGCTTTCTTTGGAGGCAAACAGATGGTGAAGGTTAAATGACAGCTCTCTGACTGCCTCTTTTGAAGTAATTGGAGATAATTTGTATTTTGAATCCGAACTTGACCATTGTCAGAAGGGAAGAAGGTTAATATGGAAACGATTTTACATTAGCCCCTGTTTCTTGCGCTGCCCGCCCCCCCTCCCCACCGCTTTCTTTCTGTCCTTCGGATCCTTGTTTTTTTAATCCTTGCTCCAGGCAATTGGTGAGATCGTTTCTGGGCTAGATGTGCTTCGTTTTAGGCTGTGGCTGTTATGAAAGCCAACAACAGCTTATTAAGGCCGGCGATAATCTCTTCTACTGATGCATTGTTGCTTTCCAGAGGTCCAATTAAGGCCGCACATCGGAAACAAGATCTTGTAAACCTAAGGCTCCTTGCCTAGGACAGTTTGCAAACAGATGCACAGATTGCTTTCTCGTTTCTGCTTCTGAACGCAAACTGACTTCCTATCACAGAGAGCAGTGTGCCTGAACTGAAGAAGGGGACGCGCCTGTCTTTCACAGCCTGCCACTCGTCCTCTCCAGTCACTTAAAAATGTTATTTTAATTTCAAAGCCTGGCTTTGGGCCCCAGCTCTGATGTGGAGCGTGGTATTGTTTACCTCCTAACTGCATCCTTTCAAAGAATTGACAGTACTTCCTGAAACCCCACTGGGGGAGGGCAGGGGCAGAACGCCCCTGAAAAAGAAGAAATGCTTTGCATGTTTGAGAAAAGAGACTTAGAAGAGTGGCATGTGGATTTTCCCTCTTCTTACCCCCATCGTCCATTTACCCAAAGCCAGCAGGTTCTTAAAGGAAACGTGAGCAAGGAAAGAAGTTTGCTATTATTTCGCTCTCCACGTGGGAGGAACCTGGGTGTAACCTTCTGGAGGTGGTGACGATATTAATCTAGCCAGCTCAGAACGTCCCCATCTGGACATTGTCAGGTACCGGGGACACTGGTGGAGGGCAGAAAGGTTTATAATCTCCTGGCATATTGGACATGAAGTGTCATGTGCACAGCTGATGAGAGTAGGAGAGGCCATGCTTTCACAGGCAAGCACTTGCCCTCCTAGGCTGGCCCCAGAGGGTGCTGGGAAGGAGGAGGAGTTACCTGTGCATTGCAGATCTCCTGAGCGTCCACAGCAGGAGGGAAATCTGACCACCCATTGGCTGAAGATGAAACTCAATTCTTCCTATATTGAGGTCTGAAAATCAAGAAATTAGCAATAGTTTGCCATAAAAAGAAAACCTGAATATGCCAACATTCAAAAGAGGTTTTATTCAAAGCTGTGATGAAAAGTTTTAGTGCATGGGATCCAGAGAGAAGGAGCAAAAGTGCAGACTGAAGGCTGTCTGCAACATGTGTAAGTGCCTTCGCAACAGCAGCACCGAGGGCAATATTGTATGTTATTCATATGCATCTGGTTTATGATAAAGCACGTTTTTTCCCCAACTTGGAAAAAGAAAAGAAGATATTGTCGTGTTATTCCCAGCTTTTGCTTAACCACCCAAAGTAAAGAAATCGCTGCAAAAGCTTTAGAAGGAATTCAAGTACCTCGATGGCTTTCATCAGACATTCTCTGTACAAGGAAAAGAAAAAGAAATCGTTCTATCTTTTTATTTTTACTTTGCTTTAATCTTATTTGATGCTGTCTCAACAGGCCAGGACATGCTTTCTTGGATGGCAATTTCACTGCACCATATGTGTCTCTCACAAGATAGCAGAGGGAGATGAATCTTGGCAGGGAGAGAACTAAACACATCGACAAAGAAGAGAAAAAATTTATTTACTTAACTCCCTGTTGCCTGCATACATTTCCCCGTTGTCCTCCGACTCCCAGTGCCGTAGTTCAGACTTCGTTTGTTAGAAACAACCGTGTGAAATGCAGGCCCCCATTTATCACTTTTTCGGATCACCTGCCCTAGTTTTCCTGCAAACCCACATTAAGCATTTCAGTGACCAGATGAAGAAGCACGGTGTATGGAAAGAGAAAATCCAGTCTCTCCCCCACTCCCCACCTTGTATGTGCAAGAAGCCCCAGGCCAACCCTGGAAGCAGCAAAGGCTCCGCTTCCCCCTCTCCTCTACCCCCCGCCCCGCCCCGCCCCGCCAACATAGTGAAGAACCTGCGGTCCGCTCTGCCATTTCCCAGTGGGATCGTCAGTTCCGCTGGACACCCTGTCACTCTGTTGCCCTCTAAAGACTGCTGTATAAATAGGAGGAAGTTATTGCAGTGACACTGGAGGTGGCCCCTTGTCTGGGCTATGTGGGAAATGGCTCTGCTATACCAGAGTCCATCACTTTCATCACGGACACCAAGGGCTGTTTCAAAGGGCAGGCCAGAGCTCCAGGCTGGACTCCTTAGGCACCTTTAGATGGGGAAGGGGCATGTTTGCTGTCCTGCATTCAGGTCATGGGGTTAGAGTCCCCGATGACAATGCTGAGACCATGGGATAGGTATATTTTTGTATTGTGTGATGTTTCTGGATAATAGCCTACTGTGTTGTGACCTCTAGTGACATACCGCACAGAGAATGAGGCTCAGGGAGATATTTCAAAATGTGTTGAAATTAAGTGAAGTCCAAAACTTAAAGTAAAAATAAGGAATACTTTTTAGCAGCCATCTTTAAGTGTGTGTGGGGGGGGGGGGGGGGCGGGGGGGTGAAGCTATAAGATTTCTTTTCCAGGTATCAATTTAAAACATCTGGAAACATTCTTTTACTGGGGTAAAACTTCCATGTTGGATTCCTTCTCGGGCCAATGGTCACCCTCCACTGGTCACCCCGTGGGCCAGATTCACAGGTGGTGTGATGAGGGCAGTGAGCAGGGCACAATGGCATGTGACAAAGGATGCTTGAAGACAGTTTTCCTGGAACACTCAGGCTTGAGGACACAAGGGGATCACAAGGAGATTGAGATCATCAGAACAGAGAGTGAAATTCAGAAATTAGCTGCCCTCACATAATGCATGTTGACTGGTGTGTTATTTACCAAGAGTCTTAGAGATAGTAAGTTCATTCTAGGGCAGGAAAAATATAAGGGGTGTTTTGTTTTTTTTTTAATACATAAAAGGGAATATAAACGCAGCATGACAAATAGGTATCTAATGTTCTTTTGCTATTGGACAAAATGCTTTTCTTCGTCCACTTACACTCAGGTCCCAGAGAACAAAGTTCAAAGAAATGTAGTCTTCTAGTTCTCAGAAAAATATCTAAGATTTTGAGTTGTGCAGAACCCATCCCATTTCTACCAATTTTTCATTTGGAATCCTAACTGCAGCAATAAAATAAAAATGTAAATGTGGAATTATAGTTTCTAATTGTATTAAAAGTCAAACTAAATTTATTAATTTAGTGGATTCCATGTCTTAGGCAGTCAGCTTCTGCCTCAGAAATTTACATTGGGATCAGGATAGAATGGTCTCTGAATGAAATGGCCAAATGTTAGTCAATATGGATTTCATAACTAATTTTTCAGTTACTAATAGTACACTTATTAGATGCTCGAAAGCTGTATAAGGTATGATAGATATATATTTCTCTTCATTGCGCACTTTCTTGGCTTTGCAAATTGAAAGGAAGAGGGTGGGAAAAATTACCGAAAGCAGGGTGGAGAGAGAAGTTTACTGGCAATGATGTAATTTCCCTTTGGTATCTCGTCCCACTAAAAACTCAAGATTGCCCCATTATAAATGCCAGATCAATGCAATTTATTTCTTGAGTTCAGGCTCTTGTTAGAAGTCTGTTTGGATGAGGTGAGTAAGAGAAGCATGACTGTGCACACACACACATTCAGTCACAGGCATGTTCACAGATACATCTGTGCTGGGATTATTTATACCCACTCAACATAAAACGTCAAGAGGGAGTTAGCAAATGTTGATGATAGTTGGTGCACAGATACCCACACTGTAAAATGTACATGGGAAGAAAATGAGTTACTGAACTCCTCTTCCAAAGAGCATACCAAAATATAACCCCTACCCCATCTGAAATCTCTGAACCCACAAGAATCTTACTTTCGAGCTTGAGGAACAAGATACGATAACACAGGCTGTGGGTGTGTGTTTCAGTTTACCCAGTTCCTCTGGAATGAAACAGTCCTGAAATCAATATGAAAATGAGAAGTAACCTGCATGGTTTGATAAACTGACTCATTTGAGAAGAAGTAATTCTGGATTTTAGCAAGCTCTAAGGATTCCAGACTGCATTAGGAGACAAAGCATATGAACTCTGGAAAAGTCTCTCAGGTTTGGCTAATGGGAGGCAGACAATGAGAGCCAGACGCAGTCCCCACCTCCCTCCCTCTTGGTGAAACATGTCCTCCAGCTGCTTCCTTATTTATCAGAAGGGTAGTTAATAGTTCAGTAAGTGGATTATCTTTTTAATTAGATTTCTACTTTTAAGACAAAACAGATGTATGATTTGGTCAAATTATTAGACCATTTGTACAACTTTTTTTTTCTAATTATTTATTACCAACTAGTGCTCAAAGAAGGAAAGGATATTTCTGTTGAATTCAGTTTTCGATTGGGGGGCCACTTAAAAATTCCCTCTCATTTCCCCTTCTAATACAATATCAGTTAATGCTCAAGAGGAATCCAGACAAGGTGTTAAAACCAGGATAAAAGCATTGTAATACCAGGAAACCTGCTCCATCAAGCCAGAGGCCGCTTTGCTGGTGGGAAAGTGAATAAGTAAACAGTAGCGATCTCTCATGTAACAGAAGATTTAGGTATAATTTGTTTAAATAGTAGCAATAATGATTATTAATTTACCCTTTGAATGTTAACAAAGACCTGCTTTTTGTTAGTTTGTGCTTTCCATTCATTTTCAAGCTGAAGTTTGTTTTAGGCTAATGGTGCCCGAGACGGGAAATGCAATTAACTTTAGCTTCCCACTCCCTGCCCCCCCCAAATATATTTGATGTTTGGTCATACAAAATAAAATAATTCCCTTCCAGAATACTGACTTGCAAATGCTGTGATCACAGCGGAGTGAATTTTTGTCCAATTTTTCTTCTACTTCCTTGGGAAACAATAAGGAATTCTTTTTGTTCTTTGCCACACAAGGTATAACAAATGGATTTCAAAATACCTGCACTATATCGACAGTGCTTAGAAGAAAGAGAAAAATCAAAGCAAGAAATAAAAATTACAAAATGGTAGAGCCTGACCACTTTATCCACAATTGGTGCCTGACCTCATTGTTGAAAAATTTTGTGAAGCATCATGGTGGCTAGTTTTTCTCCCTTTGACGCTATAACATTAAAACTAGCATGAGGTGTATTTTTTCTGTGTGGTGTAAAAGGGACAGAATCCCTAGAGGACCTGACCTCAGGAACCCCTCGCCTTCTCCAAAAGGCAGCGCTGTCCTGGGCCTGCCGTCAACAGAGGCCGACTCAAGAGCAGGGGTCCAGCTTGTCCCGTCAAGTTTATCGTCCACTCCATCAAAGGGCCTAATGGTCAGCAGAGGGGGCTAAATGTGTCCCCTGTGACCTGACATTAACGGAGTGGACTGGTTTAAGTGTTACTGAGGGTGTCTCAGAATGATTTGGACGCCAATACCCGTTTCCCTCAATAAGCCGTCATTTGGGTCATGACTCAATACAGCTTTGCACTGACACGGCCCAGCCCCGAAGTGCTCCTGGGGGACATGGCCTCACCTCCGAGACCCGCAGACAGCGGGCTGATCAATGCCCTCTGACAACAAGTGAAACAATCACCTTTTCTCTCACCCCTCCACCTCTTGGCACCTCCCATCCCCTAGCCCGTCTGACCAGCTTGAAAATGATAAAGATAAATTGTTTTATCTAAACATAGGGTCTGACACTGAGAAAAGACAGGAGGAGTGAGGAGAAGCGCCCAGTTTGTCTGGAGTCTTAGATTCCAGGCTTTTGCTTCTCATGTAATTTCGATGGAAAATAAAAATTCAGTCTGTATATCAAATGTAGAGCTTGACTGATCCGGGGTGGGCGGGGGTGGGGGGGGAAGCCTGGAGTTGTGAATATTTTCTCCTCAGATTTAAGCTGGCCTATAAACATTAGCTTTGTAGGTGTTAAGGGCATTTTCTATGTTTGGATTGGGATTTTGACAAAATCATATGCATAGGAAATAAATTTAAATTATAAGGTTCTTTTAAAAGCAAAGTATTTTTCAAAAGGAAACCAACAACATAATACTGATGTGAGAAATCTTTAGAAAAGGCTTGAAATACTTTTTTAAAACACAGGATTCCCTGCAGAGTTCTAATATCACCATTTAAAACATTTTTACATTTCTATTTATTTGGATTTGAAACAAAACTAAAGAAGATAGGAAAAATGTACATATTCTCTTGCTATAATCACTGTCATTTTCTTCATGACATAAAAATAATACAAACCTGTGAAATAATAATGCCCGAGTAAGAATTGTGATGTGTATAAAAATATACATGAAAAGCATTTTAAATGTATTTAGAATGCTTGAAATAAGTAGATTAGAATGTTTAAAGAATTATGTTCCATTTACTAATGATAATGTCATTTTATATTGATTTTAATATAATATTTCTGTGTAAAATAATTTTAAAATCATTTTTCTTTAGGCAGAAAAGGAAAAACATTTCTATTAGATCCAGACATATCTAAGAGTATGATTACTTCTGAATACTTCAAATAAAAAAGTATATCAGAAGAAAATTTCATTTCTTTTAAACAATTTCTAAATGTCCCCTGTCTAATTTCTGAGAAGTAACTAAAATTTCATATGCATTTTTAAAAACAAATACCTATTTTCAGTTTTTGGCTGATGAGAGCTTTCTCCTTTCATATTTTTCATTTGCTGAGGTGAACTGGGAATATGAATAAAAGGGAACAGAGTCAAAGAATTTTATTTTTGATAGAGAATTATAATTTTGAAATGCTTTTTATTATTTAACATCTAATTTGCTAAAATAGCAATTCAAAAGCACTTTTTATTTACAAAATTATTTATATAAGCTATCTTTCCTTTTTGGCTTTGTTAATCTTTTTTTTTCTTTCAATTTTATTTATACCTTCTAGTGGAGTAGAGTATAAATATATAGTGTATACAATGTATATACCCATTTTAATGCGTTATTTCAAAAATAGTTTATACTATTGCTTGAAGATGATGTTTAGAAAATGTACATATTTATATGAGTTATTTATAACAAAAGATTGAAGTACTTTTTATTGTTTGTGCACTAGCATTAACAACAGATTAATGTTTCCTTTTTGGAACACAACTATTTATTTTATAATTGCACTAAAAAAAAAAAGGCTTAAACACCCAAAGTGTCAAAAGTCAAGCTTAGCAAATTTAAAAGCAATGAGATGAAAACTCAGCTAAGCACAAAAGGTCTTTTTGAATTTACTGAAGAGCGGCTGCAAGAATTAAAGAAGACGAGATCTGTGCCTCCAGTATTCGGTTTATTAGGTCCAATGCTCGTCTTCAAAGGAATATCACAGCCATGTGGCATTTGAGGATTTAGAAGAATTCTGATAATTTGAGTGCTTTTTGCCAAAATGGACTCAGTGTGCACTTCAGCCATGAACACTGATTTAGGACCTGCTCCTCACGTTGTCCTCCAGCTGTATTTGTACAGTTAGACAACTACAAAATTATCAGTCGGCAAAGGCAGAAAAATCAAGGAGGGGCAGAGCTAAACAAAAATCATACGTGTTAGCAAAGGAAAAGCCCGAGTGCTCTGTGTGCGGCGAGGAGCACGCAGGTTACAGAGCTGGCCACCGGCCTAGGAGCCCGCGGGCTCTCAGATACCGAGGCGGCGTTGGTGTACATCTTTATTTGCTCAATGCAAATAAAGGTTTGAAAGTAACATTGGCCATTGTCTGTGTTCAGAAGTTCCAAAGTAATCGATCAAAACCGATCTTTTTATTGAACTTTAGGAAGAGTAGCAGCTGCAAGAATATGGTGTGGACTGAATGTAAGGCCTGAGGGGCGCATGGGGCCAGGACGGGCTGCAGGGCCGGCTTGGTTAGTGGCCATCCACGGCCAGTCCCTCTCTTGGTTCAGGCTTACTTGTGGGAGTTTCGGGCCAGTGTTAGATGGAAAGAGCACCTCGTCAGCCTCGTATTATGGACAGCAAGCCCTGTTCACTATCAGGACCAGCAGCCAGAGCTATTTCTCCCCCTTTGAACCTACCCGCTGCCCCCTCCCTGGCTAAAGCCTCGTTCTGGGGTTAGGAAGGAAAGTGACAGGGATCTTAAGAGACCTAATTTGGGAGTGAGGGCTACTCGTCCTTGGAATGAAAGGAATAAAGCCAAGGAAAGGGACTGTTTCAGGAGAGGGGCTGAGAGGAGTGAAGTCTGCACTTGGAACAAAAGGAAAGAAGTAGGATTTAATTTAAACCGGGGTGATACATTCCTTTTATTAGCTTTGATGGTACATAAAATGTTGCATTGTTTTCTTCTTCCTTTCCTCTATTCTTTACATTTTTAATGTAAAGCCAATTTGGTGACATGGGGCTTTTCGGTAAATATAAGAATAGAACAGTACAATAGCACACATGCAAAATGGGGGGAAGGAGGGGGCATGCACCCTGGCTACGAAGATCACTGAATTTTTTACACAAAGAACAAATCTCTCCTTCCTACGTTGTCATTAGAACAGAAAGACTTTTTTTTCCCTTTCTTTCTTTTAAAGGAAATCATTTCAATATAAGAAAAGGACCCCTCTCAAGATGAGGTTCCTGCTTTTGCAGTGTTGGGTAAGTTATTATTATAAAATGTGGTTATATTCTCTGCCTCTTACATTAACAATGGGGGCAGGGGTAGGGGGTGGGTCTGAGGGGTCTGAAATGACAGAATGAGGGACACACAATAGGATGGCCGTGACTCTGAACAAATAAATAAAACATGTGAATCACGGTCTCTGCTCTACCTCCCTTCCCCCTCACCCCCCAACTGTGATTAAATTTGCTGTGGTCATTTCCCAAATGTCTGCCTGATAAAAAAAAAAAGAAGAAGAAGAAGAAGAAGAGGAAGCAGCAGCAGCAGCAGCACCCAGAGCCTCTTCTCACACCAGTGGCTGAGAGTGAGGGCCCCTTCACCGCTGCCAGTCACTCCTACCAGCCCAGACATGCGTGCCGCTCTCATCAGGGAAAGGCTGCACATCTGATTGCTGTCCTCCCCCAGCCCGGACAAAAGAGAAAACCAAAACCAAAACTACCAACCCTCTAACACCAATTCTGCCCCCTTAATAAACAGCTTCCCAACTACCCCCAGCAGCACACTGAAGCCCTAGGCGCCCCGGGCTCAGTAATGGGATTTCTCATACCCCTTCCTACAACCACCAACGCAGCTTCCCAGCAGCCTATTGAATGCACGGGAGGAGAAAAAGAATACATTTTAATAAATCGAGGGGAAAATGATTTGGGTCCTGCAGCCCCGTTCTTTCGTAATAGGAAAAGGTGAGGTTGTTGGGGGGGAGAGAGAGAGGAGGGTGATTTAATATTGCAAGAGATAATAGCAACTATGTTAATATCCGGAATTTTCAATATACCATAAGTACATTTTGTTTTTCCTTTTAGCACGATTTATAATTAAAGATTTTAATCTGGCTTCACATTGAGTTAATAAGCCCTTTGATTGATTAGGATTCATAAAATTGCCATTTCCCGCTGATGCTTTGTGTTTCTGGGGATGTTCTTTTGAAAAGCTGGGTTAAGGTGAATAGGAAGCAGCCATTGTTTAGGCTGAGCTGTGCCAATTCTGGGAACTCGGAACTGCTTTATTCAGAGTTTGTCCCCTGCAATATCTTGTTGTTCAGCCAAATTAATGCAGATAGGATCTGCTGGGCTCCAGTGTAGCCGCTTTTAGGGAAAACTTTTTTTTAATTATTATGATTTCAGCAGGTGTTCCATGCAATTTCTGCCTCTGTTTCCTAACCTGTTCTTTGGCTAAAATAAAATAAAAGCCATGCTGAAATAGCATTACATTGATAAATAAAATGTTATAAACTGTTTCCAAGATAAAAAGAGAGAAAAGTACAAAACCAAATACACATGAATGCAGCAAACCCAAAAAACTGAACCTCAATTTTTCTTTGAAAAATTCAACTTCAGAGGCTGTGCAACCAATAAATTATCCATTTGCATTAATGGCCAGCAGTGCAATATGTGGGAAGTGTCCTCCTTCAGCTCAAGGGATGTCTTCGAAATGTAAACACAAATGAATAAATAGGAGAGAGAGGCCGAGGGAGGGAGGCAGGGAGGCAGTGTGCTAATGCTGTTTGTCAAGTTAAATAATATAGCCTGCCACCTCCTCCCTCCAAAACCAAAACAAAATTAATGGCAAAACCCAGAAACAAAGATAAATCCCGTGAAAGAAAGAAAATGTGAGAAAGAGCCGGTGATTTGAAGCGTCCCGTCAGAGGGCCCCTCTTCTCCAGTTCATTGTAGCCTGCGTGTCTATAAGGGAGGGAGTATGTACAAGAGAATTCTTTTTTCCCCTCCTTATTTTTAGCCGAGGGGAAAAAAGTGACTCTCTCCAGCTTCCGAAGGGCCTCATTGTGGAGACTGAACCAAAGCAAATTCCCTTTGTGTTTCTCGCTCTGGAGGGACCTGCTATTGTTGAACGCGGGGCCTCCTGTGTGAGCCAGCCAAGCTGTGGGCTGTGGGCTGTGGGCTAAGCCTCTTCAGAGAACACTCAACTTGTTTAGGGATCGATACTGCCTCTCCTCCCCTGTCATCCACCCCAATTTACCTGGCTCGACTAGCGTTTTCATATCCTTGTATTATCATTCAGATGTTTTTTTAAATGCACACAGTTTTAAGGCTGAGTGAGAAAAACTAGAAGCCATGTCCACGGCATGTCCAGCCCCAAGGAAGCGCCCAGAAAGCGTCTCCCCGGGGGCTGGGCGGTGATGCTGGCTCACTGCTCTCCCACACCTTCACCTGGGATTCTGCCCGCCTTCCCTTCCTAACATGACAACCCCATCTGGATGCCTGTGTTGCCAAAGACCTCATCCCAACCAGCATGTTCAGTCCTTTTCTCGCTCCATTCCCATCACAACCTCATCAGCCCCTTGCATGGTGGTCTGTCCCCCCTCTCCATGCCCCCTCCCCCCTCGCCTTTCCCTTGAGGTTTCGGTTTTTGCCATGAAATAGCAAACACCAGCACAAAGTAGATAGTGGCCAAACCCTCTGAGTGAAACGGGTTTGGGTTTCCAAACAGACAGTGATGTCGCTACCTACCCCAGGAGTCCTTGCTTTGCCATCACTGACCTCATGAATCCCGGACCAGCGGGCCTGATTGTGGGCTTTTGAACGTGACTAATGAAGAAAACTTACCCTTGGGGGGGATGGGGGGGGAGGGAGGGCCCAGGAGGGCCCCCCTCCCTACCTCCAAATAGAATGTTTCTGGATGCATTATATTTTTTACAAGGAAAAAAAAAAAAAAAGGAAAGCCTAACACAGATATTTGTGGCAATGTGGAAATAAATTTAAAACAAGCCCCCCCACACACACCTTTATTTTCTATCCCAGGTCCTCGACAATGACAGCAGAGAACGAATAATTCCCGGTGCAGTGTCTTACATCCGTTAAAGGTACCTTTGAATGAATGTCAGCTCCTTTCTACCTTAGTGCCAGCCGATCGATGCTTCATTAGGGCCGAATTGTCTTTTGCCCATGCAACCTTGAAAACAGTCCCTTTAATTACCTGTGAGGAAGTCGGGGACCCTCTTTTCCCCCCCTCTACCTCCCTCCCCCCTGCCTTCTTCAGCAGAAGGCTCAGGGAAGTGGGGGTGGACAGGTGGAGGTCACTCACTCACATTCACAGTCAGTAACGTCACTCCTTGATGGAGAAGCTGGGAGGAGAAGAAAAGGTGGGGCCAGTGGGGAGAAAAAAAGGAAAAGAAAGAAATATCAGACCCTGAGGTGAGAGGGCAGGGTTCAAGTCCAGACTACAGATCTATTGAAGAGCTTTCAGCCAGGCAGGCCTCCACTTGACTTTCTCATCAGCCAGCTCTGTGGATTCTCAGCTGTTCCCTTCACACCGCCACTGCTCCTTGGATCTCCCCGCTGCTAATTACCCGGAGTTTCTGAATAAGGCAGAGCCAGGCGCTGCTAAGGACCCCAAAGGATTCTGGGTGGGCTTCCTCCAGGTCACAAGAAAAAGAGGGACCTGTTGGATAAATATTTTAGGGGGATCGGGGAGAGATATACAAGGAGCAGCACAGCTTGATATAAACCCTCCCATCAAAACCAAAGGGGTTCCAAATGATTGTCGGCCTGGCAAGTTTGAGTCCCCGAAGAAAGTGCATAAATAACCGTATTTGTTATGCACTATTGAAAAATTCAGAAAGATTTTAAATTCAAGTGATAATCTGGTCATCCTGAGGGATGGGCTTGTATTTAACAGCCAGGAATTTTTACCTATTCAATTATGATGAGAAGTATTCTAATAAAACCATAAACCTCAGCAGAGGAATGTTAATCACCTGTGTGTGCCCTGTTGGCACGCTGTAGAAAAACACACCTGCCTAGGCTGAGCGCCCTCCTAATGTGGTAATGCAGTATCGCGTTTGGAACCCTCTTCCCATCAGAGCTCCCCAGGCACCTACCTGGGTATGTTACTATATGGCGAAAAACTACAAAGCTCACCTGATCTTCTCTCCAGTGACCCTATTTCTATCCAAGCAAGGAGTCAGGGGTCAGGGGTCAAAAATTTCCCCCCAAATTTACACAACAGACTGCAGTTACATTGCACTACCCCCTTCCAGCCCCCCACCATTACCTCCCCCCCTCCCCCGCCAACCACACACACAGATTTTGCAAGTTTAGGGTTCTCAGATAAAATACAGGATGCCAGTTCAATTTGAACTTTAGATAAACAAGAAATCGGGGTTTATTTTTTTTGTTTTTTTTTTAGTATAAGTACATCTCAAATATTGCATGGGACATACTTGTACTAAAAATTATTTGTTGTTAATCAAAAGTCAAATTGAACTGGGCATCTTATATCTTTTTTTTTCTTGCTATTGTCTGGCAACCCCATGTAGAGTCCTCTCCAATCCAGATATTTCCTGCAAACAAATGCAGCGATGATTTTTAAGTCACTTTAAAACTATGTAAATATAAAAGGATTTATTTGAATATTTTTGGGTCCAGCTGTAAATGAGGAAACATAAGCTGCTTTACTGTGTTCCAGTGCCCTGCTCTGTCAAGGGTCATCTCATTTAGTCTCCACCAGTTCAAGAGGTTACAACGGGCAGGTGCCTAGCCATTTGGCTCAGTTGTATCAAAATAAGGACTCTGGATGAAATTGTCTCTAACCCATTTATGCAGGCTTGAGCCACGCTGTCATCAGCTTCTTCCAGTTCCGGTGTATCAGCCCAGTCCCATGACACTGCATCTGAGGCGTGTGCACACCCTGCCCTCCCTGCTCCCTCCCTCCCCTCCCCCCCCCTCCCCCCCGCCCCAGCCCTCATGCAGGCCCGCATCTTCTGGTCCAGTGAGGAGCAGCTGCCTTCACGGGAGAAGGGGGATGTGTCCTGCATTCTGTCTCAGCACTTGACCTCAGTCAGGACCCTGTGATATCACCACATGATGCTAAAATAACCACCAAACAGGAGAGCAGAAGCCCAGGGCTGGGAGAGGAGGCAGAGGGAGAAGGGGACACACTGCATCTGTATGCGGCCAGCTGTGCTATGGGAAGTCTTTGTGCTCAAAAGTGTCCCATGTGAGGAAAAGGAGGATGGAAGCACCCAGGCCTCACTCAGTGTGCAGCGTCCTTGTGCTTGCTCTCAGTTGGGGGTCTGAGGGCATGCTCATAGCCTTTATTTAGCCTGCCACGTGAATAGAAGAGTTATATTTCTGTGTATGTGTGGCTACATGTTATTAACACTTTGTATGGGGTGGGGGAACAATGTCAAATCTCACGTAAGTTTGCTCACATATAAACATTCATAAAGATAAGACTGTGTTTCAAGATGTAGATAGTGGGTAGAGAGTGAGGGTCAGGCTGACCTGATTCTTCCAGGTAACTCCTGCCTGATGGGCAGAGGGTAGTCTGTGGTGTCTGGGGAAAGCAGAGGAAAGGTGGTCTTTGCAGTGACTGTCACCATCTGTTCTGAAATTGCATCTCATTTGCCTGGATCCAGATCCCATACATTTATGAAGCCTAAGCAAAGCAGTACATGCTGCACCTTCTCGCGACCATGGGCCCCCCAGCTCACAGCGGTGTCCACAGTGGCCTCAGACAGTGAGCACGTGGGGGCATTCTGCAGGAGGCTGATCCAGGAAAAGTGCAAATAGGCGCCCCTGGTCTTGGTTGCAGTTAAGGTGTGTGTTTATCAAGCAGTGAAGGTGATGTTGAATAGGTTTCTGAAATGATATTTCTTAAGGAGGAAAAAGAGCAAGTGGCCAACAGATAATTGCAAAAGAAAATAAACAAAATAGAAACAAACTCATAGATAGAGAAAACATACATCTGTTAGAAGTGGTTGTCGGGCTGGATAGAAAAGGTGAAGGGATTAAGCAAACAAAAAAACCACAACAACACAAAAACAAACAAACAAAAAAAACCCAGCTCTCACAGATAGACAACAGTATGGTAATTACCAGTGAGAAAGAGGGGTGTGGTGTGAGGTGGGAGCGGGTAAATGGGGGATAAATGGTGATGGAAGGAGACTTGATTTGGGCTGGTAAACACACACTACAATATATAGAAGATGCATCATAGAATTGTACATGAACCCTCTATAACTTTATTAACCAATTTCACCAAAAAAATTCAGTAAAATTTTTAAAAATATCACTAAGCGATATATAGCATATAATTTGGAAAGCTTTCAAAAAAAAAAAAAGAAAGAAAGAAAAGAAAAAGGAAAGTGTGGTGTGACTTCTTGGGAGGCAGCAAATGGCATATTCTCCAGAGGAAAAAAGAATTATGATTCTTATTTTCCACCTTTTGACAGATGGTGAAATGATTTATCCCTTTTCTTTGTTAAGAGAGGAAGGTAAGAGCATTGGACTACCCTCTTAGAAAATTCTGGTGAGACCATAAGGTAGGATTTGAGGTCTTTGAGGTCCTGAAGGAAAAAGGGGTTATCTCCTGTTTAGCGTTTCTTATTGTCGGAGAAAACAGATCTTCCCTGAAAGTAGATTATAAAAATGACCTTAACTACAAAAAAAAAAAAAAAAAAAAGGTCGTACCTGCAAACGATGTGTTTTGCTTCATTTTCACTCGTGTCAGCGTGCAGCTAGGCTGAACAGCCTCGGAAGCCATTATTCCTGAGGGCTGTTGACGCCTTTGTCCTCCTGGGCCCATGTCGTAGCAAAGCCCGGCGCGTGTCACGCCAAAGAAAAATGCACCATGTTTAAATGCAATGTGTCTACACTGTAATTTATGACTATGAGGTCCAAAAACCTCACCCTAATGTGAGTCACTGGAATACATAGCTTGTAGCTTCATAGGCAGAGGTGATTAACATCTGTAATATTTGGAATATGGGCTTTTGCTCTCACAGCATGGGTATCCATCGCGGAGTCTGTGAATCCCTCCTTCTATTCACAGAAGTGAGTGTGCAGAGAAACACAGTGTCTGTATGTACTGGGCATCAAAAAGCAATTTCTTGCTGCAGTAAGTTTAATGTATTCAGTAACCTTCTGTTTATTTGGGTATTATTTGCTGGGAACACTTGGAAAGTGTTGGCGTAAGAGTGTAGGAAAACCCAGACCCAGTGCTGAGCCCGAGCTTCTCTCTTCACAGCCCAGTGGCCCAGACCCACGTGGGCAGACGGCGGCAGAGCCGTCTCTCTCTGCTGCACAGCATCAAATGAGGTCAGTAATGCTGCCTGTGCGCCTCCGTCTTTTATTGTCCGTGTTGTCAGGAAACCTATAAAAGTTCCCTCTTTTGATATCTTGACCCTCGGTGGTGCTCGCATGCTGCTTTGTGGTTTAGAGATTTAAAGAAACAGAGAGGGAAAAGGAGTGAGAGAGAGAATTTGCCTTAGGTAATAAACAGCAGTGTAAGGCCAGAGGTCTTAGAGAGAGAGAGAGAGAGAGAGAGAGAGAGAGAGAGAGAGAGAGAGAGAGAGAGAGAGAGAGAGAGAGAGAGAGAGAAGGTGCCATAGCAACAAGGGAGTTTGGAAATGTTCGGGGGTTTGGGGGTTTGCCAGAAGAGCTGGGGCCACATAAATGAGGATGTAAAGTCAGTTTCACCTGATAAAAATGTAAAATGAAATTCTGGACATTCACAGACTCACTTGCTCCCTGGCTTGAATGCAGAGACGGGTGTAAGATCTATGTGTCTGTAGGGCCATACGGTCACATAAGAAAGCACAGGTTTGGAAAGCCACAGGTACACTTGTTCAACTCTCCCAGTTTTCAAAGGCAAAAGAAAAACCTGTTTGATAACATAGGAGACTTGTCTGCCCTGTCAGATCACCCCTTCTCAGGCAGACCGCATGGCATAGGCCCCACCTCATCTGTTCACCAGTGGTGCTTCTTTGAGTTAGAGGTCTTGGTGCCTTTAGATTCAATGGATATTGTTGGTTTATTGATGTAACCATTGTCCGCTCCTTATGGCTTATGATGTACATCTGTCCAAAACAATGTTCTTATTGAAAAAATGGCGAGAGAGGTGCTGGTGTTATTGGGAGTTTGTTTGATAACCAAGAAGAACAGACCTACCTGTTTATTTTTTCCGACTGGTAACCTACATGGTGATTCTAAACTGTCCCGTCTCCACTATGTTAGCCGATGGGCCTGTGCCAGGGAGGGGGCCTTCTGGGCTGTGTGAGGAACAAGAACACTTGTGTAGGACATGGTGACACTTGCGTGTCTCCTCTGATCCTCGCTTTGATGGGAAATTGGGAACGTGGATTATTTCCTTGGAAAGGAGAAACGTTTATGTGATTCTTCCAGAGAGATGTGATTTTAGAAGTAAATACTGAGGTTTTTGTGTCTGGAATGCAGTCAGTCTGTACTTCTTGTTGGTATACTTTCACCCCTGGGGTTTGAGTTTAGTACTCAAGCGGAGGGTGACTTTTTCCTCCTTCCTGGACTTCTAATTAAATTTTATTCCAATATTCCTTGGTGGAGACTTTTCCAAACCCTTTACAGCAGAGGAAAAAGGAGGGCATACGATGAAAAGCTGGAGGCAGTGACATGAAGGTTTTTCCATTTTTTATTTTCATCTGGTTCGTGTAAACAAAAACAGTGAACAGTGATAGAAGTCATTGACGTGATACGTGTGCTTTTTGCCAGGCAATAACACACTACTCCTGTTCAACCCTCCAAACGTTCTCATGTGGTCACTTGGCTACTCCACCTATTTTCTTCTCGCAGTTCATCAGACAAAAAAGAAAAAAAAAATCAGAATACAGAAATGCCTAGACAATATCATTCCAGAAAACTTGGAAAGCAACGAGGCCAGCGTGTGAAGAATGAAGGCAAGGAGAAAAGTTACTTTGAACAGTGGCCTTTTCAGTACTGCACCAGCAAATCCCAAACTGTGTGCACACTGAATATTCTGCTCTGGGGGCTGAAGCGTCGCCGAGACACTTCCTGGTCAGCTTTGGGCCCTTTACCACATGTCAGTTTCCCCCGCGAATGTGTAAGAGAAAGCTGATGGGACACCCGCATCATTTTCTGGGGTTCCTGGAGGGTGGCTGAGCTGCTCCTGGTGTGGGGAGGGACTTGGCCTGGCTGGTCTCTGAGCCCTCAGACCTGACTTTCCAATCGAGCACATTTGTGGCCTCTGTATTTACATGCCTCAGAGGCTGCCCCCTTAAGTCATTAAGGAGCCACTTTAGAGCAGAAATCAAAACAGAAGAAAATACTCCCGAGGTTTGTCCTTTTGGGGCTGAAAGTAGTATTGGGGATGCTGAACTCGGAGCCATCAGCTGCTGAAGTTTTGAAGGTAAACCTCAGCTGACAGCATCATATCTCCTCAGGGCTTGGATACTCTGCTGAGTAAATTCAGTTGGTCTTAACTGAGTCAGGCAGGCCTCTCACCTATTCGCCAGCATGTGCTGAGATAGATAACGAATTGCTGGTATCTTTGGATGCCCAGGTCAGATAAACACTAAGACAAATTAATGTTAATTTGTCTGATGTTAGTTTGTGGGATTGGCTGATGTTCACCTTGCAAGTTTATTTCTTTTTCTAATAAAGGATGTCATTGAGTTAACCTACGAAAATACACCTTCCCAAATAATAAAACACTGATCACTTAGTTAAATGCTTTAATACGTGCTTTCATTTTAGCAACAGCCTATTAGCTCCTCCCACCTTGGAGTCACAAAATGCAGTCCTCTGATAATTCAGAATCCTGTGGGCTGTGCAAAAGTGACTAGAAGGAAACGATGTGAGGACAGGGACAGATTTAGAGAATCTGGCCTAACGGGTGTCTCCCCTGTCATGTTGAGGGTACTACTGTAAGTGACACACACAGCAGCATTTCTTAACTATTTATTCTAAAGTACATTAGAATGTAATCAATACATTAAGTCCACGATCTTATAGACAGTTTGGTCTCGGTTGCAATTAAATGAGGTTACACTTTATGCAGATTGAATGAATTGCTTTTTATCATTGACTCTGATGATACATAGTTATGGCAAGAATCAAAACAGTGGTACAAATGAAGTTGGCAAGTGACAACCCTGAGGACAGTATCAAATGAGGACAGTATCAAATGAGGCTGTAGCTCCCAATTTTTTTTTTTTTTACCTCCAAGAGCCTATGTAATTTTTTCCTGATATAAACTTTATATTTTGAAAGGTTTTTTTAGCTTACACAAATGCAATACTTACGTAATAATTATTAGGACAGTTGATTTCAAGTATTGGAACCCACCTCCAGCTCACTCAGTGATGGGGAATTTATTTCAAATGTGTAGGAACATCTCATGGGATCCAAGATCCAACACCAACATCAGGAACAGCTTGATCCAGAAAATGGGAGGTGGCCAGTACCTTTGGGAGAATTTTCTCTTGGTCTCTTCCTGTAGGTCTCTTTGCAGATCTTTATTCTTGTTCAGTAGACTGCCTTTTCCTGCTACCCTGTCCCCACGGGAGTGGAAGATGGTTGTCCACAGTTCCCCAGTTCATACTGCAGCAGTGTGAAGGACTAACTGGTTCTTTCAGCTCCGATTCCCCATCTCTGGGGGCGAGACTCCGAGTTGCCCTGCTTGGGTCAGATGTCCACACTGAACTCTTCCGAAGCTGAAGCTGCTCATATCAGTTCCTAAGAGCCAGTAGTTAAATTTTCAGGATTTGAGGTGAGCAGGATGTTCAATACAACTATTATTTGACGAAAAACAATTATAATTCCTCTCTTCTGTTAATCGGCAGCTTTGAAACAGCTCTTAGAGTCTGAGCATGTTGGCATGGTTCTGCCACTCCGAACTGCCCCAGCTAGTGTGTGGCCTTCACCACCGGACAGAATTCAGGTCAGCGCCACACCTGGTTGTCAGGTGTTTTCTGTGCCAGACACCGGGTTATGGATATGAGTAAAATACAGGCCTGACCCCATGAAGAGCATGATAAAGGAATAACAGAGATAAGCCAACAATCACTGTGTGGTAGAAAATTCGTATACAGCCAAATATATGAAAGGGGGCCATACATAATGAGCTTATCTTAATCAGTGGAACCTTCCAGAATCATAGATAAATGTTGATAGGGATAAAATCATAGTTAAGAAACTTCTTCAAAAAAGTGATTTACACACGAGGAGCACTGAAGTCATTTGGGCAGTTGCGTGTGCATATTAACTGTTTGAGAAGTTCTGGTTTAGAAAACTTAAAAGCCTGCTCTAACTTCCGGGAAAAGGGAAGCAGATTTCCAGCCATGGAAACACATCTTTGGAAGTTCTGGTCACATCTGAGATGAACTGCTTAGGGAAGATAATTAACCTGAGACACAAGTACATTTCAACTGCCGAATACGAGGTAGCTCCTCCACTCTCCCTAAAATTCCCTCCTAGATTTGAACCTTGGATAGGAAGGGGGTCCTTTGCAATCGTTGCTGTTTCATCCCAACTGATGCACCTGCTTCTTAGTAGCCTAATTAGGTGATCCTAGGCCATGTGATGACACACACAACAACTGGCAACAGCAACTCGGTGGAAAATAACCCCTTTCCACTGAATTACTATCTAGGTGACAGCATCAAGTTACCTCCTCAGAAGTATGCCGCTTTCTGGACTTTGCTGCAGGCTCTGAGGGCACACTCTCATTTGTCACCTGGATACTGGGCAGGGACAGAGAGCAGGTTCCTCAAGCCTGTCAGCTGACCTCAGCAGGCTCCGAGGAGGCGGCTGGGGCCAAAAGGGTTATGTGTCTATATTGCTCTCTTCCTGCCTTCCAGGTCAGCATCTCCTACTATTTAAATGCTTTTGAAACCTTTCAGTAATAACACTCCCTTCCAGAAATACCAGTTCAGAACTTACTTCAGCTGCCTTTCTTATATGATGATTTTTATACAGGGCTTGCTTTGTCTTTTTAATTAAGGCTGTTACCTTCCATGGAGGTGGTGGGTGCCATGCTGTTTCCCGCAGTGGGAGACTGGTTGAACACATCACGAGAGTGAAACCTGCTGAACTGGCTTCTCTGGAAAGGCCAGAATATTTTTATTTATCCCATTCCTTGGCACCAAACGCCCTGATTTCCTTTTTCTTTCTGATACAGGCTTTTTTATGAGTGTGCCTGAAAGTAATAGCAAATCTTCTCACCAGGATAGCATTTCTTAGCAACCATTCTGTCCAATAGGCAGAGGGGGTCTAAACAGCAGAATGAAGTGTGGATCCCACCAATGTCCAGAGAGCATGGACCCCAGCATGTTTTCGTCTATTGTAAAGTAGAGGAAAAGCCACTCATGCTGCATCCTCATTGCGTGTATTGTGTTCATACAACGCATTGATGCTGTGTGACCTCTCCCTCGGCATGCTCATATTTTATTCTTTGCTGTCCTCAAGGAAACCCTAGCTTATTAATTGTTAAACATGCTAAGGAACAGGGGATTCATTACATGCTGTTTCCAATTCAGAAGGTTGGACAGCCAGATGCCTGTCCTATATCCAGGAGGCTGATGTTCAGTAATGCATCATTCTAATGTAGCTAGTGTAATGAAGCCGAGGTCCTGGGTGTGATTCCCAGGGTGCCAGTTACCTTGGCTCTCTGGCTGC
This sequence comes from Corynorhinus townsendii, assembly GCA_026230045.1. Classification (NCBI taxonomy): domain Eukaryota; kingdom Metazoa; phylum Chordata; class Mammalia; order Chiroptera; family Vespertilionidae; genus Corynorhinus; species Corynorhinus townsendii. Next base: position 16,351,792 of record JAPDVU010000011.1, read on the forward strand.
AGAACATAACTCTGTTCTGATACTGCACTTCAGATGCATGGTGTTGGTCAAAGCGAGGCTGACTGAGGGGCTGTGACCAACAACACATCATCGATACCTCAGTAACGAGAACCACAGCACATCCTTTACTGCTGGTGTGTATGTCGCTTCCTTCTTTGCGCCACCGTCAGCCAGATCTGAAACCCACCCCCCGCTCTGCATTCCCACCACACGTTTCTGCTCTCATGAAACTTACCATCTTCTGCTTTAGATTCTAGTAATTAGTGTCCACGTGCCATCTTCCCTGCTGGATTGTGAACTACTTGAAGACATAAACCATGCTGAGTACATTTTCATATCTCCTACAATGCTCTTGCGCGCTCAATAAATATTTGTTGAAAAAATGGATAGAAGGATGGATAGTTGGAGAAATAGATGGAATAAACAAGTGTATAAGTTGTTTTTGCAAATTTGTTGGCTAGTAGCTACGTTGATATTCGTCAAGGACAGATAGCTCAGAGATGTAAAATATAGTGTAATAATGGTGCCTGATAATGATACTACATCTTCCACCAAACTGATAAATCGGATAAGGTACTGTACATTGATTACTCATAATATGCTGGTAATGCATAGAATTTCCCTTCCCACCCACAGAATCAAATCCTTGTAGGTATTTAATTCACATCTAACGCCTCCCTGGGAGACTGCTGCCATTTTAGAGAAAAGGAAACTAAAACACAGAGCAGTCGACTGTTCTGCATAATGTCACGCAGTACATGGAAGGGTCAGTGGAATTAGCGGGCATGTTCATTATCTGTTTTTATGGAACAAATGCCCCAACACTTAGCCACTTAAGGCAACAAGCGTTTATTATCTCAGTTTCCCTGGGTCAGGAATTTGGGTGCATTTTAGCTGGATACCTCTGACTCAGGGTCTGTCATAAGGCTGCAGTCAAGGAGTTCGAGAGGGCTGCTGTCATCTCAAGGCTGGACTGGGGAAGGTCCATTCGGAACCATTAATGGCTGGTCACTGGAGTCATCAACCAGGCCTTGGGCTTCATCGGGCAGCTCCCACAGGCAGCTCATTTCCTCCAGATGTAAGGCTTCAGGTAGAGTGAGACCAAGCAAGCAAGAAGTCATTGTCTTTTTTAAAAATACATTTTTATTGATTTCAGAGAGGAAGAGAGAGGGAGAGAGAGAGAAACATTAATGATGAGAGAGAAACATTATCAGCTGCCTCCTGCACTCCCCACACTGGGGATGGAGCCCGCATCCCGGGCATGTGCCCTGACTAGGAATCGAACCGTGACTTCCTGGTTCATAGGTTGATGCTCAACCACTGAGCCACGCCGGCTGGGCAGTCATGGTCTTTTTGCAACCCACCTCTTAAGTGCCACCCCATCACATTTGCTTTTCTATTTGGTAGAATTGAGTCACTAGGTCCCACCTACACTCAGGGGGAGGGGCTGACACAGGGACCAAATACCAGGAGACACAGGGAACATTGGGTACTATCTCAGACACTGGTGACCACAGTGGTCCCCCAAAGCTCACAGAAGGACCATCTACTAGCTGCCTCTTATTTGTCTGTATATACAGTGTTGGGTCAGAAGGTGGAAATCCCAGAAGCCACCTGCCTCCGAAGTGAAATTTCCTTTCTCCATTTTGACAGAACACATAGGCAGATGTGGCTTCTTGTTGGAAAGTTCTAGGAACAATCCCTCATATCCTGCATGGTATCTAAGCCTCTTACCCTCACCTCCTGAGCTGACTTGCACAGATGGCGATGGATTTCCAGGAAATTCAAACAAAGGTCTAGCATTGCTCTGCATCCACAGTGAACACCTAGGGTTGGGACCCTCTGAGACAGCAGGATTGCTTTCCCGATGGGACCAGAGATCAAAATGGTGAGCGTGTGGGTGGAGGAAGAAAAACCCCTTCCTGATGGTTGGGACCGGAGATCGAAACGGTGAGTGTGTGGGTGCAGGAAGAAAAACTTCCTGATGGTTGGTGGAAATGGAACTGTTCTGAAACCAGTTGTCTCTTGTGTTGGAAATGAATGGTTCGCATTGACTAGAATCCCCCAGGAACTTATTCCTTTGTGTCTTTTCAAGCGAGGCTTTGGACATAGATATAATAAAAAAGATGCAGCATACTGGACGAGGGGCAGAGGGTGTGCTTAAGCCCCTTTTGCTTCGGATGGTCATTTTGCCTGTAAGTCCATTGTTATCGCCAAATCTCCTTAACTCCGTAAGCAAGTTAATGCCATTTTATTAAAGAGCAATTGCTAGATTATTGGTCACCGGGCTTAAAACACTGAAGTGTCATCATTCTCCCGCTTCCCTTAGCTCAGATCAACATCTTTGATGCTGCTTCTGAGATGTGAAGTTCACAATAAGCAGTTCCCTCCATCCCCAATCAGAATTAACCGATAAATTAGAATAACTAAGTGAGGAAGGGTTAGACAAAGGCAGTGTCAAAACAGGAGGCCAGGACTTGGGTCATTTAGAATATGAAACCAAGCATGCTTTATGTTTTATATTTTATAGGTTTTAAAACAAAGCTAAAGTATAGCATTAAGGATCAAGGTCAGGGTGTTATCTTTTGTGGGGTGAACAGGGTAGGGGTGGTGAGGTCACAGCTTATGCCAAAGACTTGGCCCCTCCTTTCTCTGTAACATTTATTTTCCCGAGCTTCTGTCTAATTAATATAAGGCCTTGCTTGAGCACACTGGCCCTCATTGGGCCTGTCACTCGTTAATCAAGTGACCCTTCTAGCCTTGGGTAATGACCTTGAAAGAATATATCAGCCCATGATGGCGGAAGTGAGGAATTAAATTGTTTCTCTGAGTGCTTATGGTCATTGCTGACAATTTATATCTCACAGCTGCCCTGGGCTGGCCATGCTGGCCATTGTGCGGCAATCATTTTCCTGGCCGGGAATGGATGGTGTGCCGGACAGGGACCAAGCTGGCCTCCTGCACATCTCCATCTTGATGTTATTTCCCCTCCCCCCTCTTCTTTTAATCACGTCTTTGTTTGAGAGGCAAGGATTGTACAAAGTTAAAAGCTTTGTCATTAAGGCCACCAGGAGCCACAAGCGTGGGGTAAATCGCGTGTCTGGCTGTACCCTGCTTTGTCTCCGAGCTCACTGCTTTCCTCTCTGCTGATGTAAGGCTTAAAAGGGAAGTGTCTTGAGAATTACGTTAGCTCAAAACTCATAAGAAAAAATTACTGGAAATATTAAAAGGCTGCAAAGGGTGGATTGTGTACAAATGATTAAGCCTGAACCCTTTCTGGGTCTTTCTAAGAGGTCAGGGAGATATTGGCTGCTGGTCCTGAGGGGAATAGGCAAGGATGGGGACTTTCATCCTTTCACCTTTTATAGAGGTATATTTAGACTTAGTGGTATCGTGGGGTACGCTGGTGTGTAGCTAAAATTGTACCCGCGTACCAAGATAAATGTTATCTGTACCTGAAATTAAGCACCATATCTCCACTCAGAACCTGTGCAACTCCTTCTCTTTTTCTGTTTGCTCTTCTTAAAACTAAGTAAGTAAATTTTAAGAGCTCTTTTCCGGTGAAAAAGTCTTTTTCGTTGTTTTATAATACCACAGTTGGGTTTGCAAAGGAATTAAGAGAGAGATTCTTCCCATTAGCTAAAATTCAGCAAATAAGTAGCAAACCTTTGCAAAGCTCAAGCCACAATTACTGGATTTTGTGCATGAAGTTTTAGAAGTACAATGGCATAGCTTTGATTTGTCCTGGGTCTTATCTTGTATATAGACGTTCACTAGTTATTAGTAAATATATGTGCTAAAACGTCAAAGAAGAGAAATCACCAACAGGAACCTGCTGAGGTGGGGAGAGAAATAAGTGTTTATAAAACCTAAGTTGTTATTCCTTCATCTTGCTGGCTCCTTGCTGGCACCCAGTCTGTTTATTGTTATTGGACAATGCCTTCCATACGCAAGGAAGATTCTTTCTCCTGAGGTCTGTATGGCCTGGGAGCTTCTGCAGGTCACATCTCCCCCTCTGTCTTGGGGGCTGTTTTTATGCAACCACATTGTGTAGACTAGTTGGTGGAAGGCAGGGGGAAATGAGAGCTTCCGCCTAATTGCTCAAGCACGCTGGCCCTCTGTGAAAATAGGGCAAATACTTATTCTGCCCTCAGCCCATGGGGGCAAAGACTTGTGTACAAATGTGGACAACCAAAACTTCTGACAACGTAAGGGCAAATGAAGGCAGATTAATAGAATGCGTGCTGACCCTAATAAGATTGTCGTCAAGATGTTTGCCATTTAATGGGGGATCTCATGGAAGGCAAGGGCCATATTGTTTTCTTTTTGGATTCTTTACCACTCCAAAAATAGTGGCTTACATAGAGTAGGCACTAAAAGGGGAAAAAAGATTAGTTGCGGGATTAATTTATTCCATAATCCAGACACCTGAGTCAAGCTGGTTCTTCAGCTCTTTGGGAAATGGGGAAAAACTAATGATACCCTGGATGTTATTCTTCCTCCACTGTCTTCCTGTTCCCACTTGCATGAATGTATTCCAGTGGAAAGAGCTCATGACTGAAATTCAGAGGCCTCACTTCCAGTCCTGATCACTCAGTTGAGTGTCAACTTTCCATGTCCTCCCTTCTCTGGGAGCATCCCAACAAAGGGGTTGGACTTGCTGACCTCTCAGGTTCTCCCCAGCACAGAATTTCTGTACTTCTAGAGGACTGCCTGCCGCTTTCTGGGAGAGTAAGCCAAGTTACAGGAAGAGAATATGTTTATGTGTAAAACATGGTCAGGATTGCCTCTGTGCCTTGCACATAGTAGGCGCCTATAACGGTGGCTGGAATTGGTGTGTAGAAGGAATTAAATGACAGACAAGCAATCGCTCTGTTGAAATCCATGTTCATGTTCTGTCTTCTGCCCTCCCCTCACTCACACATTCATGTCAACTACTTACCGTGGCTCCTGGCACAATGCCAGGATGTCATTTTTCCAATCTATAATTGTAGTGATAAAGCTTCTATTTACCTGAAGCGTTTACAAACTGAAATGATGGAGATCTTGAAAGTTTCATTTGCTTTGTTACCAATGTTCTCAATATCAATTGATCATCTCCTTTGTGTTGTCAGTGAGCCGGCTGGACTTCCATTTCTCCATCCACTCTTCTGTACTTCCAATGGCAGAGGCATTAATTGCTACATCTAAATATTACAGGTTTGGTTAGTTGTTTCTTTTGGTGAAGGGCAGAGCTTTGTCGAGACAGTACTGTCTTCTTCGTGAAGGCCATGTAAGAGGCAAGGCAAAAATCAAGGAGAGGAAACTTAAGGAAGAGGTAAAAAAGAGAAACATTACCCATCTCCATTCTTATTTTCTTTGCCATCCCTTCCTTAAGAATCTACCCCTGAAAACAACTGAGCTTTCTTCCCCCAGCACCACACAGACTGCAGTGAAATGTGCTAAGCATCAGGGTGAGTGGCCATTGGTGAGGTTGACTGAGCCATCGGGCATGAGAAAATGCCATGGGTGTGGAGCATGCTCCCAGGTATTTCCGTGAACTCTGCCTGTGGGACAGGGCCACCATATCACAGGGTGACAGCAGCAGCTCAGATGCTGTTAGCAGTGTGCATATCCAAAAAGGGCACGTGTGGTCACAAGTTCGAAAACCAGTGTTAGGGCTTCCATCTGAGTGGCAAGTGCTCTCATTTTACCAGGTAGGGAGTGTGTCTAAAAGTTTTTTGCTAAATGGATTTCATGTGTTTTTACTGTTTCAGCCTTAATATTTTTTTCTTAATTTATTTTATTTATATTTGTATTGATTTCAGAGAGGAAGGGAGAGGGAAAGAGAGATAGAAACATCAATGATGAGAGAATCATTGATTGGCTGCCTTCTACATGCCTCATACTGGGGATCGAGCCCACAAACTGGGCATGTGCCCTGACCAGGAATTGAACTGTGCCCTCCTAGTTCAGAGGTCAACACTCAACCACTTAGCCACACTGGCCAGGCTTAATTTTTTTTCAAATCTATGTATATAAAAGCCTAAGCAACCATTACAACCGGTTGACCTAATGACCAGTCGACCGGTAGCTATGACACACGCTGTCCACCAGGGGGCAGACACTCAACGCAGGAGCTGCCCCCTGGTGGTCAGTGTGCTCCCACAGCCAACCTCCCGCGGTCCCTCCCCACAGCCGGCTAGCCCTGATCAGCCCTGATTGGGATTGGGCTAGACAGCCCCTATCCATCCTGATCGCCAGCTCGGCCGAGGAACCCCGCCGTGCATGAATTTGTGCACCAGGCCTCTAGTTGTAAATAATATCAAATCATTGCATAGGAAGTTGTGTGTATTTGTTATAGCTCTGATACCAATCTTCATTTATTTATTAAGCACAGGCATATATAAATTGACAATAGAAAGTTCTCTGAATCATTAAATAACCAATGCTTTCATGCAAACTTGCTATAATTTTAGGTAAAGAGAAAGGAACTTCACATTTTCATCAAGGCTTGTGAAATCTTTTTCATTATGAAAAATACTACCTTTGCAAACCCAGAATTTTAAGGACCCAGGAACGGAAACCACTGTTTGATTTTTGTTGATTTATTTATTTATTTTTTAATTTAAATTCTTTATTGTTTAAAGTATTACTTAGGTCTCCTTTTTTCCCCATTGACCTCTCCCCGGCCACCCCCACCCTCCAGCACCTGCCCTCATTCCCTCCCCCTGCCGTCTGTGTCCATTGGTTACACTCATATGCATGCATACATGTTCTTTGGTTGATCTCTTACCCCCTCATTCCCCACCTTTCCTCATAGGTTGGACAGTCTGTCCAATGCTTCTATGACTGTGGTTTTATTTTTGTTCATCAGTTTATTTTGTTCATTGTATTCCACAAATGAGTGGGATCATGTGATATTTATCTTTCTCTGACTGGCTTATTTCGCTTATCGTAATGCTCTCCAGTTCCATCCATGCTGCTGCAAATGGTAAGAATTCCTTCTTTTTTACAGCAGGGTAGTATTCCGTTGTGTAGATGTATGACAGTTTTTTAATCCACTCACCTGCTGATGGGCACTTAGGCTGTTTCCAAATCTTAGCTATGGTGAATTGTGCTGCTATGACCATAGGGGAGTATATATCCTTTCTGATTGGTGTTCTGGTTTCTTGGGCTACATTCCTAGAAGTGGGATCACTGGGTCAAATGGGAGTTCCATTTTCCATTTTTAATTTTTGAGGAAACGCCATACTGTTCTCCACAGTGGCTACCCCAGTCTGCATTCCCATCAACAGTGCAAGAAGGTTCCTTTTTCTCCACCTCCTCACCAGCACTTGTCGTTTGTTGATTTGTTGGTGATAGCCATTCTGACAGGTGTGAGATGGTACCTCATTGTCATTTTGGTTTGCATCTCTCTGATGATTAGTGACTTTGAGCATGTTTTCATATGTCTCTTGGCCTTCTTTCTGTCTTCTTTCTAAAAGTGTCTATTTAGGGCCTTTGCTCATTTTTTGATGGGATTGTTTATCTTCCTTTTGTTAAGTTGTATGAGTTCCCTATAAATTTTGGAGATGAAACCCTTATCAGCGATAACATTGGCATATATGTTCTTCCATGCAGTGGGCATTTTTGTTGTTTTGTTGATGCTTTCTTTTGCTGTGCAGAAGCTTTTTATTTTGATGTAGTCTTATTTGTTTATTTTCTCCTTAGTTTCCATTGCCCTAGGAGCTGTATTGGTAAAGATATTGCTACGACAAATGTCTGCTATTTTGCTGCCTATGGCTTCTTCTAGTATTTTTATGGTTTCCTGCCTTACATTTAAGTCCTTTATCCATTTTGAGTTTATTTTTGTGTATTGTATAATTTGGTGGTCTCTTTTCATTTTTTTTGCATATGTATCTGTCTAAATTTTTCCAACACCATTTATTGAAGAGATTGTCTTGACTCCATTGTATGTTCTTGCCGCCTTTGTCAGATATTAATTGAGCATAATAGCTTGGGTCAGAAACCACTGTTTTTATTGGTGGAATTCTAGGCCCTATAATAAGAAGTGAAAAAAAAAAATCAGTCAGTTTGAGAGTCCACCATTAGAGCAGGGTCCCAAGTATAGGGACCTATTGTTAGAATTTACACAGTTTTCACAGATTTGCGCCTTTCTCTGCTTTCACTACATTGTCTAACAATGGCTTCCACAAGAGTCACCAGGGGAGATGGGGCTGATATAGGGATCGGGGATACAACAGGCCTGGGGTTCAGAGTGAGCCAGAGATGTCACTCCCCCTCCGCCCCCAGCCTGTCTGTAGTGTCTGTTAATTTAAATAAAAGTCATGAGTTTGGTTATGTACTAAACTTTTTACTTTTAAGGTAGATATTATTTTCTACATTTTATGGATGAGATTCCTCAACTAGAAAGTGGCAGAGCCATTTTAATATCTGTTCTCTTACCTGCTGTATGTTATCTAACCAACTCATCGACAAGGAGACCTAGTTTAAGATTGATAATTGAAGGCTGTTTCCATAACTGCTTGGAAAAGTGTGGAGCCCTTTGGGATTTATTTGAGTGTGTGTGTGTGTGTGTGTGTGTGTGTGTGTGTGTGTGATTTTCATTTTATGATATTCTAAAGTGTTGTATCTGGTAATCTGAAATTCTTAAGGGCCCAAATATTATTTTGTGTATTGTACTTAATGATAGTTTTTCTGGTCCCTCTAACCTTAATTGAGAGTTTATATCTCCCTTATCTTCAGGTATATTAGCTTGTGTCAACATACTATCAATATCACTCTGGTGTAGAGTTATCACTGTCTCCACAATTTTCCCTTTCCAGAATGTCATATAGTTAGAACCATACACTATGTAGTCTTTTCAAATGGACTTCTTTTGCTTCATAATATGCACTTGGGGTTTCTCCATATCTTTTTATGGCTTGGCAGCTCATTTTTCAGTGCTGCATATTATTCCATTATCTGTATGTACCACAGTTTTTTGTTTAGCTACTGAACATCTTGGTTGCTTCCAAGTTTTGGCAGTTATGAATAAAGCTGCCGCAAACATTTGTGGGGAAGTTTTTGTGTGAACATAAGTTTTCAACTCCTTTGGGTAAATACCAAAGAGCAAGATTGCTGGATAGTATAGTAAGAATGTGTCTAGTTTTATGAAAACCTGTCAAACTGTCTTCCAAAGTGGCTGTACCGTTTTACATTCCCACCAGCAACGAGTGGAAAGTTCCTGTTGCTCCACATCCTTGCCAGCATTTTTGTTGTCAGTGTTGTAGATTTGGCCATTCCAATGGGCGTGTAGTGGCGACTCATTGTTTTAATTAGAAGTTCCCTGATGGTACATGCTGTGGAGCATCTTTTCATGTGCTTATGTACCATCTGTATCTTCTTTGGTGAGGTGTCTGTTAAGGTCTTTGGCCCATTTTTTTTATTGGGTTGTTTGTTTTCTTACTGTTGAGTTTAAGAGTTCTTCGTATATTTTGTATAACAGTCCTTTGTCAAATGTGTCTTTTCCCCCAGTCTGTAGGCTTGAATTCTGTATTCCATTCCAGAATTGAGTTTTGTGAAAAAGTGCTCAGCATGAAATTAAATCAAGTATACAATGAGTCTATGTAAATCAACTCCAAATGGCAGTAGTTTCCATGAGTTCTTTTATCTTTAAATATGTAATTTGACTTGTACCTAATATACCATAATTTTAGTTTCTAAACTACTAATAAGCATACTTCTTTCCCTAGAAATCTTTGTTTTGAAGATGAAATAGCCTCAGTCTCTAGTAGTTCGGGAGAGATACTACTTCAGTATCTGAGTGCAGTGTTGTTGGTGGCAAGTAACTGCTGGTGAAAGAAGCAGACCCAGGTGTAGTGACACCACCACTTCATTCTGCCCCAGAGGCGGTACAAAGAAGTTCTGGGTCTGCCCTCTGAGCCCCTCAGCCATTGAAATCCCTGGGAAGAGAGAGTCTGGTGAAGTGAGAACAGAAAGACTAGGCAGGTGACATGTGACCAGGAAGAACCAGGAGCAGAGAAAGGTGGTCTCCTTTGAAAGGTCAAAAATGAAAAGGGAAGAAATTCCAATTGACCAGGGTTAAAGCTCAAAGGTACATGATTCAGCAAGTAAGACAATTTAAAAATGAGAATGAATAATAAGCCTAAGGCAGAGAGGAACCTAAAGGAGTTAAGAAGAAAGGAAAAATTATTAAAAAGAAAGGCAAGTGATAATTTCAAAATAAATAAGATTTTAAAGAAATATAGATTAAAAGGATTTTAAAAAGAGAAAATTCATAGAACATCTTAAGAAAAGATGGGTTAAATTTTGAACATGTAATCTTAGATAAATGAAGAGGAAGATAAATGGGTCTATAGTCCTTATGATAACAATCCTATATAATAAAGAGATAATATGCAAATTAACCCTCATGCCCTCACAAGATGGCTGTCTGTGATCAGGCTGGCAGGGGAGTTAGTGAGGGACGACCAAACAACTGAACAGCAGGCTGCGTGGGGGGGGGGGGGGGCGGGGTCGTGAGGGGCAACCAGGCTGGTGGGGGGGGTCAGTTGGGTGACCAGGCCGGCATGGGCTGGGGGTGGGGAGGGGGAGTTAGGGGCGACCAGGCCAGCAGAGGGGGGCAGTAAGAGGCATCCAGGCTGGCGGGAGGGGGGGGGCAGTGAGGGTTGACTAGGCCAGCGGGGGGGGCATTTGGGGGTGACCAGGCTGGTGGGGGGGCAGTTAGGGGCAACCAGGCCAGCAGAGGGGGGCAGTTGGGGGCAACCAGGCTGGCAGGTGGGGCAGTAAGGGGTGACCAGGCCAGTGGGGGTGGGGCAGTTAGGATCAACCAGGCTGGCAGGGAGGGGGTGGTTGGGGGTGACCTGGCTGGCAGCAGGGGGCAGTTAGGAGCGACCAGGCCGGCAGAGGGGACAGTTAGGGGTGATCAGGCTGGCATGCAGAGGCAGTGAGGGGCGATCAGGCTGGCAAGGGGGGCAGTTAGGGGAGACCAGGCAGGCAGGCAGGTGAGCGATTAGGAGCCAGTGGTCCAGGATTGTGAGAGGGATGTCCCCCAAGGAGTCCCGGATTGGAGACAGTGCAGGCTGGGCTGAGGGAACCCTCGTGCACAAATTTTGTGCACCAGGGCTCTAGTAACCAATAAAGGAGAGTGTGTCTTTTTTCCAATGGCAACCTCTGTCTTCTTATTTACTAATGGTTTGACTATCACAAGTAACTCAGAGATACTGGGAAAGTTTTTAGGCTTGAGGTCAAGGAAGATGGGTCATTTTGAATCTTCTGGAATTCAGCAGATTGCCCTATTTTTTCTAAGAAGTTGATGGGTTTGGAAATGTTTATATCTCTCTGCTTACTTAAGTGAGACTTGGGAAATTCACATTTTCCATTAGAAGACAATGAACACCATTTAGTATCTTTAAGACTTTCCTGGACTTTGCAAAATCTCTTTGCTTCTGCTGCTTTGCCTCTTTCATGCCACAAATCTCTGTGCTATTTGCTCTGTGGCATAATAGCACTTGTTTTGTTTAGCTAGGAAGACATGGTAACCTCTTAATGGCAAACTGGTCACCAAGTACCCATCCTGTGCTTTTAAAATACCTCTTTGGACTCAGAAATGAAGGTAGGCAGTAGAGCAGAACAGGAAAAAATAAAAAGATGAAGCCCCACCAGCATAAGGATAATTTAGGTTAGATAGATGGAACTTTTTTTCACATAGCAAAATCTACTTAACACTCAAGTTTGTTATTGCCAGAGTTTACTGCATCTCCCTCCACAGAGGTCTTTAAAATGCTCATGCCTGTGAAGTGGTTGATATATTTGCTCTGGGCAGGTTCTCCCAGCTGCCAGCCCCAAAGCTGTCTCCCTCCATTGAGACCTGACCTGGCAGATCTCCCCTCGCTCCCCTGATGGGGAACAACAATCCTTTTTCATTGCAGAAGGTTAGGGACCTGTGAATAAGGTGTCTTCTGAGAATCGATCATTTGGCAAAAGCTAATTGAACAAGGCAATCAAGAAGGAACTAAGGAGAGGGCATCACAAGAAATCCTAGAAGTATACTTCTTCATTCAGGGAAATAAAAACTAACCACATAAAAAGGTAAATAACATTTCTAAACAATGTACACTGAGCCTTAGATTAGCACTTTAAATAGTCAATCAAAAGAAGATGATCTCAGTGACTATGCATCACAGACACTCTAGGTGGCTTGTCCATGTACCTGAGCCCTGTGCTCTCCAATAATGGCAGCCACTAGCCACCTGTGGCTATTGAACACATGAGATGTGACTAGTCCTAATTGAGATGTGCTTTAAGAATAAAAAACATACCAAATTTCAAAGATTTATTACCAAAAAATATAATCTCAATAATTTGTTTATATTAATTACATTATAATATTTTGGGTAATAGATTTAGTTGAATATAAAATATGTTATTGAATAATAATAAAATACATTACTGACATTAATTTTACCTTTTTTAAATGTGGCCAGTAGAAAACTTAAAATACTATGGACAGGTTCCATTTGAGACACACATTATATTTCTATTGAGCAGTACTGCTTAAACCTGAACTATTTTAGGATCTACATTTCTGAACCTGAGGGCTTTTACTGGAATAGTGGCAGATGGAAATAGTTGGGAATTAACATGCTTCCAATAACTTATAATCAATACCCCAGCTCCCTCACTTCACAGGTGAGATAGGTCTAAGATGTATGTTTTTAGTATTTTCCCCACAGTTTCCCACTGTGGTCCCACTCTCTTGCTCTTCCTCAATAACCCATATGCCCTCAGATTTCTTGCCTCACATCCTGAGACTATTGACTCACACTCAGGCAGTGTGAGGGCTGCAGAGGGCTGGACATAGCATTTGAAAGGTAGATGAGAAGGAACATTCACCTATAATTTGTTAACCCATGAATTTTATTGATAAATATACAAAAAGGGATTGTGAAAGCAGAGCCAACCATGCCTATAGGAGGAGCAGGAGAAAGGAGATTCAGGTAGACAAATATGCAGATACACAAATGACTAGAGGCCTGGTGCACAAATTCATGCACCAGTGGGGTCCCTTGGCCTGGCCCGTGGGATCAGGCCGAAACTTGTTGAACGGATGACCGGACACTGAGCAAGTTAGGCTCTTATTATATAGGATTGCAATCATTTTGGAATCTAAAAGGCCACAGGGCACTTCTCGTTGAAGGTGTTGGAAGGCAGAACAACACAATCATGGCAGAGGCTTAGAAGGTGTTGCTTTAATGGGAATAAGGGGGATGGTATGAAGGGATGATATGAAAAAAGCAGGCAGGTTTAGGGTTAAGGATTAGGGGTCAGGGGTTAGCCTGTTAAATTTATGAGATGATAATGATCTCAGCTGAGGTGCTAGCAAGCAGAAGTTGAAATGTGTATGGCAGCGTATAGTTTATCAAGCATTCTCCGTGCTCAATCTCAGTTTATCCACCATCAATCCATTGAGGGAAACAAGTGCAAAGGAGCATTTGAGGGGAGACATGACGGCATGGTGTGTAACCAGGAGGCAAGTATCAGAGCCGAGCCCCAATGTGGGGAGGACAGTATGTCAGTGTTCCATCCATCTACCCATCCACCAAATCATTCACCGCGTGATTACTGAGCACCTACTACAAGCCAAACATTGCTCTGGGCCTTGGGAATACAGTTATGAGCAAATTGGACAAAGCTCCCTGCCCCATTGGAGTTCCCATAATCAAAATAATGGGGAAGGAAGGGAATATTGTTTTGGGGAGAATGTGATGATTTTATTTTTAGATCTATTGGCTTCAAGGTACAATTTTCGAATGAAAACTCCTAATGGTCTACAGGCACTTTGAACTGTCACTCCAGAGGAAGTGCTGAGCTGGAGGTATGCCTGAAAGTTACTTGTGAAGAGTAACTTCTAATCACAACCCTGTCACAGCTATGTGTCATGTGTTAGAACATTCAGACAATTTAATTTGCATACAGTGTAAGGATGGTAAACTTTGGGTACTTAAGTATAGTTTTGCATGTATGTGAATATGTGTAGTTATGCATGCATGTGTATACATACAGACACACACTAACATTTTCTTTTCTGACCATGCATTCTGTGGACACCAGCCAGGATAGAATGTAAGTCCTGATTACAAAGGAAGACATGATGCTTTCACTGCCTCTGTACAGCCACAGATAAATGAGGCGAATTTAATGCTGTTCTCTTTTCTCTCCGTGACTGTATTTAGTGTTAGGATTTTGTGCGACTTGTTTAACTTTTCAAAATGTGTTCATATAGGTCATGGCATTGTATTCTTAAAAGAGCCCGTGGGTTAGTGTCTAATGATGATGGCCAGGAGTGAGCAGCGGAGGTGCTGACATGTTTCCCTGCTTTCTGTCTTTGGATTGAAATTTATTTCACAGGGATTACTTTGTTCCATGTTACAGCACATGAATGGCAAATGACCAATGGAAACAATGTGTTTGCGTTTGCACAGAGGATGGAATATTTTGACTTACTCTACATCATCTTCCAGATGGGCTTGTTTGACTGATTTAGCCCATCCGTCCAGCCACACAATTATTTCGTTTAAACAGCTGGTCAGATGATCAAAATGGTTAGGCATAGATATAGCTCAAAGAAATGTCTCCCAAATAGAGTCCCAGATTCCTCCATGACAGGTTTTAAATGGTTCCCTCTAGCCATAAATCATTCCAAGGGATTATTTTCCAGCCCCTTCTCCATTACATACTTCTAAAGAAACTGTATCCTCAGATTCTCATTTTTGTTCTCCCTCTACTTTCTCTTTCTTCCTCTCTCTTTTTTTATCCTCTCTCTCTCTCTCTCTCTCTCTCTCTCTCTGTCTCTCCCCCCCCCCCCGCCCTTTTCTCTTTTCTCCCTTCCTTTGCTTCTCCATCCCAGTTTTAAGTTCTATCTTATTGTCTTCAGATCTCCACTCCATTTCATTACGCAGGAATCCCTTTACATATTTGACTTGGTTATCATTAGCCAGTACATTCTGTTCCAGTTTAATGTGCTGTGTCCTGCACGTCCCTGAGTGCACAGAATTGGTAATTGGCAGCCTGGGAAGCTTAACAAAAAGACGACAAGACTTGCCGAGCCTCAATTGTGCTGCCCTTCTGCACACACAAATCCGATTTAGGTCAATGAAAGTTATGTAGATAAAGGAGTGGAAATGGGGCCTTCAGAAAGCAGATTTCCTGGCCTGCATGAGACTCAAAATATTCTGGGAAGTCACATAGAAAAGCTTCTGAAAAGCATTTAGGATGCATACCTTGCAGTGAATGTACTCTAGTTCTCTTTATTTTTATTTATTTGTTTCTCAAAATATTACTTCTTTTTTTATTTGTGAGGAGAAAAATAAAGTGGAATAAAATAACAAGAATGAAAGATGACTAAGACCAGCTCAATTGTCATTATATTTTGTCCATTATCACATATGTAGGAGAGAAAGAGAAAAGAAGGGGAAAGGAATCCTTCTAAGGTAGATCAGGGACATTGACAGTTCCTCTCATTCATTCATTCATTCCCTCATTCACTCACTCATAACAATTTGATCAATCCCAGTAGCCCACCATCACCAATCATATACCTCTGACTTTCAGGCAGGGATAAGAGTGACATAAAGAACTTAGGCAGAAGGTAATCTCAGATATTAGTAACTAAGGCAGAAAGATAGATGTTTGCTTCTTTGAGCTTCAGTATGTCCCTTGTAAAGCAGGGATAATAATACCTATCTTATAGGATTATTGATGATTACATTATATGATAGATGAAAAGTTTCTTCATAAAAGGTTGTTAGCAGCATTAATGGAAGTAAAGAATGAGAGTAAAAATAGTAGTTCAGAATATTTAACTTCATTATATATAAAATAGTAATTCATAATAATTGGACCTAATTCATAGAATTATTATAAGGAATAAATTTGAAAATAGGTATAAAATGTTTAGCATAGCATTTGGCACATAATGCACTGTCAATAAAAGGTTGTAGTAGTAGTAGTAGTAGTAGACATAGTCATCGTCGTCATCACCCACCAAATATAGATTCATTCTTCATTATGACTAAAATACCACTTCCTCTATGAAACCTTCCCTTCCATTGTCAACCTCTCCTGCAAGCTGCAGAATGGATTACCTGGCATAGCCAAGGAAAGAGAATGACTGATATCCACAAGAAAAATCCTCCTGCTTATTCATTGCCTCTTCTGGGCATGAGTGAAAGATCCACATACTTTTTGCTCACTCTCATAAGTCTATCGATCTGTATGTCTCTTTCTTAGACCTCCGTGTTTTCAACCTCCCAGTCTTGCTCCTTTAGGCTCCTGACCATGCACAGGCATCTGCCTTGCTCATGAGTGTTTGTATAACTTAGGTCAGACCATTATTCCATATTTACCCCGAATCAATGACCAGATGTATTACTTAGATCTCTGCCTGATGGGAGAATGACCCATCACCACTGTCTTGTGGGCCTCTTTTAAGTGAGGCTATCAGATCATCTACAGTTTACACTCACATATCATGCCAACATATCCATGAACTAACCCCAAGTTCTTTCCTCCTCCATCAGCTGTTCATAGGGAAATCCCCCTACCATGAGGAAAATGGTGTAGATTGAGGTGAGGTGTCAGTGCAGCAGATTTAGTTGACATGGGGATCTTGGCCCCCTTTTCAGGTAACTCTGAACCTTTCCAGGCCTGCTACCAACTGCCTTGGCCTGGGTTCCCCCAGAAAGAATACCACAGGGATTATCAGAAGTGACCTCAGAGAATAGAAATGAGGGGACTGTAGGAAAGATACATGGAGTAAGGGAAAGCCAATAAACAGGTACATTGTTGAGTTGGCCTTTGCTATACTTATTGGTGTTTAATCCCACCTTGAGGTTCTTAGGAACTTTTTGAGCAGAGTTTCAGAGTTGTCTACCTGAGTAATAGAAAGTAGAAGCAATTTTCCATTATATTTTGTCCCCAGTTGGCTGATTTTGAGATGGCCATGCCTGAATGTTGAGCAAGTCCTAGTGCTATCTCATTTCACAACATCAGAGAAGCATAAGGCAAAAGCCAAAGTGTGTTTCACATCCCAAAGCAAACCACTGTCTAGCACTCACAAAGGTCTGGTCCAAGACTTTTGTGCATACAGGTCATCACATTAATTGTTGTAGTAGATGGTGGCAGGGAGAATAAAGACTAAAGTCAAGGTAGCTATACAAAAGAAGAGAAGACCTTGAAAATATGTAATTAACTAGGGGCCCAGTGCAAGCATTCATGCACCTTGAAAGGAACTGTGGGCCGCGAGGCTGTGGTGGGCACAGGGGTGGGTCTTGGCCCATCCTCTGCACCCCTGCCCGGCCCCTACCACCACAGCCTCTGGTTCCCTGTCCACAGGCAGCCCTGTTCCCACTGCCGCTGCTTCTCCCATGCGCTGATGGCGCCGGCCCTGCTTGCACCGGCCCTGCTTGCACCCGCTGACAGCTCAGAGTGATTGGGGCCAGCACCAGCAACGGGTGTGAGCGGGGCCAGCACCATCAGCGAGTGCAAGCAGCGGCTGCTGCCCTGATCACCCTCAGGAGCAGCAGATGGTGGAAAAGCCCTTAGGGGTGACTGGGGTCAGTAGTGGGTACAAGCGCCTGGCGTGACCATAGCACACGGAAGCAAAGAATTTTCAGTAACCAACAGAGGCTTGTCATCCTGATGACAGCAACTAGTGCTCTGCCTTGGTCTGGCGCCTCCACTCACCTGCTCCACCATCCTGCTGCAGCTGATGCCCGCCATGTTCCGTGCTCGCCCCCTGGTGGTCAGCGCATATCATAGCGACCAGTTGTTTGGTTGTTCGGTCTGTTTGCATATTAGGGTTGTATATATATAGAAGATTATTATTAACTATGTGAGCGTGTACTTATTTACAAAACCACATTTGGAATTTACTTGATCCATTGGCACAGAATGTCTCTGTTAAAGACTCTGAAAGATGCCTTGAGTATTCATATTTAAACCTTTTTATAATTGGTACAGGGCTATCTTTTTCACAAGATTTATTCAAAAGACATTACAGACTGTTGGCACAGATCTTATTTTGGTAGCAATGTCAAAGACACACAGTCTCCTCTGATAAAGGAGGAGAGGAACACACTGTTCTATTCTTGCCATTGAAGGCCTAAGTCTCACTAAGCCAGTTTTCATTGAAGTCTGGACAATAAGGTGCCATTGCATGTGTGTATATTTCCAGGGTGTACTGCTCTCCCTGGACTGTGTTCTGCCTATTTTTGATGATGACTTATTGGATGATGGACAATAAATTAAGTATGATTCAGGGTGTCCAAAGTTCAGCTCACGCTATTTCCCTTAACTGGTTCCATGTGATAAAATGAAAGCTTTGTTTTTATGCTCTGCTCTGTCTAACCTACATATAGGTAATGACAATCCTGAAGAACTGTATGTCCATGCTTGAAGTATAACACCCTTCTATCTGCATGGAGTATCACATGGTAGTATATTCAGATCTTTCACTCTCCATCTTCTTTGTTAAGATGTATGAAGAGGAGCAGCAGAATGAATTCATTAACCCCTTTGGGAGCCTTGATAAATATTCCTAGAGCTCCATGTGGACTGTAAGGGGTCTTGTTAGCTAATAGGATCAATGGGCATTTGGGGAAAATCACTGTATGTCAAAACCAAATTATCATCTTTAAGCATTTTCAAAGAAACAGCATATATTATACTTGCCCCTGCCATGGTGCTAACATTTATTGAGCATCTATTATGTCTAGGTACTAATTTAATCGCAAAATTTTGTAAGCTCATTATAATTATTCTATTTTATTGATAGGGTGGCTGAGGATTAGACATATTAAAAACTTGTCTATAGTCTCAGAATTAAAGTGGCAGAGCTGAATTTCACACTCACCCTCTGCTACCGAATTCACAACCATCTACTGTGTCTGATGCTGGGACATGCTGGACTGTCGGGATTAAGTAGTTCTTTTAGGAGTCACTAAGGGGTGCGAGGGATTTTGTATTGAACTGAAGGGAATATGGCCTTCAGTCTATCAACCCAGGATCTATTAGGTATACAGTAGGCACAATCCATTCTGGATCCTCTATACCACCTTGTTTCTCTCTTTTATTCCCCTTCCCTCTTTCCTAAAATAATTTCACTCTTCTCACTGAAAAAGAGAACACCCAAATCAGGTTGTGCCTATCTAAAGGAATAAAATAGCTAACGCAGACATTAGAACAAAGGCTTGCTAAACTGGAAAGGGTACTGAAACCATCCTGGGCATTAAGATAAAACTAGAGAACCTAGAGGCAAAGGGAGACTGAGAGGGGAGACGTGCTTCATGTGTAAGTCCCCGGACGGGGCCAGGTGAGGAGGGTCATGCTCGAATCCTTTAGGAAATGCTGATTATTCCACATGGCACAGTTTACAATGGATTTCTGGACACGAAATATGCATTATCGCCTTGGTTCAGCCAGGAAGAGGGCTCTCGGAGGCCACATGCATATTAAAGTGTGTAATCTTGCCGTTACTATCAGGAAATAATTTACAGGATCATACAACCCGCTGCCTCCTGTCATCTGCTGGGACCCTGTGGTTGCCGTGGCTGTGCGTGGGGACTCGGCTACCGAGTTAATGTCACCTACTGTGTAAAATTACACCTCGGCAGAAGGAGAAGGCTGATTGGTTTCGGCCAGGGCTACATGTGGTGAAGGCTTAACTAGGAGAAAAGCCATCCGAACCCCCCACGGCTCCCGTGTGGGGGTGGCAGAGCCAGGCCTGACATGGAGACCTGCTCTGGGGTCACAGTGTCGGATCTTTCTGGCTAATACACATGGACATTCTGCTGGCAGCCCTGTGTTCAGCCTCAGCGTTTTCTTGGGACATTGTGTTCATGCAAGAATAAAAGCATTCCCCAAGGGAAGGAGCTCTGGAAACCAGGTCTACATGTCCTCAGTGTGCTCTCCACTTCAGGGGGAGCAGAGTCAGGCAGGCACAGGCTGTAAACGGAGCGACACAGAGAAAACAGGAGAGAACCTGTCCACTAGATTTCTTAGGCAGCCCTAAATATCTGGAACGAGTGGCGCTGGGGGGGTTAGGAACCAGTAGCATTTCATGAAAAGATAGATAAATTTGCTGTTAAAAACCTTGACATCTTAGATCGAATCAGGCCCAGGGCTTAGGAGAGTCTCTGCACCAGCCAGGCTACAGCAGCACAGAGGGGATCCGAAGCAAATCCTTTTCCACTGGGGTTTCTAGTGTCTCCATCTGCAAACATGGTGATGTGTGGGCGAGAGGAACTTCAAGGCCCCTGCCTCCCTGACCCCAGCCTGTTGTAATACACGCCCCTCAGTCTTTGCTGTTTCCATATCCCACACGCACTGTCCAGCACATAGTAGGAATTCAGGAAATATTGAAGGTGGCAGAGTGCCAATCAACCCTTGAGCCCATCTACTCTGATGAGCCCAATAGCGATAATGTGGCTGTGCTCCTTGGTTATGCTCTGCATTTCCTCACGTTCCCCATCACGGGAACAGTGACAGTACATTTCAAGGTAAACAGGAAGTCTCGCAGCGTCAGTGGCTGGAGGTAAAGTGAGAAGCAAAAGCCAGGGTTCAGAGATGACCAGGTCCAGCTACTGAGTCTTACAGCTCCTACAGGAAGTCAGGTTTTAAGGATCCTTTAGATTCACAACCAAATGAACTGTACTCTCTTCGTTCTTATCTTGACTTACGGGGCTTCTGATTATATTGATATGTGCTCCCCCCGTCCCCTTTCCTTGTGCTTCAGCACAAGGGTGACTGACTAGGGAACTGTGGCTGGGATTCCTAGGGATGAGGAGGTAGGGGTTGCACCTCAGCAGAAGGAGAAGGCTGATTTTGCAATGAAGCCAGGGTTAGAGTTCCTTACTGAGGGGGTAAGAGAAGAAGCCAGTTAAAGAGAAAGTGAGCAAGTGGTCCGCCCCAGGGTCCATGCTCTGCCCCTCATAAGCGATGTAAGCATTCTCAGAAAGGCAAGAATTTTTTATTTGTTTATCTGCACTCTCAGGTGGTGCACTGGCTGCCTCCTGCACTTAGACAGCAGAGCATGGAGGATATACACGTATATTTATATTTATTGTATTTTTTTCAAGCACATTCATCTGAAAAGACTTGGGTTGATTAATATTTTCCACTGTCCGGTAACCATGGCAATAGGGTCAGCAGACATAATACTTAATTTAATCTTCCAGCTGCCTCAGTGTGCTTCACCGGTGTCCTGAATAATAGAAAGCCTTTGCCTCCCTCTCTCTCCCCTCGTATATTATTATCTTTGCCAGTGGCTCCCTCACATGATCCAAAAGGAATACACTGGTTTTTTTCCTCATTTCATTCTGTATATGCACTTAAAATAAATCCCTGTGTGATTCCCCTTCCCACTCAACTCCCCTTTGACACCCCAACACCTCTTTCCCCCTCCCCCTCCACTCGCTCCCCACCGCTCCCCCCACCCAGCACTCCAGCAGCCAATCTCCACAGAATGACAGGAAACGTGGGAAGATCCTGATAGCTTTCATAGCTGCACCGTAAGGTTTATGAAACACACTCCCCGGCCAAATGAACCCATGCCGACTCGCCTCCCTGCCGCAGACCCAGGCGATTGGCTGAGCACGCCTTGATGGTCCGAGTCGCTCTCCAGGTGGGTTAAGTGCGTTGCTTTGTCTTCATTTGGCCCAGTTCCCTCGTGTCATATCTCTATTTTCTTTATTTTTCCTTCCTCCTCCTTCCCTCTGATAATTACCTTTTTTTTTTTAAACTACCATGTTTTTGCACACATTCAATATTTGGTTGGTTCTAGGAAAATGGACAAATTGGATTTGAAACTTAAGTAGACTTTTATATAAGCACAAATAAAAATAAAGACAGTTTGGGGAGTCTAAGGGGGTTGATACTGAATATGGATATTTCTGTTTCTCCCACTTTCAAAAAGGCTGGTGTGACTTCTCAGATTTGAGTTCACTTGTTTCTTTCCTCCTTCTGTTTATCATCCTGCTATTGTTTGCTCCACAGATATGAAAAGAGAACATTAAGATGAAAATAATACCTTTTTCCCAAATCTGGGGAGTAGGGAAAGGTGGAGTGATGAGGAAGGATGTTTAAAAAGAGAGAGAGAGAAAGAAAGATAAATGGTTAGAATATGGATTATTAAAAAACTGTAACATTTTGATTATTTATTAATCAGACTTCTATTAATCCTGACCTTGACTCAAACAACAGCATATTTTCCCATTTATGCCCCTCCCTTCACCTTTTGTGGTTTTGGAATAAAGAGCAATTTCCCCAGCAAAACCAATTTTTTTTAAATGAGGAAATGAACAACTGTCATCTTCATTTCTTCCTCTGAGGAGCATAAGCCCCAGTTTATTCCTTTAGAATTTTGGGTGGGAAGATACAAGTCAAAAATATTACCAAAAACGTCAATTATGTACCCTTTGGGTTTAGTTTGAAATTGGGCCAATTCAATTGATTACATTTTCCCAAAATAGATGCCCCATCTCTCTCTGATATTCTTATTCATGTAAATAGGATGCAGTAGAACGACCCGCTCCTTTTGTCCTGTTCTCTCAATCAGGAAAATCATACCTCTGACTGTAACTGACACCTGGGTACTTGAATGCTGCTGGGGTAGGGCTGGAATGCAAGCAGAGTGATGTGCACCTATCAATCACTCTTAGGAAGTAGGTGCCACTGTGGAGCCACCACCAGGAGCAGACGTTGCAGTCAATGCCTTTCTCACACAGGACTCATGCCAAGCCATGTGGCGTTTCTCAGGCAGGTCCCGTCTATGTGAACACTTGTGACTGGAATCAAAGGTGCTGTCAATGCACGCAACATCCCAAACATCCTCAGAGACAAAAATGCCAGTATGTGGATTTACCCCGGACTGCTAGTGCTGCTTACCTAAGTGGCCGTGACATACAGACCCTGGAATGTGAGGCTTGTAAACAGCTAAGTATAGATGTATAGACAAGTGCTTCTAGCTCATCACCATGGCTACAAATACTTCCCTGATGAGACTGTGGCTATCCATGGGCCACAGGCCCTGTGGTGTGTATGCCGACTCCCATTTTAGGTCTGCATCCTCCAGCTCTGATTAGAACATCCCTTGAGAAAGCAGGAAAGGGGACCAATCATTCCAAGTGACTATGTCACAATGGGCCCCATCATCCCAGTCCATTAGCCACAGGACACACCAGTGAAAGAACCACGAACAAGTGTTTGCCATTGCGTTTAACATCATCATGTTAGTGTGCCAGGGAGTTGCTTTGAGCCAAGATGATCTGAGTTTATCTTAATTAATAGTCTGTCTTAATAATACCCAGGGAAATGAGAGAGAAGAAAGCCATCCATGAGCACACTGCTGAGATCAGAAAGCACTGAACATCACGGGGACAGGAAGACGTTGTGGGGGTTCGGCAGCCCATTCACCTCATGGGGTGACCAGGTCACCTCCTCTCCCATCAGCAGCTGGCGCCCATTGCTCCTACTCTAGCCATCAAGCCTTGGACTGGGCGATCCAAGAGGTCTTCTACTCTCTTTCTCTTCTGTTTCTTTTTCTCCCGCTGATACCAGTTCTCTATTTTCTCTTCTGCCTACTTTCTGTGGGTTCTCAGCTCCTGCACCAACTACTGTCTGAGGTCTAGAGTCCATACTCCCCATGATCAAGTGTCAAGTAGTTAGTCCCCACGCAGCATAGAGCAGCCTGCCAGGTCAGCCACATCACAGGCCACTGTCCCAACACCAGTGACTGTCTTAGGATCAGGGCCCATCTCTGACCCTTTTCATTGTAGTCAGGTGTTGGGGCCATGAGTTATAAAGGATTCGCAATGACACCTTCAAAAGGGGAACATGGGCATGGGGGACCCCTGGGTTTCTCAGCCAATTCCTTTCATCATTAAATGTCCCAGTCTTCTCGACTTAACACTGCCTGGCAGGTCTTAGCACTAGGCACAAGGTTTTATCAAAGAAAACCAAGAAAAATAAATGCATTTCCCAGGCTGCTTTCCTTAATGGTCTTTTAGAAGTTCCCATTTATGTTCAAAATGGACAAATCACACGTTTCTTGATTCTATGGCCCTTTTTTTGCCCGATCAGTGACTTTTAATGCTGTCTTCCACCACTTTTCCGTGGGTTTACCTTACCTCCTGGTGGAAAGAAACAGAAGAGAGATAACCTGCTGCTGTAGGAGGCACTTTATCAAAGTAAACAAATGGCTCTTTGTTGCTTTTTTAAAAAAGGTCCTCTGTAACAGCAGCCAACCCTCTTCTCCAGAAAGCCTCTCCCCGGGGGTGTAAGGGAGGCATTTCCTTAAGGCAGACACATTGGGTGCGGGGTGTCATGCCAGGCATGGCTTCCAAACGTACCAACTCTCTGAACTTCCGTCTTCCCCACATAGCAGCTTTTCTCTCAGGTTTCCTTTAATTTTTGTAATTAATTTTGAGAGCTCTTTGAGACATTTTCCATTTTGTTCACAGTTTGAGTCCCGCTCTGAGGTATTCTCAATAAACGTCTTGGTGTCTGTAGCAGGATTCTCTCAGGGTAATGGATCCTTCGAAAGAGACTCATACTTCTGTTTAATTTAGATGCCTGAGCTGATTGTCAGGTTCAACCCAGAGATGGTTTTGATTATCAACAGTGACCTATAAATCATAAGCACTTGCAGCGGAGTTGGGGGGTGGGGAGAGTGGAGGAGACACTGCTGTATAAGTGTTCTAGAACTAAGGAGCTCGTATGTGATCCAGCTTCTTCCTGTGGGTTGCTGGGAGAACTTTGCTTCAAAATAGTTGGCGTATTTCACACTGAAGGCAGGTTTGTTTCAGTGTCTCAAACTGAGTGGTGTGTGTGTGTGTGTGTGTGTGTGTGTGTGTTTAGGGAGAAACAAAACGTGGAAAAGGTCTAGTGTAGGATTTTGTGCCTGTGGTATATGTTCTTTTGTTTTTATATTTTCTTCTCTTATTTGCTGAAATCTCCTCTCATAATAGCTACAGTCTTCACTCACCAGGTTCCTCTCTGGATTTGCGCAGACATGGTTCAGTTGGTTCCAGCGTAAAGCTGTGGCTCTCGTGTTTGCTCATCAGGTGGATATTTGTATCATAACATGAGGAACTTGGAAGGCAGTCCCACTGTTTTCCCAACTGTGTCGCTTGGAAAGATCCAGTATTACGCAATGTGACAAACACAGATGTCCTCCTCCACTTCAGACAGTGCCTGCCAGTCAGTTGCCACCTGTTCAGAAACGGAATCGCCAAATGCAAAGTGGCAGCTTGTCACCAACTCCCCTAACCCCAGGTCCTAATTAGCTCATGCCCGCCCCCTCCCATGCAAACTCATGTGCCACCTGCACAAAGACGCCTCTCTCCAGCATAGTGGCACTCAGGGGAAGGCTCTGTGGGTGGCAGAGCCTGCAGCACGGCTTGTCTTTCTGGGCTGTGACCCAACAAAGGAGGTCATGGGCCAGAGCGACTGGAGGAGCCTCTGAGTTCGTCCAGGAGGCCATACCATCCTCTTCAGCTACAGAGTATTTGCAGGCTCAGTATCTTGCTACCTAGGAAGCCAAAAGGAATCCTTATTTAAATTAAATAGTTCTGAAGTTTCACTCAGGACTACAACCCTGAACACCAGGTCTCATAAGTACATAGCTCACATGTTTTTTTGGGGTAGGATACTGTTAGGGGTAAAAGTGGTACCTCCTTCTTACTTCTTGCCTCCACCCTGTAGTGCAATCTTCTGGCACCTTCCAGATCCACCCCCCACTTCAGGACAGAAGTACCTGTTCCCTGGACAGCTCCCAATAGAGTCCCCTCTCTAGTTGTTGCCCATGTTAATAAGCCTCCTTCCCCAAGGGCAGCGATATCCCATCTGGAGCTCCGCTCAGATGAAGCCTTGGTTTTGTCTGGATCACAGTTCAACTTCTTTCTCAACTCAATTCTGCTTCCTTCACCCACCAAGGCAGTGTAGATCCCAAGCACACTCTTCAGTAAACTTCATGCCTGGGAATCTACCTCGCAGTCTCCATACCTGAGACCTGTTCCCACTATCACCTCCGTGTGGCGCCCTGGAAGCAACTCCGGGCATTCCCAGACACCCTGAGACCTGCGAGCCGGGGTCTGATGTGCTTGGCCGCTGCTCACCAAGGAGTTATTCCTTGAGCTAACTTGTGTGTCTACAAATTTCACGAAAATGCTCATCTTTTAAAAAGGTGGTGTAGCCATCATTTTTCTATAAAGGAATCCCACCTTCCTGTTCAGAAGTGGAGTTTACAGGTCTTTTGAAAAATGATTCTTTTAACATTGTTTATTGACGTGCACATACATACTGTAAATGTGGGTCTTGAGTGTACAGCTTACACGTTGATTTTCACATTTACACATCCTAATGCACCCAAACCCGTAACAGTATGCCAAGCACGTCCAGCATCCCAGGAAGCACCCTCATGCCCCCCGCCGGCATTCCTCTACCCAAAACCAATATTGTTCCAGCATAGTCCCACACTCATTCATTTGAAAATGGCTTCTTTTGTGCCTTTTGAGTTTTTACCTTCCATTTATGGTCTTCTTGGTACGTGCTGGTGGAGGAGTCACCATTTCTGTTATGCTTTTAAAAGGCATTAAAAACATTTAGGAAAGCAGCACACACAAGGGGAAAACTCACAACTCTATATTTATACTAAGCACTTAAAAGAATAAACAGCAACATTGTTAATATTGTACCCATGTAGAACCGAATAAGCATTTCTAGTTTGCAGAGAAAAGATTGCAAAATGCTACACCATCAAAATGCCAAATTATTTATAAATTAGCCAGATGGTTAGGTTGAAGTTGGAGGAGTCGTTAGGTTGGGATTTTGACATTAAATTAGGATAAGCAATTTAAGCTCTGGACATATTGCCATTTTTTTGTTTTCTGAAGGCATCATAACGTTTTGCCAAGGTATCACCCATGGTCCTATAACCCCTCTTTCCTCAGTGCTGTTGAAGTTCCTCCTTTTCTGTAACCAAATCCTTTGGGAGGCTTTAACCTCCTGGCCACTCCTTCCAATGCATTTCAAGTTGCATTTATTGAGATCCACGGTTGAGACTTTCTCCTGGGGGAAGAGGAAATAAGGTTATTGTGAAATAAATGTGGCCGTGGCACATCTGTCAAACAGCACATCTGTCAGGCGGCTGAGGACTGGGTGAGGCTGGAGGCAGACTTGGATTTGCTCCTCTGCTTGCTGGTCAGTTGGAGATGGTGGTGCAGTCTCCAGGCTTCCTCCCGAATCAGTCAGGTCTGAGTGAGAAACTGGGAGCCCCTGCATTTTATACAGGGACGTTAATACAAGGTCTCATTTCAGAGGTGCCCCCATGGCAGCTCCGAGATTAGCAGCAGCAGGAAGCTGACAGTGCCCTTAGCCTAGACCAAAGGAAGGAGGTGGTGGTACAGAGCCCAGGAACTGCCACTGTTGGAGAAAACTGGAATCACAGGAGAGGTATTTGGCAGAAGCTAGAGTTTAGAGGAGAAATAGCAACTTTCAGTGGGGACACCCAAAGTGGAGGCAACAGGAGAGGGGAAGGTGGAGAAATTCCTGCCTTCTCCCTTATTCCCATCCTCCAAGCTCTTGCCAGCGCCGCCCATTGGCTGATGCCAACCAGAAGCTATTTGGCAAGTGCACCTGGGAGTTTGCACAGGACAGCCTCCTGGAATACGGAGCGGAATGGAGGAAGGGAGGGTTTGGATCAGACAGCCAAGAGGCCACTGACCAACTGACCCCTCTCCCATCCCCCAGTAACTGATGCCAAGAAAAGCTTCCCACCCCTAGCGCGAGTTTTTTAAAGACGTGTTTCTGGGTAAGTGAAAGGCCCAACATCTAGTGTCTTTCTTTTCGGAGCCTGGGCTTCCAGCTGGAGACTGTGCCAGGGGCTCCGTGTCTCGCTGTTTCGGAGCTTACAGATGCAGCGTCTTACTTTAGGATTTACAGGCTACCTCAGCTTCATAAATCAGCTCTATGCGCTCCGTGTGTGGGAGTCTGCAAATTCTAAACTAATATGTCGCTCTCTTTCTGCCTAGCATCATATTTATGTTAAGGCGCCATAAATCGTGCTCTGTGTTGCTGTGGCGCGATCGTGATGAAAAGTGATGTAACCAACAATAAGAAAGAATGGAAATTAAAATGCAAGAAAATAAAATGAAATAAAAATTCATGCGGCCTGCGATTTAAAACCTCTTATTTCAGAAATGTGCATTGATTAGGGGAAGGAAATCGAGTATTCAGTCTGCATTTAGCCACTTGGCTGCTAAGCCATTCAACTTGTCCTTGTCAAACGTGCCCCTTGTCAAGGCCCTGAGATTGCTGTAGGATCAGAGGTGATGGTGGGAAGCTTCTGGGCCTGAATGTCTTTTCAGGGAAAAGATTTCTAGAGGGATCTTGGGGCCAGTGCAATGCGATGGGAATGTAAGAGAGCATTTTCAGAGACCAAATTTCCCACCGGCTGATCAATACAGAAGTGAGACTCCAGGCAGCACTTCTCAGGTTTGATTCACAAATTTTGCTTTTTCCTACCTCGCTGAGCAGATCAGAACAGGGTGGACTTCAGCCGTTCCATTTTAGCTGAAGCAGTTTTGTCATGCAGGTTTTAGTGTGTTTTATGCATACAGATAAGTCTTCCCTTTGTATCAAACTCCGAGAAGGCAGGGATGTGCCAGCGCTGAAGAACAGCCTGCTAAGTGGGCCCCGTGGCTGGTAGAGGGCAGTGATTTCAAAGGGAAGCCACATGGATACAGAGCATCTTCCTTTTCTTCAGGGGTATTTGCTTTAAAAGTTTGTTTATCACATTTGAAAACCCACTGAAACATCCGGTTATGTATTAGATCAAGGAATAAAAGGCAATATTTTAACATGCTAAAGGAATCCTGCCAGCCAGTCATAAGTATCAATCCATCACAATTATTAGAAACAATGTACTCTGCAGTAGTAAAGAGATACAGCCGATGTGCAGACACGCACTAACTAAATCCGGGCTCTTTCCTCCCCTGCCTAGGCAAAGCAGGAACTCTCTTATACAAAAGAGAAATGTTGAGAGATGGAACTCAACACCACACAGGGTTTTCTGGCGTGTGGTTGTTTTTTGTTTTTTGTTTTTTGTTTTTTTTTAATTTTCTGGTTTCAGTCATTCCTATAAGTCTCCAAATAGAATTTATCGCAGCACCCCAGTTGCTCTCTCAAAAATACAGATTGTGCCATAGCCAGTGTTGTTCAGTGGTTTGGAGCATCATCCAGTACACTGAAAGGTTGCAGGTTCAATTCCCAGTCACAGCACTTACCTGTGTTTCGGGTTTGATCCCAGGTCTGGACACATGCAGGAGGCAGCCAATCAGTGTTTCTCTCTGTCATCAATGTGAGGATTGAAAAAAAATACAGGTTGGCTTTGAATTTGGGGGGTTAATGTATACAGATGTTTATTGTAATACTAATGGTTACACGTGGGCATCAGCAAAAAAGAGGGGTGGGTGAAAGAGGCAAATTGATTCAACCCAGAAAACAGACCCCACCTTAGTTCTTGGCACATATGTATCTCCTGCTTTTGTTTCTATGCACCTTCTTTTCCAGCCATATCTTCGTTAGCAGAGAGAATGCTGGAAGCAGCCCCTCTTTCCTGTAGCCATTTGCTTTACGTAAACCAGCTAGCAAACCATTCCATTCCTATTGATGTAGACATTACCACAAATCGCCACTTAGGGACCTGAACGAATTGACTAACTGGTTTCAGATCCAATACACATAACTTGATCAGACACAAAGTTTAAGTACACTTGCAGGCGTGCCAACTGCACCTACCGGGAAGTGGCTCTGCGGCTGCCAGCTTCCAGGGGCCCTCGGGCGACCGGGAGGAAGGCCTGCAGACCTGGGGGTGAGGTAGCACAAGGGAAGATTTCAAGAAGAACAGCCCAAGGTGGAAAGAAATAAGGCATTCCAGGCAGGAAGCAAGGCAATTTCAGAAGCCACATGGGCACTTCAGTTCAGGGAGCCCTTGATACAACTTTCATTAATTTGGCTTTTATCCTCCCTGCCAGTAGCTCTGAGGGCTGGGAGACTGAGTGTCAGATGACACGGGGATGACTGAACTCAGATGAGAGAAATCTCAGCTGGTCAAGGGTCAGCTGCATGAGTATCTGCCCATCAGGCTGCCAGGCACCCAGGAACAATGCTTTTGAGTTCATTGTCTTCTCAGTAGACAGGAAATTACCTGGCGAACTGGGCAAAGGCCTCGTGGAGAGGTCGGAGCTGGTCCTATGGTGGCCACGGCTGAGGACCAGGTGAAGCAGTTCTTCCCGTGCACAGCGGGCCAGCCCAGCCCTGCTGACGTCACTGACCACGCCCGAAGTGGTCACTCATTTCGGACCCAGCCTGACTGTTGCATTAGCTGCTTCTCACTCCTTTGGGTATTAAGTGTTTGTTTTTCTCTAACTACCTTGGGAATAGGAATGCTGCTTTTCTGTGACACAAAGCTTTCCCTTGGAAAATATATATATATATATATAAAAGCCAAGTGACCTGAACGCTGGAATGACCGAATGACTAGTCGCTGTGATGTGCACTGTGGCAGCCAACCGGCCTGATAGAGGCCCCGATTGCTAACCCCTGCACCCCGCAGCCCCTTCTCAGCCAGTCCCGCCCCTGATCAGCCCCCATCGGGGCCTGGCCAGCCAGACACCCCCCCCCCCCTGTGCACAAATTCGTGCATTGGGCCTCTCGTTGTGTAATAAAACTTAGAAGGTTGGATGTGTAAGTGGAGGCATTTATTGGGCATGTAGCCATGGAAGTTTCTAGAAAAAAATAAGTGAGGAAAAAAAGTGTACAAATCTGTCTGTATATATGTGTGTGTTGGGGTAGAAGCAATATTGATAAAAGTGAATATGATAAAATCCTAGGAAGAAAGGAGTGCGTAGTCTATGAGAAGCAGACCAGGCTAATAGCTGCAAAACAGTAGGTGACTCAAGAATGATTGAATGTTAGAATGGAACAGAGAGAAATACTTAGTCGAGGGAGGGAGGCAGATATGGGTAGATTGCAAGAGGATTGTATTAGAGTAGGGAGCCCTTAAAATTGAAAGGAAAATATTTCATTAAACATAGATAAAATACTTATTTTATTGTCATATATTTATGTTATTAAATGTATATTTAACATATTTATTTTATTGTTCATGTAATGTATGCTTAGGGAATATCCACTGTGTAGTCAAAGCTTGGTTGTATAGTGAGAAATAATACAGACATGGTTGCTGACCAAGTAGAGTTTATAGTTTCACAACAGTTGTTAGGAGTAGGTTATTGAAGGTAAGGCACTGACAGTGAAGCTTAATCCTTACAAATAGATATCTTTTAATGTTAAAGATAATTTTAGAAGTGATATAATAATAACAATAGCAAACAATAATGAAACATAGACCAAGGCTACCTTGATAACAGCACACACAATAAAAAAGGTTCTGGTGTGAATGCTAAATATTTCTGAAAGCTTTGGCACCAGTCACATGCTTATAGTTTGAAATCTTTTGAGGCATGTTCAAAGTCACTCAGTTATACAATTTTATTTTAGTGTCTGTGTCAAAGACAGTTGGTATTCAGCAACCATTCATGTGCTGTCTTACATTTTTCAGACGGTTGAGTTAGAGCCAGGTGACTAGTTCTCATCAATGGATTGGGAGAGAGAAAGTGACATGTATCACTTCTGGGCTGAAATAGATAAAAGCCAGGTAAGTTTTCCATCCTCTTTCTCTGACACAGTAGCATTAGAGGCCATATTCCAGATGACTTAGCTTCAAAGTCACCTACTACCTGGATTGAATCAGACTTGGCATGGATATGATATGTAAAGCCACTAAGACTTAGGGGTTTACTCATTACCACAGCAGAGCTTAGCTTTACCCTGACTAATAGAAATCCCATTCATTTAACAGACAGAACAAGCAAGAATATTTTAAGGAGGTTTTACCAATATATGTCTACTTTAAAAGGAACATGTCAATCACATATAAAATCTGTACCTAACAGAGTAGTAAGATAAATGTTAATCACAATGAGAAGTCTGACATCATCTATAATAATAAAAGCTTAATATGCTAATTAGACCGGATGTACTTCTGGATGTCCTTCTGGATGAAGCCAGGGCTACAAGGGAAGCCTGGATCCCGGGTGCCAGAGGGAAGCTGGTGCTGGCAGCCAGGGGAAGAAAGACCTATGCGTGCATAAATTTTGTGCATCAGGCCTCTAGTAGTATATATTCAGTCAAAGAAATACCAGCTACCTCTCACTTTTGTAGTTTCCTGGTTTCTTTCTTTTTTAAATTTTTATTGACTTTATTGGGGTGACATCTATATATATGTATATAAAGAGGTAATATGCAAATTGTCTGGGATGCCACAACGTCACAACCGCTCAGAAGGAGGCTGTGCGCACAGGTGGGCAGGAGGGGACTGCGTGCACGGTGAGGCAAGCCACAGATGGCGCAGGCCCACAGAGAACAGGGCCTGCCATCCACCGCGGGCCCACAGAGAACAGGGCCTGCCGGCCACTGCGGGCCCACAGAGAACAGGGCCTGCCGGCCACCGCGGGCCCACAGAGAACAGAGCCTGCCATCCACCGCGGGCCCACAGAGAACAGGGCCTGCCGGCCACCGCGGACCTGCAGAGAACAGGGCCATCCACCGTGGGCCCACAGAGAACAGGGCCTGCCGGCCACCGCGGGCCCACAGAGAACAGGGCCTGCCGGCCACCGCAGGCCCACAGAGAACAGGGCCTGCCGGCCACCGCGGGCCCGCAGAGAACAGGGCCTGCCATCCACCGCGGGCCCGCAGAGAACAGGGCCTGCCGGCCACCGCGGGCCTGCAGAGAACAGGGCCATCCACCGCGGGCCCACAGAGAACAGGGCCTGCCATCCACCGCGGGCCCACAGAGAACAGGGCCATACACCACGGGCCCACAGAGAACAGGGCCTGCCGGCCACCGCGGGCCCACAGAGAACAGGGCCTGCTGGCCACCGCGGGCCCACAGAGAACAGGGCCTGCTGGCCACGATGTACCAGCAGTCCTGCCTCTGTGCATGAGCTGCAGAGGAAACACGTTTTCTGACCGCTCATTGGCTAAGCTCCCTGTACACCGCCACTTGCAGTGTTCTTGGTAACTTGGGTAATAAGAATCCAAGAAGGTGATCTAGGGTTTTTCCATCTCACTCCTGGAGGAAAAAATGCAGGTCTACTGCTGGAGGGGCTAAGAAATGTCATATCTGCCCTAGCTGGTTTGGCTCAGTGGATAGAACCTTGGCCTGCTGACCGCAGGGTCCAGGTTCAATTCTGGTCAAGGGCATGTATGTAGGTTGCAGGCTCCTCCCTGGCTGGGGCCCAGGTCAGGGCTCATGCAGGAGGCAACCAATTGAGGTGTCCCTCTCACATTGATGTTTCTCTCTGTCTTTCCCTCTGTCTTCTACGCTCTCTAAAAATCAATGGAGAGATATCCTCAGGTGAGGATAAAAAAAAAAAAAAAAAAGAAATGTCATATCCTATGAAAGAGACATCTTGAAAATGCCTAAAGAAAGTTGTCATTTTTTTGTGGTGAAGGGACTGGAGTCCGTGTTGATGAAAACAGCTTGGCAGCTGTGGCGGCCGGCCATGGCAGCAGCAGCAGCAGGGTGATAGGGGTGGTTGCTGGGGAGCAGGCCTAAGCTGTCCAGTAGAACATCCCCTGAGGGCTCCCAGATTGGAGAGGGTGCAGGTCAGCCTGAGGGATCCTCCCCCACTCCATGCACAATTTTAAAATATATTATCTGTATATTATATTGTACTATAGGCCTGGTGCACAAATTCGTTCATGGGTGGGGTCCCTCGGGGTGGCCTGCGGGAATAAGGCTCCAGCTCGCGCCCCCAGCCTCGCAGCCCCGCCTGGCACCTTGCCTTGGCCTGACACCGCCCCTTACCTGCTCCACCATCCCACCTGCGGGGTGATCAGTGGTCAGGGCCGGGCCCTGCACCCAGCTCCCTCAGCACCTGGGAGCTGGGTGGCAGCCCCACCCCCTGCTGGTCGCCATCTGTGGGGCGATTGGTGAGGTGATTGGGCCCCCGCTCACACCCACCTTGGCCTGGTGCTGCCCACTCACCTGCTCCACCATCCCACCGAGGTCCTGCTCTCATCAGGGCCCATCGGGGCCGGTAGCACCTCCATTGTTGCCCACTGCCAGCACCATGTCATTGACGATTGACATGGTCTGCGCCGCCCCCTGGTGGTCAGCACACATCATAGCAAGTGGTCGAAGAGCAGTTCGAACTCCCGGTCGGAAAATTTGCATATTAGGCTTTTATTATCTATACTAATAATAGAGAAATATGCAAATTATCCATTACAGCGTCACATCACAACCAGATCAGCAGGCTGCGTCTCTGCCCTCTGTTCAGGCAGCTGCAAGGCCCAGGGTAGGATAGGATATGATAGGAGGGGATAAGAAAGGAGAGGGAGAGGAAGGCAGACCAGCATGCAGACAGACCAAGAGGAGAAACAGAAATACAGAAAGGGAACAAGAAAAAGATGCAGGAATGGAAAAGGGAAGGAAACGCAGGGCTGCATGTGGGAGGGGGTGACAACTGCATGGGAGGGGGGGGAGCAGGGGTGCCCAGTGAGGGGCGGGGTGGGAGTCCCATCCAGATGCAGGAGGAGGACGATGGCCCCCAGCGCAGGCCGTTGGAAGGGAGGTGCCCGTGAGTCCAGGATGGAGTGTGGATGGTCCAAGGCCTTCTGAGCAGAGGGAGGTGCTCCTGCTTTGCAGCGGCAGTAGCAGTGCCCAGGCCACGTGGGCCTCAGCCACCCTCACTGGGCCGGGCATCCCAGGCAGGGAATGGGAGCAGGACAGCAGCGGGGAGGCCAGGGAAGGGGAGGCGCTGAACACCTGGCCGGGGCTGAGCCCTGGGCTGGGAGTTAACGCTGCCCCAGAATGGAAGCTTTAAGAAGGGAGGGAAGAACTTTCTAAAGGAGTCAGTAGAGAGCAGAGGTAACGAAGATATGAGTGAACTGTAGGAGCTATAATGATAATTTATTTAGTTTATTAGGTTCCACATATAAGTGAAATTATGTAGTACTTGTTTTCCTCTGACTGGCTTATTTCATTTAGCATAATACTCTCCAGGCCCATCTATGCTGTCACAAAAGCTAAGATTTCCTTCTTTTTTACGGCTACATAGTAGTCCATTATGTAAATGTACCACAACTTTTTTACCCACTCACCTACTGATGGATATTGGGGCTGTTTCCATATCTTGGCTGCAGTGAACGTAGGGGTGCATACATCCTTTTACGTCAGTGTCTCAGGCTTCTTCGGATATATTCCCAAAAGTGAAATTATTGGGTCACAAGGCAGTTTCACTTGTTTTTTTGCACAGCAAAGGAAAACATCGACAAACTTACAAGACAACCCACTGAATGGGAGTCTATATTCACCAAGGATACATCTGATAAGGGGTTAATATCTGAAATTTATAAAAAACTTATACAACTCAACACCAAAAAAAAAAAAAAATAGACACTCCAATTTAAAAAAATGGGCAAAGGACCTGAATAGGCACTTCTCCAAAGAGATCATATAGATGGCCAACAGATATGAAAAGATGATCAACATCACTGATCATCAGAGAAATGCAAATTAAAGCCACAATGAGATACCACCTGCCACCTATCAGAAAAGCTATCATAAAAAAACCAACCAACAACCAGTGTGGCGAGGATGTGGAGAAAAGGAAGCCTGTGCACTGCTGGTGGGAATGCAGACTGGTGCAGCCACCGTGGAGAACAGTACGGCGTTACCGCAAAAAAACTAAAAAATGGAGCTCCTTTATGACTCAGGGATTCCACTTCCGTAGTCTCCTAGTTTCAATGGAATTATTTTTATTTTTATTTTTTAACACAAGATGATTCTGTTAAACAGAACTTGTGTCTATGAAAGGGGGAATTATGTAATACACCAATTCAGTCTTGATTTCAGATGTATCATGTCCACTTTAAAACTAATTTCCACATTGCTTAAATGAAAATGAAAATTTAACTAGTGTGAACAATAAGGAAATCACCTTTGGCATTTTCCTGTGTATTTAAAAAGTTTTATAATAGGAATTGGTCAAAACTTCCTAACTCTTATTAAAAAAATACAAGAAACTTCCTGTCTTCAAAAAATATATTTTTGTAAGTACAGGAGTTAATGTGATGATTCTCAAACTAAATATCTTACTAGATGAAGTAACTAATGTTATTTCCCCATTCTGACCTACAGCAAAATTTTTGATAAAATTCTTAGCTTGTTGGCTGTATTTCCATTGAGTTAACTTGAAAGTGTAAAATATAAAGATATTAAGATATAAAAATTTTAAGATATTCCTTCCCAAGTATTTGAATAACTGCAGTGGAATTTTGTGAGAACTGATTATACAACATAGATTTGTAACAATTACACAAATGGTGCATCTCGTGTTTTTACACTTGATATGTTTTTCATGTTTATATAGCAGACTAGAGACCCTGTTATCATGTTGCGATTTTATTGAAGTTGCAGTTCAGACAGATTTTGACATTGTATAAAATTATCTGATCCCTGCTCTTAAAATAATCCTAATAATGTTGCAGTTATTATGAGCTTTGTTTCTTTTAGCTTGAGAGAAAAAAAATTAAGCCTTCTGAATCAGAACTTTGGTCCTTTTATATAGTGTTTTCCCCCATAATTCTATTTTTAAGAAAGCAAGGGGGAATTCTACTAAAACCAGAAATTATTTTTGAATATTCTCCATGAGAACTGAATCTAGAAGAAAGATTTCTAAGATAATGCTGCTTAAAGTAAGAAAGTTGTAGATGAAAATTGCTGGCAGTGGTATTTGTTGCAGTTAAGACCCAATGCATCAGGTAGTGAGGGTGTATGATGTTAATTGTTAAATTATTCCAGAGCTTGAAAGGCAAATCTCAGGGCTTCCATAAATTACGCTGGATTCAGTTGGAAAAAAGCCCTAAATGGGTTGATCTGGAGAAGATATGGAATCATTTCTACGTTGCTCATTTTACTTTGTCATAAAATGATCTTTTTAATGAACTTTCAGTTCTTAAATCATATCTTAATGAGAACTTGCTAGCTGAATGGGATAGAAATAAAGATCAAACATAGTTGAATGCTCATATAGATTTTCATCAGGAACATGTTAGAATCCCAAACATGAGGAAAGTACAGAACTTTCTCCTCTGCCTGCCAGATCGCAACGCTGTGATTAAGAGGCCATTTTCCCTAACCAACATACTTTAGGTATCACAAAAGGTATTGGTGATACTCAAATGGTGAAACCTTTCATGATAATTCCAATGAATTCCTCAGACCCTTGAGAAAATGTGGAGGACTAAATAACTTCAAAATAGTGACAATAATATCGAGTTTGCTATGCACTGGCTACTGTACTAAATACTTTGAATGTATTATTTTATTTAATCATCGCAACAACCATATGAGATAGGAAGTATTATTATCTTCATTTTACAGACGAGGAAACTGATACAAAGGAAGTTGCCCAGGGCCTTCAGCCAGTAGGCAGTTAAGCTGGCGTTTTATTCTAGAACAGATGCGCTTAATCACCATTCTGTCTTGACCCTCAACAACTGGACATACAATTGGACATCAACTTCAACAGTGAGGTGGGGAGATGGAAATAAAAACAAAAATAACATGTACTAGTAGACTGATGGACAACTTGGCTGGCTTTCATAAGTCCTGTCATACAACTTGAATCTCTGAGCATCCCATGCTTCCCTAAACCACCACCAACTGCCTAGAAAACGTGGTCAGTGGGCCTTTTCTCAGTAGAGTCAAAATACCACCTTCCCCACCCCCCAGTGTTTTCTTGCCCCAACAGGATCCTAGAAGGCAGCCATTGAAATTTGCCTGCTATGCTAGTAACCCTTCATTTCAGTGTCAGCACATGTTCTGTTATCCTCGTGGCTCCACCAGCGTAGACAGACCTTGCCGTGGACTGCCATGTAGCTGTGGGATCCTCCTGTTGTGGGCTCTGCTATCCTTTCCATCCTTGGGCCTTCCTTCATCACCACTCCAACCAGTGCTGGCCCATAGTGCTCTTCTCATCACCACCGTGTTGGGTGTCCCCGCCTCCTCTGTCTTCCTCCCAGCTGCTGACCTCAACTTGCCACGGTATTGTTCCAACTCCAAGCAGGAGCCCTAAATAGGATGGCCTCGTTTCTTTAGCTTTCTCAGTGTTTGCAGCTCTTACATCAGTTCCCAAAAGAGTGGCCTTGTTCTCTCAAGTTCTTCTAGGTACCTCTCTTGAGGAACGTGTATCAATTATTTATTGCTGAGTAATAATTCATAGCCCCCTAAACTAGAAGCTTAAAACAAAATAGTGTATATTGTCTCACTCATCTGTAGGTGGATCATTTGGACTGGGCTCAGGAGGGATGGCTCATTTCTGCTCCATATAGTGTTGGCTGAGCTCAGCTGAGTCAACTAGAACAGGTGGACCTCTCTCTCCATGGGTCTCTCATCCACAAGGAGGCTACATATGCTTTTTTCACACGGTGTTGTAAGGATTCCCAGCAAGCAGCAAGAGAAGACAAACTCGAATACATGAGAACTTTCCAAACTTCTGATGGCACCACATTTGCCGAAGTCCCTTTGGCAAACGCAACTCATGTGGCCAACCCCAGAGTTAATGTGGGAAGGGCTACATAATCACATGTGTAAAGAGAGATTTATTTATTGAGCCATTGCTCTAATAAACCTTACTAAAACTCTGCCTGGAATTGGTTCAGAAGACATTTGAGTGACTCTGCCCTACCATGCCACACCCAAACTATCTGTCATCAACTAAACTTTGTTTGATATTCAAGGCTTTCACCAATGTGGCTTTCTTCCAAAATTATCTTTTTATAAAATCTTTGCAGGAATCCTCTACTCCAGCCACTGTTCCTATTCACTGTCCCTTCCCATGTCTTCAAGGTCAAACTCTTGCTATAACAAGCTATTTCTAAATAGCAGGCTATTTTAGCTTAAGCAACACAATTCTTCTACCAACTCTAATCTCTAGTCCTATTTCCCATCATTTCATTTCTTCTATTGCTATCTTCTTATAAGCCTTATTTTTCCAAGTAGGTTTTATGCTGTAATATATATATATATATATATATATATATATATATATATATATATATATATATGATATGATATAATTACCCAGTAACTTGAATTGTATTGGGCTTATAATGAAAGGAATTTGCCTCAGTGTTTGTGAATTCCTTACAAGGGTTTGAAGTGGTCTTACTCTGGGTTCTAGGGAAAGCCTGAGATCATGAAGTGTGCAGAACAGAGTACAGTACATATTAAAGGATGCATTCTTTGCAACATTTGCAGACATGAATGAATTCCATTTCTGAAGAGAAAAAATAGAGAAGAGAGTCCTTGGTTTCAGTAGGAAGTGAGGAAGGTTCCGACCTAGAATGAAAACTGCAGGACAAAACCCATGAGGTCAACAAGCACCATTGAATCAATTTGGCCTTTGGAATATAGGCTGGCCTATCTTTGGGGTCGGGGCTCACTGGGATTCTGAAATCCATAGGCCTTTCCTGACACCAGGATTCCCAGTGAAGAAACAGGCTGGTTGGGAAGTGTTGCCAAATGACACACCAGGACCTCAATTATTGGTAAGTGTTTGGATAATCAGTGAAATTCATCCAACACATGTTTATGGCTCAAGTACTATGTGCCAGGCACTGTGGTAGGCCCCTGGGGGCATAATAGTGAATCAGAGAGGGGCAGTCCCTGTTCTCCCTGCACTCACAGCCCTGGAAAAGTGGACAGATCTTTAGAGAACTATGTAATAATTTCTAGCGCTGAGCACTGTGGAAGCACGTAGCAGGAGGCTTAGCCCAGACTTGGGAGGTCAGAAGAGGCTGCCAGAGGAAGGAGCATCTAAAGCAGAGAGTAAGCCTGAGGGGTGTGTTTGTGTGTGTGTGCACTTGTGCATGTATGTCCACGTGTATGCATGCAGGTGCCCGGGTGACAGAGTGTGGCAGTACAGGGACATCGCCAGGCAGAGGGAGTAGTTTATGTGAAGATAAGGCGTGAGGGAAAGCATGTTGGTTTCAAAACTCTGACGTTGTTTAGTGTGGTTGAGTTGTGAGGAAGGAGTAAGAGTGAACGGAAGCCTGGGTTCTGCAGGCCTTATCAGTTGTGTCGAGGGGCCAAAGTAGAACAAAAGGTCAAGCACAATCACAAAATAGAAGGGCATTTTTCATCAGAAAAATTTTTTCTTAAGAAAACTGTCAACACTAGCGTTTTTTCCACTCTCAAGTTTCTCTCCAAAGAGACTTGAAACCTAGAGCCATCTTCACGTAAAA
This sequence comes from Corynorhinus townsendii, assembly GCA_026230045.1. NCBI lineage: Eukaryota > Metazoa > Chordata > Mammalia > Chiroptera > Vespertilionidae > Corynorhinus > Corynorhinus townsendii. The sequence continues at coordinate 16,392,214 of JAPDVU010000011.1, forward strand.
CCAGACAGGAATCCGGGGCCGGGGGAGGCTGCATCGAGAAACATGGACCAGTTGTTCCCCTTCTGCTGAACGGGTGTGACCAGGACGGAAGGAAAGAAGCAGTGTCTCGGGCCCCACCTCCCCACTCAGCTCCATTCCCTAGCTCACCCTTCGTCCCATCTGCAGTGACATTGTGCAAAGCAATTTGTCATTTCCTCCTACTCACTTTTCAACCCTTTTTTTGACTTTGCTATGACCTGATCTATTTTTAGCCTTTCTCATGTTCTTGTTAATTTTCCAAATGCGTGCAACTAGCCATTAGTTCTTTCTTTACCCTTTGGAGGACAAAATTGTCGGAATCCTTTTGTAGCTGTGTCTCTGAGGATACTTCAAACCTTATAAAAATTCTTTTTCTTTTTTCTTTTTCCTTCTGGGAAATGCTGTCTGGTTTTAAAGACGTGGTGTGTGCAGCTATATCTTTCCAGTTACCCAAGTGGAAGGCTCCCGTTCCTTTCCATGTCTTAACAGTGCAATTTGTATATAAACGTAAAATAAAAAGCAAGCGCCAAAGCAATGCACGAAACGTTCCTATGTCACTGGAGGAACAAAAGGAAAGACATTGTACTTCCAGAGAGGCCTTTTGCATGGAAGGCATTCCTCTGGCAGAACAAACCGAAGCTAAAACAAAGAAAACTGGAAGTTGATTGCTTTAAAGGAGGAAGCGCGGCCCTTCACAGCGAAGCTTCTGGAACACAGTTTGAGCCGTCCCCTCCGATGCCAGGCCCCTCATCGGAAGCAGTTGGGCCCCCAGATGACCATTCCCCTTCACTCACCCAGGCCACACAAAGGGGTGAGCTCATCCCGGTGTCATCTGATATTCCAGTGGCCCATCTGGTCACTGCTGGGGATGTGTAATTGGGCTGTCTCTGGAGAGTGCCCACGGCAAAATCTCCAAACCTTTTGCATGAGTTTGGGGCTTAATGCATCATGAGCGGCGATTTTCAGGCTGGTATCCGAATTGTGAAAACGGTCCAGGCTGCCAGACCTTCAGACTCTGTGGGAGTGACGTGGAGGACGAAGCCCGGCTGTGCTCCAGGGACCAGGCTCTCCAGAGGACTGGGCCAGGGAGAGGACACTCCTTGGAAATGGCAGTAGCTCAGACACATCACATCCACAGCCTCTCTCCTCACCCAGGCTCCGGGCCACAGTACTTGCCCGGGAGGTCTGCACCTGGCTTACCTGTAGACCCCCTCCCAGAGGGTGTCTTTCTCCCTGGCAAAGTTGACATTCTTGCAATCAAGTCCGGCACAGTCTAGTGGGGGATTTCAGACTGTTTCCTTATTACTAAATGGAGAGGTATTAACAACACAATGCAGAAATTAAAAAAAAAAAAAAGGCGGAGGGTGAGGAGTTGGGGGAGAGAAGAAAAGACAGCCGCCTGCTCTTTTCTTCTTGGTATTATTATTTGTGACAAAGCCCTGGGTCCATTTTTCTTCATAATTTGCAGGACTCCTAATGGGAACAGCACCTCCCAATTACCATGGCTGCCAAAGGCTAATTTGGTTACCCTCTGGATCCACAATAGGGAAACTGTGTCGAGTCTTTGTGGATATTTGCATACTATACATACCAGGAATGTAAAACAGCTGCCTGGCCCCTCTCCCACTCTCATGGCAATTATGGGTCATTAGCTACCCCCTCCCTTTTTCTTGTTCTCATCTTCCAGGGTCTGGTAGGCAGTGGTGGGCAGCTGACGGATTTACAGAGACAAGAAATGAGAGCGCGGAGCTGCGTGGCCTATTTGTTAGGAGTCGGCCTGACGGACTGCCACCGAATTGTGCTAGCACAGCGCTCTGTGCATTTATTCATGATGACCCCTCCTTTTCTTTCAGCCCTCCGGTCCTAGGCGGCCCCTCCCCTATAGGAAGCCTCTCCAAGGGGCAAGGCCGGCCCGCACGTGGCCACGTGTACGCATGGGCCCAGGCGGCCGGGCCTGGGCCTCTAGGCAAGGCGTGTGCCGCACTTGGCACTGGTGACATGCTCCTCCCGGGACACGCTCCGCCATGAGCCGTCAGAACACTCTGAGCCAGCCCCAAGCACCCGAACCCGATCCGCATCAGCAGGAGGGCATGCTTCACTTTTAAGTTTTCTTATTGACTCAGCCTCGTGGAGGGGTGGGGGTGGGGGGAGCGCAGATAAAGGGGCTTAACCATGACGCACTCTCTTCTGTGGAACAATGTGTTGTGTCTTGCGGTAGTTAATGGGAAGTTATAGTTTTGAATATAATTTTTCCCCCTTCAAGCTGCTAATTTTATTGACAATATGGATAGATTGAACGGCCCAAAGCTTTTGTGTTGTTTTGTTAAAGCAAATAAGTGAGGCACAAATGTAAATTACATCTCCAGGTTCACATTAGAGGTTTGCAAATAATACTGAGCTAATGGTTATTGCAAAGGAAAATAGCACTGGGATCAATATTCTATACAGTGGAAGGCGATACCTCTCTCTCTTTTAATCACCTCATTGCAGAAATGGCACTGAAATTTGAAATCTCATTTTCTCCATTTGTACAAATTGAACATAAATCACTATGAGTGAGGGGAGGTGGCAGGCAGCTTCACTCTTTGTGGGATTGCATTACTAATTAGCATTGGGCTAACGCAGTGCACAGCCTGGGAGAGGCCTTGCTAGACCTCTGGCCAAATGCAGGATGCTCTGGGAAGGACGGGCCCAGACCGACTAGTGGGGAGTGGGTGAGGCTGGGGTCAGCCCTGCCAAAGAACAGAGACAAAGGGCAAAAGGCATTTCAGACCCTCACTGGCTTATATCATTTCCGGTGCTGCCGATCCCCTTAGATGCTAGTGGGGTCAGAATGTGTAGGGCATCATGCTCCTAATAAGAAGCAAGTGAAATATCAGCTTCCAAGCCTGGCCACTGTCTGTGTCTGTAGGGGTAGGAGCTGGGGTGCCCGAGGATGGGAAAGCTCTGCTCCACGTGGGCACCGCTGGATTAGCTCCACAAGCCTGCCTCCTACCTGCCAACACCAGTCCCGCCCTCCTTCCCTCTGTCCTTCCCTTCCCTCATTCCTGGACTTCACATACTGGCGCTGAGTGGCTGTCACAGCTCTAAGCTGGGTGGCAGACATTACCTAGCAAGGGTCTTCAGAGATGTCAGAGGGCCTGTGCTATGGTACCCACTTCAGCTATATTTCCTCAGTATTGCTTACAATGTACTCAACTTATTGGCTACGGGAAAGAATTCAAGACCTCTCTCTCCCTCCCTGGGCTGAAATATCTCCTGGCCATGCATTTCTGGACTCCGCAGATATGGGGTTGGGGGAGGGGAGAACGCCTTACATTGGAAGTGACAAAAGGTGGGGGAGGAAGTGGTACCTGGAATGTGGTGACAGGAGAACAGGAGAGTGGGGCGAGGTGTCAGTTGGCCTGTGGACCTGCCAGGTTTAGGGCTTGGGAAGAGTTGAGCAGACAGAGCCTTTGACTTGTCTTTGCAGCTGGCCACTTACCCTCTTGCTTGGAGTAAATAACATTCTGCTGGGTGATTAATGGAGGATATTTAGTTCATTAAACTTGATACCTCAAGGGCAGGATGGACGGGTAAAATATATATTTATATGCGAGGCTGCTCCCGTAAGGGCCAGTGTGCGCAGACTAGCCTAGAATGGGACAAGCTAGTGTCCATCAGGGTGGGGCCTCAGCGATGGCCACTGACAGCGACATCCCCAGACGCAGACAAAGGGACAGCATTCGAATGAAGAAAGACACCTTTCCATTGCCAGCCAGGATGGCCGTTAGGGAGGCTGCCGCGGCTGAGCAGGGCCGGCCAGGGCACCCGCAGCGTTCCTCCCCAGGCTCTGCCCATCGTGTCCTCTCCTGTCTGCCGCTTCTCCACGCCTGGGGAGGAAGGGTGGGGGCGTCCCATAGACTTACCCACACCCAGGGATTTTCTGTCCTGTTCCTCGTCCTCAGCAGTGGCAGGAGGAGTTAAAAATAGGGAGGTTAGGGGGAAAACTGGGAACAAGTTTCATTACCTCAGGTTCTTCTCATCCAATTCAATAGATGAAAGCGAAGAAAACACAGCGAACCCCATCCAAACAGTAAGCAGGTGGCGGCCGCTAATAGAGAAGAAATAAAAACCTTTTAGAAATCAGAGCCAACTACAAAAAACACTGACAAAGTGGAATGAAAGTTCTGAACACTCAGTTCAAAGAAAAGGGTGTTTGAAATAAACCCTTAAAAACATTTCAAATGCGGAAGGAAAAAAACACGCTGCTTTAGATATTTGAAGCCAGGATGACTTAATCTGGGGAGAGTTTTTGGATTTTACTTAAACACACACACACACACACCTGACTGATGGGCCCTTGGAGGTAGGGGCTTGGAGGACAGACACCCTCGAGTGCACAGGGACTGCCTTGGCTTGACTGCCAATCACAGGTCCATCACCAGCGCCTGGTTGACCTACGGGCTTTTAACCTCTGTGCCTCCATTTGCCCAGCTATAAACTGGGGTTACTAATAGGCGTGTCCTCTCACCCCCACGTCCCCAAGGAGACGTAACAGGATAATGGACCCAATCCTATTCACGGAGAATGAGTAACTGCCATTTTGGGGCTTCTGCCTTTCCAGGCCAAACACGTATCCTCCCAAGACCTTTGGGAGTCTCCCCGTGTTAGCTTTAACCTTCATGCATTTCACCTGTGGCTGCTTTGTGCCGGGTGTGGTACACGATGGCAAGATGAGGCGAACGCACCGCCCCCGCCCCTCAGGTGGACCACAGGCGGAAGGAGGCAGGCAGGGTACCAGGTGATTTAGAAATGCGTGTGAGGGAGCAAGCACAGGATGTGTCCAGAGCGCACCGGGGAAGCTTCCTGGGGGGGCCGGGGGGCGCTAAGCTTGTTTCTAGCAGAAGGAGAAATGTGGCTGGTGTCGAGGCAGGGAAAGCACACGTGGGAACCATGTGTACCAAGGACGAGAGGGATGAGAGGGATGCGTTTGGAGAACGTGGACAAGACTGTGGCACAAAGGGCAGAGTGAAGACGGAGGAGCCTGGAGGGAGAAGCAGAGACTGGGCCAGCGGGCGTTTGGGTAAGTTGGGAACGGCATTCAGTTGCAGGTCTGAGGTTGGCAATTCCTCCTTGTGGAGGATCCCCAGGCATCAGCAACCCAGCGTCCTTTTATTGGTTTGAGCCACATCCTTAACAGAAATCAGAAAGAAAGTTTGCCTCACTGTCAGGAAGAGGGGTAGTGTGAGTGCCGCACAGGTGCTGAGCAGTCTTTAGCACAGCATACCAGGGAGGGTGGATTTATCTAGAGTGTGGCCTGTGACCATTATCTCAGTGAGATTTGTATTTGTCTTCCGCACCCTATCAGACATTTGCACCTCACTTTTCTGTTTTATGAAAGAGCTAAGGAATCCCCGGGGACACATCGGTGCACGGAAAAACACTTAGCAGAATAAAGGATAAGAAATTTAGAGATTTGCTGCAGGGAAAATAAAACCCAAGAATTCTATCTAAAACACAGGGTTCACAGGCAATAGGTTAGTGAAGACCTGGGGGTGGGGGTAGGTAGGGGCTGGGAAGCGGGGGGGAATGGGAGAAATCTGTAATACTGTCAACAATAAAATTAATAAAATAAAACACAGGGTGACAGCACATCCCAATTTGCCAAGGGAGCCCTGGCTATGCTGATAGTCTTATCAGCATATTGGCTGTCCTGTATAGTTTAACATTTGTCCTGTAGTATACTTTTACTATTATTTTTTAACACAGCGTCATTGTTGTTGGATTAAAATAAGCCAGGAGGGGCCGTGGAGCGCCATTTTGTTTCACTGACTCCTTCCAAGATCTCACCCAGCGGTTTGTGAAATGCATGTTCAGTGAACAGAGTTCTCATTTTAACTTGTGGAAAGTGCCAGGGCTGGCCCATCCTCTTTTCCCAGTTTGTTCCAGACTCAGGTCTTTGATGCCCCCTTCTCCAGTGCAGCACACAGGGTGCTTGCTGATGCTGCAAAGTGCGCTTAGCTGGGAGCACTGGGGTCCAATACCTCCTCTGGGTCCGTGTTGGTGGGAGAAGTGGCTGCCGCTGCCCCTGCTGACGATCTGAGCCGTGACCAGTGTGCAGCAAGCCCTCTGGTGTCTGTTGGCAGGGTCTGGGCAAACTGGAAAACCACAGGGTAGGGGTAGACGAAAATCCTGGCCTCTACAGGAAACAGTCTGAGCAACCTTGTTATAGGACAGTGGTCGGCAAACTGTGGCTCTGTTGACTAATGAGTTTGCCGACCACTGTTATAGGACATAGGATGCTCTTGCAATAGCAGTTTTAATACTTATTATCATTTAAATCCACAACATTTATTATTTGGTAACATTTTTATTTCAAAATAAACACTTTTGGCAGCAATGAGCTCAAAAACCAAAAGTGCATGCTTAATGAGAAATTAATTACTGAGTTCCCATTACTGACGAAAGTTGAAAAAGGTGTAAGTTGCACAAAATATTTACTATCCACTTTGGCAAATGACCACATGAAAAAACAAAAGACAAAATTTGCTAACAAAACATAAAATTTGCTAACAAAACATGAGCATCTAATTTTAAAAATTGGTAGTTATTTTAAGAAGGCTCTCTTGTGGAAGGTGAATTCATATATGAGTCTGCAGAAGGTGGGTTTACAGAATATTCTGCAAAGTATGACTTTTCATTTATATCAAATGACTTTTTTAAACTAAATTTCACATTTTTTTATTCTAAGTCTTCTTATCCATGTGCAATATATGAAGTGTTTGCAGTTAATATGTTGGCACCTTTTTAAACAGAAGAAAAACTGCAAATAGCTCAAGGCTATCGATTTTATTACTGTTGTTAGATTCTTCACACATTAAAAAATCAGTTAATTCTAACATTGGGTCTAATGATCACTTCCAATTGAGGAAAGCAAAATAGAATTTCTGGAATTGTGAAGAACGTGAACTATCTGAACTTAGTGCCCACACTAGTGTCAAATTCATTTCTTAGATGAACTTTTTAGTTTAACGTTGAATAGTACATCTTTAGTTTTGTAGTGATGATAAACATTTCAAATTTTGGTGAAGTACACATTGAAATTTTTGTAGAAGCAATGTTATTACAAAATTAAGAAACTTATGAGGCAAAAATAGGCTTGGGGTTTGTTTTGGTATTCATATGATTCATACTTTCCTCCCAGTAAGCTTCATTGTTAGATCAATTGAAATAAAAGTTGTAGTGTTTTAAATTTAGAAATATTTTTGTTTATCCTGTGAAAGTGATCAGATCACAAAATCTTTTTCTCATAAAGTTGACATTGAATATTTAAAAAATACTTTACAATATGTACTTTCCCTTTGTTGCCCACCACCAAAGGCTTTGTACTTTTGAAGAACTACTTTGTAAATCAACCTACGTATTTTGCAATGGTATTGAACTTCTTTTCTAGGCAAAACTGCACATTTGAGTTGCATTTTATTTACCATCAGTTGGATAATCTCACCCTTAAATCTCCAAAGAATGGGTGTTCAAAAAACTTCACTTTAAAGCTTTTAAACAATTGCAGTTGTTGAAAACAATGCTTGCATACAGAAAGGCAATGAAATATATCACTAGAACAGAAAGGAAAAAAGTATACAAATTAAATGTCGGGACCCAGAAAATCATAGAAAATTTCACTTGCAAAATTATAACTGCTCTTTGGAATATCTTGATCTATTGGATGACTCTTTCAATGGCATTTTCATTTTTAATTGTATAAAGTTATATTCTTACTGATAGAATGAAACCGAAAGACTTATGGTTTGGAATCATAGAGACAGTTTATATGAAGGAGGTTCCATTGAAAAAATATCCGTGAAAGACAGGTATATGAGACATAGAAAAGAAAGTATCTGAGGACATATTTGGGCCAGCCCAGCTGGTATGCTCAGTGGTTGAGTGTCAGCCTATGAACCAGGAGTTCACAGTTCAGTTCCTTAGTGGGGGCGTGCAGGAGGCAGCCAATCAGTGATTCTCTCTCATCTTGATGTTTCTATCTGTTTGTCCCTCTCCCTCTCTGAAATCAATAAAAACAGATATTTGGGCCAAAATATTTACACATTTTAATATGAAAAGCAGAGAATCGGAATATACTCTGGTAGAATGTGCCTTGTACTTGCAAGGCATCTCAGTAACTTCAGAGAAAGTATTTTTTCTCAATTAAAGATAATATTATAACCTACAGAGAAGATTCAATTGAGGGTGTCAACAATTTCAAATTTATTAACAATAAAATGCAACTTTAGTACTTTTCAGTATGCAATACTTCAAAAAGCTTTAAAAAAGGAAACTTGAAGAAGATTATATGCCATTTTATGAAACAAAAAGATTAAAAAATAAATCCATGTTAAAAAAATTCTTTAGGAAAATACCATGATGTAGTAATATCAGAAATAAATATGACAAAAATATTAAAATACATGAATATATGCTAAACACCATTCTGCTAACAGTATTATTTAATTTTTGAATAATAGATTGAAAAAATAAATTCTTTTGCTTTAATGAACACAGATATGTTACATTTATTTGGTGGACATAATTTTATTTTGAAAATAGATTTTAAATAAAAATATTTTATAATTCCACCAATCTAAGTAAAGACAATGTATTGGTCAATAAGTTAATACTTTAAATTACATAATTTTGATTATTCCTAGAACCCCCATTCACTCTCAGAAATGTCATCTTTTGGTTGATAAATTATGGAGCCTCCCAATAATAGGAATAACGACTAAAGAAATACTCATCAAAAAGAGATAAGAGATGGATCAAAGAGTCAGTAGAGGAAGGAATAGGAACCAAAACCATGGAAGCACAAGGAGAAGGGTGGAGAGGTGATAGAAGGAGAGATGGTGAGCCCCAGGGAGCACAGTACACTGCTCAGGAGGAAATCCCTGCCAGGAGCCCTGGTACAGACCAGAAAAATCTCTAATGTATCTCCTGCCTTCTTTTGCCCTTCCCCCCATTCCAATGCAAGAGATCCCACAGTCACGCCAGCTAACGTAGGCTGTTGTTACCTAATACAGTTCCATCCAAGGTACCCAGGAGAGCTAAGTACATTAGGTTGTACACCTGTGAGGGTGGTAACAGGAAAGGAGCAGCAGTGAATCCCTGAAAATGGCCCCATAATATCATAATATAGGATTTCTCTGGTGGCAAATATCCATCCCCCTTTCTGAAAGAAATAGTTTGTCAGCTACACAGACAATGCTGTCAATTATTGATTCTTCCATTCACTGACTCATCTCTTACTCATTTATCCAATCCTTAATTCATTAACTCAATCAACCAAGAAGCATTTGCTGAGCACTTACTATGGACCAAGCACTTTCTGGTCAGGCACAGAACTGATAGGGCAAAACTAGTTCCTAGTTCCAGAGATGGGCAAGGAAGCTGCCAGCTGGAGTAGAGGCATGTCGCACGCCTGTAGGAAAACTCAGGAGGAGCATCTGTGTAGAGCGGAGCATCAGAGGGGATGATGCCAGATTCTCCTGTTGAAATAAGCCTTTGCCATCGCTCCTCCTCTCCCCCTATCCCTTTCTTCCCACCTGGGAATGCTGTCTCCCCTGAAGGGGTTGTATGTCAAAATGCAGCCACTGCCCTTTGCTCTTGATAATTTTTAATAGCAAAATAAGAGCAATAATGCAGATCCCCAAGAATGATTCCTTTTGCTCCCTCGGCTTGGTTTCCAACTGTTGTTTCATTCCTGTCTGGTCTCAGACAGCATCCTGGAAAAACTTTTAGGACCCAGTAGCTGTTTCCTGTTCCAGGTTCCTCGTGTGTTGTTTCTGGGCAGAGAAATCCAATTCAAGCAAATAATGCTGTCATCGGGATCTTGTGCAGGCTTGGAGAAGGTAGGCCTGGCCAATGGAGTGCTATGTTTAAAACAGCTTGAGATCTTCAGAAACATTTGTTTTTATTCAGAAGTGTTCATTTGATGTTTCCCTGACCCACGCAGTTTTCCTACGGGCTTAAGCTCCCATTTGTTAAAGAAACAGATGGGAAAACCAGTACAATTTGTGTTTGTTTTAGCATTTAAGACAGCTTACCATGAGTTGGTAGAGTTTGGACACTGCAGATAAGGACACATTATATTTAGCAGGCACATAAGGGAACAGAATCGTTTGACCAATTTAGAGAGATGGATGCAGGGACCTACCAATGCCACAGAATAAATCAGTGGTAGGTCTAGAGGTAGAACCCTGTGATTCTACTGTGGACTCACTGAACTTGAGTGGCGTGATCTACAGCAGGCCAGGAGAATCTCAAGTGTCAGGCAGATGTTTGTCAACTGCTGTTGGTTTCCATATATGTCCAACCTTATTTTTGCCCTTTCCTTCTCCCCATTCAAATGCAAGTGACCTCATAGCCAAGTCAGCTAATGTAGGCTATTGTTATCAGATACAGTTCCACCCGGGGTTACCCAAGAGAGCTGAGGAGTGCTCCAACCCACTGGGATGGCCCTGTGATAGTCAGGGTCCTGGCAGGGAAGAGACAGCATGCTCAATGTGTTAATTTAATGAAGAGAGTTTAATAATGGAGCTATTTGCAGAGGTGAAAGGGTCAAGAAAACTGACAAAGAATGATGAAGCACCTCAGAGGACTGAAATGGCAAGAGAAGGAACAGTGTTCCTGGTCCCTAGTGAGACCTGCGGCTGTGAGGGAGCCATGGCCATAGGTAAAGCGCTGCAGCCACTGCCAAAACCATAGTAAGGCAGGGAGGGGACTGGAATAACCAATCACCTAACCTCTGGCCTCCTTCTGGGCCTTCCCATTGGTCAAACCTAATTGTGAGCTGGAGGATGCAGTCTGTGGAGGTCAGTCTCCTGGGACACGGAGCTGGGTGGAGAAGAGTGGAGGATGGCCGTGCGTCTTCAGGGACAAATAGACAAGTCAGCATAACCCTCACTTTTAAAACATTCTCCTGACTCAGGAAATTATGATGTGTCCAAAACTCAGTATGCTGTTTTTAGTATTGCTGGCAGAAGTAGAAAGTGTGCCCTTTCGATCTGGTAGAACTCTGGCAGTCAACTGAAGTTTTGCATCTCCATCAGAATCCACAGTAGATTAGACAATAGCCTGCAAGCCAGATAAGTGTGACTTCACATTATGCCACCAGGGGCAAGATAACCCAAGAGCTACTTCTTTGAGTCTTTAGATTTGCCAGTTTTTTTTAGAGATTTTCTAAATAGATTCCTGAACTAGGAGTCATCAAACCTGGGCTCCTGTTCCAGTTGGCTATGGATAATCCTCTTTCCAGTTGGCTGTTTTCTCATCTGTGAAATGAGAAAATTGGGTAAAAAGGTGGTCTAAACCTCTTCAGCTCTAACATTCAGTCTTTAAATCAAAATCGAAAGACCACTGGGAGGAATGGAATGTTTATACAGGTGAATGTTGGACCCATCCTCAGACATGAGTGTATGGAGAGGCAAGAGGAGGTTCTGAAATGCTCAGGTCACTGGACAGTTGGGTATCAGTGTCAGAATCAGAAGGTGGGTAGGTGATATATCACCATGAAGCAGGCTAGCTCCCACGCTTAAAATCTTAGATGCTCTCAGATGTCTCAGGTTGCTTCAGCTTAAGACTAATGTCTCCCAGCTTAAGACTAATCACAAAGATTCAGGCAGTTTCTTAACTCTGCCTTTCCCCACCCAGAGGAGCAGAGAAATTTAAGTGTCCCTTATGGGAGCTCATAAACAAGGGAGGTTCTGGAAAAAGGCCTCTCCTTTAGTTCCTTCCAACCTAGTCCCCAAGTTATCAGAACCTATATAGGGTCCCCAGAGAGCTCCCTTTCCCACCATCACCCAAGTCAGTTGTACCTGAAGGGTATAACTGAAGACAAATGAGAGACAGAGAGAGAGAGAGGTCTCTCTTGCCCATGTGTAACAAGTGTGAGATCTTCCTTTCCCACCATCAGTTGTACCTGCAGTAAAGGGTAGATCCGAAGACAAATGAAACAGAGAAGGTCATGAAGTGGAGGTCTCTCTTGCCCACATGTAACAAATGTGTTGTCCTACCTTTGGCCCTAGCCCAGTGGTCGGCAAACTGCGGCTCACGAGCCACATGCAGCTCGCGAGCCTCGGTTTGCTGCTCTGTTGACTAATGAGTTTGCCGACCACTGCCCTAGCCAGCTTGGCTCAGTGGATAGAGCGTCAGTCTGCGACTGAAGGGTCCCGGGTTCGATTCTGGCTGGGGGCACATGCCTGGGTTGCGGGCTCGATCCCCAGTAGGGTGTGTGCAAGAGGCAGCCGATCAATGATTCTCTCTCATCATTGATGTTTCTATCTCTCCTCCCTTCCTCTCTGAAATCAATAAAGAAATACATTTAAAAAAAATTTTTTTAAAGAATATCCTACCTTTGCCCATCTCTTTGACTGTGATTGGACTTGTAGATTGCCTAGTGGTCAAAATAGGCCCTCAGAAAGGCACACCTGTGCTACACTGGCCACTTTGTAGAGCAGCTCCAAAAGCAGTGCCTGTCACGAACCTGAGAGCGATCAGGATTCCTACATGGCACAGTTAATTGTTGACTATGATAACATATCTCATTATCAGTTTTTCTTTAATGAATTCCTTAATAGATGTCATTAGACATTAAGTGCTACATTGCTTCCTCTAAGGAGAACCATTTAAGGCAACTGCACACACAAATTCCATGCCCTGTATCAGCCATGAATACCATCAAACCACACTGTGGAATCACGTTCTCCTTAGTGATGAGCTCACCTTAGCTTCTTTGGCTTCTGAATATATACATGGGTGTGGTTTTCTGGTTTTTGTTGTTGTTTTTTTTCATTTTTTGAAGGTAAAATTTGAAGCTACAAGTAGATGTTCATCCAAAAAATGGGCAGAAGACTGAATTCTAAGAAATCCTCTGGATCCCATAGGAAACACGTAGCTATGATGAGAAATGGATAAACAATCTCAGGTTTTCAGCACCTGTGTGGGGAATTAAACTCACAATTTCCATGTTAATGACACCTTCTCATTGAATTTTCTGCGTGCCAAACTGAAAGCACATGCCCTGAAAGTGGAGTTTCACTCCATAGAGCTGTCTGATTGAGTGAGTGTGTATGAGATTGTACCTATCAAAACTGATTCTGGAAGCTCACTTAGAACTAGAATCTGGTGGGAAGGGGGAGTGAGGGGCTTTTACCATGTAGATCTATCACTGTTTTCTTGATATCATTACTGCCATTAGTAGTTGGTCATTCATTAACACTAAGCATTAATTATTAAGGTTAAGAGCTGTATTGAGCACCAGCAGCCTGCTCTCTGCTGTGTACCACATGGGCCATTCTAGAAGATCATCAGGTTAGTGGACAACAAGCTAAATGTGAAGGCAGATATAGACCAGGCAGCAAGGAGCAGCCCTGTTGCCCTGTCGGGGAGGGTCTTGTTATAGGGGCAAACCTCTGGCCTCCAGACAGCCTTGCGGAAGGAGACAGTACAGCACAGCCCCCATGAAGAAAGCGAAAGTGCACATTATCTGTAGGAGAAATGCAGGAGTCAAATTTGCTCCTCCAGGTTGTAGGCCCCAAAGACGGGCAGCATCGGCATCAGCATCACCTGGGAACTTAGTAAAATGCAGAGTCCCCAGCCCCACTGCTGACCTGCTGAGTAAGTCTGAATTTTTGCATAATCCTAATATGATGGAAATACACATTAAAATTTGTGGAACACTGCTCTAGATTATAGTGATTCTCCAGCTTTGCTCCACATTAGAGTCTTTTCAAGAGGTTGGAAAAATATCAATGCCTAGGCCTCACCCCAGACTGATAAAATCAGTATCTTGGAGACTGGGGCTAGGCATTGGCATGTTTTCAAAAGCCCCAAGTGATTTCAGTGGGCAGTCAAATTTGAGAACCTCTAATCAATAAGACAATGACACTAGATTGACTTAAATTCCTTTGAGAACTCATAATCCTTGGAGTAAATCAGAGACCACCGTATGCATACAGGTGACTTGCACCAACCTGGATACCTCCCTTTGACAATCCTACCCACCCCTCTCAATGCCCACATCCATCCTTCCCTAGAGCCCCCAACCAACCAAGAATTCTTGGCTGAACTTTCATGGCCCAGCATTCTCCTGCCACCTTCCTGAAGGTCACTCCTGGCTTTTGTTGCTTGTTTTCACCTCTAGATGAGATCACCTGTCTCACATTCCTCTGCTCATGGGCTGATGGGCTGGCTGTCTCTGTTATTTTCATGGTTTTGGTTATTTGATGGAGGTAGAGGGACTGGGTGGTGGGAGAGAGAAGGGAGCCTTGGTCTCCATTCTTATGTACTCTAACAGAGGCCACTAAAGATGAGGGCCTCACCAGTCTTTTGCATTTAGGGAAGCCTCTAGTTCTTATCTCTAACAGGATGGTGCTAATACCCACCATACACTTTGTTTATTAAATTCTAAAATACTTAACACACTGCTTCATATTTCCTTCTGCTTCTTACTATGTGATCAGGCCAGAAAGGATACCGTTGTCATGGAGGTCAATGGGTAAGGTCAGAGCCAATCTCATAGGAAGGCAGAGTATGTAGAAACTGTGGATTGTGACATTCTCCCTACCTTTGAGAGAGACTGTTAGTTGCCCCCCAACCAAGTCTTCTCTCCCTTCTTTCATTGTAATATAATTTCTCTGCTGGTCACTTTGCTGCTAAGAATAAGGACTATATTTCCCAGTCTTCATTGCATGTGACTAGGCTTTCGAGTCACTTTCTGGGAACCATCCTTAAGAGACAGCTTGTGTGTGCTGTTGTGCCCCTTCTTCCCTCTTCCTTCCATCATCCTGCTGCTTGGGATATAGGTGCAGCCATCTTGGGCCATGAAGTGGGGGACCATCCCTTAGGGATACTGGAATAGTGAGTTGGAAAAGACTAGATGCTTGAAGTGCAATGTCTTAGGCCACTTCCAGTTGGACTTGATGTGAGCATGAAAGGAACTTGCATTTGTTGAAGTCACAATCATTTGGGCCTGTCTGACACTTCTCAACTGAAGTACCACCTAATGTTCCACATTGCACTTCTGAAGAGTTACTTCTTTGGATGTTAAAGACTTGTATTGCTCATCAGGAATGATCTGATAAAATGCAGATTCCACAGAATGGGCTCCTAGCATAAGCTTTACAAGCAACATTCTTTGCAGGTTGTTGTCCAACTCTGGAAGATGTGCAGACAGCACTGAAGCGGCTGAAAGGCAAGGTGGGGGAGTTGATGAAAATCTACCCTTTCATCATGCTGCCAACTGCCCTTTTGGGGCAAGTTGTCCTGGGCCCATAAGGACATGCGCTGATTACCTTGGCTGCTGTACCTAATTTTTGTTTCAATTTTTTATTACGAAAATTTACAAACACGTGGGAAAGTTGAAAAAAGGTTTACAGTGAACACTCACCACCTACATTCAGCTGTTAACATTGGAACACACTTGCTTTATCAGTCTGCCCATCTATTCATCTCTCTGCCCATCCATCAATCCTCCTTTTTAAAATCGTATTTCTAAGTACATTGCAAGCATCATTTCCCCTTGAACACTTCCCCACTACCTAATTTTTTTTATTTTTACTTACAACTTCTCTGTTTCCGTTCAAGCCCATTTCCATGTATGAAAGGAGAATTATGGCCTAGAGATCTGCATAGGGTTTCTCTGGCCCCTTCCAGCACCTGAAAGTACTGGGCAGTTAGTGAAAGTGGCTATAAAGTCAGAGAAGTCCGTCTGGAGAGTTCATGCTTCCTCATTCTTCCTCTTACCTTTGCTCTAATATTGTTCTCTAGACCTCTTTAACCTCTGTAGGTCTTCCCCTCGCCTGACTCCTGCCATTTACTCTCATGACTTACTGAGGTCTAACGGCCATTCCTCGTTAGCCATTCCTTGTTCTCCATCCTCTTCACCTACATCCTCCTCATGCACTCTGCAGTGAAGCCTGCCCTTCTTTGTCCTATCCTGAGGGCATCTGGCCAGTTGTTCTGTACCTGTCAGGTCCTACTCTTGTCACCCTAGAACAGCATTTCAAAGCTCATGATTTGCTCCTTGCTTCCTGTCTTAGTGCTGCCTATGGTTGCAATTCAGGCCTCACCAAAGCCTCAGGCTCCTGAGAATCCCCCTTTCCAGCCACTGGAAACCCCAGAATATCAGACTTCCTGGAACAGAAGAGGGAATGGAGAATTCAGTATTCGTTCTCTGAGTCTTCTAGTAATGAGACAACACATAGAGGAATTTGTTTGATAAATGCTTCTGGTGGTGGAGAACTGACCGTGTACCAGGAATCACCTAAGCACTTGGTGTGCATGCGTAGTTCCTCATTTACCCCTCCAGTAACAGGTGAAGGTGGGTACTTTTGTTTCTCTTCCTTTTACAAGTGAGGAAACAGAGGCACCGGGAAGATGAGTAACTGGCACAGCTAATGAAAGTCTTCTAGAGGTACTTTTTCAACCAGGGATGCTCAGGCTGGAAAGAACTATTTTTTTGGAAGGGGGCGGAATTTGGACGTAATGCTTTGTAGAGCCACAATTATGTTTATATTTTCATGTTTCTGGGTTTGTGTCTCAAAGCATTGTGTTTCAAATGGGGATCTTCAGGGTTCATGAACATCGTTGTGTTTTACTACCTTTTCTTCTAAAGGGCTCTGTGCATTCCTTCAGCCTGAAAAACCCTGGCTCGGCGGCCCGGACTGGGGTCTGTCCTCCAGTCTGCCCTCTCCTGATGGTCATGGCCCCAGACTACAGTCCAGGCCATGGCGTTGCTCTGTCCCAGAAACCTTGCTTCACAGAGCATTTGGAGTAATGTTCTTATTTAGCTCACCTGTGCTTTGGGCTAGATGTGGAGTCAAAACCATGACTTCCTGGTTCATAGGTCAATGTTCAACCACTGAGCCATGCGGGCCAGGCCAAAAATAAAAAGGAGAACAGGGCTGGAGAAGAGAGAGGTGGTTCTCCAGGCCAGGAAAAAGCCTAGCCAAGGTCCAGAGGCAAGAGTCCACCAGAGCATTTGGGAACAGGGGGAGGTTTGTCACCTGGGGTGGCAAGACTGAGCAAGGTAGTGGCTGGAGTAAGGTACGTGGACAGCTTTTCTATAGAGCCTTGAATGCCAAGCTAGGGAGGTTGGAGGAGGCTATAGGCAGCAGGAGCCAGAGAAGGAACAGAGGAGAAGGAGCCCACTAGGGTTCCAGCTTCATTGAAACCTCAGGTGCCTGGCAGACACAGTCAAGGTAGCTTCTGAGATGAGAAGGAGTGAGACGGGGTGGCTGGGGCAGCTCTTGCAGTCCTAAGCCCTCCTGCCCAGCCTCCCAGGGGAGTGACGTGGAAGAAGAGGCCTTCTGGTTCTGTCCCTTTGCCACAGGAAGGAAAACACTAAAGCTGAAGATGGCTCAGCTCTCAGACCCTAATATCGTTTTTAGCCCTTTTTCTTCTGAGAGAAAATGGTCTAATTCTGCTTCTTGAGCTGCCCTTTGCTTCAGTGCAGCATGAGCGGGAGAAAGGGAAAATAACTATTAACTCAGAGAATTGAAATCAGAGAAATGCGGTGAATGGGTCTGTGTTTCTCACAGGCATTGGAGCCCTCTCCGCACTGTGCTTGCCCGGGCTCAGAGATCAAGGGCAGCTGGGCCCCCTGATCTAGTGGCCATGCCAGCCCTCCTGGGCATGTTCTCATCCAGCCCTGCCTGCCCCTCTGAAGATGAGGGCCCCCACTCCTGCCCCAACCTCTGCATCTCCCCAATATGTCCCTGCCTTTATGTGCTCACCTTTCAGGGAAGCTGAGTTAAACCAACAGATTAGTGACTGTCGGTGACGGTGGAGGGACATGCCAGGAAAGCAAACTTTTCCATGGGGACAGAGAAGATAAGGAGAGAGGGAGTGAGGTCAGGGACTGAGCTGGTCCCTAACCTCTTGGTGTGACCGAGTCTCAGCACAGCTGGGACATTAGCAGCCAGCATTTGCGGCACAATAATAATTCTTCAGATCAAAGCAGCTCCGTCTTTAGACAATTATAGTAAAATTGAAGCCCTCCTCTAAAAGAAACACATGCTCTTGTTGTACTCCCCCTCCCCCTTCTTATTTTATTCTTTATGAACAAATTGGTTTTCAGGGCTATAGAAAGAATCGATTGGAAGCTTAAATTCTCACTGTCTGCCCAGGGGTGGATTCGCTGGGGTGGACATGGAACATCTGAAAGCTGATTTTTTTAAAATTGACATCCAAGAATAAAAGAGAGAATAGTAGGAGATGCTGATCAGGAATGAATAAAGTCTCCTTTTAAGCTGAAATAACCCCCTCCCCCATCTTCCTCTAGAAAAGCCGGACTGTAATTGCTTGCAATCACTCGGCACAAATTGTCTGCTCCTATTTGCTTTTTAATTTTGTATAATCTGGTCCATTTCGCTCTCTCTGCCTTTGAGCTTAACCTCTCTCTCTTTCTCGCTCTCTTTCTCTTATTTCTTCTCTCTTACTCTCTCTCTCATTAATTCTCCAGGGCTGTTCAAAAAATTAGTAATAATTCCCACTGATATTTGATGGCTTTTACCAAGCAAAGGCACTCAGGGAAAAGAAAAAATACACACACACACACACACACACACACAATGGAATGAATCTGAGCTGCATCTGCTTAAATGTTCATTTCTGCATCCAGAGTATTGTTTATTTCAATGCATTCATACTGTTTCTTAAGGCATGGCAGACATTTTAGTAAATAAATAGACTCACCCCAAACTGAGCAAAGAAAAACCTGAACAGAAGAGGTGATTTCTCAGAGTAACTGCGTGATTTTCTCCTGTTTTTAAGGTTTATATTTGCTGGCCCCGACACGTCCCCATTTGCTCTTGCTCTAAGGGACATGCCTTCTGTTGAGCATGCTGCAACATCCAGCCTGCCGCCTGCCCCAACCTGTGCTTGTCCCTGTCCTTCTGTCTGTGTTTTACTTACATAGGGGCCAACACATCTGGAAGGAGACACATCAGTTGGTACTGCTTACTTTCCAACTCTATAAAAGGTGATATGGAGGTGAGGGGGCATTTAGATGGAGACATCCACAGTACAAATCCTCATTGGCAGGGAAAACAAAAACAAAAACAAGGAAAAGAGGTGGGTGTGAAGAGAAAGCAAACAAAAAAAAAGGCACAGCCCTGGCTGTTTTGACTTGGTGGTTAGAGTGTTGGCCCTTGCATTGAAGGGTTGTGGTTTTGATTCCAGTCAAGGGCATGTGCCTCGGTTGCAGGCTCAATCCTAGGCCTCATCAGGGTATGTGCGGGAGGCAACCAATGGATGTGTCTCTCTCACATCGATGCTTCTTTCCCCCCCCCCCACCCCAATTCCACTCTCTCTAAAAATCAAAGGGAAAAAATATCCTCAGGTGAGGATTTAAAAAAAGAAAAGGGAAGCACAGGCGCTTCTGGAAGCTATGGATGCAGCTCAGACTCAAGTATCTGCTTTCTCTCGGCACTGTCCGCCCTGGTCTTCTGAAGCAGAAACTAGATGTCTGAGAAAGAAAGGAGGGGAAGAACGCCAGTCCGGCAGCACAGCTGAGTCCTTGCTGTCTATCCTACCTCTGATCCTTACTGCGGGCCTGTTTACAGAATCCTTAACTTCTTGGTACTTCGTTTCCTTTTCTGCATAATTGGGGTGACAAGATAGCCTTCCTTATGGGGTTGCTTACAGGAAATAACACCTGGAAGTGCATGGCAGGTACTTGACATGTTTTAAGTGCTCAGTAAATATTAACTACGATTATTATTTCAGCTTAATCGCAAATGATTTAAGATATCAGTCAGGATTCACAGGGAAGCAGACATTAGCCATGGTATGGAATAAGGAATTTATTATAGGCGACAGGCCTTGTGCAGATATGGAAGGAGGTGGAGAAGTAAGATCTGGAAGGAGATTTGGAGAAACAGAAAAGTTCCTGGCCCAATGGTTTCATTGGAGAATTCTACCAAATGTTTAATGAATTACCACCAATTCTACACAGTTTCACCCAGGAGGAAGAAGAAAAGGAAACCCTTCCCAGTGTGTATTATGAAGTTACTATTACCCTGATACCAAGACCAGACTAAGACAGTACTGGGAAAACTACAGACCAGTATCCTCATGAACATAGAAGCAAAATATTTAAACAAAATTTTAGTGAATATAATTCAGAAATATATAAAAAGAGTTATATACTATGACCACGCAGGGTTAAGTAGCCAGGAGTGCAAAGTCGGTCAGATATTCAGAAATCAAACAATATAACCCACCATATAAATGGGCTAAAAAAGAATAATCCCATGATAAAGAGGAAACAATGACAAAATTAAATACCCATTCATGATAAAAACTGAACACACACTAAACATGCAAAAAAATCAATTGTATTTCTATATATTAGCAATAAATACATGAAAATCAAAATTAAAAATAACTTTTATACTAGCTATAGAAAGAATGCTTAGGTGTAAATATAGATATAGCATGGGTATGTTGAAAACTACAAAATGCCAATGAGAGAAATCAAAGAAGATCTAAACAAATGGAGAGAAGTAACTATGTTCATAGTTTTTAAAACAACATAGTAAAGATGTCAAGTCTCCTTAGAAATATAGAATCAATGTAATTCCTATGGAAATCCCAGCAAGATTTTTTATAAATATAGGCTAGAATATTTACAAATTTACATGGAAATTCAAAGGAACTAGAATACAGAATAACTAAAACTGTTTTGAAAAAGAGAAGTGGGAGGAAATCAACCTGCCCAATTTTAAAGACTTCTTATATGGCTACTGGAGTCAATGCTGTGTGGTATTGTCATACAGATCAATGGAGAAGAATAGAGAACCAGAAATAGGCCCTCACAAAATATGTCCAAATGATTTTTGACAAAGATATAAAAGCAATTCAATGGAGGAAAGATAGCCTTGCAGCAAATGTTGCTGGTACAATTGGATATCCATGGACAAACAGAAATGCGCTTCAATCTACTAGTAAATTCACACAATTTACAAAAAGTAACTCAAAGTAGATCACAGAGTTAATTGTAAATCATAAAACTTTTAGGAAAAAATAGGAGAAAACCTTCAGAATCTAGGGCTATGCAAAGATTTCATAGATGTGACCTCAAAGCCCAAGCCATCTAAGGAATACTTGATAAATTGGTTCAACAAAATTAAAATGTTTGCTCTGTGAAAGGTCTATCTAGGAGAAATAAAAGACAAGTTACAGACTGGGAGAAAATATTTGCAAAGCACATATCCAACAGAGGACTAAGTTTCTAGACAATATAAGAACTCTTAAAACTCAACAGTAAGAAAAGTAAGCAATTCAAGTAGAAAATGGGTGAATGACATGAAGAGACATTTACCATAGATGATATGCACATGACAAGTGAGTACATGGATAGATGTTCGATATCATTAGCAATTTGGGAAATACGAGTTAAAACCATAATGAGATATCATCACATACCTATTAGATTGGGTAAAGTAAAAAATAGTGACAACACTAAATGCTGGCAATGATGCAGAGAAATCCAGTCACTCATACATTGCTGGCAACAGTATAAAATGATACAACTGCTCTAGAAGAGAGTTGGTAAAACTAAACATGTAGTTGTACAACCCAGCAGTTGTACTCTGGAACATGTATTTCAGAGAAATGAAAACTTATGTCAATCTCTACATGATTGACTATAACAACTTTATTTTTTAATAGCAAAAAACTGAAAGGAAGCCAGATGTCCTTCAGTGGGTAAATGGTTAGATAGCTGTGGTGTGTCCATACCATGAAGTTCTACCCAGCAATAAAAAAGAACACCCTGAACCAATCACCAGAGAATTATGCTGAGTGAAAAAAGCCAAATCCAAAATATAAAATACTTTATGATTTTATTTACATAGCATTATTGAATTCACAAAATTATAGAAAAATAGAATAGTAGTTTCCACAGATTAAGTAGTGAGTGGGGATGGGAGGAAAGTGGGCGTGGCTATAAAAAGGGCAGCAGGAGAGTTCCTTGTGGTGATAGAAATGTGTATCTTGACTACATCATTATCAATATCCTGGTTGATATTATATTATCATGTACTGTCATTTTAGATGATGGTATCATTGAAGGAATCTAGGTAAAGGGTGCATGCATTCTCTCTATTATTTTTGTTCAACTGCATGTGAACTGATGATTATCTCAAAAAAACAGTTTAATTAAAAAAAAACACCAGAGGCTCAATGTATTCAGACACTCCACAAGCTTTCCCACATTTAAAGTAAAATTAACTTTTTGTGGTTTTTCTGGTCTTGTTTGGGGGAATTAACTTGATATATCTCAAATGTGTGTTCATTCTTTCATTTCTCCTAGCTTACTGGTACCCATCAACAGGTACATAAGTGTGATAGAAAGAGTGTAAATGTTACTAAAGCCCATGGATGAGTTTGTTTATTAGCTGCAGTAATTAGGCAAATGAACTTCCTAATAAGCAAATCAGTTAGAACAGTGTAGATTGGGATATTTATTCTCCTTGTCATTGTAGGCAGGTTTCTGTTGCTACTAATATAAACCTTTATTGACACTTTTAAATTATGTTGGTTGCTTAATTGTTTAAAGCAGGGAAAAGAGAGTTTACAGAGCACACTGTAGAAAATCACTTAAATCGATTTTAACAAAGAGGGGGAAATAACGTACAAAAGCATACAAAAATGAGATAAAGACTGTGGGTGAGGAGTAGGGGGAGGTAACGGGAATTAGGGAGAGGGAGGTGACTTAAGGCTAAAACCAAGAGTCAGAGAGAAGCTCAAAGCTCAGGTAAAAGAATCCTTCTTGGATTCCTTAGCTAGCAGGTAAGCACTGCGGGGCTGAAAAACGTATATATCTACGAGGAAAAGAGAAAAAGGAAATGGAGAAGTAACAAGAAAGAAAAGGGATTCAGAAAGAGGGAGAGAGGTTTCTTTAAGGACAGAATGGTTTAGTTGCCTAAAGAGGGGACAGAAAAGTGACCAGTGACCGTGATCACCAGAATAGTCACAGGGATGTGATGACACAGGCCAGAATGGTTCAGGCACTTTTCTGTGAAACCCATAGAAAGTAACAGGAAAACCTTTTCAACAACTGAGCGGCATGCCCCCTTCTTTAGCTGGTGTCAGAGTCTTCCCAGGAGGAGCTGGGATGGAGGGAAAATACAGCCCACCTGACTCATCTCCTCTGAGCTAGGCTGTGTGCTAAGAATTTCCCGCTTTATCTCGTGTAGACATCACCATGGAGCAGATATTACTCTCTCATTTTATAGGTGACTGAATGCGGTTCAGAGAGGTTAAGTAGATTGCCCAGGGTCATTCTGCTAATAAGTAGCAGATCCACATGGAAGGAAACTTTCCAGCTCCCACAATGCAATCAAAGCCAGGTGCTGCAGGGCTGCCACTGGTGGGGGAACGTCCCCTGAAAGGAAAGGCCAGGCCTCATTGTCTCCATCCCTGAGCTCAGGATTTCCACTCCCACTGGCATTTCTCATTACCTCTGACCCACTGAGCTGGTTTTAAGGGAGCTGCTACCCCAAGGAAGAAAACTGTCAGTGTCTTCAATAAAAATCCCACTGTATTAGTTGTAGAGAGTAGGTGCAGGGAAGGGAGATTTGTGGGTCTTCCAGTCTGCTCAGAAGCAGGAGGTTCAGCCCCCTCCATTTGTGGTAGTCCCCCCTCCATTTCTAACCTAAAGCAATCAGTGGAGTCCCTTCCTCTCTAGTCTGTCTGATCCTAGAGCAGAGGAT
This sequence comes from Corynorhinus townsendii, assembly GCA_026230045.1. Lineage (NCBI taxonomy): Eukaryota > Metazoa > Chordata > Mammalia > Chiroptera > Vespertilionidae > Corynorhinus > Corynorhinus townsendii. The sequence goes on from JAPDVU010000011.1 coordinate 16,415,985, forward strand.
CCTTCACCATGCTGAAGGGAACTTATGGGCAACCTTCTGAGTGACCATTCAAGCACTTTTGCCTGAAAGGTAATTGCAGTTTCATTAAAAAAAACAGAGGCTCAATATATTCAGTGACTCCACAATCTTTGTCACCTTAAGTCACCTCCCTCGCCCTAATCCCAGTTACCTCCTCCTGCTCCTCACTTAAAGGAGTGGTAGGTGGAGAATTATCACGACTTGAAGTGTATGCATTTGAGCCAGGCCGACTGATTGGGCATCAACCTATGAACACATGCCCAGTTGTGGGCTCACTCCTCAATGGGGGCGTGCAGGAGGCAGTCAATCAGTGATTCTTTCTCATCACTGATGTTTCTATCTCTCTCTCCCTCTACCTTCCTCTCTGACATCAATAAAAATATATATATATATTTTAAAAGTGTATGCATTTGATTTTCAGTAGTTGATGCTTAGTAATTCTTTGTTAAATAAATAAATGACCAACAGCAGCTTGATTCAATCTTCCCATCCAGATCGAAAGTGGAATGACATCTGGCTCCCACTTGCTAAGCCTTGGAGCAGCTCTTCATTCATTTTGAAGTTGTAATTTTCATTTTGATGTCAAGGCAACTACTTTTAGAACCTGAATAGAAGAGATGAAAGGCTGTGACTTTTTTAGTAGAACCTGCTTTCCACCGTTACTAGCTGTGGTCTTTTCTGCCAGAACACAGAATGGGGCAAAAGTAGGTTTACAGTTGTTCGTATGGAAAATAGTACAGTAGTTAACAAATAATAATACAAGAATAAATTTTGTTTTACATACAATTATAAACCTACTTTTGCTCCACTCTTTGTTGTCCTATTTTCACTTTTTAGCGGTAAGTGTTCTGCACCAGGAAGGAACATTTTCCAAGGAGATCCCTTGTCTTGGATGTTTTCTAAGATGTAGCCCCTGTGACACTCGGTTTGTCTTTCTCTTTTTGCTTTGTGTCATATGGAAGGTGGCCTGTGGCACCACATGGGCTCTCCTGTGCTGCAAGAGAGGAAGGAAGGGAGGGAGGGAGGGAGGGAGGGAGGGAGGGAGGGAGGGAAGGAATCAATCTCTTCAATTTGGAAATTAATTTTAGTCTCTAGCTACTTTAAGAACTTGAAAAATTGAGCAAGCTCTTTCTTCCCCCTTTTCTTTCTAGGGACTTGAAAAGGAAAACGAGCAACAAGTATAAAGTGCCCCCGTGCCATAGCCCTGCCCTGTTCTCAGGGAAATGAACATACGGAAGGCTGCGGGACATCCTAGCAAAAGAAGAGAAAGACTCCTGACTTGGAAAGAACGCTGCCTATCGCTTCCCCCGTAAGAGGGAGTGCGCCTCCAGCACCCCGGTGTTGTCTGGACTGTTCGAAGACAGCAGTACAGTTTCCTGGGCTGGAGGAGTCTGACTAGCAGTTTTGTCCAGGTAAGTGATGCTCTTACTTCAGTTTCTAAGAAACATGAAGAATAAAAATGAAGCAGTGCACTATGGTTCATGAAGGAGCTCCTACCACCTGGGGGCCCCTGCCAACCAAGGTCAAAGGATTTCTCCAATTGATGCCCTCACGTCTCCCCACATCAAACAGATCTCTGTAAAAATGAATTGGTACCTACTTCTTAACCAACAAACATTGGAGGGGGAAATGCAATATTAAAAAAAGAAATTTACATGTGTATTTTCTCCTGACACAGTTTTAAAAGCTATTTACAGCTGATTTACAATGCTCATAGTATTCAGTTTTTCATTTGAAATTCTAATAAGTCCTTTGAATGGGTTGGAGCTTGTTAGAAAGTTAAGGGAATGAAATGTCTTCGTTGAATTGTCAGGTTATACTGGCTTCTTTATGGACGTCCTAGGTCTCTCTTCAGAGACACCTTTCTTTCCGTGGAATGTGGTGGAGTTGATTTGGACAACAAAAACAAATATGGAGCGGGAAGAATCACTGCGTAGAACCATCATGTGTGTGCACTTCTGTAGCCAGCCGGGTCTGGATTTTCTACCCACTCATTTGCATGTTCCTTTGATGCGTGAATGAATTGGAAGATTTATCTTTTCCATTCTCCTGAGAAATTCTCCCCAAAGAGTACAGTTGCCAAGTTTTCTGCCAAGTGTTTGGGCTTCTCAGATCAGAGGTGCTATTTTTGTGGCCTAACGCACTCACCTCTGTCCCCAAAGCAAATGTTAGCTGATACAAAAGCCAGACCGTGTGGATCTTGTTTCCTGTCATGAGGCCATGCTCTAATTTTATGAGCTACCCCATCTGTGATGGACACCAAACAATGCATAATGGTTTTAAAAAGACAGGTCGGAATTTGTAATGATAAGCAACCATTTGAAAATCATTTTAAAAAAATAAGGGGCATGTTCTGGGCATAAAAGGTCTAATTATCATTTGGTCTGACCTTGGCAAAGATAAATCAAGGCCCAGGTTAGTTTTTTTATAGCAGTTTTTTTAACTGCCTTATGCTTTATATCCTATCTTCTCCAACATTGTTATCATAAATGATAGAAAAGTCTTGAATATTTGCATAACATTATAGGAGATTTGTGGCTGAAAGGATAGGATGTTACTTTTGCAAACCAGATATATCTTTTCTCATGTGTTTGTAGTCACTTCTCAGGTACAACCCCCACCTTTTGGTGGAGGGAGTGACATTCCTTGGGAAAGGAAGCAGTAATTGTGAAGCTTTGAGTGGGATGAGGTATGAATAGGAAGAGAAGGAATTGAGAAATGTGTAAATTGCTCTTTTGAGAAATTTGGCTGTGAGAGTGAAGAGGAAGAATAATTGGTAACTAACCTGAGTAAAATTTCTGGAGAAACTGCTGAATTTGTTAGGTCTAATGTTCCCTTTACTGTTTTCAGGAATTCAAATAACATATATGAAATCCTCCTGAGGTATTTATTCCCTTTGGATTGCTATCAGGTTCAAAACTCCTACTAGCTTTATTAAGTCTGCTGAGTTTGCTTCAAAGAACCCCCAGTCTTCATGTCATCTGTAAAAAGCATTCTGGTTGAATAAGGGTTTTTCTCTCTAAAACAGAAGTAGCAGATATCCGAGATAGCAGCAAAGGCATGGTAGCATAATGTAGTCTCTAGGATGTTCCTGGTTTCTGTTGTTATCTTATAAACCACCCCAAAATGCAATTAGGTAAGATAACGATTTGATTGTACTCATGGATTCTATAGGTCAAGAATTTGGATAGGGCTCAGTACCGTGATGGGCACCAAACAATGGTTAATTGAGAATAGATTCTTAGACACGTTGGATTCAACTGTTGCCTCTTCATATGACAATGTTTCCGGCACCAGAAGTTGGAAACATGTTTTACTTAACTGGGATTTCCTGTGTGCCTTAGACTTTTTAGTGTCCTCTGCCAGCAAGAAGAGTTCATTATATTTTTAATGTGATTAAACAATTAGAACAAAATGGTGATTTTTACATACAGACATTGATGAAAGATGTGTTTTTAAAGTAGTAAATTAAAATCTCATTAATATTTCAGTGAGGATATTTTGTTCTTCTCTGTTTCATCTCTATTTTTGACCTATGGCTTAGAGTTCACAGCATGAAGGAGATGGTGAAATCTGTTCACCATAAAATGTTAATTATAAGTAAATTACAGCACAAACGTTCAATCAGACACATTAACTCGACATAAAGTGAATTATTGTAGCAGAAAATTTTGAAATGTGACTGAATTTTGTAATCTTCAGTTTTCTTTTTCTACCACTTACACCAACCCGGAATCCCATGGGTTTATCCCAGGAATTTTATCTGAGCCCTTTATGTAGTTTTGAGCTTAATCTACTCACTGTGTTTTGAAAGTTAAATACAGTGTGCATACCCCATCTCTCCAAATGCTTCTGAAATTGCACATAGCTCTGTCTGCCCCATGGCAACTTGAATGAAAGCTTTGGTGTTTTTCAAGCAGATAGTTGGACTTTCAAAATGAAGGTGTTGGATTTGTCATATGAAACATTCTCTCCTACAATATAAAAAGTCCTTCCATATAAGATATAGATTAGTGTTTAATTGTCATTTTTATGTATCATAATTTATATTGAAAATGCTTAAAATATCCAGACTGCATGTGGCTCATTCTGTCAACTATGTTAATTGTTCATTAATAGCAAAAATAGTGGTGCTTCCTTGAATAAGAATGCTTCTATATATTTGTTTTGTAATTAGATATGGGCATGCTGCTTATTATTAACAGGCTATTGAATGCAGTGACTAGATGCCATGGACATAAAAGAACCCACCGATTTTGCAAAATATTGAGCTGGGGAATTTTTTATTACTTGGTGCAAAACTAACTCAATTCAAATAACAAGTCGTCTAAAGGAATTGCCTGGCATGGGTTCTTGACAACTAGCTGGCCCTCTGGTCTAAAGTATTTTGTGATGGTTCTGATTTGTCTCCTACCTAGCAAGGTCTAGTATATCCCTGGTGAATCTAAAATATTTATATTGAAAATTTGGGTCACATTCTGAAGGATCCCCATGTTAGTTCCATAAGTTAAAAGCTGTGGACTCTCTTCTGGTCTCATCTCACCCACTGTGGCAATATTACACCCAGGTATCCATTCTGTGACCTCGCGAGACTCTGTGACATGTGTTGTTGTCTACCAATGTCTGGCTTCTGTATTAAGGATCAGTGTTTCCATTAGTTGAAGGACGAGTCTTTGCTTTGTTCTCTCAGATAAGCCGTTCCATTTAATACCCATGAAACTCAACAGAAGGCTGAAGTAGCCAAGAAAAAATAGAAACGCTTTATAGAATTCATTAATAAGGAAGATGCACAAATTGGAATCAAGTACTATTAAGAGAAAGAGACTCCTATTATAAGAGGGATAGGAGAAAGAATTTTCAATTTGCTAATGGCAGAAGCTGTTAATCTGCAAATGTATGCAGTCATTGGTGAGTCCTCCTCTGACATGCTCAGAAAACTTTGAGGATTAAAATATCTGAGAGAGCCAGAATTAGGGATCTGGTACCATTAAGAGAAAAGGATCATCAGCTTCCTAAGAGGCTAGATCTTCTAAAGAAAATAGAATAAACAATGTAGTAAAGCTAAATGACAGCTACTTTCATTTGAAACCATAGGCAAAAATATTTTTTATAAAAGATGATGTGATGCTTCCATTATAATTTTCTTCCCCTTTCTTTATGCCTCAAGTTTCCATTCTGGTCTCTTAGCATCTTTCAGCAAATATTTTCCTTTTCTATTGTTGAAAATCACAAACATATTCACAACAAAATGTTAGAAGCCTATATATTTTTTCTTGTATAGAATGACTCTTGTTTTTACCCCCCAAAAAATGTACATGTTAACTTTATAAAATTAAGAACAGTAAACTACAAAGAGGAAAGCAGAATTTCACTAAATACTCGCCTCTCAAAAATTGTCATCTTTCATATTTTGTGACTATGTTCCCACGCATTCATTTAATATGTGTAGATAAAAGAAAAGAGAGAAGGGAAAGAGGCAGAGACAAAGAAAGAGAATGAAAGGCTCAAAGAGACAGAAAAACTGAGATTTAAAGAAAAGGATTATGTATGAAAAAGGTAAGAAGTATTAAATGTAATGTTACTCAAATTCATTATATGAAAATTTAACCCAAAAATTATATAGGTGAAGCTGAGGGTATTTCTGATTCTTAGAAAATAATGTTGCTGTTTTTAATTAGAATACAGTTCTTAAATGATATATCTCTGATTTAAGGAAAAAAGATTAGGAAACATTTTTGTTTAGATCCAGTACTCTTTTTTGACTTCATGTTTCTATATTATATTGGTTGACTCCCTGCTTAAAATATGAGGAAAATTAATACACAGCTACTCAATTTCCTTTGCACACCTAATATTTGTTGGTCATTGCTTTACTCTGACATAGCTTATAACATTTGTTATCTTGTTTTGAAATCATAAATAATGCATTTACATTGTCATATCTTTATACTTCTATATTTGAAAAACAATTCAGTGCTCAACTCAAATTTTTAGAACATGTTCCCCATTCTTGTATTTTTAAATTTCGATTTCTCTTTTAGTTGAATATGTTTATTTGTAGACTTATCAAAGGTTTTTAAATGTCTATGTTTATGCATGCTTAAGGATGTCTATTGCCTTTATACTCAAGGTGCAGTGTGAAAGTGCAAAAAAAAAAAAAAACAAACAAAAAAAACACCACAAGCAAAAAAAATGGATAATTGAAAGGATACTTTAGCTGGCTATAAAATTTTCAGGTTATGGATTTTTCGTCAGAAATTTGTAGACCTTTGTTCATTGTCCTCTGGCACTGAGAATTGTCCTTTAACCACAAAGTTGTCATTTATATTTTGTTTGATTGGTATATGGGATCATGGATTCCATATTCTGAGTTCTTTCATGTTTGAGACTCTCTCACTGTTGTGATTATATCTGAACATCAACTTGACTGAATATGATATTCTACAGAGCATTCCATTTTCTTTAGAACTTTGTAAATATTGCTTTCTTGTCTTCTGGGATTAAGTGTTATGGAGTAGAATGAGGCTTACCTAATTTTTCTGTTTATAGAGAACTTAATTTTTGTACTTGAATAACTAATGAATTTCTTCTTTATTTTTTAAACTCTGCAACTAAACCAAGATATACACAGCATCGACTAATTTGTACCAGTTTTTCCTAGAATATACTGTGTCCTTTGGTTGATATATCTACTTCTTCATCTTTTAAGGCACATATTTTTCTTATATATCTGTTTTTTCTCCCATCTGTTGCAGTCCGTATCCAGGGACAATTGGTTATTCTTTCCCTATTATCTTTCTTATTTTTTCTCTTTTTCTTTTCATTCACTAAGATTATTTCATGGCTTTCCCCTATGCCACTAATTCTATTTTCAGTCTTGTCTATTCTTTTCTACCTGTGCTAAGTTACTTATTAGTTATATAATGATATTTTGATTTTCAATTTGTCTCCTAAGCTCCACAGTCTCTTTTTTTATGACATTATTTTTTGGAGGGAGGTTGTATTTTCTTCCAGGTGGGTTTTTCACCTCTCTTTTGCATGTCTTCTTTTTTAAATATCCTTTTTCTCTTTCTTAACATGTAATCTTTTGAGATCCTGGCTTAATGTGGGGAGGTCTCTTGTTAGATTCATTACCCTGGATGGGCTCTAAGCATATTGATATCTGTCCCACCTCACATGCAGCAAGGCTGTCAAAACCAAAATCCACATTTGTAGGTTTGGCAAATATCCTCATGACTGTGGGATAAAGATTGTCTCTCCTGTTCTCTTACCTTTCACAGTTCTGGTAGTCCCTTTAGTTTGACCAGCTCCTTGATCTCTCATTAGGTCCTCAATGTTTTAAAGATGTTTTTACTATTTTATCCAGCATATAAAGTTGTTTACAGTGGAAGGGTGTTTGCCATTATTGAAAGTGGAGGTCCCTTCATATTTTTAAAAAATTTGTTTATTCATTCGTCTTGTTCCTGCTTATTATGAGAAGCCCTATGGAGATCTTATCTTTGTGCTAATAGATGTTAGGTAAATTCTTCTTGACCGCCTCCTTAATCTGAGACCCATCTTTCCTCTCACAAAAGCCTCATGTATTCTATCCTGTTTATATATCCTGAGTGCTTTGTCTTAGAGAACCAAGGGTTCTGCTCCTTCTCCTGAGACTTTCTCCAATGTCCTTCATCAGGCTTGACTTCACCAAGTTGGTGATGTATCTTACTACCCTGTAGACCTACTTCTAAAATGTTGAACCCAGACAGATTTTCTAGTCCATGTCACTGATAAAACTCTGAGGTTTAATAGTGATAGGTAGAGGGCTTCTGTTCTTGAAATTACTTTCCTGACTCAACCCACCTTCAGTTTGTTTCTAAGTTGTGAGATATTCGGGGAAATTGCACATGTTTTCTCTATTTTTTTCTACCACTTGTACAGTTCAGGGTACAGTTGAAGCCAGCATTTAGGCACATCAAAATATTTTCCCCTCTTCCCCAACTGATTTTTTTTAAGTTCATCACTTGAAATTATACCATTTTCTTTGTTCGACTATTGCTGGTGAGCATCTTGCTGATTTTTCACTACTTCTTTTTCCTTTTATTGGATACTAGAGGCCCGGTACACGGATTTGTGCACTGGTGGGGTCCCTCAGCCTGACCAGCAGGGATCAGGCTGAAACTGGCCCTCCAACGTCCCCTGAGGGGTCCCGTATTGCGAGAGGGCAGTTCTTGGGTGACACAGTGGTTCCGGGTGTGTCACCCGAGAACCACAGCTGCCAGGTCACCACAGCTTGGCAGCTCCTGCATTGAGTGTCTGCCTCCTGGTGGTCAGTATGTGTCATAGCTACCAATTGGACGGTCACACAGTCAGATGGTCACTTAGGCTTTTATATATATATAAATTGGAGTAGGGAGATTCTATGATACAAATTCACTTCATCATCTTCCCCCAATCCAAGATTCTGCATATGAGAAGACACCAAGTGACCATATGTCTTCATTTGGGCCTCTCAGATATAAACCCTGAGACAAGTTAAGGTAGTTTATTTTATGGTGATCCAGGGAACTGGGAGAAATGTGGGGAAGCAAAGCAGGGAAGAAAAAATGCTAATAAAGACTATATTAGGAAGCAAGTTATCATTGTGGGCACCTGGAGCTTAATTTCACTGGCAAAACTCAGGAAAGAGTTTAGAAAACACAGTTCACCGTTACTCTGCCCAAGGGAGAAGGGAGCTTGTGTATTTACACACTAACTCCTGTTACTCATTGGTTGAGAACTGCTCTCAGGTGGTAATTCCCTCCCACTTCCTGCCTCCCTCATGCACAGGCAGTGTGGCAGGTGATCCAAGAAAGATCTCAATAATATGCAGGCTCTAGAAGCTGGAAATTGGGCTGCCATGCCCTAAAACGGTAAAATCCAAGGGAAGATGACCAGAACACACTGTGACTGTGAATTCCAGGATCTTGGGACTTTGGTAGAGCAAGACTGGGAGGAAGGAGGATCATCCCAGGGCTGCTCAAATATACCACTTGGGTGGTCTCTGCTTGACACAAAGTATAGATATTTGGCAGTGGTAATTAAGTTAAAATGAGGTCACCAGAATGGGCCCTAACCCAAGATGACTGGTGTCCTTATAAGAAAAGGAATTTGGACACAGACATGCGCAGAGGGACAAGAAGATGGCCAGCTACAAGTTAAGGGGAGAGGCCTCAGGGAAAACCAACCTGCTGGTGCCTTGACTTCAGACTTCTAGGCTCTAGAACTATGAAACGATAGATTTCCATTGCTTGAGCCCCTCAGTACATGGTCCCTTTGTTATGGAAGCCCTAGCAAATGAACACAGATGTCTTCCTCCTTTTTTAATCTCTCCTTCCCTTTTGCCTTCTTTTAGTTGACCTGTCCAGGCTCGCTGATACTTCTTTTTCTTGTACTCATCTTTAGAACACCTCCCACCCATCCTTCTTCAGTTTCCGGTGATGTATCTTCACTGAGGACTGTCACTTCTTTGTGGTGCCACCCAGGCCCCCGTCAATGGGAATTAGACCTGGAATCCTGTGAGGAGAGGAAACGGTGTGAATCATGTTGAGCAAGATTTCACTCACACAAGATGTTGCCTGCCATTACTTCCATTTGCTATGAAAAGCACACATGTTAGATAAATTTTCGTGCTTGTGTTTGCAGGGCACATCCATTTAGCATTTCTGCAGATATAACTTTGCTTAAGTCTCCCCACATTTCAAGTCATTGGTTTTTAAAGACCCTAAAACTCAGAGAGGTTAAGTAAAACTTGATCAAAATTATACAGCTGGCAAATGTCAGAGCTGGAATCTGAAGCAGGTGCCGAAGGCCAGTGACAGCTGCCCTGCCGTGTGGGCAAAGTCTCTCTCCTCTAAACAGCACTCTCATGATCTTGCTACTGGACGACATTATTACCTCTGGCTAGGTGTTTGCTCATGAAGCATTTTCACCCCAGCAAAGTTGGAAGCTCTGGGAAGTGGGTTCTAGGCTTTGAGTTCTGTTTACTTATGGTGTTTGAAAAACATTTGTTGATTGAATGGCTAAATGGACTGTTTTACCAGACAATTTGGCACTTTGCTTGACAATCAGCTTTCAAAGATATATGTAAAAAGTGACAGGACTCTCACAATGTTGATCTGGTCTTTCTAGACAAATGTTAGGAAAAGTCACATATAAAAATAACACCGTGGATTGATATTACATTACAACAATTATAATTATTATATCCTGTTTTTATATAGCTCTCTCCCTACCCCTCTAACCCCAACTAAGGGGCTCATAGTCATTTGTAAGCAGTAGGCCTTATCCTGCTATTAAATAGAAAATAAATTGCTTATATCTTGGAAGAGAATTAACTCTTTCAGGGCACTGGGGTACCATTTAGTAAATTAGTAATCCTCTAAATGGCACTCTAGATACATAAGATCCCCCATATAAACTGGAAAATGAGCGCGTTCCCAGTGCTTAAAAGAAATCAGGGCATGCCTAACAGAAATCAGACAGTAAGCTTAAAATATGTGTAATGTACTTAACTCTCTCCTCTAATAACTTTGTGTCCATTCTCACAGAAATCTGTTTGTGACTAAAGATGAATCTATTTGCTAAAAGCTGGCACTTCTGATCTTTTAATCTACTAACATGAGACCAATAAAGGGGAAAGGGGAAGATGAGAGAAAAGTAGAGTGGGGTGTTTATACACATGGATCAGAGGCAATTCGTTCAGCTAAACAGATTTTGAGAAACTGATCAATTTTTTTCAAAACTATTTGAAAGGCCGGCTTGATAGTTCCCTTAGGTCTCAAAAATGCCCATCTGTTACCAAAATAGTGGTTCGTGAGTTGGAATTAACCTCATGGAACTCCTTGAGGGCATTGGTAAGGTAGGTAGAGGTGCAAGCATGAATCAGCAGTAGCTTTAGAAATTCTAATCTCCATCAGTCAAAAATGAAGTTGAGGAAATTAACACAGACTCAGAGGTAATACAGACGTCTCATGGTAGGTGTAGAGAAACTGGTATTGAAGCAGCCCATTTTTTGAAAAGCATATCAACTGCAGCTTCTCTCTCTTGTTTTCACTTAATTTCTCTTAACTTCCCTCACATGCTGTCTTTCAGATATTGCTCTCCCAACATTAGGTACTGGTCACCTCATTTCATTGAAACATTATGGACTTCACTCATTAGCTCAAATCCCTTTTGGATGCACTTGCTCATTGGGTGTTGCGACAACTGAATTCTGATTGTAATTCAGTAACACATTATTGATTGTTGAGGCTTTTGGTTTACGTGCAATGAGATAGATTTGGGAACTGGTGGTGTCTTATTGACGTTCTGATTTGTGCTGCTGGGAAGCTCATTGGATGGTCGGAGGGGTTGCTGTCAGGCAGTTTGGCAGTTCAGTAAACACTGTGGTTATTCCACCAGACCGTGTAGCATCCCATCAGCCCTCTCACTTAGATCCCATGCACTAAGGAACAGCACATTGGACTACTCACCCCAACCTTTACCTCTTCCAACCCCAAGTCCAGGAGTTCCCTCTCGCCAAAGCCTCACCCCTCTTTGATTTTCCCTTTCCTCTCCCTGCCACACTGACAGCCAGCTGCCAGGCCCTCTTTACACAGGCCTCCGCTTTTCAAGGTAAATATGCCACGTAAGTTCAATGTCAGCAACGCACACTTCCTCAGATTCCAAGGAGCGTCCTTCCAGAGAAGAATCAGCAGGCTGCTGAAGATATCAAAGCAGATCAGCAAAATGCCCTTAAAGGGGGAAGGAAGGATAAGCCACCCAGAGCAGTGGTCGGCAAACTCAATAGTCAACAGGGCCAAATATCAACAGTACAACAATTAAAATTTCTTTTGAGAGCCAAATTTTTTAAACTTAAACTTCTTCTAACCCCACTTCTTCAAAATAGACTCGCCCAGGCCGTGGTATTTTGTGGAAGAGCCACACTCAAGGGGCCAAAGAGCCGCCTGTGGCTCACGAGGCGCAGTTTGCCGACCACGGACCTAGATGAACAGCCTTCATTTTCCAGTAAGCAACGTGTCTGGTGGCAAAAATAAACATGAGTGGGGGAGTGTATACGCAGTCTCATCGTATAATTGCAAGATGCTTTTCATGCATCACACAGGGACTAAAGTGATGGTGCCCCAGGAGCAGCTCAGGGTTTCCCTCCGGCACACACACATTTGGCATTCAGTGGTACCCTGGCATGAGCGAAAGGCCAAATGCACCAGGTTGGAGGATTCCATCACCATAACCCCCTAATGCTCATCGTCTGAAGGTGCTCTGAGCTCAAAGGTAGCAAAGTGAGGTGAACAAAGCTGGCATGAGAAGCAGAGCCACTAATTCATCCCCCAGGTGACTCTTTTAACATTCCACACTGCATTTAACCACCAGGCAGTGTGTTGAACCAAGGAGTCTCGTCAGCAGCGCCCTTCTGCTGCTGGCTAACTCCTCAAACTCTCCAGCAAGTAGGGAAGCTGGTGAATTTCTCCCCTGGCCTCCTCGCTGATACTATACCCTTTTCCAAGGGTGAGACAGCGGGATTCCACCCACTTTCTTCCATTTGGAGAGGACAGCAAAATCCCCAGAGGTTGTATTTACGAGAGAATGAGACAAGTACGCTTTTCCTTTCCAAACCCCAGCCCTTTCTTTCCGGCGTTCAGTTGCTCCCAGACCTGCACTCTCCTTCGCCAACACCGCACTGGCTTCACTGCCCTGGATCTTTTGTCTCGGACGCTGGCTGCCACTTCCTTTGCCTTCAGTGACTGATTTCCTCTCCAGTGGAAAACTGGCACATATGGACCAGGTAGGACGTTTCCATGAACAGGACATTCGTGCAGCAGTTTTCCAAGTGATTATACACGTTATTCTCAAATTTTCAAGAGCGAAGCTGAAAATAGGAAGAGTTTAAGGTTCTGAAAGTTGTAGCTTAACTCCAATGAAATAATCATAATGAAAGGTTATCATTAACACATTATTAGTTTTCTTCTTTGTAACCAAGGAATATTTTTAATTCTTGGATTTTGCATGACCCAGAGACAATGCGTAGATAAACAATGATACACATTTTTTTTCCCTGTCAACATAGAAAATTACTCATCCACTAGAACTTAAAATACATTTGGATGATTATTTCCTTCATCTAGTTATGTGCATTTTGTAATGTGCTTCACACCCTCTCCCTTCATGATTTTTGTGGCTTTGTTCAAATGGCCAACACTGCCTTTGAGTCATTATGATTGATGGACTTATCCCAGGGCCTGAATTATCAGCATCTACCCTTCTGTAGGGAAACATCTTTAGCAGAGAAGATCCAATTTTTGTTTCCCCCTATTTGTTGTTACTCAGACTTTGTGATAATGTCATCAGGCCTTACTCCATGTATTCTCTTGATGAACTGGAATTATCTGGAGCTGAGAGGTACAGGCATGGGAGAGGGTGATAAACTGGGACCATGGAATTAGGCAAATGCACTTTTGACATTTCCGTGCTTCAGACATAAAATTGATGGGCCCACATTCATCATCTTTTATGTTTAGGGCAACCTCAGGACCACTTGTTTAAATCAAGGGCAATTAGAACATCCAACTCAAGAAAGGGAACCCAAATAGAAGTTTAACATTTATGTTGAAAGAGAATATTGCTCTTACTTTTAGCTTTCTCTGGTGCCAATTGGTTTAAGAAAGAAATGTTGAAAAAGACTACCGAAGCCCCACCAGCATGGCTCATGGTTGAGTTTTGACCTATTAACCAGGAGTTCATGGTTCCATTCCCGGTCAGGGCATATGCCTGGGTTGTGGGCTCAGTCCCCAGTGTGAGGCATGCAGGAGGCAGCATATCAGTGATTCTCTATCATCATTGATGTTTCTATCTCTCTTTCCTTCTTCCTTCCTCTCTGAAATCAATACAAATATATATTATTTAAAAAGACTACCCAAGAATTTGCAAGGACCACTTTGGGCTAAATATAGTTTTGAAAAATTCACAGGCACTAATGCATAGACTTGTTGGTGAAATAATCGCCCTAAAATTACTAATAATTCAGAAATTATGCGTAGTAAGATTAACTATTTGGCACAAAATAAAAACTCAAAAGTAATGGGTGGGGGTAAACCTTCTACAGAAAAAAAAAGTATATAACACAAAATGCATATACTAATACTGATTAGGTTAAAATCTTTTTTAATATTCTTATTGAATACATTTTAGAAATATTTCATAAAAATATTTAAAGTGCAATCAATGTTTTGGTGCTTGGAGGCATAAGCTTCAGTTTCCCATCATGTTCATACATGAAAATCCCTCATTCCAGTAGTGGGTAAACAGGCACCATTGTGCAAAACCCCTTCCCTCAAATTAGTGTGATAATTTTGGCAACCCTCTCTATAGTTTGCAGGTTAAAGACAGTCACCTAGAGGGGCTGAGCATCTCATCCTTGCCTCCGTTGCTGGTTAGTTGTGTGACCTTGAACCAGTCATGTAATCTCTCCAGCCCCAAGGCTGCCCATCTGCAGAATAAGGTATTACTCCAGAATTAGGTTTCTTTTATTTGTAAGAAGCCCCGTGGTTTCTCATGCAACAGTGGTTCTGGTGGTCATATCAGGCAGCGGGTCCGTGTGGGAGTGACTGCTGAAGCCATTGGCCTCACTCATCTCCTCACTCATCCCAGCAGCTGGAAAACAGCCGGTGGACCCATCCTGCCACCTGCCTGCTCTGCATCTGGAGATCAGCCAGTGATGCGATCTGACCACCTCCAAAACCTCAGTATTGTTTTCTGCAGGGTTGGGGGAGGGGAAGGGAGAAATTACAAAACCACAGACAAATCAACAAAGCACAAGGTCATGTGCAAAGAGGCTGGCAAAAATCTAGGGTTTCCATCCTTCTGTTAAAGGCCCCGAAGTTTGTTTTTGTCTCAGCTAGTCAAATGTGCAGATTGTTTTAAAATTATGCAGCTAACGGGCCAGGTACCCCCGCCCTTTTCCATAGGATTTTAGTGGATGACCTTAATGAGATGGCCCGGTTGGCCCTCTGGCCTGTGGTTCCGTAGCGCTTGTTTCTTAGTTTAGAGGAACACCGCAGCCCTCCCCTTCCCCTTTATCTCAATCAGTCGTCTTGTGTTTACTAAGGGCCTCGGGAGTGGGGCACAGAGGTGTAGATCATTCAGTTTGTCGCAGCGCATATTTTCAATATTATGATAAGACAGGGGACTCTGCATTTTGTCAACTTGCAAGGCCGAGATCGATCAGCAAATAGATGGGCCTTCCCGTATTCTGAATTAAAGTGTGTGTTTTGGCGGTTTATTGACAGTTGATAACTACTGACCACTAGTCCTGATAGAGTTACAAAGGTCGGGTCAAGGCAGGTCAGAGCCACAAAGAGCGCCTCCTGCTCTTGGAGCCTGCGTCCCTCCCAGAAGGGATGCTCAGGTCAATAACTGAGCCACCTGTAGAGTCTGAAGGCTCTTCTAGTCTTTCTCCTTCTGGCTGTGCTGTGACCTAACTCTGACCTAAGCCCCATGCGGCCCCTTTCTCTTCTGTTCTTACCCTCCACGCTGCTGCCCTGGGAGTCCCACAAGTGCCAGCGAAGCCAGGACTCAACCAGCAAGGGAAGGCAGCACCGTGCCACCGCACTGTGGGCTCCACGCTGCATCCCACTGCAGACGCTCTTTCCAAAGGGGTTGCCGGCAAAGGCCATGCTTCTGCCCATGACCTCAAAGAGGGAAGGACACACAGAGGCAAAAATGACTGTCTTTATGGCTTCCCCAGGAGTGCTGCCCTTCTGTGCATATGCAAAGCACTCTTGGCAAGCAGAGGTTTAATTAAAAGCCTCTCAGAATGCCTCTCCAGCTGGGGTGGGCTTCGTTGGCCAGGAGGGGCCTTATCAAGTGGATGTGAAAATACACAAACGGTAGGCCTTGTTCCCAGGAAGTGTCATCTGGTTTCCTCACTTGATGCCTTGTGAGGAGAAGGGGGGGAGGGGAGCGGGGGACTGTGCCTGTGTGTTTGGCACTATATCCATTGTCTACCTGGAAGATGCAAATGATATTCAAATTTGGTTTCAGTGTACAGGCTGCTTGCATATACCCCACAGCAACCCTGAAGCAAGTGACTAATGGGAACATGTGTTCTTTCTATTTTTATAAGGCTGGGAGAACAAGGGATGGAGGGCTGCGCTTGTGGGGTTTGAAATCTCTCTTTTCAGGGTACATGCTGCTTTCTGGGATGATGGTAATACTCAGTGGCAGCTCCATGGCATTGGCCCCAACCTGCCTGGTGCTGTGCTCCGCAGAGGCCCTGGAACTGGGTAAACGGCCCTGCCTGTGCCTTCTACCCAGTCAGGAGGAGAGGGACCAGGGGATGAGACAGGTGACTTCCCCAAAGCCTCTTGGAATTATTTCTTGTTCACTCTTTGGACAGTGGCAGAGCCATAGCCTGTCCGTCCTGAGGGCTTGCCCAAGACTCCATCTCAGTGGGCACCAGTGGGGTGATCATCCTCAGCATCAGTACTGTTGGTATCACAATGATCTGCACTTACTTCCATAATTCAGGACTGTACTTACGTAAGATCAGCTGGGGAGAGCTTGGAGGTGACTTCCCCAAAGCCTCTGGAAGCCTCTAACAGCCAAAATTGTTAAATAAATCAGAATGATTCCATTCAAGACAATATTAGTATCAAAACCCCATTTTTACTTCTTAGTGCCCATTGTTGATTCTGTTGTGAAGACAGTGGTGGGCCTCTCATTTCACAACCACTTCTGCTCACACTTCAATCCAGTGAACAGAGTCATACGGCAAAGAGGGCGAACAAAATGTCAAATGAGATCGTTTATATAAAAATGATCTCTTACTCTGTGACTAACAGGGTGCAGGAATCTTGAAACGTTAGATTTTGGAGGGATGGAACAGATGGACTAGATCAGTGGCCATCAAATAGAACTCTAAACAGTCTTTTCTGAGGGACAGAAGTAGTTCAAGCTCTGAACTCCTCATCTTTTCATAAAATAGCCTAGTTCCGATCCATTTGTATTGTAAAGTGTATTTCTGTATCTGGGCTATAAAGTGGAGTTATGTGCTAGCTCCAGTCAACTGATACGGGCTACCCACATTGCTATGATGAGGACTCACAGGGGAAGTCCAGGAGCTTTGAAAAGAGGGCTGCAACCAGCAAGCTCAGGACTGGAGAATCGTGGCATACAGACCATGCATTTGCTATCTCTATTGTCAACCTTTTTTTAAAGAATGGATTCTGGGATTCTTAAAAGCCTAAAGATCATCAAACCCTATTTTCTTGCAATTAGATAGGAATCTTCATCCAAAACTAGACAGATACACATTTTGATTTTAATAATGAACTTCATAATACTATCTTCATGGAGATAATCCATTATTAGCTTAGCAGTTCTTAACATCCCCTTGGGTTAAGGAAACCACCCAGCTGCCTCCATAAAAATCAAAGCTCAGTCTTCGCTTTGCCAAATGGAGGCGAATCTTGGAGACAAGATTAGGGTGCCAGGGTCCAGCTGCTTCTCCCTATATGGAGACCCACCTCTACTGACACTGTTGGAGGTCTCCGCTTGCTCCTCAAGGTCTAGGGCATTTCCTCACTCTTGGTTATAATGATCCTTAGAGGTCAGATGCTTTGTACATTTCAAGGATCTTATCCAAGTGCATTCCCTTGACCAAACTTCTAAGATTTTCTCTCCCAAGAAAAGAAATGACAGACTTGCAAATAAAAGATGCTCATCACATCTTTATTCTAAATCATGAAAAAAAATTGGATCCACGAAATGTCTAACAATAAGTAATTGGATTTATAAACAACGGAACATTTATGGATTTTATGCATATATATGTACATACATATGGACTATTATGAGGCTTATAAAGATATTTTTTAAGGATATGAATGTTTTGGAAGACTATGAGGTGAAAGAAACAGGATACAAGATTACATAAAATAGGATTCAAAAATATATACCTAAGGGGGAGAAATACACACACACCATAAAGGGATCAAAGAATATACCAGGTTTTGACAGGCACTATTCCTGAATGGTGGGATTATGGGTAAGTTAGAAGGCCTCTTATAACTTTATTTTACAAATGACTTTTTTATCACCAGAAAACATGTTTTAAAAAAGTCCAGGCGTCTGAATCTATGTACCAAAATCCCTTGATACAAGTTGCCTTACAACATTATAAAGGGAAAATAGAGTGAGTTTTCTGATACTTTCCATTTGGGATAAATGCAAATTGCATCATTCAGGCTAAAAAGAGACCCACTCTCTCTTTGCAATTAAGTGTTTGGTCTTTATCCAGGAGCTTGCTTCAAATTTCCATTTCTCTTGGCTTGTATGGAGACAGTAAAATCCATGCCTCGTCATGTACTAAAGCAGCCGTAAGTGTGACCCCCTAAACAGGCCCACCAAGTCCCTTTCACATGCTAACAATGTTTGAGGCACTGGAAACAGAGATAATTAGGATGTCAGTCCGGGGAGGGATGTTTTGGACTGAGGGGAACATAGAAATGTACACAGTTAAAGGTTAAAGGTTGGTGCTAAGTGTTACCTGTTACATGGCCACCTGCTTTGTGCCAGACATTGTTCTAGGGAGATACCTGTGTGTGTCACCACGCATGTTTATATCAACCTGAAACATAGTTATCACACCCCGTTTGTGAAATGCAGACAGTATTCCTCTGAGGTTCTTTGGTAGGTGGGTGACTGCTGTGTAACACTGGAACCGAATTGATGTTGGAATAGAAGAGGAAACCCAGGATTCTGGCCACAGAACATCGACTCCGTGTAGAAAGGGGTTTATTTTTGGTTTGGGGTGTGTTTTTTTTGGTCCATTTTGTTTCCTGCTGTATTCCCAGCCCCTGGAACAGTGTCTGCTGAGAACAGGATGGGTGCGCTGGAGCCAACGTGGGGTTGCCAGATTTAGCAGAAAAAAGTAAAAGATAACCAGTTAAGTTGAAATTTCAGGTGAATAATGAATACTTTTTAGTTCAAGTACGCCCCATGCAGTATTCTGAACACAATTAAAATTATTTCTTGTTCACTGAAATTCAGATTGTGCTGGGCATCCTAGTATAGCTGGAACCCCAAGCATGGCAGCCGGTGGCAGGTTGGCGCTGAGTTAGATTGACAGCACATGGCAAGGCCTTCACTAATTACACAGCACAGACAGGCAGAGGCAAAGCCAGGCATGGAAGGCTGGGGATGCTGGGTTTATTCAGGGAGCCGTGGGCAGCATCCTCCAAGTAGAATGGGGAGCAAAGTCCCCAATTGGGGTGTCAACCAATATGTTTTGTTTGGCCTTCTAATTTTAATTATCAACATTTAAAATCTGGCCAATTTCATATATGCATATGCTTTTGGGGGGCGGGAGGGCACATGAGTAGGAATCCAAAGGTTCTTATTTCCAATAGGAAGTGAGTAGTAGGTGTCCCTTCTGAGGAGTGAGAAGGGAGAGGCTGGGCTCTCCCCTTAGCTGTGCCCTCCTGGCCCTTGTTTTTGATGTAGGTTCCATCCTCCTGGACCATGCAAGCTTCTGTGTCTGCTCCTCTGTCAGTGATTGGGACGACCGCTGCCCTGGGGGAGGGTGCCTGGGGGGACTGCTGCCCTGGGGGAGGGTGACTGAGGGGATTGCTGCCCTGGGGGAGGGTGACTGGGGGGGATTGCTGCCCTGGGGGAGGGTGACTGGGGGGGACTGCTGCCCTGGGGAAGGGGGACTGGGGGGGACTGCTGCCCTGGGGGAGGGGGACTGGGGGCACTGCTGCCCTGGGGGAGGGTGACTGGGGGGGATTGCTGCCCTGGTGGAGGGTGACTGGGGGGGACTGCCGCCCTGGGGGAGGGTGACTGGGGGGAACTGCTGCCCTGGTGGAAGGTGACTGGGGGGATTGTTACCCTGGTGGAGGGTGGTTGACAAAAGATGAAAAAGCAAGGAAGGCCCTATTTGTCAAGGGCCCGTAAACCATGCCAAGGAGGTTTCTTCTATAGACAGGGGTATAGACAGGCACGCGGCATACCTACCTATCCCTTAGAATGCAGCCCTGTGACCTCGTGGAGAAGGCTGGGAGCAAGCAGGGCCTGAGTCGGTGTGGAGACTGTGGCCGTGGCTCTGAGCAGTGAGGAAGACAGGGAGAAGACGATGGAGGGGATAGTGAGATCATCATTAGCTGTCTTCCATCCTGTAGGAAACCCGCTTCCAGAACGCGGATTCCTTATGAGGCAGCGATAGCCGGCGAGTTTAAATGGGGAGCGTGGTGGATTTAGGGGATGATGACGTGAGTGATCCACGCCGATTCAGTCTGTCTGTCTATCTGTTCCTTTACAGTGTTTGAAAGAGGAAGAAGGCAACAAATGGAGTTAGAGATGGACGTGATCCCCACTTGCTCTGCTCACTCCGCTTGGCTTAAGGAAACATAGCTCTTTCCCTGGCCCGCATGGCTGGCTGACCCGCTGTCCTTGCTGGTCACTGGTTGCTGGGGCAGATGCGTCCGTAATGGAAGAGAACTCACCACGGGGGCTGGAGGGAGGGCGCTGCAGGCTCACTGATGAGGAAGGAGCAGGGGGCGGTGTTTTCTTCTCCACTAATAGGATTGTCAGGGCTCTTCCTGGCCTGAACCACCCGGTGGAAGCTGCCAGGATGGCGAGCTCACTCTTCTTAATTAGCACTAATGCAGTCGAGGCTGTTTTCCTAGCCCGACCAAAGGGAATAGTAATTAATATGGTGGGGGAGACAGACGGAGAGTTCAAGGCCGGCATGTGTGCCCCCGACCCTGGGGTCGCTGGGGAAAGAGAGCCTGGAAGACAATAGCCTGGCTCCCTCAGGCCTGGACAAAGGCCGGCCTCGTCCCCAAACCTCAGCTCGCTGCCGCCTGCCATTAATGAGCAAGTCTGGCCTCCACTCCTGGAAGGGGCTGTCCGCTAAGGCCTGTGGATGTGTGTCTGTATATGTGTGAGGAGTGTGTTTTAAGGGGTAACTGTTCTCCCACTTAAACTGGCCTTTGTTCTCAGTGTGGGACGTGGCTCCTGTGCGTAGTGGTGCAAGGCCGGGTTTACGCTCCCAACAAATGGACCACAGATTCCACAGTGTCCATTTCACCCCAAAGCCTGCACAGCATCCTGGGCCTGGAAGCTTAGCACTGAGAATGGTCTTTTGCAAGCTGGGCATCTGAGGGGCAGGGGCAGGAGCCCGGGTGCATCTGCAGTGGTGGGCTACATGGCAGGCAGGCTGACTCACACATGGCAAGGACTCAAAGTGATGGCTCCACCTTCCAGGGAATCCCCAGATGGGGCCGGAATGGGAGCCAGTTCATGAGCCCCTGATCTGAGCCCCTGTCTCCCTCGTTAAGGGTGACCTTGCCACTCCAAGTGACAGGTTGGACGTGCAGCCCCTCGAACAAGTGAAAGCACACTGGCCTCCCAGTGCCTCCTCCATGCTCTGAGGTGCTGATCTTCCCAGAGAAGACTTTGGTCCTTTTTGATTTTTCCCTCGACTTTCCTTAGGCTTTTTCTTCTTCTTTTTTTTTTTTTCTTTTTAATTAAATATTGCCGCCTAACTCTTTCAGGTCAGCAGCAATGTCACTAGCATCAGCCATGAATCATGGCCGAGCTGACATTTTAAAAATGGCATAGTCCGGGCAGCCAGTGCAGGCCAGACACCCAGGCACAATGGCTGGACCCCATAAATTACACTAAAAGTCTAATCAGAATAATCAACACACTGACATCTTTATGCATGTGGGCAGGTCGCGGGAAGGGGGAGGCTCTGCCTGGGGTTTCTCTGCGATTTGACTTGCTGCAGATTCTGGTGCTTTTTGAGGAGACAGAGAATCTTCAAGGTGTATCTCTCGAGTTCTCTGTGACCTCTTGCCTCACGTTTATATTTTGCGATAAAAACAGATATAATGAGTGCCTCTCGATAGCGTGTTGGTTTATATGCAGCTCAGGCAGCATAGCCATATATTTTTTTCCCCTGCAAACATCCCATATACACATATCTCTTCATCAATACAGGTACACACATTGGCTCTCGTTCTCTTGCATGCACCACCCCTTCCTCCCCCCCCCCCCCCCACACACACACCCTGTGACTGTGATTTGAAGACATGTTGTGGATGCTTCTGGCTGCAGAACGGTATTTGAACAGTTTGTACGAAGGAATGTTTTTTATAATTCTGACCTAAATTCTTTAGTGATCCCCATTAATTTGATTTCCTAAGGCCAGACAGGACAGCCACCGTCTGGTTGAGACCATTCATCACCTTCATACCTCATTTTAGTTTTTTGACCTTTCCCTTTCCCTCCTCGAGTCCTTTCTCTCTCTCTCTCTCTCTCTCTCTCTCTCTCTCTCTCTCTCTCTCACAATCACCCCCATCACCCCCACTCACTTCTAGTTTCTCTAGTTTGGAAAAAAAATCTCTCCCAAAGCTTTGGGCTCCCTGCCTCTGATGGAAGGTCAGGGGTACCCTGGCCACACATATGCAGAGAGAGCACCTCCCAGTGATTAATTGGTCCCACCAGATCGCAGGCACAGAGAGCCCATTTGTCACTGGCCCAGCTTTGGCCATCACAACCAGACTGCCCATGACTTGTGGGCGGCCCAGTGCACGCCAGCTGGGACTAGCCAGTTAGTGCCCAGTGAGGTGTGACCAGCCAGCCCAAGGGTGAATGCTATGGGCTGGCTGGTATCAGAGCAGGGATAGGGAACAAAAGAAAGAAGAAAGAAAAAAGTGAACCATTTTTTAAAAGGTACAGAAGTCGGTTCTGTTTTGCTTTAATTGATTTCTCAGACATTTATTGAATGCCTACTGTGTGCCAGGAATAAATACCTACTATGTGATTCCTTAATCTAGTGCTAGAGACTGTTGATGCTATTTGACATTGTTTGAGAAATTTTTGCAGTGATCTCAAGAACAATACATGGCCAATATGCATATGCTGATTTTTCAGATGGGTAAACTGAGTCAGGGATCTGTGATTTGCCCAAGGCTATGCTGGAAAAACAATTAGACCTCTTCCTGTAGGGCTGCTTTTGTTACATCACACACCGGAGGGCCTCCCCCAGGTTGATGTGACTTTGCCATGCCCCTGGGTCCTCTGGCATTTCCTGACCACAGACAATCTTCAAACCCTTTGACTCCTGGGAATAAAAGCATGGGCACTAGTGTGAGTTTTGGCTATTTTACTCATCAGCTATAGGACCTTGGGCACTTTACCTTTTGCATCCTCAATGTCTCCATCTATAAAATGGGCTTCATACCTTTCGAATGGTGGTGATTAAGTGAGAGCACATAACTTAGGGCATTGTGCCTGACCTAGATTAAGTAGTTGACCTGCTTAATTGTTCATATATAAATAAACATTCTGTACTGGCTGGGCCACCTGGGCGCCCCCCAGTGGCCCCATCATAGGCGTGCACCCTGAGACAGTCTGGGCAGGGAGTGGAACACAAGGACAAATGCCCCACAATGCAGTTTCCAAAAATATGCTTCTCCATCTCCTCCCTGTGTATCTACCTATCACCAGTCCCTCCCCATCCTTTGTTACAATGATCTCTACAACCACACGTACTTATCAGTAATGGTCAATGGAAAACACTGTATTGGATGCCATGGAGCGGGCAGGTGAGGGGAGGAGGAAAGACAGGGCAATGAAAGAAACCAAATACAGAGAGGATGGCATAGGCAGGACACAGTTATGAGACCACCATGCAGTGTGTCCTGCTCAAGAAAGCTCCAGATGAGAAAGTGCAACCCAGTGAACAATTTTGGGAAAGGGACATTTCTTTGGGAAGAGCATACACTTTTTTTGCTAAAGAAAAAGGCTGATGACTTTTGAGTCAGTAGTTCACACTTCATTACAAACTAGTGGCCCGGTGCACGGATTTATGGACATTGAAAGAAAATTAATTAGAAGAAATATTTTAATATCGCTATTTGCCCTTTCTCTATAATAGAAGTGTCAACCAAATTCATGATCAACAATGACAGATAGAAACACAGGTATGAGATTGGCACCAGTGAAAACTTTGTATGTATTGCGCATGCATGAGTCAACATTTATTTTTAAATTGCCAGTGCACGTCATATGTACCTGCCGGTCAGTCAGATGGTTGGACGGTCAGATGGTCGGTCACTTAGCCTTTTATAAATATAGATAAGCCAGCCAGTTGCAGAATTCCTTGAGATGGAAAGCCTTGATGAATATGATTATAATTCTGTGTACAAAAATATCAGTAGCCTGAATTGTCGGTCCACTCTGTATGTGGGAAGGACAAGAAGAGCAATTTCCAAGGCACCAGAGACCCCCTGAGGATTGAAAGCTAGTCAAGGCCCTTGTTTATTGAGCACTTGCTAAGTACAAGGCAATACTTTACATGACTAATCTCCCTTAAGTTATATAATAATGCTAGGGTGTAAGCATCATTGTCTCTGTTTTAAAAAGAAGGAAACCAAGGCATTAAGAGTGATTAGTGAGTGATTAGTTAGTGACTAGTAAGTGGCCCAAAGCCATTCTATTAATTCGGATATTTTTGGCTGAAAGTGGTAAAAATTTTTTTCAGACTGGGTTAAATAATAAGAAAAAGTATCACTTCACCAAACAAGTTTAACGGTAGGGCAGGCTCTCTGATGGGTGGGTTCAGTGGCTAAATTATGTCATTGAAGATCTGGACTTGTTCAATTGCTCCCGAATAATGTTATCCTTATGTTACCTTGCCCTGTTTCAGGTCCCCTCAAGGTTGCAATATGGGCACAGAAATTCTAGGTGTTACCCTCAGACTTAGTATGGTCCATAGGTAAGAAGAAAGATTCAATTTCTAGGACTCTTCATAGCAAACCTCTCCCCAGAAGCCTCCAGCATACATCTCTTCCTCTCACTTAGCCAAACTTGGGTCACATGACCAGACTTAACCCAGTCACTGAAAAGTGAGTGGAATCAGCAAAACACCCCAGGCTGGTCAGCGTCAGCACAGCAGTGGATGGAGAAGAATGGAAACTAGACAAAACTGAAGGAGGAAGTCGGAACTACAAGTTGGGAGACAGCATTACAATATTTCCTGATAGCAAAAGGGAAAATATTAGTTTTATATCTATAAAATGGTATCTATCTAGTACTTACCAAGTTTCAGGACGTAAGACTCGTTTTTCCTATCAGCTCTTGAATAATAACGGGAGGTGTTACAGGCTAGTATGTCCTTCTAACATTCATATGTTGAAGTTCTATCCCCAGCACATCAGATGAAGTTGTATTTGGAGATGGGGGTTTTAAAGTGGTAATTAAGTTAAAATGAGGTCATGAGAATGGGCTGTCTTTATAAGAAGGGGGGATGGGGACACAGACCCTCTCAGAGGGGTGGACACTGGGAGAAGATGTCCATCCACAAGCCAGGGAGAGACCTCAGAAGAAACAATCCTTCTGACACGTTGATCTCAGACTTCTAGCCTCTAGAAATATGAGAAAATAGATGTCTATTGTTTAAGGTACCCAGCCTGCGCTCCGTTATTGTGGCAGCCCTGGGGAAGTAAGATAGGAGGAATCTCAGTTTTTACAGTCACTCTTCAAGTTAGTTGCATTCATTGGATATTGCAAAGGGTGAGGGCATGACTGCTAAGAAACCGAGGGAAGATGCAAAGGAAGGACCACACACGAGTATTAGATAGGAAACATGGATGTGCGTTGGCAAGGAGATTCATCAGGCAGTAAGCCAAAACCCAAGCCTGGGTGCTGGGGCGTTCAGGACACCACCGAGCTGCTGTGGAGTTGAAAGGTATAGCTGTTTTGGGTGGAAAGGTGAATTAAATTCGGAAATGGTCTCTTTACTGTTTGTTAACCATGAAATAAATAATCCATATGTTTCCTCTGTGTCCATCACTATGTCAGGGCAATGAGGAAGGATAGACAATGTGACCTGGCTTTAAGGAACTGATATTTACTGACAGAAAAATAGTTTAGCTTGAGTGTGTGTGTGTAAGGGGGGGGGGGGGGGGGGGGCGGGGAGGAAGATTAGCATCAGAAATCTGATTGGCAACCTCCAAAACTCTATTGTTGAACGTGCATGATGCATGAGAGCCATCGCTATTCTAAGGTCAAATGGCCCCATCCAAAGGTTGAGCCAAGGGAAACATCTGTAGAGTTCACTTCCTAGGTAGAAGGAAAAAGCTGTCTTCTTAAAATATTTTGTTTTATTTCTATAGATTATCTCCTTGTGATTCCTGAATAGAGGGAAAGGGTGCTTGGATTTGAACTAGAACTAGGGAGAAAGCAAGGCCTTCCAGGAGACAAACTATATTGCCCTGAGGCATGGTAGAGAGCATGTGCTTTACTGACAAGGAGCCCTCAGGCCGGCAGCTGTCACTGCCTCTCTGGGATTCACCTTGGATCTCTCTGGTTTCCCTGGTGGATGCCAGGAAGTTGTTCCTGAATCTGGGTTGGTTTCCTTCGTGGTTTTTCTGAAGTTCTACCAAACCTCAGGCTTTACTTACCCAGAATTAGTTGAGGCAGAGCAGTATCTCAAGTCTTGCCTTGGGTATGTGTGTTCTTGGGGAGAAGACCAAATTCTGCCTAGCATCCCTGCCCTGCCAATCTGGAGCCCTGGAGGGATGAACCGACTAGTATGGTGGCCCACCTACTAACAAACCTGGGGCAGCTGCAGCCCCATGCAGATGCAGACTCTGTCTCAGCCAAGCCCACCGCAGGGATTTATGGCAGATCCATAAAGACGACAATTTATTTAGGCTTTCCTGCCTTGAATTTCTTGTCTTTTTTTCCCTGTTGATTTTTATTGGCATAAAATGTTTTGCATTTACTTTTGCCTATGTATCACTATGACAGGGATGTTTAGATGATGACTGTAAATGAAATATGCATGCATCCTAAAGATATTTATGTAATTTAGCAAAATTATTTTTCAGGTTTGTTCAAAAGAATCCGCTCAGTTCACGTCTTGCTGGCACCGCAAAACATCTTACTATTCATACCCTAATGTGGGAATGAGCACACATTACTTACACATACCAAATACGTGAACATATAAATAGTGTTTAAAATATCTTACACAATAAATTATGATCACTACGTTAAAATACCAATTTCTAGAGAAAATTGATTTAAGAAAAATAGCTAATCACAGTACCCTGTGAAAGCAGCATTTTTTTTTTTTTAGTATCATTTAATTTTCAAGCCAAGGGACTTGGGCTGTTGTTTCATTTTGTGCTCCATTATTTTTTTCCGTTCATTTGCTGAACAATCATCTTCTAAAACATCCCACTTCTGCAGTAGTATCAACTGGCGCGATACCAAAAAGATGTAAATGATTTAATTGAATTAGTTTAATTAGGTAAATTAACAGTTAAGCATATCACACACAAGCTTGTTCTGTTTATACTACGTTAAGGAGATAATTTAGTGTGGAAGGAGAATGGGCATGACCAAAATTCCAATGCTGCGAGCCAGATTAGCTGGCAAAGAGAAAAATACAAAGATAATAGTTGCTGGAATTAAATCTGGGTAAATAATTTAAGTGCTGAATTCATTATGTCATTTGAGTTACAGACGATGACCAGTTGATAGTCAATGAATGTGCAAAAACATTCCTACGGAACAAAAGTATTTCTGACCTTTCTAGAAGCATATCCCCAGGAAAATTTCAACAGTCCTTGGTAGGACAGAGTCAGGCAGTGAAAGCCAGCCTGGCTGATCCAACATCTGAATTAAAGCAGAAAAAAATCACTTCTAAACATGAGGAAAGATTGTAGAAAGCTATTTCACAATGCAGGGAGCATCTCTACGGAATCTTCACCTGGGCACTATGGACATCATTCTTTGTTGGGGTTGGGCAGACTGTCCTGTGTGTTATAGGATGTTTAGCAGCATCCATGGCGTCTACCCACTAGATGCCAGTAGCACCCTCTGCCCCAGCTGTGACAGCCAAAATGGTCCCCCCTGGGTAGAGGGAACACAATCACCCTGGTTTACCACTGAATCATATCTAATATGGATCTTCAGGAATTCTGCTTAAGTGAATTATTCACAAAGAGTTGTAACATTCATAGCACTTACCTAGGATGTTATATAAAAATTTAAAAATATTGATTACCAAAGTATTTGATATATCCATTCACTCATTCATTCATCTATTAATTCACTTGGCAAACAGGTGTTAAGCACAGAGCATAGAGTCATGGGCAGGGAATAGTCGGCGGACCAGGGAAGAAAGAACCACATAGCATTCAGTTAATTCTGGCTGATGTGGGGAGGCTCAGGAAGCTGCTTTGTGAGCGAGCCCTAGTCTTGGGTAACTTGCTTTTCCTTCTGCATGGCAGAACACAAGACCAGAGAGGAAGGCAGGTGCCACCCCCTAGACACCAAAAGTTAGCTAAGACATTAGCCAAGATAGTAGTAATCTGAGAAATTGGAAGGTTTTAAGCAAGCGATTGTTATACGTGGTCAGTGCTGACTTTTGGAAAGAGCAAAGACTTTCAAGACATACCCACATGGGTTAAGTCCTACCTTTGCCATTCACCAATTGGGTTCCCTGGGCATGCTGCAGAGTCTGAGCCTCATGTCCTCATCAATAAGATAGAAATAATAACTACCTCACTGCAAATCTTTTAAATGAAATAATGTATTTAAAGTACCTGGTGTAATATCTGCCCCATAAAAGTCACCCAGTAATTATGCGTTCTTCTTTCCTTCATTAGCCTGTCTGACCCACTTACGTTTTGCTCATGACAGATGCAATGGGAAGCATACATTTGTGAAGTCTGCATTCCCTGACATCTGGGTTGTATTGTTGAACATCGCTGAAATTGTCTAAATCTTGCCACTGGACTTTGTTTACTCTAAAGCTGAGTGTTTAAATCCCGTAAATTGGTAACGTCAGTTTGACGTCTGTGTTAATCTTCCGTGAGCTGTAAGGATCTGGAATCTCTACCACGTCCACAGATCTGGGCTAACTGTGGCCATTGCTACCACGGGAATCAGAGAGAGTGAACGTGGAAAAGCGCCCATTGGAAGAAATGCTTGTTTTCTATACAAAGGAATGGAAATGTTTGCCAAGCATGTTTCTGGCAACATGTCTTGGATGCAGGCATTTTCATTCTGTTGGAAAGCAGTGACAACCAAACAGAGGGGAAGAGAGACCTGTTTTGCATTTGGAAATACCAACAAAACCACATCTCCACCCCTTCTGCAGAGATATCACTAGCATGTTCTGAGCTTTGTGTACATATTGGAATGCAGCGCTGAGCTGTTTTCTTTGGGATTCTGACATGTCTCGGTCTCCCTCGCACACACGCCTCAGTGATACATTTATAAATGAGGAAGATGTTTCCAAGAACACATTTCATTGTCAGAAACATATATACAACATGTAATCACCGTGGGCAAAGATGTCCCCTCCCTTCCCTCTTCTTGGCTGGCTTCTCCTTCTGGTCTTGTTCTGTGATCATGGGACCCCCATCCCAGGTGACTAAGCCCGGTGAGCCTCACACCCCAGCTAGCCCTAACAACACTTGACATCACTTCCTGCTCCGCTGGTCCCAACTCAGCTGATGAGGAAATCAGGAGCATCTTTCATTCCTTCCATACTCGGGGCTTATTCTCAGAGATTTGTTTACCTTCTGTTATAGCTATGATAGCATACGAGTTCAGATTAACCGAAGAGGGAATGGCAAATTCCCAGTGGCCTCAGCTCTAGAAGATTCTAGAAGGAACAGTCAACTGTTGTGCTAGATCTCTATCCCATTACCCACCCTCTTTCCTTTCCCTGCCTCCCACAGTCTTTTTCCTCATTTAAAAAATTTTTATTTTGAAATAATTTTATTTTTTTAAATTATCTTTATTGTTGACAGTATTACATATCTCCTCTTTGTTTTGTTTTTTTACCATTGACCCCCTCCACTCCACACCCGCTCCTCCCAGGCCTTCGCCAGACTATTGCCTGTCCATGGACTACGCATATGGTCTAAGTTCTCTGGTTAATTTCTCTCCAACTCCACCACTGACCCCTGCCTTCCCTCTGAAATTCATCAATCTGTTCCATGCCATTTATTTGTTTTTATTTTATTTTATTTTTTCCATCACCATTTATTCCCTTTATGCTCAGAAAATTTGCAAAAATATCTCAGTTTCCCAGCATTCCCTAATATTAACATCACAAACAACCATAGTATAAAGATTAAAACTGAGGAATTAATAGCGGTACAGTATTATTAACTAAACTACAGTCTTTCTTGGTTTTCACCCATTTTTCCACTTTTTCTAAAAGTTTCAGGATCCAAACCAGGACCCCACATTTCATTGCACTGTTACGTCTCTTTAGTCTCTAATTTGTAAGAGTTCCTCAGTCTCTTCCCTTATGTTTCACGACCTTGACACCCTGCAAAGCATTGCCCAGTTATTCTGTAGAGTGGCCCTCTATTATCATGTCCGGTGTTTTCTCGTGGTCAGAATGAGGGAATGCATTTTGTGCAGGAATAGCACAGATGGGATATACTTTTCTCTGTGCCTCCTATCGGGGTCCAGGAAGTCCATCTGTCTTGTCATTGATATTAACTTTGGTCCCGTGGCTAAGATGGTATCTGCTGAGTGTTCTCACCGTAGGGTTACCATTTTCCCCTTTGTAATTAATAAATGTCTTAGGGAGAAGTACTTTGAGACTATGCTAATGTTCTGTTTCTCCTCAAACTCCTGTCTGCTGGTTTTACCATCGGTAGTAGCATCCTGCCTGCTGCAGTGATCACTGTGGTGTTCTGATGGTGACTTTCCACTTGCTGTTCTTTCTGCATTTGGTACTGGAACTCCCAAGACCTTTGGTCTAATAATCTGCAGAACTTACATCCTCACCTTGTAGGACTTTGCCTAGCCTACACCTAAAAGGTCTCTATAGATATGTATTCTTGTAATTGGAAAGGAAGAGGAGGTGGGGATGGGGGATAACAAAGAAATAAAAGAACCTATGGAGATTCTAGTCTGGGCTCACCGTGTGCCTTTGAGTAAGTCACTCTCCTTCTCTGAGCTCCAGTTTTCTCTTCCTGAAATGCCCTGTCGGCTCTGAACCACTTTGATTCCGTGACAGGAGGTTGGGTTGGGGCAGATCTGCAGCTGGTTATCACCAAACCGCCTACTAGTAAGAGGAACACGGGGTAGCAACCGGCACAGGCAGGGGAATTCAAGAAGAGGAGGAAATGACCCATGAATCTTTCACAAGTACTAGCAATACACCCCACATTAATAGTACTTCCCACACTGAGAAGAACATTGAAGGGGAAGGCTAAGATTTGGGAAGGAGGCAGCCCCATTTGGGATGAGGTCTTTTATCTTTGCCCGGCCCTAGAAACAGATGATTCAGCCCTTTCTCCCCGACTGAAGAATCCACAGTTGTGTGTTTCTACTCTTAGTTTCTTTACTTTGTATCAGGCTTAATACCCACTTAAGGCTTAATGGTTGCTGAATTACACTGGATGTAAAATATGGGTATTAACAGGATTTTTGAAGTGCTGAAGTTTCACTCTTATCCTCTCTATAAAGCTCACAAAACATCCAGGTCTTAAGACTAGAAAATTATTCTCATCTCTTCTAATCTGACTCTGTTTCTACTGATTTTCAACCCAGAGACCATTTTTATTGACATTTTAAATATACAATTAGAGATTACAGTTTATTTTGCCTATCTTTTAGATACACCAGACATCAGACATTGTTTAAAAACATGTTAGAACATCAGACATCGTTTAAAAAAATACTGAGGGAGAAACATTTGTGACTACAAAGGGTTGGCTCCCAGAGTGAAATGTGAATACCGAGCGAGGCGAGATGCCCAGGAGTTGATCATGGGCAGTGGTCTTGAGACCTCTGTTTGGGAAGAGAGGATTCCAAGGAGAAATAAAATCACAATTAGTCCTCCACTCTTTTTATTTGAGCCAGTACTTATTAAACTCTTTTTCCCAACTAGTCTATTCTCAGATCTGCTAACACATAGAGGAAGGCACTGGTTTAGGATTCTTAATTCCTCATTTTTTAAAATATATTTTATTGATTTTTTACAGAGAGGAAGGGAGAGGGACAGAGAGTTAGAAACATTGATCAGCTGCCTCCTGCACACCCCCTACTAGGGATGTGCCCTTAACCGGAACCGAACCCGGGAGCCCTGAGTTCGTGGGCTGATGCTCTATCCACTGAGCCAAACCGGTCAGGGCTTAATTCCTCATTTTTAATAAGGAACTTGATATTTCACTATAAAATTGCTTTATGTAAATATAATTTGGAAGACCATAGGAAATTGAGGGTGGAAGAATGAGTAGCCAACTTGTCACAAGTTATTGTGAAGTTTCTGTTTTATTAAACTGTGAGTTTATTTCTTTAAGATAGAAACAGATTTCTCTCTTAATCAACTGCTATATCTCTAGTGCTAAGCCCAGTGCCTGGCACATAGTAGGTGCTTGATAGATCTCTGATACATGAATACATGGTTGATTATAGAAATTATCTCTTGCCCTGGCTGGTGTGGCTCAGTTGGTTGGTCATCATGCCTTGCACTGAAAGGTCGTGGGTTCGATTCCTTATCAGGGCTCACGCCCAGCTTGTGAGTTCAGTCCCTAGTTGGGTGTGTGTATGGACGGCAACCAGTTGATGTTTCTCTCACCTGTCTCTCTTCCTCTCTCTCTCTCCCTCTCTCTCTCTCTCCCCCCCTTCTTTTCTCTCTCTCTCAAGTCAATTTTTAAAAAACAGATTTTTAAAAAGAAATTATCTCTTTTTGCATCTCACTGTGAGCCATATAGCCCCTTTCATTTACCTTTGAGACGATGGTTGTAGATGGAAAATAATTTAATAGGAATAATTGCATGTGGAGGTCTATGCTTGTAATTTATATAATACTTTGTAAAAATATTTTTCAAAATGCATTTTTAAAGTTTGAACTGTGAAGGTAAAATGTCTGCGGGTTTTTTATTGTTTTTGTTTTTGTGGTTTTGAAGCTCAGGACTTACCAGAGTCTTTAATACATTGAATGGGTATTGGGACCTACAAGAAAGCCATTTAAGTATTTGACTTCTGAATCTCTTTTTTCTTGGAGCATTCTTCATGCTAATGAGCAATTTAAGAAACATTGATAATACACTGAGCATCTTATTTGTGTAAATCATCCTAGAAAACGTGATTTCTCCTATATTTGACTTTGGATTATTTACCTGTGTGTGAATCAAGTGTATAACATGAAGAAAAAAAATGCCCCAAGGCATTTAAATAATTGTTCAGTGAGTAATAGAGTGGCTATATAACAATAATATTGTTAGATAAATGATATAGGGATAATATCATCATTACCAATATCTAAAGAAGTTATTGAGATTTCTCCAACCACAAATATTCTCACATGTAACCATTTTTGCCATTCCTATTGCCACTCTCTTCCTGTCCCCCTTAATGCTATGTATTATCTTTTGCTAATTATAACAGCTTGTTAATCAGTCTTTCCACATCTTGCCACCCTCCAGTCCATCCTGCCCAGGCCCCAATGTGCCTCTGTTACAGACAGACACATGGCAGTGCTTAGCTTCGTGCCCAGGGCCTCCGACAGCATGGCCTACCCACCAGACTAATCTTCCATCACCCCCTTCTGCAGGGGTCACATTCCGCCAGCCCAGCCTCCCCCAGCTCCCTGAATACCTGGGAAATTTTTCACTCCATGCTGTTGTTTGTGTTGTTTCCTCTGTCTGGAATGCTTGGGGAATCCCACATCATTTGTGGAAAGGGCCTCTTGAAATAGTGCCTATTTTTCATTTTCATTTCCAACCGCCTCCTTCATGAGAATATCTCAAGTCCTGCTATTTTCTGAATCTCCATGGCATTGTTTTATATCATTCATAGCTACCTAGTATTCAGTTTGCTCCACTTGCCTCTTTTCTGCCCCACATCACCCCACCACACACACACTGAATTGTAAACTCCTAAGAGGCAGCATTTCACTCTTTGTTTTCAGTACCTCACTCAGTTCCTTGCACGCAGTAGGCCCTCAGCTAATATTGGTAAATGGAGCACTCCCCTTAAGATCTATAAGTGAGTCTGAATTATTGCTTTTCAATAGGGAGTGCAGAGAGGACCAGGTCTCATCCTAAGAAAGCTTAAGTTCCAAATGGGAAGCCCAATTATCTTCTCGAGTTTAGAAGCATTAAATTTACTAATGGGCTATGTTGTGGAGTTCATTTGTGAGTCTGTTGTTGGGAACCTCCGCTAAATTTTCTCTTAGAAACAGTAATATGCAAGGCTGTTGTATCTCCCAGTCAGCCCACAAAAGCCTATTTAACTCATAATGTGTCTAAAGTCCGATACTAATAGCAGCCCCAGGGGCTCATCGGCCTCTTCTCTCAGGCCATTGCCAGTCTTAACACTACAGACCTTGCCCTGAGGCAAAATATGAGGCAGGGACTGAATGGGATAAAGGCATCTCCAGCAGCTGTGGGTGATGGAGGGGGAGGAGGAGGAAGAGAGGGCAGGGCTGAGCAGGAAGGAGGAAAGCTGAAGGAAAGGGGCCTTGAGAAAAGGAGCTGGGGCATCTGGTCTACATTCTTGTGTGATGGTTATAGCGTGAGCCCAGAGCATGGGACCATAGAGGATAAATGAGTTCTCTGACATTTACTTCTGTTCGAAAGTCTTTGGGAGACTGCCTGTCTATGTCTTGGAGGTCTTTGATCATTCTTTTCTTTAGTTTTAACCACAGTGGAAATTATGTGCATGAAGGAAGAAACCAAAGAAAGTTATTTCAACATATGCAGGTACCTGCTGTGATATAGACTGGAGGCCACAACCTTAAATAGCTCAGGGGCCAGGCAGGCCATGGAAATGCATGATGTGGACAGGAGTAAGGATGCCGGGGCTGTGGCAGCCTGCACAGCACCTGCTCCATCAGAAGGTGGAAGGTTCCACTGGCTTGAAACATTCACCCAGGATTCAAAAGATTCAACTTTTTCAACAGAAGCCATCAACCTGGATTTATATACTGTCCCCAGGATGTTACGTTGATAGTTCATTTAAAATTTTTTAAACAGAGTTCGAAGATGGCTGCAGATGGGAAGGCAGACTGCAAGATAGTGTGTGAGTGAGAAAGCAAAGGGAGAGTGTGTGATCACATGGGTAGTGTTTGTTGGTGAGTTGAGGGACAGCTATACTCCAGGAGACTGTGGGGGACTGCTGGACGGGGCTCCCCTGACCGGGCAGCCTCCACTGCTGCTGGGTCCCCTCCCAGAGTGACCTGCTCGGACAAAGAGACTGTGCCATCTTGAAGGGGAAAGTGGATGTTATCAGACGCCTGAGAAGCCCATGGAATCTACAACTACAGCACCCACCAAACAGCTGCGAACCCAGGAACACTGGTCCCCAAGTGCCACAAGCACGCAGATTCAGAGGAGCTCTATGCTCCCTCACAGAAAGGAGAGAGAGAACTACATAACCAGACACCCAGAGAAGAGAGATCATGGGGAGACAAAGAAACAGCCCACATATGAAAGAAAAGCAGGCATCACCAGAAAAGGAAGTAAATGAAATGGAGGCAAGCAACCTGTCAGAGAAAGAATTCAGAGACATGATCATAAGGTGGATGAAAAGAATGGAAGACAAATTCGACAATGTGTGTAAGAACCAAGAGGAAATGAAGAAGAACCAAGAAGAAATGAAAAATTACATCGCTGCTGTAAAGAACTCAATAGAAAGCATTAAGAGTAGACTAGAAGAAGCAGAGGACCACGTCAGTGAGCTAGAAGACAAAATACCCAAGTAGAGCAGCTTCTAGAAAAAAAATTTAAAAAGCAGGAGGAGAGCCTAAGGGAACTTTGGGACAGCATGAAACAAAACAAAATCCACATCATAGGGGTTCAGAAGGAAAGGAAACTGAGCAAGGAATAGAAAACCATTTTGAAGAAATAATGACAGAAAACTTCCCATATAGGGAAGAAAAAAACCACACAAATCCAAGAAGCTCACAGAGTCCCAAGCAAAATGAACCCCCAAAGACCAATGCCAAGGCACATTATAATTAAATTGGCAAACACCAACAACAAATTAAGAATCTTAAAAGCGTCCAGAGAGAGACAGAAAGTTACCTACAAAGGATCCCCCATCAGACTAGTGACTGATTTCTCAACGGAAACACATCAGGCCAGAAGGGAATGGAATGAAATATACAAAGTCATGCAAAGGAAGGGTCTGAATCCAAGAATACTGCACCCAGCAAGGCTATCACTCAAAATTGAGAGTGAAATCAGGAGCTTCACAGACAAAAAAGGACTAAGGGAGTTTATTACCACCAAACCAGCAATGCAAGAAATGCTAAAGGGTCTGCTGTAAAAAAAAAAAAAAAGATATAGGAAGTGAAGAAAGAACACAAGGGTAATGAATAAAAATGGCGACAAATAAGTACCTATCAATAATAACTTTAAATGTAAATGGATTAAATGCCCCAATCAAAAGACATAGGGTAATGGATTGGATAAGAACACATGACCCATATATCTGCTGTCTACAAGAAACCCACCTCAGAAAAAAACGCACACAGACTGAGGGTGAAGGGTTGGAAAAAGGTTTTTTAGGTGAATGGAAATGAAAAAAAAGCTGGGGTAGCAATACTTATATCTGACAAATTAGATCTCAAAGTGAAGGATATAAAAAGAGATAAGGAAGGCCACTTCATAATATTAAAAGGAGCAATCCAACAAGAAGAAATAACTCTGGTAAATATATACGCACCCAATACAGGAGCACCCAAATATATAAAAACTTCCTGGAGGATATCAAGGGAGAGATTGACAGCAATACAATCATAATAGGAGACTTTAATACCCCACTATCACCAATGGACAAATCCTCTAAAGAAAAAATCAGCAAAGAAACATCAATCCTAAATGACTCACTAGACCAGATGGAATTAATTGACATCTTCAGAACATTTCACCCCAAAGCCACAGAATATACATTCTTCTCAAGTGCACATGGGTCATTTTCAAAGATAGACCATATATTGGGTCACAGGCAAAGTCTCTTCAAATTCAGGAAGATAGAAATTATATCAAGCATCTTCTCAGATCACAGTGGCATAAAACTGGAAATCAGCTACAATAAAAACAATCCAAAAAAATCAAACACATGGAGACTAAATAGCATGCTATTAAACAATGACTGGGTTACCAGAGAGATCAAAGAAGAAATAAAAAACATCATGGCAACAAATGACAATGAAAACACAACAATCTAAAATCTATGGCACACAGCGAAAGCAGTCTTGAGAGGGAAGTTCATAGCTCTACAAGCCTACTGCATAAAACAAGAAACAATGGTAATAAATTACCTAACTGTACAATTCAAAAAGTTAGAAAGAGAGCAACAAGAAAAGCCCAGTGTAAGCAGAAGGAAGGAAATAATAAAGATCAGAGCATAGATAAATGACATAGAGACCAAAAAAAAAAAAAATACAAAAGATCAACAAAATCAAGAGCTGGTTCTTTGAAAGGATAAACAAGATTGATAAACCTCTAGCCAGGCTCACCAAGAAGCAAAGAGAGAGGACCCAAATAAACAAAATCAGAAATGAAAGAGGAGAAATAACAATAGACCCACAGAAATACAAAGGATTGTTAAAAAATACTACGAACAACTCTATTCCAACAAACTGGACAACCTGGAGGAAATGGGACATATTCTTAGAAAAATACAACCTTCCTAAACTCAATCAGGAAGAATCTAAACATCTCAATAGGCCAATAACTATGGAAGAACTTGAAGCAGTCATCAAAAAGCTTCCAGCAAACAAAAGACCTGGGCCAGATGACTTCACAGGGGAGTTTTACCAAACATTCAAAGAAGAACTAAAACCCATCCTGCTCAGACTATCCCAAAAAATTCAAGAGGAAGGAACACTTCCAAGCTCATTCTATGAAGCCAGCATTGCCCTAATACCAAAACCAGATAAAGACAACACAATGAAAGAGAATTACAGGCCAATATCCCTCATGAGCATAGATGCCAAAATCCTCAACAAAATTCTAGCAAATCGGATCCAGCAGTACATCAGAAAGATCATACACCATGACCAAGTAGGATTTATCCCAGGGATGCAAGGATGGTACAATATCCACAAATCAATAAACGTGATACATCACATAAACAAATTGAGAGATAAAAATCACATAGTCATCAATTGATGCAGAAAAAGCATTTGACAAAATCCAACACCCTTTCTTGATAAAAACTCTCAGCAAAGTGGGAATAGAAGGATCATACCTCAACATAATAAAAGCCATATATATGAAAAACCCACAGCCAACATCATACTCAATGGGCAAAAACTAAAACCATTTCCCCTAAGAACAGGAACAAGACAGGGATGCCCACTTTCACCACTCCTGTTCTACATAGTACTGGAAGTATTAGCCATTGCAATTAGACAAGAAGAAATAAAAGGCATCCAAACTGGAAAAGAAGAAGTAAAGCTGTCCTTATTTGCAGATGACATGATATTGTACATAAAATACCTGAAAGACTCCATCAAAAAATTATTAGATGTAATAAATGAATTTGGCAACGTAGCAGGATACAAAATTAATGCCAAGACATCTGTGGCATTTCTATATACCAATAGTGAACTTACAGAAAGAGAGACTTAAAAAGCAATCCCATTTACCATTGCACCAAAAAAATTAAGATACCTAGGAATAACCTTAACTATGGAGGTAAAAGACTCATACACGGAAAACTACAGGACACTGAAAAAAAGAGATAGAGGAAGATGTAAACAGATGGAAGAACATACCATGTTCATGGATTGGTAGAATCAACATCATTAAAATGTCCATACTACCCAAAGCAATCTATAGATTCAATGCACTCCCCATTAAAATACCAACAGCATATTTCACAGACCTAGAAAGAACTCTCCAAAAATTCATCTGGAATAAAAAGAGATCCCGAATAGCCACAGCAATCCTGAGAAAGAAGAACAAAGTAGGTGGGATCTCAATACCAGATTTCAAGCTGTATTACAAGGCCACTGTTCTCAAAACAGCCTGGTACTCGCACAAGAACACACATATAGACCAATGGAATTGAATAGAGAACCCAGTTATCGACCCAAACCACTATTCTCAATTAATATTTGACAAATGAGGCATGAACATACAATGGAGTCAAGACAGTCTCTTCAGTGGTGCTGGGAAAATTGGACAGATACATGCAAAAAAATGAAACTAGATCACCAACATACACCATACACAAAAATAAACTCAAAATGGATAAAGGACTTAAACATAAGACGGGAAACCATAAAAATACTAGAGGAATCCACAGGCAGAGAAATCTCAGACATATGCCAAAGCAATTACTTCACTGATACCGCTCCTAGAGCAATGGAAGCTAAAGAGAAAATAAACAAATGGGACTACATCAAAATAAAAAACTTCTGCACAGCAAAAGAAACCATCAACAAAACAAGAAAGCCCACTGTATGGGAGAACTTATTTGCAAGTGTTATCATTGATAAAGGTTTAATCTCCAACATCTACAAGGAACCTATACAGTTTAATAAAAAGAAGATAAATGATCCAATAAAAAAAAATGGGCAATGGACCTAAATAGAATCTTTTCAAAAGAAGCCAGAAGGAAGGCCAAGAGACATATGAAAACATGCTCAAAGTCACTAATTATTTGAGAGATTCAAATCAAAACAACAATGTGATACCATCTCACACCTGTCAGAATGGCAATCATCATCAAATCAACAAACAACAAGTGCTGGCGAGGATGCAGAGAAAAGGAACCCTCATGCACTGCGGTGGGAATGCAGACTGGTGCAGCCACTGTGGAGAACAGTATGGAGCTTCCTCAAAAAACTAAAAATGGAGCTCCCATTTGACCCAGTGATCCCACTTCTAGGAATATATCCCAAGAAACTAGAAACACGAATCAGAAAGGATATATGCACCCTTATGTTCATAGCAGCGCAATTCACCATAGCTAAGATTTGGAAACAGCCTAAATGCCCATCAGCAGATGAGTGGATTAGAAAACTATGGTACATTTACACAATGGAATACTACGCTGCTATAAAAAGAAAGGATTCTTACCATTTGCAGCAGCATGGATAGATCTAGAGAGCATTATGTTAAGTGAAATAAGCCAGGCAATGAAAGAAAAATACCACATGATCTCACTCATTTATGGAAAATAAAAAACATTATAACCTGATGAACAAAAAGATAGATACAGAGGCAGTAAAGCACCAAACAGACTGTCAAATTACAGCGGGAATGCTGGGGAGTGTTGGGGAGGGGGGGAAAGAGATCAGCCACAGGACTTGTATTCATGCATGCAAGCACAACAAATGGACACAAGACACGGGGGTTGGTATGAGGGCATGCGACATGGGGTAGGGGAGGCTGGGGAAGGTCAATGGGGGGGGAAAAGGAGATATATGTACTACTATATGTAATACTTTAAACAATAAAAAAAATAAGAAAATTTTTGAACATTACATAAGTCAAGCACACGCACACATGCACACACACACATACATATATTTATGGTCCCACCCATGAAATCATTGCTGTACACAGTCATATTTCACTTAATGTGCTCCTGAAAAAAAAAAGAATTATAAACAGAATTTTTGTAGGTAGAATCATATATTTTTCATCTGATGGACATTAAAATTTCAGAGATTTATTTCTACAGAAAAAGATTTCTGTTCAGCAACACACTTGAAAGGTAACACATCAGGGAATAGTTTACGTACATATTTCAAGGGGCAAGTGCCAATTTCTGATAAAACTTTAACAGTAATTCACCAATCTCTATTACACTTAATTGCTAGCACCTCTAAAACCTAGGTTGAAGTAACTCAGAAAACTGAGGAAGTTTTCCACAAAAAACTGGGGTACTTTTGGACAGAAACTCAGGTCAGCATTTTTGACGTCAGCTCCAGCCCATGGCCATTCCCATTCTCTGCAGTCACAGGACGCTGCCTTGCAAATTCTCAGTCTTTCTACAGAAGTCACCAGGGATACTCACCCAGGGTCCAAGGGCCTCTGAGTCCCAGGCTGTGATCTGTTCACCCTTTGGGAGCATCCATCAGCATGAAAGTGGTTCTGTTAGTGGCTGTCAAAGATACAGTATAAAGACCTCAATGCCACCAACAGCCATACAAAACAAACCAACAAAACAAAATCTCACAACTCTCTCTCACCTGTCAGAGTTCTATGCTATATCCGGGGGGCGGGGGGGGGGGGGATGCGGGGGGGGGGGGGCAGACAAATGGAAATCAAAAGCATGGCATCTTGCCCAAATTTAAGGGTTCTAGTTCTAGAGCCACTACTATGCTAGGCAGGTCACTTAAACTCTTTGTTCTTTAGCATCCACATCACCAAAAAAGTACCCACCCTATGGGTTATTACTAGAATGAGATGAAATCGTACTTGTGCAAAGTACATAATTTGTACTCAGTGGATGGTAACCATTGCGATCCTTCATTCTTAGCGCTCTCCTCGGCATCACCAGAGGGCACCCATCCTGTGAGAGCTTCCTCTTCCCACTGGCTGTTGTCCCTAAAATCACCCAGGTCTAGGAGCAGGAGATGGCTCAGTACCCACCTGTGCTGTGGGTACAAATTGGAGACACTTCTTAAAATGAGAGGTGCAAGTGTGTTCCATGGGGCAAGATTTCTTACTACCTTATCTAGGGCAGAGTTCTCTCCAGACCAAATGCATCTATTTTTTCTTTTTGCTGGGTGTATTCAGAGCTGATGACTCAGCCACGCTGTGTCTTCTCCATGCTCAGACACATCACTGGGCTCTCCAAGCAACAAGAAGCTCTTAGAGACCTTAGCATAGTCTTCTGTCTTGCTGTCTGAAATGCCTTCGCTTGGCACTATAAACAAGAAGGTACTTATTAAGTTGCTTTTTTTGCAAGGAAACTGCTCATTTTGGGTGAAATACTCATCTAGGGGATGAATTAACACTTTCATTTCACCGAAGTT
Source organism: Corynorhinus townsendii (assembly GCA_026230045.1). Taxonomy (NCBI): domain Eukaryota; kingdom Metazoa; phylum Chordata; class Mammalia; order Chiroptera; family Vespertilionidae; genus Corynorhinus; species Corynorhinus townsendii. The sequence continues at coordinate 16,458,022 of JAPDVU010000011.1, forward strand.
GGCTTTGGCTAAATGAGTGAATGTCTGTACTGGATGCAGGGAGAGAGCATTTTAAAGAACAGTGGGAATCCCTCCCATAAATCCATGTTGAAACAAATAGGAAGAGAGCCAACCCGTTTGGGATTCATAGAGCTTGTGTCTGTAAAATGTGACCCAGTCTGGCAGATGAGGACAACTCTGGGTGTCCAGGCTGGCTTTGATGTAGCTTGTGGTTCTCCCCCGAGGGATAGTTTGGATAACACATCAACATTTGGGGAGGCCATCCCTGCCTCCCTTTGAGCAGAAGCTGAGCCATTCCTCAGGCACTGACACACAGCAGCATTGAAGCCAAGGGCCTGACCCACTGGTCCACCCAATGGGACTGTCAAGGTCACTGCTGCCCTGACTTCAAGTCTAAAGGGCCCCAAGGTCAGCTGGTTGGAAACCAGATTTCCAAAGCTCTGCTCTGCTTGCACTCCTCTCATTCCCAAAGGAGTGTTTCCAGTCCAGAGGGTTCCAGACACCACACATTGAACCACCGCCCACCCAGCTGTTGGGATTGACTTGTCTTTACTTCTTGGCCAGACTGCACTGGGATGAAAAGAAGGGCAGATGTTTCAATGAGGAGCCACTAACAGCTGCGCCTGCTGCTGCTTAGCGTTATTGGCGTCAAAATCCCTTTTCCTGTCACCCCATTGGCTTTAGACCTCAAGTCCCTATTGGGGACTCAGACTTGTCCTGTTCTTCCCCAACTTCATCCTCTCTAGTTAGTTATGCCTCAAGGTCATTGTCTCCGCACATCTATTTTCAGGGTGGATATGATTGCCTTCTCTTTCCTCTGTAGCTGGGTTGATATAACTTAATGCAGAAATGCCTTCAAGGGCTTTGGCATGAATGACGTCCTCATGGGTCCCAGGCCAAATCCCTCCACCCAAGCAGATAAAGCAGCTCCCTACGCCTCTGCAATCAGAGCTTCTGCTCCTACTCCCTCCACCTCCAACAAGCTTCCCACTCACAGCCTTGGCCACATCCCCTGTGGCCAGAGTCCCCCATTGCTATCAGACCAAAGGGTAGGTGTGCTTCCCTCAATTACTGTTTGCTTCCCCCCTGCCTATGGGAATCAGAGGTTGGGGTAGAAATTGATAAAAGCGAGCATTTTGCCATAAAAAGAATCTAAGAGGGCAATGGAAGGCCATCTGTGCGATTCCCCAGGCTGTCTGTCTTTGAAAAGGAAGATCTGGCCAAACCTACAGAACTTGCTGCCTCTGGAGTTTACTCTTTATATCACTCGGTGCAGCACATCCTTGTGTATGAATTAAAGATTAAAGGCAACTTAACCTGCATTTTGCTATATCTCTATACATGGGAGAGGGAGCAGGGGAGGGAGTGTGTGTTTTCCATAAGACCTCCTGGTTCTAACACCAACTAGGCCATGGGAGGCTAAAGCTGGGAAGGTGGTGGCCTCTTGCTGACCCTGCCACTGCTTCCTGTGTTGACCTCCGGCAAGTCATTGACCTGGCCCGTGTCTCCGTCTCATCAGCCATAGAATGAGTGGAATGACACGTGCTTGGACTGCTGGCATGTTCTCAGCCACGTTCTGTGAGTCTCAGAGTGGTGAGGACATCATAGCACTGGCCATTTTACACAGTGCATCGCCTACCAGTGGAAATCAGCAGGTGAGCCCCTCCCTCATTTTGAAATGCAATCAATTTTGGATGGTGCACAGCTAAACTTTAATCCTGGATGCTCCCAGTCACCAAGCACAGTAGCTAGCTTTGCAGCCCCTCAGGACAGGGTTTCCAACCTGAGCATAACTGGCATTTTGGGTTAGGCCATTCTGTGTAGTGGAGGGGCCATCCTGTGCCTTGATGGATGTTCAGCAGCGTCCTAGCTCCTACTCGCTAGATACCTATAGCATTCCCTCTCAGCCCCCAGTTGTGACAATCAAAGCATTGCCAGATATCGGCTGCAAGACAGAGTCGCACTCTGTTGAGGAACACTGCCTTAGAATCAGCCACCTTGGAAGAGGCATCACCCAAAACCCTGATCCAGTTGTTACTCTAAGAAACCGTGGCATACATACAGGGGCTAATTCACTGCCTTATTCAGGAACTGAACTGTCATCAAAGAAGATAAATCAGTCCCAATCAAAGTTCAAGAAGAGAAGACTACAAGAAGAAAACACATTTCCAAGCCATTCTCTGTTCTTCCGCAGCATTCTCCATGCCACTCTTGTCCCATTAGTACAAATCATGGATCATCGACCTGATAAAGACCACCCTACAGGCCTTGAGTTGTAGTAACATCTGTTGGCACTCACAGTTTCCCAGGCAGAGGCAAGATGAGAGCATGAAAGTAACTGACAGACTCATATGGACTAGGTGTGCCATTTGGCTCTGGATCTGTAGCTAAGTGTCTATGTAACAAGTGTTAAACAGGATTTATTGCATTCCACATGAGTGTATGAGCCTGGAGCAGCTACATTAGACTATTAGTATCTGCCAAAATGGATATGTCTTTAGGAGGAGATTTTTTAAAATATCAAATGGAGAAAAGGCAGGAGCAGGCCCTAAAGGTGGACACGATTATCTGTGGTTTTGTGGAATTGCCTGCAGGTCCAGCAAGGTCCAAGCTGGTCCTGTGGTGACTGTAATTCTGGGCTAGTGCCTCTGGCTGCAGAGACCCCCAAGATGGGGTTTAGTAGATATCCACGTTGGTGCCTCCATGGTTTACGAAGGATCAGAGAACCCACATGGTCCATAAGTTCAGTGTCCCTCACCAGAATCTCCAGCAATGTGCCAGCGGTACAGAAAGAAACTACTCTTGGTCCCTACATGGGGTAGACTCTGAGATGAGAATTTAATTCAGGGCACTCTTTTCAGCTGACACTCACAAGGCATCTGGCGGGGCATCCTGAAGCCAGCCATCCGGTCCAGATGTTTCTGCTCCTCCGCCTCCTGGAGAAAGTGGAATGTGTGTCCCCTTCATGCCCTCTCCGGGCACTCCCCTGCGGGCATCCACATGCAGCTTGGGAACCATGTTCCCGGAGGAATTGTCTGTGTGGCACTTTCCAACCTCCCCTGGAGCCAAGAAAAGATTTACATTTTGCTGTGGGTGTTCGACAGGTACCAGTCATTTCCTCTCCTTTCAGGAAGATTCCACGGGAACATAAATCTCACCCCAGCCCCGACAGCCTCCAGTCATCTGTTTACCAAAATAAACTTGAAGCATACATGGAAAAATAATTCCTAGTGAAATATGCATCCCCATGGCATTCAAGTCTGGTATTTAATGTCTTTTTTATGGTTAATAATGCATCAAAAGCATCCCCTGTCTGAGGCTGTCATTACATCACATCCGTGATGTGCAGGACCATTTCAATGCCTAAAAAACCTGGAGTCAGTTTTTGTTTTAAAAAAATAAATAAAACTAATGTGTAATTACAGTGGCCTGTTTTCCTCTATCTGCATTTCTTTTTAATCTTCTTCGTGATGAGATCAATCCGCTGAAAATACCTAGAGAGGTTCTTTGCTTTATACAGATCAGAAACGTCCTATTTAAACAACTCCAACATTCTCTCCCTGGAGCTGGGTTCTGCTGGGAGAGCACCCTAGTCTTTATTATTGTATGTTGCTTTTTTTTTTAAAAAAAGAATCATCCAGGATAGTATAAAGGGGTCCAGCTAGCCTTGTCCTTCCTGGTAGACATAGAAAAAATAGAATATTTGTATTAAAACATTGGCACTTATTTCAATTCTGACTTCCTAGAGTTAACAAGAAAATCAGGAAAGCTCCATTTGCCTTCTGTTAATTGCTAGTGAACATCACTTTGAAAGTCTTTTGTATTTCTTACCTGTTTGGTCCCTGTTGCTGAGACCAGCAGGACTGGCAGGAATGATGGGGGTTGCAAGTTCCTTTCCCCTGTCATCTAGAGGTTCCTATCACCCTTGAAGTACAAGAGACCAGGCCCCCAACATGGCCATCTGTAATGACCACATTCATGCCCACGAGTGGTTTCTTTGCCATACTGGGCTATTTCTGATGGCCTGAGGAGGATGCGACTTCGTGCCAGCAGCCAGCTCATAAATGCTTGGGGTTGGAGGCTGTTTCTGCTTACCTTCATTTGTGGCTTTGAGGACTAACTGAGATCATTAGATAATGTAAGCAAAGTGCTGCGGACAGGCGTGTACCTGGGAGACACTCAAACAGGCAACGGTTAGGAATGGATGGGGCAGCTGAATGGACCACTGAGAGCATGGCTGTGACTCAGAGTCTGTGCGGCGGGGAGGGACATCCAGGACTTAGAAATCTAGTTTCCTCACATGGGAAATGGGGGTGATCATTGCTGAGAGAGTAGATCCTAAATGTTCTCTCGACAAAATGAAATGGTAGTTATGTAACACAGTGGAGGTGTTAGCTCACATTATGATGGTCATCGTTTTGCAATATGTAAGTGTAGCAAGTCAACACATGGTACACCTTAAACTTACAAGTGCTATCTGTCAATTATATCTCAATAAAACTGGAAAAATGGGGCAACACTAGTAACAATCTTACCCTTTCACACAGTCATGACGATGACAATGCGACGGTATTAGGAAATATAAAGTACTCGGTGGGTGGCAGCCGTTAACAACACCAGCAGCAAAACCTATAATCAGCCCTGACGTTTGCAAACAGGTAATGCCATTTAATAATATTGTGACTCCCCCTTACTTATGATTTGCTAACGATGGAGGTTTAGGACCCACAATACTAAGTTTGAGCCGAGGTACATCCTACGACAGGGAAGAGTTTTCCTTTCCCTCTGCATACATGATAAACACATGTTTTAGGAAGTAGAGAAATAGCTAAAGGAGGCTGCTTTCATGTCTGTAGGTCCTAGGTTTTCTTAGGTAGTTCCGGAAACCATTATAAACCACAGAAGACCAGTGGAAATCAAGCCTTCTTTTGTCCCGGGTGGAAGACCCTCTGTCCAGGGACTCCAGGCTGGCTCTGTCCAAGGTCAAGCTGACAGAGTCAGGGGGTTGGACGGCTGGGGGCTTCCCTCCAGTGGGTTAGCTCTCCGGCAGCCCGAGGCCCACTGCCGGCTGCTCCCTACAGGCACAGCGCTTCTGAGACCGAATCCCAGTGCAGGCAGCATTTTCATGTGTTTTTCTCTCAGTGCTTTTCTAAGACCGGAATTGTGGGATCCCCAAAGGGACTCCTGCTCCTTTAAAATTCCTCACATGAGTTTTTCCTCTGTTTTCGCCTGGAAAGGATCATCCTGACATCCAAAGCAGCAGGGACTCTATGCCACCAAGACACCCTTCATCCCTTCCTCACTCTCCCCTCTGACTCCGTTTCCTGCCGCCCCCACCCCCGGGGCTGACAGGCCTCCAGGTCTGGAGAGAAATGCTGCAAGCCCTGCCTTTCAGAGGCAGTTTAAGGAGTGATCATTTTGGAGGTGTTTGCCACCGGCTGCTTTTCAGCTCCCCAGCGGCCCCACCCGCCCATTCAGATCCTTTCTTGGTTCCCCCATTGTTCAACTCCATGGTACTTTTTAAATGTCAAAGCAAATTTGTGTTTCCAGTGAGAAAGCACCCTTTGCTTTTTGCCTTTTCTTTTTTTCTTAATTGCACGTGGCCTTCGTGATTCTAATTCCCATGGAAAACTTAGCTGTACCCCTAAGAAAAGGCACAGACAGGAACGCAAACCCTGCCAGCGGACACTCCCATGCCTTCACACACCCTCGCACACCACACAATTGCATACTGCAGAGCTGGCTAATGTTGACGCACCAGGGTTGGCAATGACAGGATGCTGTGGAGGGCCAGTCACTTAATGAACCCCTGCGGGACCAGTCCTGGTTACTAACAATTTCTCTCCAACGCGTCAGGCCCAGGAGCCGCAGCCCTGCGCTTCACTCCATCACGTCCCCCCTTGGCCCCCATCTTCATGCTCCACACAAACAAACCAATTACAGCAACGGATATAAATTGGACCCCTTTTCTGAAAATGCTCCCTCAACCTTTTTTTTTCTTTCTTTTTCCCTTCTCTACTCCGCTCCAATCAGCCTGCCCAGCAGGTGGGCTGTGTGCACATACATGCATACACTCACACACGTGTGTGCATATGCACACTCTTGGCTATATCCTCTCACAGCCTTCACGGGCTGTCTGTTTTTTGGTCCAGCCTGGTTTTCTTTATATTGCCTTAATCTGCTATCATGTGAAATATAGATTAGAGATCACCTCAGGGTTTTGTGTGTGTGTGTGTGGTGTGTTTTTGTTTGTGTGTCTGTTTTTACCTTCTTTTTATACTGCAGCCAGCTCCAAATTATCCCCTTCCTCTGCCACACCTTAGGGGAACTTCCTGATTTATTCTTGGACAGTGCCTTGTGTAACTCATATTGGTATTAACTATGCTTTGTTTGTTTGTTTCTAAGTTGTTGATAGTATTACAGATATCTCCCAGCCGCCGCCCCCCCACCCCCCGCCGCCACACACACACACACACACACACACACACACACACACACACAGCCCCTACCCAACTCCCAGGTCTTCACTACCCTATTGCGCATGTCCATGGGCTGTGCATATAAGTATGTAAGTTCTTCGGTTAATCTCTTCTGGTCCCCCCAGCCCCACACTGAGGTATGTCAGTCTGTGCCATGCCTCCATGCTTCGGGTCTGATTTTGTTGGTCAATTCATTTTGTTTTGTCTTAGCATAATATTTTCCAGTCCATCCATGCTGCCCCAAAAGGTAAGCGATCCCTCTTTTTTTACAGAGAGACTTTTTATAAAGACCTACCCCAGATTGAATAAAACGACTGTTAAAACATCAAATTTACAATCTCTTATAAGGAATGAGAAGTTGCATAATGGGAATCTGAGCCACCTGTAAGTAAGACAGCAAGACGCTTCCTTGCCTCTGCATCAGTGTGGTCCACAAGCCGCTCCCAGGCTGGGAACCATTTGAGGTCCCCACCAACTTAAGCACAGAGATTCAGAGTAAGAGGTTAGAAACGTCTATAGCAATCCAACATACTGCAGCATTCAGTCAACATTTTATTCCTCTAGTAGTCCACTTTTATATCTTTTACAAAGTATCAATGCATGAAGGGCTGGATGTTAACAACAATAACAGGTTGTCCTTCACCACAAATAATTTAAGAAGCCAGTTCTCCATCATCAGGGAGGCATTCAAGTTCGCCTGGAGAAACAGGGGCACCTTTGAATAATTAGATTATTTTGGTGCAATTACACGTTTGCAGATCTTTTATTGTTTGGGTGGCTGGTGTGAGCAAGAAAAGGCAAAAAACATTCAGGCTAATAGGTATCTAAGGAAAGAAGATAATTCAGTCTTGAGTAATCACATTATGCCCAACTTCTGTTTTGAAATACCTTTGGGGCAACAAATTTGTCACAAAAAGCTCCCTTGGAAATGAGAATGTTGATCCACGCCCCTACCCCTCCCCTCATTCATATTCTAGAGGGTGACTTTTATAACTCTGGGATCAGGTTATCCTTCTAACTCTTCTATTAAAAGCTCAATGCATTTGTTGTTTTGGAGGATACTGTTAGTCCTTTGGCATTTACAAGTCTCCATGGCGTTGAAGCCTTATTATAACAGGGTGCTATATGCTTAAGCCTCTACACAGACATGCAAACATTTCAAAGAGAGACTCATTCCCTCCAGCATGAGGGACAATTACCCAGCCATCTAAGTAGAACGATAGGTGTCTGTGACAAATTGTAGGCTGGAGACATTTTATAAATAATAATAACTTGCATTTTTAGTGCACTTTCCCATTTACAAAGAACGTCCACCTCTATTAATTCCCTGGATGCCCAACGCCAGCCAGCGAGGAAGATGGGACCCACACCTCTATGTTCAGGCAGGCATCTGTGACCTCCACTGTTTCTGTGTGTCCATCCACATGCTGCCAGAGGTTCCAGAAGATTCCAAAGGAACAGAAAGAACCCTTTCTTGCAGTCATTTCTGAATTGTGTCTCAAGGAGAACCTGCAGGGGGTAGATTCCCACCATCCTCTAGGCCCCCAGGGCATGTTTTTAAAGCCAAATACCTGTGGGTTTTATTGGCTGGATTGTGACTGGAGTCAGTGGGGAGAGAGGGAATACCAGGGCATTAAAAATGACAAAGCACTTTCATTTGTGAGAGCCATCCGAGGAAGGTGGACATGAACATATTTTTCTGAGGGAAGCAATTTCGCAAGCCCTTCCTGCGGACAGATGAGCAGGACAGAGACAGACTCAGGATGGCCTCCGACATTCCAGGGAGAGATGGGTGATTGATGCTTTCTCATTATGTGGACAGGGAGGGATTTTTATGCAAAATTCAAAGAAGGAAGGAAATCCCAGTTCCTGCCCTTCTTCCTTTCATGAGGGAGGGCCTTCCTGAACTGGAGACAGACCGGTGTGGTGATCAGGCTGACCCAGAATTATGCAGAGGTGATGAGATCGTTTCTGGGCCATTAGCTGAGCCAGAAATAGCCAGGCCTGGTTGCCATAAAGGATCATGTCCCTTGGGGAAGAACACAGGTAATAAACAGCTTTTGCAGCAATTAGACACAAGGGTAAAAGGTGAGCCTCCAACGCCACGGTGGCATCCCTTTATGAAGAACAATAACAAAAAATGAGCAGGAGCCACCAATGTGGGAGAACCGTTTCCCTCCACGGGCGGCTGCCTGCCCTCCTCTTCCCGAACCTTCCTCTGCACCTCCTCACGGGTTTTGCAGGTGAGATGTTTGGTAGGAGCTGAGAGAGTCCCATCCCCTCTTGCATTTGCCATAATGCAGTCGGAGCCACATTATTATAGATTATGCATGATTGGAGCATGGGAAAGATGAAAAAGTGGCCCTAATGCTCTGAGAGAAGGCAGTCAGCCTGACCCCTTGGAGACAGAGCTACTGACTCTGTTTTTCCACAGACCTGCTTGCCTGAGGGAACGATTCAGCTTTTCCTTCCTGGCTTGTGGGAGACATGAAAACATGAAGCAAGGAGAGAATATCCCTGCAGACTCCCACTGCACACTGACAGCGCTTCACCCTAGCATGTGTGCGCGCACGCACACACACGCGCGGACACACACCCACACGCATGCACACATACACAATGTAGTTGAGGTTTTAGACCTTTACTTAGATTCAGCAGCTTTTTTATGGGGGGAAGGATGTGAGAGTTGGAGGTAAGGAGGGCAGGGACTCCCCTTTGCTCTGATTAGCTGTGTGTCCCCAGGGAAATCACTTAACCTCTCAGAGCCTCGGTTTCCTCATCTGAAAAAAAATGAAGCTTCGGATTGGATGACCTGTGTGATTCCTTACAGATTCTGCATCCCTGATTCAGTGAGTTCATTTCTAAATGAAAGCCTCACTCAGGAAGGCTCATGGGTTTTGCGTGTGTATGTGTGTGTATGTGGTGCGTGACCCAGCTGTGCACAGCAGATAATGCAGGGCTGCACTTTGTTCTCCCCAGAGCCCAGCTCCAGGGTGTGCTCTCTGCTCTCTTTCTCCCATAGTCTTCCATGCACTTGGATGGGCCCGTTATAGCCAGACAGCTGTATGTTCTGAAAATCATAATTAGAGTGATGGTGCAATGACACGTCTCTCAAGCCCCGAGCACCTACGCAAACCAGCATTTGATTCCTGTTGGAGGCAGTGAAGGTAGCCACAGCCCGCTGGAGCGTGAGGGGCATTGTCTGCACGCTCCAGTGCACTATAGCATGTCAATACTCCTGAATAAACTAATCAGCCCATTTGCACCTTCGTGAACATGCTTCTTGGAGTCAGTGAAATAGGTGTGGTAGAGACAATTCCAATGTGAGTGGAGGAAAAAGAAGGAAGAGAAGGGTTACCAAGACCGAACTTGCTACCTCTCCAAAGGGAAGCGGGGTGCTGTGTGTCTAGGAACTTGGGATTGCAGAGGTGCCCCTGCCTTACTGCCCACGGCCACGTGTCCATCTCATTGTTCCCACCCACACCCCAGAGGGAAGAAACTCTCCAAATCCCCAACTCTTTTTTGCAACTACTGTCCCTTTCTAAGGACTCATTCCACAAAAAGCTGGATACTCAGATTCCGAACCTCCCCTTTGCCTGTTGGGAAGGGCTTCTGCAGACCCCACTACCAGCTATCATCCATCTTGCGATGGCAAAGGAGCCACACTGGATCCCGCTTGAATGCTACAAGGGTTCCTGAGTGATGGGACCCTGCCCCTGTGTGCCGTAAGTCATGTGCCACGAGCTCCACTCCTGCAGGAATGGGGTCCCAAGAGTGTGCACAGGTGGTGTCTGGGATCCCAGGCAGTCCTCTGACAAGGTGGAGTTCTAAGCCCCTCCCCAAAGTGGGATGGGATGAGTGAGACGCTGATGAGCTGGCTCTCGCATTTTATAGGAAGGCCCCGATTTGGACTAGTTACCGAATACTGGGTTGTAAATGCTTCCACTGTGGCTCCCACAGTAATGGCTCTAGTTAGTAGTGGGCTCACACGATTCCTGAACATTTAACATCTGCCTCTCAGGAGCCAACAGGCCAGCCTCTCCACCCCACTGAAAGGGATTCCCCAAAGGCTAGTGGGAATTACCAGTGTGGCCTGGCTTTCCTCCTCCTAGAAATCTGATGGGATGTTTATCCCAGAGGTTGGTGAGAAAATGCTAAAAGTTCTACCTTTTCCTGGACCATTCTCTTCTCTCTCCATTCCCATTTCCAAGGAGAACACTCCTAGGCCCATGACTTCAAAGTTCATCTATTTCCTGGAGACTCCCTAAATTATCTCTCCTGCGCCCCTTACTCTTCAGTTCTACCTCTAAAAAGGCATCTTAGACTTCACACTTTTACAACAGGCCTCTTAAAGTGCTCCCCCCACCAAAGAAAATTTTCTTCTCCAGTCTTGGCTCAACTCAATAAATGGTGCCTCCGCCCAGTTGCTCAAGGTAAGAACTCTCTTTCACCTTCCACATCCAACCCATCAGCACGACCTGTTGACTTGACCTCCAACACACACCCTGAACCCAGCCCTTTGGGCCATCCCCACTGTGTCCTGGTCCAAGCCACCATCATCACTCATTGACCCCTGCAATGGTGTGCTCACTGTACTTCTCCATCCCATTCCTGACCAGTTTTCTGTACCCTGTCCAAGGAAACCTCCAACATTCAAATCAAATGATATCTCTTCCTCTCTCCCTCTTTCTACTCATCTGCACACTCCTATAGGCAGTTTAAGACACTGGTGGATTCACATCACACTTGCCTCCAGACTCCTTATTCTTATTCTGCCTCCTCTCCAACCTCACCCAATGCTGTCACCCTAAGCACTACACTTCAGACATGTTACCCTTCTTGTCCTCAGGCACAAGTTAGCCTGTGCATTTGGTTTTCCACTGCCTGAGTTCCCAGATCTTTCCAGGCCTGACTATTCTTATCACTCAGGTCTCATCATAAAAGACCCTCCCTACTTACCCTGGGCATTCACTGTCTGTCTAGAATGTAAGTTCCATGAGAGCAAAGACTGGTGTTATTTACACATACATAACAAAGGCTATGATACAGAGACCCAAATGATGGAGCAGCTAAAAGAACAGAGAAGTTCATTTCTTGCTCACAAGAGAACCATTCAGGTTCCTTCCTTCATGTCACTCTGCTATCTCTTAGAGTATCATCACCATCTGCGGGATCACAGCTGGGTCCCCACAGTAGAAAGGGATCAAGGAGGAGGTAGCATGGTCACTACCTAAAGGTCTGGATGCAGACATGGCCCACATCTCTGCCACTCATCTGCCACTGGTGAGACTCATTCACGTGGCCACTCTTAACTATATACAAGGATGGGGGATGTATTACATCCATCCATGTACCCAGAAGGATACCCTGGCACTTACTACTTATTGAATGAATTAAAGTAAAATAAACCTACTAGTTTAGAAAGTAAACATTTCAGTTTCCCTTCGGAAACCATGAACTCTGCAAAAGAAGGTTAAGATACAGCATCCCCTAGTTTGATCCTCCATGGTGGCACCCTTGAACCATGGGAGACATTGATAAATAAGGCAATCTTCAGCTGCCATGGGATTGACCAACTTTTCCATCCTCATCTTCTCCTCCCCATAACCCTCCGCCATCCTAACTAGAAAGGAGTGGAGAAAATGCCCACGTGGAGGCAGATAGGGAATATTGTGCCTTTTCCTTTTCTCCAACTCCCTGTTTTCTTCTCAGAGCCCCAGCTACTTCTCCAACTTCAACAGGATACTGCATTCCTCTAGGGCCCTGTCCTGTATATTCCAGGTAGGGTGATGATTAGGGAAGAACAAAGGAAAACAACAAGCGCTTTATAGCAGCCGTGGTTTCCTTCTAAGCCTTATTAAAAGTCTAACTCTACCTCAGATGTGCATGTGAGCATATTTAACAAAGTCCTGTGGGACAGCTGGTAGGTACGGGAAAGTCTCTGTAGATGTCTCATACATCCACACTTAATGTGCAAAATTGGGGGTTTATTAGTGGGATTTCTGTACTCCTCTGTAGCGAGTTTTGTACATGAGAGCCCCTATTCTGAGCATCTTTGGTGAAGTTCAATCTATAGACCTTTTAAAAGTATTAGTTATATAACAAAAGAAAAGCAATTGGTGTCCTTTATAGGGGCTTTCCTGAGTTCAGAAAAATAATCTGTTTGGTAATAGTTATAAAGCCATTGGTAGCAGCTATGTGCCATGCACTATTCTAGATGCTGGGGAGAAGGCTATGGGCCATTAATTCAGAATTTCTTAAGGAATCCTGGCAGGCGTGGCTCAGTGGTTGAGCATTGACCTATGAACCAGGAGGTTACAGTTCAATTCCCAGTCAGGGCACATACCTGGGTTGCTGGCTTAATCCCCAGTGTGGGGCGATCAATGATTCTCTCTCATCTTTGATGTTTCTATCTCTCTCTCCCTCTTGCCTCCTCTCTGAAAGCAATAAAAATATGTCTTTTTTTAAAGAACTTATTAAAGGAAAACTAGTATAGCATGGGGCAGTGTTTCTCAACCTCGACTCTGTTGGCATTTGGGAGATGGATGATTCTTTGCTGTGGGGTTGTCCTATGTGTTGTAGGATGTTTATCAGGATTCCTGGCCTCTACCCACTAGATGCCAGTAGCACCCCCATCCCAAGGTGGGACAAGTAAAACTGTTTTCAGACATTCCCAAATTGCCGTGGGGGCAAAATGACCCCTCATTTAGAACCAGTGCTCTAGCGGGGGAGAGAGTAGTCATTGGGATCAGATCTTGGTTCTCGAGCCCTGGCTTGGCCAGACATGCCCTTGAAAACCTCAGGGAAATTTCTTTACCTTTCTGGGCCTTGTTTTCCTGATCTGTCAACTGGTTACTAAGAGGATTGTATGAGGTAATGCATATAAGGTGTTCAGGTCAATGTTTAGCACGTATAAAGACTCTGGAAATATTCTACAAAGGGTATGAAGTTTGATTTGCTCTGCGGCCATGAAAAAGCTTCAGTTAATATAAAATCTAGGTGTTTATCACTCCAGTTTCTTATGATTTCAACAGGGCTTTGTGCACCATTGCAAGCATAGCTGCATCCTTCTGGCCTCATATGTGTGGAGGACATCAGTGCTGCCGGTGACACAAAGATGGAAACTGCTAAAGAGTTCTCACTCTTAATTAACAATTCACTGTTTTCTAGCACTTTGCTTTGCAACATTCTCTGACCCGGTGGATATTGTGGGGGCTCCCAAGAGTATATGTTTCCCTGCAGGTATCATTGTCCTCTTTGCCCAGAAACCAGGTCCCAACTTTCCTTAGTTGATTCCTTGTCACTGGAGTTGGGAAATGGGACAGAGTATCAGAAGGAAGATTCACAGTGAGGCTAAGTGCGTCTTTCCAGTAGAAACTGAATTTCATCTCTGGTGACTTTAAACTTGTGAATAGCACCAATTACTTTAGGTATGCGTCCACCTCTGCTTCAACTTCAAGATAGTAACTTTGGGAGAAGAGGAATCGGCATGTGCACAGCTGGCCAGCGAGCAGTACTGAATGTAAATATTTACAGAGGAAGGGAGAGGACCAGGAACTGAGTACGACAATGGTGAAACACTGTTAGTGATAGTGGGGGAGATCATTAGAACCAATTGTCAGACTTTTGGGACTGACAACAATATATGAACAAGTGGCATGCCGATTTCATCAAGGGGATGTTAAGCTTAAATTGGAGAGACAGTAGGGAAAAACATGCCACAAAATATATTCTTAAAAATCACATACGGTGGAGGATTGTGAAATGACATTAAAAGAATAATAGAAGTCTTCTGATATTTTAAAGAAAAAAAAAATGCAGGAATGGTGATCAGATAGCCTTTATGCCCCCAGTTATCTGTATCCCCAGTGCACCTTTTGTGACTAAGAAACAAAATGAACTTGAAAGTTTAGTGCAGGTATGAAGAGGCTCTGCAAGACCCTGACGATTGGATGGCAGGTGGGGAATCTTTGAGCCACTGGGTTGAAATGTGGTGGACACTGTGTACATCTGGATAAATAGAGAAGATAAAGAGGTGCCGTCCTTGTGGAAATATGATTCAGACCACCCAGGTCACTTGGCTCATGCATTGTTAACCAAGATTATGAACTTCACACTTGCAAAGTGCACCCCTCTCAGGGTTTGTCAACGCTCCCCAGATTTGCTATGTTCCTCCTTCTGTTAAAGATACACTTCCCGAAACATTCTTGACTTCTAGGCATATTTCATCTACTAGAAGATAGAGAAAAACAAGAGTAACTGCTAATTCTAGACTTAATTCTAATCTAGAAGAACTGGTGAGGAAATTAATTGGTGAGACCCTTTCAATATGAATTTTCATTATTTTAATTTAATTTTATATTAATGAACGTTATTCAAAACATAGCTTTTAGATTCATATAGTGCCTGTTAGGAAAGCACACAGTCTCCCCTGAAAATCTCCCACCCAGTGCCTACTGTCCACAGACATTCAATGCTTTTAATTGATTCCTTAGGAATTTATCTCCACATTTCTAAATATAATTTTAAATTTTTCTATTCTTGATTTTTACTTCTAGGCATTATCTTTTGACTTCCTACTATGGAAAATGAGAAACCAGCTCTCTTTTAAATCCCCTTTTTAAAAAACACATAAAATTCCCATCCTCCCAATACTGTGATAGAATTTTCCTCAGGTCGAAATTTAGCCCTGTTGATGCATGTAGCATGCTATGATTACTCTCCTTTTCCTACGTAACTCTGTCTCCAGTGGTTCTATTTTTGCTCTTCTATAGTAATTATGGACATGTCTATAAATTCACCTCTAATTGTGTACATTTTTCTCAATATCTTCAAATATACTGGGAGTTATATCAATTTTATCTTCTTATGAAAATCCCCCTACAGCTTTCTGATCTGCTCCCATCAAGACTGGTTGATCCATAAGCCCAAAGCCCATCTGTTGCCTTAGGATGTTCCTCCCATCGTCCTGGGGACTCCTTTCTCCTCTGTGGTGTTGGCGTATCTTGTTTCATTTACTGCACACTCAGTAGTAGGTACTAGTGTACGTTCCATTTTGCAGATGAGCCAAGCCGAGGAATGGGGGATTTAAGTAACATTTCGCAAAGGTATATAGTTTGGGCACAAATGGCACAGCCAGACCTCATATCCAGAATCCATCTGACACCAAACCCATGCTCTTACTGGCTGATCATTCGCAGCCCAACCTTTGGCTGTCCTGCCTGAGAGATCAGCTAAGGCGGCAGAGGCGGAGGCACTACAGGCGGCTGAGAACCTTGTGCAGGCCGTGCAGCCCATGGTCAAGTCAGTCTGTTGCAACCTTCCTATTTTAAGGCACTTTTATAGCCCCTGACTCACTGTCCCTAATGGCAGCTTCTTATTTCTGGGATTATCGGGTAAAAAAAATAATAGCTTCTGGGCATGTGACACTATTCTCAGGCCTTTAATGTCAGAAATAATGATCATGTTAAATTGGAGCTCATTACCACGGAATGAGACCTCATCACGCGCGCTTTTTTGGGGGTTGTTTAATGATATTTTTTTTTACCTCCCCTCAATAGCTCTGAAATGGTACACTGAGGGGAGATTGGGTGTTTGGAGTGGCAAACTTTTAAATAATAAGAAAGCTCTCCTTTCATCAATGGAAGGAAAAGGGTCCATCCTCCATTGTTCTCACCTAACGCAGGCTGTGCCTTTGTTAGGGTCTCGTGGACATTTGCTGAGCCCCTTAAGCCACTAATACCAGTTGTATCCCCAGCAGCCACCACACGTACTTAAAGCATTATATTCTGCACAGCGCTTTCCATAATGAATCTGACAATCCCGTTTTATGATTTGTTGAGTGGTTAATTCAAAATATACCATTCTCCAGAGCCAGCTCTCTGAGGATTCCTGCTAGGCCTCCAACACAAATACAAAGGCTTTGTGTGCCCATTATCAGAGGGCGCCATGGGGCCCCGTCAGAGCAGGGTACTACCCTGAGCCTGGGATTCCAGAAAGGGAGTGGCCAGCCTCTGCTCTGCCCGCCCGAAGCTCCTCTGAGAAACTGTCAGACCTACGGCCATAAATAAATGCCCCAGTGGAGGAGGGACCTGGCAGCCTCGCAACCTGAGTGTAGAAAGGACACAGGCACCCAGGAGCGGGATAAGAGGCAGAGAGCGTACGGCACACCACCCAAGGAACAGCGAAGGCGCTGGGCACCCAACCTAGGCCAGCAAAATACAAAGGTAAGGCTGGTCAGTTGCCTCCGAACAACTAATGAGTTATCTAAAAGGAATTCCCACCCCCACCCCCATCCTCACCAGCCCCAAAAGGCAGAATGGGAGCCAAATGGGTGGAAGTGGTAGGAAGTCAGAAAAAGAGCCTTCCCACAGTGTTGCTGGGCAGCATCACAGCTTTCCTGGGAGCACCTGAGCAGTTCCTTTCACTGGAAGTGTTGGGAGAGATGGAATATCCACAGGTTTTCTAGAGGAGAGCCTCATACCAGGCTTTAGGTAGGACTAATCATCTAAATATGCCTTTTAATTATGCAGTTCTGTGAGTCTTGGATGTGAATGTTCATGAATCACTTTTAGAATGAGGGGAAGACCTTTTAGAAATTAAAAAAAATATCTGTTTTCTAGATATGAGTGCTACTTGAGAGGTCATTAAACTTTTTTTTAAAGGGCCAGACAGTAAATATTTTAGGCTTTGTGGACCAAATAAACTCTGTTGTGACTGACTACTCAATCCTGTTATAGTGCAAAAGACGATACACAAATAGACAGTGGACAATTGTGTTCTAATAAAACTTTATTGGCAAAACAAGCAGTGGGTTGGGTTTGGCCATGAGCCATACTTCACCAACCCCCACTTTAAACAATATTGAAAAGCCCAAGGAATGAAAGGGCTATGCTGACGCCACAATGTGCTCGTGAGCATCACACTCATGTACAACACACATGCATATTGTTTGAGTAGTGCGGTTTGGGCAAGGAGGAGACAGAACACACATCTGCACATACAGAGAGAAAACCTGTAAGGCATGTTGGCCATGGTCTGCACAGACCAGTTCTCTGTCACAGTGACATAAAGGCTCCAGCCCCAGAGCTACCCCAAGGGGAGTTATACACAGCATCTGAAATTCCTTCTGCTTTTCTCTTTGCTTTGGGCATCTGCCTTGTGAAGGAAAAGGCCTAACTAAATGCAACTTTGTTCTGAAGGAGGGAAAGCATAGGCACCCGGGTTGGTCTATCAGATTAGCTGGTTGTCATATAGACCTTCAGATTGGGAAGTCAAGCCTGATGGGTGCCGGATGCAGCCGGGAATGGCGAGGAAGCCCTCCACTCCTGGAGGAAGGCAGCCGGGAGCAGTGAGAGGTGGGGGCACAGGTCTGTACCGCCTGCGTGGCAGGTTCGCTTAAAGACTGCCCTGTGCCTGTGCCTCACCCCGGCCCGTTTATCTGGGGTAGTCTTGGAGTCATTTTAAACAGATATTTTTAAGCCATGGATGAGCATTTATAGAGCTGGAATATTTTTGTATCCTTGCTCACCTGGCATGGCTATAGTTCAAGGGATTAAAATACTTGCAAATTCTGAGTTTCTTGGAGTCAACATACTTTCTTGGAGGATTGCTTCATTACCCTTTGCTCTTCTCTGGCCATTTTCCTTGTCGACCCCCTCTACTTTCTGCGTCCCTTTTCTCCATCTGAACTTTAGAAGCCTCCTAGACCACGCTCCTAGTGACACGCTCCCCCATCCGGTTCTGGACACACACACACATGCCTGCCAGCATGGGGACACACACAGATGTCCTCCGGCACGAACACACACACACACACACACACACACACACATGTCCTCTGGAACGGGACACACACACATGTCCCCCGGCACGGGGACACACACACGTGTCCTCTGGCACTGGAATACACACACACAAACACACACACATGCCCTCCGGCACAAGGACACAGACACATGTCTTCCGGCACTGGGACACACACACACATGCCCTCCAGCATGGGGACATACACACACACACACCCTCCAGCACGGGGACACACACACACGTCCTCTGGCACTGGGACATACACACACACACACACACACAAACACACACACACATTTCCTCGGCACCCAGAAGCACATCCAATGCCATTTGCTGCCACTTTGAAGAGACAGAAAGAATAGCCTCCCCTTTCCTTCCAAAGTGCACTGTGGAGTCCTGCTTTTTTCCAGTGGTGTCTACATAGAGGTTTCTCTCCCTCCTACCAGCTCAGCAACAGACGTGTCCTGCATTTGAAATCTGGCAGCCCCTGTCCCTCATTCATTCTGTTGTCAGCGTGGCAGGGCCCTTAGAAATTGGAGTCCCCTTAACTAGGTGAACTGTTCTGTGGGGAGATGACCTTCACACAGGAGAAGGGGCTGTCATCAGTGATCTCTAACACATGGAGGTTCCCTGTGAGTTCCACCCAGGAAGGGCACCTCACCAAGAGCAGGAGGTGTACACCCAGGAAGGGCACCTCACCAAGAGCAGGCTTCTGTGAAATGTGTGTGAAGGCACATTATATTACTGTATATGGACCTGAATAAATTATTACTGGTTCTTGAAAATACTGCCAGCCGTCTTGAGACACATCCATTCATTTTTTTTAATTGAAAAGAAAAATTTTGTCCAATTGAAAGGCTCTTGGGGAAAAGAAAGGGGAAATCATTAAAAATAGGAAATTGTCCATGGGGTTTGTAGAAATTAATTGTATTAAAAGTTATGAAAATAATCTTTAAATAATTCTTCCCACAGCCTTGGGGAATGAAAACAATGAATGGCTTTTTATTCTCCAAGATAATATGCTATCCTAAAGTCTTCAACATTATCCCTCTTTTCTTATCAGAAGCCTAATGTCTGAAATTCCCCCTAAGCAGAATGCTATTTGTTATTTTTTTTTCAAACTGTTAATCTATATTACCATGGAGTTGGGCAATTCATGAAGCAGAATGTAATGTGAAATTTCCAAAATGGGAGATGATAAGGATTTGCTTGCATGGCACGGACACACTGGGGACCACACTCTGTGTTAATGAGTCTTAACTTCAGGACCTTGTCATTTGCTCAAATAATGCATGTACTACGGGTTATTAGTATACCAAGGAAATGGGACTTGCACAATCTCCTTTAATATGCTGTCAGATGGGAGGGAAGTACTAGGGTTGTGCTGACCATCTGCAGTTCCCTCTACTAGTGTTTTGTCAGTTAAGCAAGAATCTTGGGGTGACCGCTCTTGGAGTGAAAGAACTACTTCTCTTGACTCCGGGGCCCTTTCTCCGAGCTGCTGGGAAAATGGAGTCTGAGGCTGTCCCTAGTTTATGTGCAGGGGGTTACGTATAGCCTTACTCTCTGGCTGATGCCACCTTTGACCAGCTAGAAGGAAAACCTACCTGGAAACGGCTCCTGGCGGTCTCACCCTAAGCCAGTTCGAGGGCAGTCCATTGGAATTCAGGGGTGATAGGACTCCAAGAACTAGGTATTTTAAGGTCTGACTGTTACCCGATGGCCACTCCGATATCAGGCATTCCTCTTTTGACTTCCACATATTCGGCTTATGTTTCTGATTCTCAAAGTCATTGCCTAAGGACCTTGCAGGCCTCTTACCTTTATGAAGTGGCCGCCTTCTAGATAGAAATCTAGGAACAGCTCTGTGGCTGTGACTGAAATGCCGACAGAGTTCCTAAAGTTGGGCAAAGAAGCAGTTCTTCCCTATGAAAGAGCAAACACCTCTGAGGAGCTAAACCAATATTAATGTTATGATCATAATATTCTTTTTTTCAGTCATAGTCTTACAACTAATCACCATATGCATTGTTTCATCTCTTTCCAGTAACTCGGCAAAGGTGAACATATTAAAAATAAGAAAAGCAGGATTTAGAGAGTTTAAACGTGTTACTCATGCTCACGCACTTGGTAGGTGGTGGGCCTGGGATTCAAATCCAGATCTGTCTGATTTGAAAACTGATATACCTAATTCCCATGGGTTGTAGAATAGAACTCTTTCCTAGCTAAAAGCTGTTTTGATAAGAGGAGCGAGGAGGGGAAGGGAGGGAGTGAGCACATTGGTTGACTTAAGGTTAAGGTGAAAACACGGGACGTTCTAAAGAAAGCATAACCGGATGCCGTGTCGCCTGGGAGGGCCTGCCCTTTGGTAGTGCTTTGCTCAGATCTTTTTCTGGAAAATGAGGCAAGGTTGTGACATGAGCTGGTTGCTGTTGGAGAAGAGACTGGAGCTGCCAGAGTCAACAAGCAGCGACATCAATGATGGCCAGGGAGGCAGAGGCCCCAGTTCCAAGATGCACAGCTGTTTTTATCAGCTCTTATGCAGACATGTGTTCAAACATGCAGTGGTTTCCAGAAAAGGCTTTCTGTATGGTCACAGTGCACATGGACCTAAATGTTCAACCATAGCCACAAGGCAAGTTTCAGTAACTTGTCCTCTCAGAACATTTTTTATTGCAAAGCAGAGGTACCCCCACCCCAAATGACAGAAGCCAAGGGGGCATATGGGCTCATGTAACTAAAAAACCCATGGGAAGATCCACTGGGATAGGTAGGCAAGTCTGAGGTAGCGTTTGATTAGGGACTCAAACCAGGTCACCAGGCTGTTTCTCTCTGCCGTCCCTTGGAGCTTTCTCCTCATACTAGTTCCTTTTTCTGGAGGAGTTTCCTCTCAGGGTACAGCAGCCTGGATCCTATGTTCCTCACTACACAGGCTCTGGGAAAGAGGGAACATCTTTTTCACAGAGCTCCCTGGGGAGCTCCCTCAGTCAATCACATTGGGCAAGTAGAGGATGCAGTGTGCTGATTGGGTTAGGCCTGGATCAGATGCTGTATCCCTGGAGTCGCCCCCACCCAAAACACGTGAGCAGAAATGGGAGCAGAGATAAATCTCAAAGTGGTTGCATCAGGAAAGGGGTGAGTTCATGCTGAGGGTTAAAAGGCAGAGAATGTCCACTGCAGGGTCTGTCTACCCACTGGCTTCCACAAACCTGTGGGTGAACTAAATGGTGTGGCCCAGTCCCTTCCTTTGGTGCATGCTGCTAGGCTTTGCTCCGTAAGCAGTGCCGATGCAGCAAGGAGAAGGGATGCCCACGACTTGCTTTGATTGTGGTGTGCTCAGGTGATGTGAAGTCACACGGTCCAATGCATGCCTGTTCAAGGTTGTTGTTTTTAATATATTTTTATTGATTTCAGAGAGGAAGGGAGAGGGAGCGAGTGATAGAAACATCCATGATGAGAGAGAATCATTGATTGGCTGCCTCCTGCACGCCCCCTACTGGGGATCGAGCCCACAACCCAGGCATGTGCCCTTGGCTGGAATCGAAACTGGGACCCTTCAGTCTGCAGGCCGATTCTCTAGCTACTGAGCCAAAGCAGCCAGGGCTCAAGGTTGATTCTTGACATATACTAGCGTGTCTTAGAAACTTGCTACTAACAAGTGGCTCACAGACACACAGCTTCACCTGGAAGCCTCTTAGAAACTATGAATCCTTGACCTCACCCCAAACCTGGTGAATCTAGGTAGTGGCCTGGAGCATGGATTGGAAGATTTTTCTATAAAAGGGCCAGATGTAAAATATTTCCGCTCTGCAGGCCGTATAGCTCTGTCATGACTACTCAACTCTGCCTGCTATTAGGGCCCAATAGTGACCCGTAGACAACATGTAAACAAGTAAGTGTGGCTGTGACTCAATGAATCTTAATTTACAGAAACAGCTACAGGCCAGGTTTGGACTTAGGGCAGTAGTTTGCCAAGAGCATCAGACATCCTGGCAAGGACTGGAGTCCCTTGGTGCTCACCTCTGCTTTGGGTTCCATATTGGGATGGATTGTTCGGACATGACTAAAAAATAACCTCATTTATTTGTTTCTTCGGAGTGTGTGGGTTGAGCACTCACTATTTGGGAGGCATTTCTGCAATGAAAAAACGATTGAAGGGTTTCAGAATTTCCTGAGTGTCAGCACTCTCCAAGGGACACGCACTCTCCCCAGGTGCAGAAATGTGTGCCTTCGCCCAAAGACCAGCATGTTTGACGAGCGGGGCCCTTTGTGCCCATCTTCTTGGGAACCAGAAACAGGCTTGGTCATGGGAATAGGACATTCTTAACTTGCCCCGAGGCAGCTGTGAGGTGCAGAGTTGTAGGAGAGCTGAGCATCCACCCCATCCCTCAGTTCCTTCCGGTCCACAAGGGTTTGCAGGCAACAGTGAGGCCTCCGCAGGGCTAAGCCGCACAGAGCTCGGTGGCAGGCTGTGGGTCCCTCTGCGGAGGTGCTGTTCTCTTCCCTTTGCAGCAAATACCAGCTCCACTGCCTCTCCCAGCCACTGCCGTCTATGTGCTCCTTTCATTTTTCTCTAGAGAGCCCTGCTGTCCGGGATGTTTTTGTATTTTACACTTGAAAAGGCAGAGCCCCAGTCACCAGCTCCAGCCCGGTACTGCCCTGCGGCCTCAAGTTTTTGCCTCGGGCTCCCTAAACCGCGCACAGGAGAGTGGGCACTCCAGCTGCCAGCCCTGCTGCTGGCCGGCAGAGCCCACTTCCTAGTTGAGAAGCACATTGTCATTTCACTCTGACCACTTATCAGATAAAAACTCCTGGCTTCCCATGTGGCCAGAAGGACTTGCAGCCAGGTTGCCGGGTTCCCAGCCTCGGGAACAGAGAAGAGATTATTCGGTGCCGCCTTCCCCCGAGAGGGGCTCGTCACATGTCCTTTCCCTCCTGTGGTTGTCAGTCTTTCCTCTTCCTTCTCGGTCTCATACCCTTCCTCCCAGGCCTGGCCTCCTCAGCCCAGATATTCACCAGTTCCTCCAGATTGTAACAAGTCTTGCCTCTCTCCCTCCCCTCCCTGTACGCAGAGCCAAGGACAATCAGACAGAACTATGTGGGCCAGGCGGCCAGGATTATCTCCGGACTCACCCAGGATTCACATTTATTTACCAAAAACTTAAAAGAGTCATACCACATTCTGAACCTCCCCTTCCCTCAGAGAGAGGATCAAGGAGTCAGCTCAGGAATCCTTGGCCTAGATGCCATAGGCAGCATGGCATAGATGCTTTCATCAAAACCAGCCCACTGTTATCGGACAACTATTAAACCTTCTCCGGGGAGTCTGATCAAACATCCCAGCTGGCCTCCCTTCTTCCAGGATTGCCCCCAGCCCCCGGCAATCCTGTCCACACAGCAGCCTGAGTGGTCTTTATAAAACCACCAGTCCTATCACTCCCCTGCTCACAGTCCGAGCGCTTCCTATTGCAGTTAAACTAAAATCCATACCCTTTGCCCATTTTTCTATTGGGTTGTCTTTTTTCCTGCCGATTGGTAAGAACCCTCCATAGGTTTAGAGACATCAGTCATCTGTGGTGCAAAAATTTTTCTTGAATCTATTGTTTTAGCTTTAGACTTTGTTTATGGCATCTTTTGTATAAAATTTTATATTTTTACATATATGGTTTGGCTCAGTGGGTAGAGCAGGCCGATGCTCTATCCACTGAGCCAAACCAGCTAGGGCTGTAAATAAAGTTTTATAAGAACATAGGTATGGCCTGGCTGGTGTTGCTCAGTGGTTGAGCATCGACCTATGAACCAGGAGATCATAGTTCCATTCCTGGTCAGGGCACATACCCAGGTTGCAGACTTGATCCCAGTATTTAAAAAACGTAAGTACAGCCACTCATTTACATATTGTCTATGGCTGCTCTTGAACTATAATGGCAGAGCGGTATCGTTGTGGCAAAGACAATAGGATCCGCTATACCTAAAATACTTGATATCTGGCTTTTTACAGATAAGCTTGACCACCCCTGCTCCAGGGGGCTGACCAGGTGTGCCAGCACAACTACTCTCTGCCCTCTGAAATGAAAATCTGCCCTTGTCATGTATGAAATTCCAGTGTGCCTTGGCTTTTGTCCTGGGTTTCTCCATTCTGTTCCCGTGATCGCTTTGTCTATCTCTCTGCCAATACCACTTAGATTTGATTCCTGTGACATTCTATTCCAGCAAAGCTATCCCTCCTCACGGGTCTCATTTTTTATGCTTTTCTTGGCTGTTCTCATATGATTCCTCCTCCATTCGAATTTAAGATATTTTTATCTCTTTCCCCAAAAGTGAAAACTTTGTTGGAATTTTTAACAAGAATTGCATTATATGCATATGTGTAGTTTAGGAAGAATAGATATTTTAATAACATTAAGTCTTCCTATCTAAGAAAATACCTTTCTATCTTTTCAGTTCTTATTTAGGGTCTTTTTAATATGACTTTATAATTTTATTCATATAGATCTGTATTAGTCAAGGTCTACTCAGAGACAAAAACTATGCCAGTAATTTGAACATGGAATATTTATAAAGATTTATTAACTAATAAAAAGTGATTAACTTCTAAAAGGGTTAAAAGAAGATTCTAAGGAATACAGAAATAGCAGATGCAGGAGGCAGCTACTATTCTGAGGCGGAAGGAAGGAACACAGGATGGAACAAAGAACTTAGGAGAGGGCCCCCCCACCGCCCTGCTGCCTCCCAGAGCCCAAGGCTGAAATTCAGGCATCACTAGAGAGGCTGCCATAGGAAAATAGAACCTGGGTTCAAGTGCCTCTGATGTTACATTTTTATTTTTATTTTTTATCCCTATTGTCATTTTTTGCCATCCTCATTTCTAGGTGTTCATTGCTATTAGAGAGTGAAACTGTTGATTTTTGTGCTTCTATCTTTATTATTTTAACTAAATTGTCTCAGTTATTTTACTAGTGGATCATTAGACTCTCTTGGGTTTTCTAGGTATTTAGACATAGCAGCACAAAAGAGATAGTCTTATCCATTTTTCTCAATATTGATATCAGTGATTTTCTTTTCTTACCTCAGTACCTTCACTAGTTCCTCAGATAATGTTAACTTTATTTTTTTTCTTATTAAAATGATTTTATTTTATTTATTTTATTTTTTTATTGTTTTAAGTATTACAAATAGTAGTACATATGTCTCCTTTTTTTTCTCCCCCATTGACCTCCCCCTGACCTCCCCTACCCCCTAGTACATGCCTTCACCTGCCCGCCCTTAATGTTAACTTTAACAATTTAACTATTTTACATAGTTTTATACTAAATTTCCTCTGTTCTTAATATTTTCTGCTAGATATGCCCAATTCTGAGAGATCAATATGGATATCTCCAAATCATATTTTATTTTATAGTCTTGTATGTTCAGTAGCTTTTCTAATTTATGTATTTAGCTGTTGTGTTGTATGGAGCATATAGGTTTATGGATATTATATCTCCTTTATAAACTGTACTTTTGAACATTTGACTGTCACTCTTCATTCTGTTCTAAACTTTCAACCTTAAATCCCACCTTTTCTGAAATCCACATTGCTATTTTTCCATTCTTTTTGGCCTGGTTACTCTCTCTCTCTCTGTACTTTCCATGTCAACTCTCTCTTCTCAGTTTCTCCTTATAGGTCAAATAATGTAGCTGTCACTCTTGTATCTCTTTGGAAGTTTCCACTGTTACTATGCTTTTAGACTCTGACACTTCCAGTTATTGTTTCCGGTGAGTCTCAGTAACACTGGATGATATCTTCAGTCAGAAATAAGCATTGCTCATATATTCTGCTCTTTCCTTACTATTCACCCCTAAGACAGCACTATAATTAGTGCCCTGTGGAGTAGAGTAGGTGCTTTAGAGATAGCCCCCAAACATTAGAGATAGCCCCCAAATAAGACCCCCAGCCTCCACCCCTTATTGTCCTGGACGTGTGCCTGATTTTATTTTGCTCATGTTGACCCAACCTCTTCATTCATGCAAGGGCAGAAATGACCAGCAGAATACTCTTCATTTCTTCTTATATTAACACTAATTTCCATGTATTGCATATTCTAGACTCATCATTTTACTTAATCCTCACAATAATCCTGGAGAATATATATCACTATCCCTAGTATATAGATGAAGAGAGATAGGTAGCATGCTTATGGAAACACAGTCTGCAAAAAAACAGAGATAAAACTTGGCAGTTAAGAAACCATTAACAAAATGAAAAGACAACCCACTGAATAGAAGAACATATTTGCCAATGATACATCTGATAAGGGGTTAATTTCCAAAGTATATAAAAAAAACTTATGCAACTCAACACCTAGAAAACAAACAATCTGATGGGAAAAATGAGCAAATGACCTGAATAGATGCTTCTCCAAAGAGGACATATGATGGCTAACAGACATAGAAAAGATGCTCAATGCCGCTAGTCATCAGAGAGATGCAAATTAAAACCACAGTGAGATGTCCCTTCAGACCTTCAGAATGGCTGTCATCAATTAATCAACAAACAAGTGTTGGTGAGGATGTGGAGAAAAGGTAACCCTCGTGCTCTGTCGGTAAGAATGTAGACTCATACAGCCACTGTGGACAAAAAAATGGAGGTACTCTGGCCAGATGGCTCAGTTGGTTGGAGCATCATCCATTACACCAAAAGGTTGCGGGTTTGATCCGTGGTCTGGGTGCATGCGGGAGGCAGCTGATCGATGTTTCTCTCTCTCTCTCTCTCTCTTTCTCTCTTCCTCTCTCTCTCTAAAATCAAAAATATATCCTTGGGTGAGGATTTGTTTAAAAAAGTATGGACGTTCCTCAAAAAATTAAAAATGAAACTGCCTTTTGACCCAGTGATTCTACTTCCGGAAATATATCCAAAGAAATCCGAAATACTAATTCAAAAGAGTATATGCTTCCCTATGTTAATTGCAGCATTATTTACAATAGCCAAGATTTGGAAGCTGCCCAAGCCATCAGTAGATGAGTGATAAAAATGTGTGGTGTATTTACACAGTGGAATACTACTCAACCATAATAAAGAAGGAAGTCTTACCTTTTATGACTGCATGGAGGGCCTGGAGATTATATGCTAAGTGAACTAAGCCAGTCTGAGAAAGACAAATACCGTATGATTCCGCTCACATGTGGAATCTAATGGAAAAGATAATCGAACAAACAAAATAGAAACAGCAGCATCAGTGCAGAGAGCAGAATGATAGCTGTCAGAGGGGAGGAGGTTTGGGAACTTGGGTGAAAAAGGCAAAGGGGTGGGGCCAAAGCCCCACATAGACACACAGTGTGGTGATTGCAGAGGGAAAGGGGGTGAAGGAAGGTAGAAGAGAGCAAAGTGGGGACGAACGGGATCAGAAAGCAACTTTACTTTGGGCAGTGAGCACATGCTGCAGTATGCAGATGATGTGAGCAGAAAATTTTAGATGGGAAAAACAACAACACCTTGGCATTTATTTTGTTTTACTCGGTACACTGCTTCTCGCTTCCCCAAAGTCCACCAGCCCACAATTCAGCCCCCGCTTCTCAGGCTGACATTGGTACTTGGGGGTGATGGAGGCGGAAAGTGAAAGCATTCCAGAATGATCCAATTCTGGCTGTTTCACCGGCTTCGCCACTGGCACTGAGTAATGCCAACATAACCTTTACTTGAGCTTAACACCTTTACTCTGCTGCCTTAGAAATCAGTCATTATCATTAAATGTCTGAAAGTTCTCGGAAGGTCAGAAATGTTCTCCCAGGGAGAGATTTAAAGAGATAATGCACTTGAGTGAAGCTAAAGGAAACTAAGAAACGAAGCGAATGAAAAGAAGGCATTTTAAGATGAGAGCCATGGAGGGATATATCTCAATGAGAAGGACCAGGGGCAGACCAGGTTGGTCGAGGACAAGGGTGAGTGTGAGAGGGGTCATGGTGGAAGGTGGTGCTAGAGCTGCTTCGGTGCAGGTCGTGCTCTGCTTAGAGACTGTGGACCTTGTCTGTGGGCAGCAAGGCATATATGGAAGTATCAAAGCAGAGGTACCCAGGACACAAGAGTTGCTTAGAGATAGTAACTTCACAATGGTTGTGGTGGGTTGGAATGGTGTGTGAGAGAGAGAGCAATTTAGTAACTGGTATAAGAATAAAAATATATCACAAAAGAAAAACTGTAAAGTAAGCATTTCGGAGGGCGGGAGGGGGAGGGAGAGAAGGTTAGCCCCATTTGTTTTGTTTTTTAATATGTTTTACTGATTTCAGCAAGGAAGGGAAAGGGGGAGGGAGAGAAACATCCATGATGAAAGAGAATCATGGATCAGCTGCCTCCTGCATGCCCCCTACTGGGGATCAAGTCCACAACCCAGGCATCTGCCCTGACTGGGAATCGAACCGTGACCTCCTAGTTCATAGGTCAATGCTCAACCACTGAGCTACGCCGGCAGGGCTCCATTTGTTATTAAGTAAATGCAAATTAAAACAACCATGAACTTCCCTTCCTCACCCCCTAAATGCAAAAATATTTTAAAGTAAGATGTTCATTATTATCAGAGGAAGTGACCTTGACTCTTTCATATACTGCTATTGGGCATATAAAGCATTTCAAGGAAGACTTAAAAAATGTGGACCAAGATTTCCCAAAGTATCCAAACCCTTTGACCTATCATCTCCATCTGAAGAAATTAATCATAAGGAAATAATATAGCTATGTTCAACATTTTATGTGAAAAAAATTCATTACTGTTCATAATAGCAAAAAATAGGAGCAACTTAAATGTTAAGGGTTAGGGGGTTGGTTAAATTCATGATGGTGCCATGATGTTATATTCATACAGTGGAATACCCTGTGGCTATTTAAAATGCCGTCTTTGAATAGCAGTTGAGCTGGAAAGATGATCATAAGTCAGTGTGCTCATCCTCACCTATTGGTTTCTAGGCCCATATCAGTCATAAATCAAGCATCTATGTTTGCAAGGGCCTGTCCCTGGACTGCCTCTTCTTTTCCATTGTCCTGTTTGTCCATCTTTATGCCGACACCATGCTGTCTTAGTCACTATAGCTTTATACTAAGCCTTAAATCCTAGTAGGTCTAATTCCCCCGACTCTGGCCACAATGTGAAGAAGGGTTGTGGGTGGAGGGACAAGGTTAAAGCAAGGGGACCAACCGGGTACTGTTGAAGTAATTAAAATTGGAGGTGGCAAATGGAGATGTTTCTGGGGAAATGGAGATTACTCTAATATTCTACAAAGCCCAGGGTATTGAAGAGCACTAATAAGAACTTTTTATTCCATATATTGGCCACTTAATAAAATATCTTAGATCTTGCACCAGTTTTATAATCATCGAGGAAGAGAAATCAGTTGCTGAGAAAAGCATTGAATTTAAAGTTCTGTGTCCCCTGGGTCATCCACCACGGCTTGCATTTATGCACGTAGGTACAAAGGAGGCACAGACTCCTCCTGCTCCTGCTACATTCCATCCGTCTCTCAACCACCTTCTCCAGAAAGTGTGAATCACTTCGTGCACTTGCTGCCATTATAAACATCATGAGTTAAGACTTCAACATTGACTCAAGCCAATGGTGAAAGAAGCGCAACATTGCTACTCAGGCAACAAACATTAAGAAATCCCAAATGGTTGTGCTTTCTTAGAAGAACTAATAAATGATTTCAAAGGGCTTCCTTCCTTCCATGAAAACGAAATGAATTAAAGTTTAACACGTCGGTGGTGAAAGCCTTGCTGACATGGCTGAAAAACTCGACAGCAGTGCTGATTGAAGGTCAGGGTTTTCAGTTTTCTACCGTATTAAATAATTACAACAAGTCAGTAATGACCTTCTTAAATTTGAACTGCTCTAAGATTTAAAACTGTACCTTCAGTAAATATAATCCAGCAAGAGGATGCATACTTATTGGTTCTGAACTAAAAAATTATGTAAAGTATAAGGTAAAAAGGAAGCTTCCTAGATCCTTTAAAAAATCCAAATGAAGTATCAACCGTAACTTTTTAAAAAATTATTTCTGGTGGGAAGGAGGGAACACAGTGAAGAGGACTATGATGAACGCCTGGAGTTATACTCCTTGGAATATACCTTGTTCTGTGCATTTGACTTTAGAACTGCGTAGATATTTAAATAACTGTAAAACAAAATTAATATTTTTGTAGCCATTCTTAAAAACAAAAATGAAATGAATGACCTCAGTTGTGTGTCCAATGAGTGGTATGGCCACAGAGAGAAGACTCATCTGATAACTTTAAGACATAGTAATTTGATGGACATCTTTAAGGACAAAGAGAACTGCAAAAAAATATTAAGCTGTTTTCAGTAATGATATCATGGATAGTTGTATTGTCATGGTTATTCTAGACTGGTAGGCATATAGTGTAGAATAAAGCAAGCAAGTACGTAGATTAGTGTCAGTCGCAACTGAGATTTTTAGCATCGGAAGAGGAGATGCAGCTGAAAGGTCAGTGAGGTTAAATTAAAACCTTATAATTCTGTATTTGAATACAAAGTATCAGTAGGAACTTTAATGTATTTTACTTTATATATTCTCATATTTTACATAATTTCATATCTAATGTAAGGTATTTAATGTGTGTATATAATGTGTGTGTGTGTTTCCTTGCTGTGTTCACTGCAGAGAACTGAAGACAGTGGTTAACCTACTAGCAATGAGCAACCCTAGAACCTAGACTGTAGTCCACAAATATTTCTTCTCATTAGAAGGATCCAGGGCTCCTTGGAGAATGGCAGATTGCACATCTGGGGCAGGAAATACACAAGAGAAGCCTGGAACATTATTTTGCCACACCAGAAAACAAAAGCTCACAACCCAATTTAAAGAAGCTCCCATTGGCCACAAATGACACAATATATAAGCAGTAATATGAAAAACCACAATGAATTTCAATGGATTGAAACACACAAATCAAATAGGTTTAGGTTCAAGAGTTTATAATGATTTAAAACAAGCAAGCACACAGGGGAAAAAATCAAGGAAAGCAAATGAGGGGAAATTCCTCTTATAGGCATATTCCAACTATATTTTAAAAACAAAGAGGCAGCCCTAGCCAGTGTGGCTCAGTGGATAGAGTGTAGGCCTGTGGGCTGAAGGGTCACAGGCTCAATTCTGGTCAAGGGCAAATGCCCGAGTTGTGGGCTCATTAATCCCCAGTAGGATCAATGTGTTACACTCTCACATTGATGTTTCTCTCTCTCTCTCCCTCTCTCTCCAAAAATCAATAAGCTATTCTTAAAATACCTCATTATATTTTAGAGATGCATACTGAAATATTTACCAATGAAATATGCCTAAGATTTGCTTCAAAATAATAAGATAGGAGAGCATGGGGGCGATTAATGAACACAAGATTGGCCGTGAGTTGATCATTGTTGAAACTCAGTAATAAGCTTATTATTTTTCATAATGAAAAGTATTTTAAAGACATAATTTACATCATTTTATACATGATATACATTATAATTCAGAACATGTCATTAAGAAATAGCTTACCGCACCCTCTCATATTTTGCCCATTTTGGACTCTAGTGTGCTTCTCATTAATTTTTTTCCCCTAAATATTTTTTTATTGATTTCAGAGAGGAAAGAAGAGAGAGAGAGAGAGAAACATCAATGATGAGAGAGAATCACTGATCAGCTGCCTCCTGCACGCCCCCTACTGGGATCGAGCCCGCGAACTGGGGATGTGCCCTGACCAGGAATTGAACCATGACCTCCTGGTTCATAGGTGGATGCTCAAGCACTGAGCCATGCCAGCTGGGCTCATTAACTTTTTTCCTTGCTTCTGCCATCAGAGGTGATTCTGACGGGCCATCAAAAGGGCTAGGGCAGTGGTTGGCAAACTCATTAGTCAACAGAGCGGCAAGCCGCAGTTTGCCGACCACTGGCCTAGAGGATATAGCTGTATCCCAGCTCACCTGCGTATGCTACATTCCATCCCCATTCTCACCCCAAGAGTACAGCTACTGTGTAGGTTTGACTTTGCATACCCCCTCACCCCATGTGCAGTAACGTGGAGTTTATGGTAGCCGCCATGACTTCTTTCATGAGCTTTGTGAGTCATTGCTGCCTAAATCATTGATAGTCTGAAGGGTTAACGTTTTCAGTTACAGTTTATTGTATTGTATAGGGAAATATTATAGTATTGCAGTAAAGACAACGGTAGAAGTTTGTGAAACTCGCTTTGTAAATTGCTAGACCAAAGAAGTATTCAGAGGCTTGGCCTGAGGCATAGAAGGAGAGTTTTATTATGTACCGTCTCATTTTGTTCTTTGAACATGAATAATCTTGTGCATCCATCCTTAGCACAACCTACGCTTTTTGCTTTACTTTTGCTATCAGCTCTCCAGCTGGGCTGGCCATGGCTTGATATTCTGGCTAACAGGAATGAACAAAGGGGTAAAAGGCATTGAACCCCATGTTGTTTCTCCATCCTCATTCCCTGAGACTCTTGGGGTTTGCACCTGAATGAAGCTCTTGGACAAGGCAGTATTAAGACGAGAGGCTCTCCCACATTGCTCAGCAGGGGCCTTCCCGGCTCCTAGGTCAATGGGACGGGGATGTCGTTGGACTCCGCTCATCCAATCCATCTCTCCCCAGATCC
Organism: Corynorhinus townsendii; assembly: GCA_026230045.1. Lineage (NCBI taxonomy): Eukaryota > Metazoa > Chordata > Mammalia > Chiroptera > Vespertilionidae > Corynorhinus > Corynorhinus townsendii. The sequence goes on from JAPDVU010000011.1 coordinate 16,490,941, forward strand.
CTAACCGGAGAGCTATGCTTCATAGGAGACAACATAGCTAAGTTGAGAGGCCATGGAATGAATCGCCTCCCAATTGGTGAGAAACGTAAGCTGAGAAGCCGTCTTGCAATTCCTCTCTCATAACATTAAAGAAAATGGATCTGGAGACTTTAGAAACTTCCCAGCCCCACAAATTTACGTCCCCAGGCCCAAGTGTTCCTAATTCTTCACACTGGAAAGTTCGGAGCCTGAGGCCAGGCGGCAGCTACAAGGCTATCTCTGGATGCGCGACTCATTAAACCCCGTGAAAGCAATTTGACAGCATCTGGGACGTGTTTTGTCATTAGGGGTGGGATTGGCGCTGCTGTTCATTTTAGCGGGAAGAGGTGTGGGCGGAGGTGTCTGCGGGCGAGAGTGTAGGTTTCTGATGTCGGTGTCACCGAGTTTGTGTGTGTGAGGGGTGGGTGTGAGTTTTTGGAGGCTTTGGTTACTATTTTCGTTTTTGTTTTATTCCTACTGAAGAAATGCCCCCAAGCCCCTGAGTTTGATTCCTCTGGAAAGTCTGTGCTTCTCCACTGTGTTACTGGAATCATCCAAAGCACCATCCTTCCTTTGAACCACTTGAACCCCTTCTTTCTGAGCCGCTAAAGAGAACTGCCTCTGATTTCCACGTTTTCCTTTCCTTTTACCTAGCGGAGCAAGTTGTCATTCTAATTAAACAACAGTTTCATTACATGATGTGAGGAAGACAATCGCTGAGTTACTTTCAGTAAATTCTAGTTTAAATAAAGCCATGCCAATAATTACTTGAACACAAATGATTTACCCATTAATTCTTTATTTGAATTGGGGGGGAGAGGGGTGGGATTCAATATGTTTTCTGGCAAGTACTCCATGATAAATGACTTGCTTATTTAGCAATAAGTGTGTTATTCTTACCATTTCTAACATATGATAAGCAGAAGCCAGCCATTCCTGTTTCATGTGTTCTTTTAAACCCTTTATCTGCCCCTTTTTTAAAAAAAAAAAGAAGTCATGTTTAATAGATCACAGACATGATCTTTTAAACTGTTTTCAGTAGTTATGCAAAATCTTCACAAAAGTACTGGTGGGCAGACTACAGGGACTTCTCGACTTTAATCAGCCACCAGAGTCCGCAGGATTTAGAAGTCATTTCTCAGCTCAGGATCACCTGCAGAAAATGAAAAAGTCCAGGGAAGACTGCTGAGTATGAAATGCCATTGTGTACATCGACTTTCATGGACTCTGAAAAGCCCTTTGACTCCGTGGAAATAGCAGCTATGTTGGAAGTGGGAAGAGTAGAAAAATGTGTGTGACATGTGTGCACGAACGCAGCACTGATGTTTAGGCTTGAAAAAGAGCAAAGAGGTCCAGGAAGGGGGCTCGTAGCCACTGCAAATCCTAACCACTCACCCCGAGGGGCTGGGCCGAGACCTTCGATGGGAGGGAAGAGGCATCAAGATGAGAGACAGAGGCTTTGAACCATTTGCCAGTGACATGGACATTGACTTCGGAGGAGCCCCAAACCAGACTGGAGCAACAGTCCCAGGACTAGAGCGAGGTGTGGAAAGTGGGCTCCGCATGAGAATGAGGAAGTCACACTTCCTAGTAAAGGAAGCATGATAACGGAGAACTACCGTGCAGGAGAAACGGAGGGCCTCCCTGGTGTCTGCGGAAAGCCCCCTGGATCCTGCTGACAGAGGGAGCGTCCAGTCCCGCCGACGGTCACTCGCTATGTGACCCTGGGCAAGTCCTTTAACTTCTCCAGTTTCTTCACCTGTGAAGTTGGGGGTTGCAATGACTGACCTCAAGAACCTTGGCAGATGTAACATTCCACAGCTCAGCAGTGATGTATGAGAGGAAAGGGTTTGATTGCCTGAAAGGATTTCAATAGATGGAATAGTATCCCAAAGAGCTCTTTTTCCCTCTTCATTCTAGGCTTTTAGCAGTTCTGGGGAGCCAACTAGGCGCGCACCCACCACAGATGACACGGAAGGTCCAGAAGGAAAACAGGGAAGGACCCATCAAGTCTGAGATGGCTGGACACAGAGAGAGGATGGCTTAGGCTTTGCTGTGGCCAGTGAGGCATGTAAATTGAGTCTCAGAGCGGTCAATACCAGGAGAAAGGAAACCAGCAGTCTCCATCCCAGCCCAAGATTGCCCCCAGCCTGGCCGAGCGCAGTGCTGTGTGTGGCTACAGTGGGAGGGAGGCTGCTTCCAGTCGAGCCTAATGACACGGCGATCACATGGAGAGCCCAGCCTAAGTCTCTGTGTGCTGGGGTGGCCATCACAGCCAGGAAATTGGAGTTGAGCCTGCATCAGATTACGGGGTTAGCACGTGGGCTTCACTGTATGCCAGCCAACCATTCCAGGCACCTCTGAGCGCCCCTATTTATGCTCATGTTCCACCCAATTAACACCCTATTAATGGCTGCACACATGCACTGCCTTTGCCTTGTCACCACTACCCTGCAGCTCTTAACTACCCCCAACATGCCTTCCCTATAATAGAATCTTAATTAATACTCCCATCCAGGCAGGATACAATCTGTTAAAACAAAATCAAATGGCTTTGATGAGAGGAGGCATGCGGCTTGTCAAACGTGGCCATTCTGTCGTTCCTGAAACAGACACTCAGGTGAGAATGCTGTGGAGTTACAGTGACATGTGCCAGGTGGCGTGAAAGCTATCACCATACAATCAGTTTTCTGCCCGGATGTGAAGTCTTTCCAAAGAAAGGCTGCTGTTGCATATCTGTGCTCCCCGGGGCTGGTCTCTTCTGGTTCCATGGCAACCGGATGCTGGCAGGCTGGGGTGGCAAGCTGGGAACTCATTGTGAGAACTTTGGCCTTGAAGTTGCAGTTTCACGTGAGGAATAATTCCTTGCCTAGTGGCATATAAAGAATCCCGTGCGTGTTCTAGAGCCATATCACTGACAGCCTGACCAGGGATATGCAGAAATAATTTTATAGGGTGAGTTCTGAGGGACTTGGAGCTGCAAACGTGCCTTGTCTATAACCTCAACACCAAAAGAGGACCGTCCCAATGCTAAGTAATTAAGCCGGATGTTTCTATACCAAGTATCTTTTACTTGATAGCGCATTGCGGCTTGACCCTGACTGTGCATCTGAATCGCTGGAGCTTGTTAATTATACGGACTGGAGCCCCTGGGTCTGAATCTTCCAGAACTACTAGCTTCTGCATCTCCTCCCCTCCCCCCCGCCCCGCCCCGCATTGTAACAGCTCCCAGGTGGTTCTGCTGCACAGTCGGGATTGAGACCCACCGGCAAGGTGCTTCCGGGTACGCCCGGATTTTTTCACCCATCATCCCTGTTGGTTCTCCCTACAATGTGAGGCAGGAATGGTCTCCATTTTATTGATGAGAAATCAGAGAGAGACTCAGAAGGTCCCAGGGCTTTGCTCAAGGCTGCAGAGTCACTAACTAGCCAAGGCAGCCGGGCTCCCGCCAGCACTGTCTCCACGGGCGTCAGTCCGTGCAGGTGTGTAGGCCCCGTGCTCAGGAGCCCTGCGCTTGGTTCAAAGCACTGCTGCTGCCACCTTGAAATCCTTCATCATGTTTGAAGAGGGCATGTTTTCCACTCGCACTGGCCTCACAGATCCAGGAGCCAGTCTTGCTGTGGAGGCCACTGCGCTGTGTTGCTTCAACTATGAAATCCCTGCTGGAGAATAGGGAGTGGTTCTCTCCAACGTGAATCCCAACTCCAGAGTCCACAGCGTGAGCGTGCCAGAATGGCAACCTAAGAACGAATAGGAAAAATGTATCATCATATTTCCGTTTCCTGAGCACTGTGTTCTGAACTCTTCAGAAATCATACCACTTAATTCACACAACCCAGTGTAACATGATCACCATTTGGTAAGTGAGGAAACTGAAGCTCAGAGAAGTTAAGTATAAAAAGAGAGATGTTGTATATGACTGTATGTGTCTATGATGGCGATGGATTCTGAAGTCCAGCAGAGACTGACATCTCAGCCTCTGGCATTTATTAACTGTGTAACCTTAGGCAAGTTACTTGACATCTCTGAATTTCAATTTCCCATCCAGTAAAATGGGGAAGATAATAATTGCTTCAGAGAATTATTTTGAGGATTAAATGAATTAATACGGACAAAGTGCCCAGCACATAATGGAGACTCGATGACAATTGAGGCCTTTAACAACCTTTGCACTCAAGAATATTACCGGTAACATACCGAAATAGTTATTTAAATGGTACCTTACTTAAGGATCCGAAGTGTTTTCATAGCACTGGCTAATATAGTCAAGGTGCAATTAGCCATACATTATAATATTTTTAAGTGATTCAAGTGACACTTCTTAGGTCTAAGTGTAATCTTTCCCACTTTAGCATTTATCATGGTTTAATAACTACTGAATGCTGTTGAATTAAAATACTATTCTGTCTGGGGACACATTGACCCTTCATGTGGTAGAGCCCATCCAAAGCTCAGCTAGAGCCTAGAAAAAAGCTCACGAGCAAATGAAGTCACATCCTTCAGACAAAAAAAAAAAAAAAAGGCCATAAGTAAAACCAGGCAGCTTCACAACCAAGGGAGGAAGAGGGATAGGCTAGGGGCAATCATAATTATAATATCTCTATAACATTCTACTGAGATTTTTTTGTAGTCATTTTATGCTTCATAAGCTCATTTGATTCACCCAACAACTTGGCAGAAAGGGGACCATTCTTTAATTACCTCCTCCATATAAACCCTCAAGAGTAAACCTACTATGTGCCTGAACACTGCATTTGGTGCTGTATGTACATTCACTCACTGAGTCTCATACAACCTGCATGATAAGTAATGCTACCCATTATACAGATGAGGGAAGCAAGCCTCAGGGGCCAGAACTAACTTGTTTGATGGTGGATTCAAACCGAGGATGGGCTGGCTAGAGCCTATACTCCTTACAATCCTTCATTCTTTCCTCCCTTGCAGCCACATGTTCTTTGTGCTCTTTGATGAGAAGGAAGGGGCTAGGCATCAGGAAAGGTGGTCAGTAACTACTTAATGAATGAAGGAATGGGAGCTGGGTCAGAAGAGCACCACACTGTTTTAATAACTGAATGAACTGGCTTGCACACATGACCCAGTCAAGTGTGCAATTGTTTTGAATTATTCAAAAGCTGCGAAGCATTTGTTTTTCTAAGTGGCCATTTTTCTTTTCGTTATTGTACACTCTTCTTCTTCCTCCACACCATGAAATGCGCTAGCTTGATTTAAGGGCATGTGGTCTTCTGGGCAGCTTGCCATCTTGGTTCAATAGTCTCACGGGACCTCTTTCCGTCTTCTGTATCTTAGACTTGGCTCCAAAGCCATCATGCTTGATTCTCCCAGTGTCCATTCATTGGGAGGGAATTTAATATTTTGTAAAGCCATGTGAAGCCACTGAAATTATTTTAGAAAAAAGCCCTTGCTCCTCAGAAGAGTCCCCTGATAAGCTCCTAGGAACCTGGGAGACTGGATGAAAATTGTGCACTGGGAGGAAGACTAAGTGTGTGCATACATGGGTGCATACACTCCCGCTCAACACTGAATCCAGCAGTGGGGAGGCACAGCATTTATTCACAATGGGCTCCCCACGGGCCCTCAGCATACTGGGAGACAGATGTTAGACAAGAGCCCTTTCAGCGATCTCTGAGATCTTTAGAATCCCAACCAAAAGGGGAATCCCAACCAGAAGATGGTTGGTGACGCAGTAACTTGAATGGTCCTCTGTAGTCTTGACACTATAAATCATGAAATCTTGGATCCCTTACTCATCCCAGAAAAAAATCATGCAGTGTGTGTGCACTCATGTACACACACACTTTTGTAAGCAGTATTAAGTGATTTGTTGAAATCTGTGGATTTCCCGTTAGAGCCACTGCTTCATAGAATTTCTTTTCTGTCTCAAAACAGTCACCAAGGCCAATGTCTTTCTTTTTCCATCCATCTCTTTCTGTCACTTCTTCCACTTAGAAGTCAAACCAGGGTAGGATTTTATTTTCGAGGGTTCTTTTTTCACTGTGTTATATCATAATCCCTTTTTTGTGTTGCTACAAAATCTTACTAATAGTCATTTTCAATGGCTGCAAAATATTCCATCCAGAAGTGGTCTCAGAATTTTCTGAAGCAACTCCTCATTGCTAGACACTGAAATGATTTCCAGTTTTTACTGGATTGACTAACATTTCAGCAAACATTTTGGCACCAGCATTTCCCATTCCCCACTGGAGCTGCCAAGCCTTTTCCATTCTCCTGAGGTGCCATGGTAGTCATCATTTTCATTTATTTGATTTAAATATGCTTGGGTCTCTCCTTCCTGCCTGACCAGGTACCTCCTCCACTGGAGGCTTGAGTCCATCCCATCACTCCCCGCCCCCCCTCCGCCCCATTCAGTTATGCATTATAATTTCTTGTACTTTTTGTGTTTCCCTTCCACCAAGCATGCCCAGGTCCTCCTTGTCTGACAAGTCTGTCTTGCCTCCATGAATCTGCATGTGCAGGTCCTCTACCTAGAATAGTCTTGCCTCCCACCTGCACATGGGAATTCCTACCAAGCATTAGGCTGGGACAAGGCATTGCTTAGCAAGGTGACTCCAGGGTAGGAAGGGCAAGAATGTGACTTGCTGTGAGGACTGTGTATTGCAGTGAGCTGGGGCTAAAAGGCTGGTGTAGCTCTGTGCCCATGGTTAAGGAGACCAGTCTCTACAGAGATAGAGACCGTGGGAACCGTTTTAAGTTCCCATTTTAAGTACCTGAAGCAGACAGTGTACTGGTGTTTAGAATCAGGCTGACTTTGACTCAAGTCTCAGCTCCACCATTTACTAACTCCGCGACCCTGTATATGTTGCTAAACACCAGTTTCTTCATCTGTAAATGGATTTATGAGATATGATTTGGCCTGGTTCTAAGCCCCAAAGCTAGTGATTCATAAATAGAGGATTCTCTCCTCTGGTACAAGCCTGAGTCCCCCAGCAGTGTCTAGCCTCCTGGTTGGCTCAGAGTAAACACTCAATAAATATTTGCTGAATGAATAAACATTGACTGATCGCTCCAAGATGTGGGTCCAGGCCCTCATCTGCATCCTTGCTCGACACAGCCGGGCAATGAACAGGCAGTGCCTGCTGCAGCCCAGGGCCATCGTGATGTGAAGCAGGAAAGCCTGCGATTGTGAGTGCACATGCGGCCAGGCAGCAGCTGTCTCCAGAGAAGGTGGTGGCTCCATGCCAAGTCCCTGTGGCCTCTCCACAGAGGCACAATAATAATTATGATCCCTCGTGTTCCTTCTGGAGAGTGCCTCTCTTCTTGGAACATGTGGCACTTCACAGACATCATCTCAGGGATTGTCACCACACGCCTGTGAGGAGCGAAAGTGCAGCATAGCTTGCCTCATGCCCTGTGGGCACATGGCAAAGGGGGGGTGGATAATGAGAACGGATGGGGAGGGGTGGAGGAAGCATGTCCTCATTCCACAGGTGGAAAATCATCCAGAGGGGTTCCAGTGATTCACCCACCGCCAGTAGAGCATAGGGAACAAATTCAGGATGTCTTTTTGGTCTGGGTTCATCTGAGGACTTCTGCTGGCCTGGGTCAGGTTCTGCTGATCTTGGCCAGGGCTCGTGCATACATCTGCAGTCCCAAGGTCTAGGCTTTATCTGTGAATGGAAAATGCCCACCTAGTGGCAACTGTGAGATGGGGAAAGAAGGAGATAAAACTATACAGACCCAGAGTGCCCACAAGCTAACAGGTCAAGTCTATATACTCCTTAAGACTCAGTCTTTAGAACCACACAGAACAAGAATGTCTTACAACTCCCCAGCTCAGGCTATAATGATGTTGCACCCTTTGCTATGCACAGGAGATTCCCAGCCGTCCAACCCTGACTAGGCCATGCTCCCCTGTGACCAAAGAAACTTGATGACATTTGGCTAATTTGTAATCATTTGTTTACTGGCATGATTATACATATAATTATATGGAATCTCCCTGCCCAGACTGAAAGCTCTGTGAAGTCAGAGCCCTTTGGTCAGGCTCATCTTATATGTACTCAATCTTGAGCACAGAACACTCAATAAATATTTTTGAGTATATGAATGAATTATAAAATTTTAATGAATAGGAATAAATCCAACCAAAATCAGTTTACAGGAAAGAAAACCTTATACCAGGACAAGATGGAATTTTTTATGGCTATGTCTACCCATAGCCTTACTTGTAATTTCTACTTACAGTTATAAACTAAAATTAACATTTTCTGTGGTACCCAGAAATAATGGTATTCATTTCTACAGCTCCATGAGGCCAGGGATGCTTCTGTCTTGCTTATCTATTGTATTCTAGGGTTTAGCATAGTACATACCACAAATTATGTACTAAATAAATATTTGTTGAAGGGAGAATGGAAGGAGCCTACAGATACTTTAAAATTCGTTAATCCATGCCCCATTGATTAAGAATATTGGATAATTAAGACAGTCTAATTGGGTCTTTCTTTGTATTTTATTTATTTATTTTGTATTTATCATTATTCCCTGTCTAATTTAGAAAAATATTGAGGTGCCAGCAAGGTAATTCTACTTCACACTATTTTTTACTCAACAAATATTTATTAAATACTTACTCTGTGCCATGCATAGGGTTAGATGATGGAGATATAATAGGAGAAAAGACAGTTCATAGTATTTGGCTTCACAGATTTTATAGTATTGAAAACATGGCTGAGCAAGTCAGTGGAATTTGAAGCAGTTTTAAAAATATGTAACAGTCAGCTTTTGCTGCATAACAAACCACCCCAAAACTTTGTATTTTAAAACAACAACCATTTATTTTATTTGTGACTCTGAGTCAGCCATAAGCCAGCCAGCCCCTAGCCAAACAAGCAGCTACCTGAATGAGCCCCAGCCAAGATTAGTTGAGCCTGCTGCATCTCAGCAGAATTGCCCAGATTAGACCAGATCCATTGCTGACCCAGAATCACAGATGCTTTGCTTACCCTTTCATCCATCAATGGGCACATGGTGTGCTTCCACTTTTTGGCTATTGTGAATAGTGCTGCTGTAAACATGGGGGTGCAGATATCTTTTTGAGATCCTGCTTTTAATATTTTTAGACTACTGCAACATATTTACCAAAACATGTTTAAGTCTTAATGTCTTACATTAATAGTTCTCACTTGCATGTAAACTAATCAGGGTACTTACAGAGATACAGAGCTGCCAGGAATTTTATTTGGCAACTCTTTGTTAACTATTTCAGGTTTCTTTGTTCCGAAAGCCTGTCTTCCCTTCCCTTGAGCTCACATTAGGGTAATGCTATTGTTCATTTTCACCTCCAAGACACAGCTTTATCACTGTAAACTCATGTGGGCAGTACAACATCTTGCATCAAACTGCTTGTCTTGGTCATATTCCAGCTACTCAGATATTAGGTGCATTTGTCTATGGTTCTGCATGTTTCTTTGTGAGTCATTTGCAGGATATTCAACAATCCTTCTGAATACTCTGTGAAGAGTGCTGTGTGTGTGTCTGGAGAGGCCCGAAACCCATTAGACACTCCTGCTGTAAATTGGATGCTCAGGCCCCTGTGAGCTGGCACCAAGGTGTGAATTAGATAGAGCCGTTTTTGACTGTTCCTCTGGCCTCCCGACTCTGTTCCTGGGCCAACCGATGGCAGACCAGGCCTCAAGGCAGCAAGCCTGACCTCAGCTGCCCAAGGATAGGGAGACTCCAAAATAGGTAACAGTAGGGAACTTTGGCAGCTTCTGCATCCGTCTCATACTGACAAAACAGAGCAGTCTCATAATCTGAGCTTTGGCTAATTCCTTTCCCCAGCTTTAAATTTTTCTTAGGTAGGGAGTGTAGTGGGAACAGAGGTGCTGGAGAGCCAAGGAGGGCAAGGGGGGCATGTAGCCCAGGGTGGAAAGCCAAGCCATTTCAGCTGCCATAATTCTCCCAAGTCCTATTGAAACAAGCTGTCGGAGCAGGGTTTCTCCTCCACGAATACTAGTATATGAAACGTGAAAGTTGCCATGAAGCGCTTCTTGGAGTACCTCATTCTCTGAGGATTAGAAAGGGGGACGACAATTGATTTAGGTTGGTTACAAGCACAGTAGCAGAGAGATGGTTAGCATGATTAGAAGCAAGTTGATTTGTTTTCAGAGTCAGTGTTTAAGGGGAGAAATCTCTCCCTTGGCCAAGCTGTTGCCATGTGTTGAGCAGGAGAGTTGTCACCCTCATCTTTAAAGAGTAATCACTTCACTACTGCCCCCAAGTTGCAATAGGAAGTAGTCTCAGGTACAATATATTATCTAGGGTAAGGGGCTCATGATCCTCAATTACTTTCTTTTGTATTACAATTTTATTGGGAAAATAGAAGAAGAAAAAGCTAATTCCAGCAGCCTGCTAAGTTTTAATAAAAGGGAGAGTGTGGACGTCTAGGTCTCCATCAACTATATGGCTCCATAATTCAGCATGTATTCAGCACCTACACACCTGACACAGCTGTGCATACATTAATCTCAGGGGTTAACAGAGCCAGCTCTGATTTCAAACCTTTGACTTCTCTACCTCAGTTTCCTCCTTGGGTGGTAGTGAGGATTACATTTGTCCAGTAGCTCCAGTAAGATTATCCAATGTTGCTGGTGTTATGATTATCATTATCATTACCTGGCTTAATTCTCCTACCAACCTCATGTTGTAGGTATTAGCTCTCTCGTTGTAACTCTCAGGAACCTGAGGCATAGAGAAATTGAGTAACTTGTCCAAGGCTAACCAGCTAATAAGCAGAAAACCCAGGGCTCAAACCTGACTAGACCAGGATTCTGTCCGACTTCAAAGCTGTGCACTCAATCACTACATGATATCTTACTCAGGTTTACAACCCTTCAAACAAGGTAGGTTCTGGTGGGTGATCCTTATTTAGTTTTCTACCAATACTTGCTTGATCATTAAAAAAAAATTCCATCTAACAAGACCTGCCCCATGATCAATACCCATCCACACTGAATCTTTAATGCTCTGTCTTATCAAATTAGCAGCTTCTACTACAACTCGGGGCAGAAATCAATGTTCTCTTGACCTTAAACACGTACCAACTTGCAAACACTCATGCCTTGGGGCTTCTGGGCTTGTGGCTGAAGGGAGCCACTCTCAGACACATCCACTCCAACCCAGTGAGAAGCAGTTCCGGAACCGCAATGCCACCACAGGCCCCATAGAGCCCAGCAGTCATGGCGCTCCACCCCCGGGCCTTCCTGGCCTTTCTTCTAGGACCTGGGGTGTCTCTGAATGCCCCTGAGCACACACTACACATCCAGGCAGCATCTGATCACCACATTGCCCTCGGCCTCCAGGTTCTCTCCTCTCTACACCTTCTGGTCCACAAAGCTTGCTCTCATCCTACAGACTCCAGTCTTACACTCATCCTCCCTCCACTCCAGCCCCTCACTCTACTAGTCTCCTATTTTGCTCTGACCTCTCATGCTGTGCCCACATCAGGAGTCCTTGCTACAACTCCCTACATCTTCTTTTTAGGTCCACTTAGAATCTTTTCCTCTTCCGTGCCTTGTTAAAGTTTCCCCACAGAACATTACAGGAGAGTCCAGTTCTTTCTTTCTTTCTTTATTTACCTCTTCTAAACTCCTTCAATTTTTCACGTCTAAAGAACACAATTCAGCTCTTAATTACCTAGTACCTTCTGTTGTCTTCCTTCATGAGCTGTGGCATCTCCCTAGGCAGAAAGCAAGATCCTCAGTTTTCAAAAATTACATTATACCATCTCTTATAATCTTCATAGGAATAATAAGAGATAGCATTTGTTAAGTGTTTACTAAGTACCCGGTGGTGTTTTGAATAATTTACAAGTGTTACCTTGGTTAATCCTCCAAGCTATTTTATCAGGTAGCTCATTATTACCTGCATTTTGCTGGTGAAGAACCAAAGCTCACAGGTCAGATATCTGGCACCAAGTCACCCGGGTGGCAAGCAATGGAGCCAGAATTTAAATCCTGGGAGTCCGACCAGAGCACATGTTCTTAGCCACTAGGTCTCCCGTTGATTAAAACAGAGTTATTTACAATTAATAGCTGTCGAGAAAATGTTCCCTAACGCGTGTATACTGCACTGACTTGCTGGAGTGACCACATATAATGATGAAATATAATTTGGATTCATAGCAAATGACCCCAAAACCTAGTGGCTTAAAACAACATTTACCATTTTACCTTCTATGGGTCAGAAATCCTGGCAGAGCTTAGCCAGGTGTCTTTGGTGCTGGGTCCCTCACAAGCCAGCAATCAAAGTGTCTGTCATCTCAAGGCTTGAAGGGGGAAGGGTGCGCTTCAAGCTCACCTACCAGGTCCTTGGCAAGATTCAGTTCCTCAAGGACTCTAGTCTGGAGGCTGCCCCAGTGCCTTGCCATGCAGCCTCTTGTGGTGCAGCTCACAGTTCTCTTCATTGAAGCATGCCAGGGACAGAGTGAAAGCAAGACAAAAGTTCAGGTCTTTGTAACCTAATCCTGGGAGGGACATCCCATCATTTTTGCCATCCTTTATTCATTAGAAGCAAGTCCCTAGGTCCAGCCTGGGAGTGGGATTACTCAGGGGCATGACCACCAGGAGGGGGAAATCAGTGAGAGCCTTGTCAGAAGCTGCCTGCCACAATCCATAAAAACAATTAGGGGAGGCCTCCCTGAAGAAGGAGCATATAAGCTAACCACCGACAGATGAATAAGAGTTGGCCACAATGCATCATGGAGTGGGGAAGCCAGACAGTGGAAAGAGATCATGGGGGCCCTGGAAAGAGCTGGGCTTGTTCAAGGAATGCAAGGCACTTCATGAGACTAGAGGGAGAGGGGGGAGGGGGAGGGGGAGGGGGAGGAGGACAAGGGTACTAGAGATGAAGCCTCGGGCAAGCCTATAGGTAGATCCTGAATCTTCCTCCCTCTTCTGAGAGCAATGGGGAGACCAAAAAGATTTTAGGAAGTGGGATATGGGTATGGAGAATGCATTAGGGAGGACAGGAATGGAAGAGCATGATGGGTGGGGAGCTATTACAGCCGAAGAGGAAGAGCTATGATGAGTTTGAGATTTAATTTGGCTGAAAAATCTACTTAATCAATCCATTGTCCACGGAAAGGACTATCCAAATTCCAAAGTACTAACCAGTTCCTGCCAGGTGAGATTTGATTCCTTCACCCTTCCGTCTGCTGTCCTGGGTGAAGCATCATCCTCAGGCTCCTTTTAGAATCTGGAGGAGAGGGGCCTTTTAGGGCAAATCATGTTTCCTGTGGAACCACCTGGCATTGAGGTGGCTCATCTGGGATGGAAGTGTGCATGTTCTCTGTTTGTGTGCCTCCAGGGGTGTCTCTCTCTCTCTCTCTCTCTCTCTCTCTCTCTCTCTCTCTCTCTCTCTCTCTCTTTCTCGCTCTCGCTCTCTCGCTCTCGCTCTCTCATCAACCCTTATGTCTTAGATTGGCTTTTCTCAGAGATAAACATTTCACAGATTGTCTCTCTGGGAGGTAATCCTAGGAAACAGTAGAAGGGGAGGGGGGAAGGGAAAGAAGCCCGTAATGTGCATGTTATCAGGATAGTGGACAACTGAGAGACGGTGCAGAACACACACTCAGACTTGTCCCACCTCAGAACTGAGGGCCCCTGTCCCATTACCTCTCGACTGCTTCCCGCTCTGTTGGCTCTTTGGCAGGTGCCAGAAAAGAACGCCCCGGGAGGGGGTCACAGGTGTTTGCAGCCAGCAGCCATCATGTGTAGAGTGTACTGAGGACAGGCACGGAACTTAATCAAACCTAGTGTAGTGATCACAGCTAAAAGACTTTGATATAATTAGCCTATTTCATCCTCACAGATATTCTAGCTCAGTCCTTGACACAGGAAGGCGCTCAACAAATGTTAATTAAACTTGTTAGTGTTGCCACTGTGTTGTCCAAGGTCGTTCAGCTTGTAAATGCCAGAGCCGGGACTCCCACCAGGTCATCGGTGCTCAGTCCATTGGTCTTCATATTATAAAGCGAGGAGCGTGTCACTGCTACGAGGGTCCGGACACGCTGTGGGGACCAGCTGAGGAGAGAGGTGGAACGGGTCGTACTGAGGACTAGCTTGGCCAACATCACCTTCTTGCTCTGGGTCAGCCCAATTAGCAGGGTTTGTCTGATAAAATTATGAAGAGGGAAACCCCAGAATGACCTCTAGGGATGTACATGTGTATTTAGGGAGAACAAATGAGGGTGATAAAAAGCATATACAAACTGTCTCTTCAAGCCCAAAGTACCAGATTAAAACACAATCCATTAGGCACTATATTGTGTTTGCTTCTGAAGGCCAAACTAGTTTATCTGATTGGTTATGGGGGAAAACACACCATTCAGTAAGGGCCCGTTCAAGTAAAAACTAATCGATTCCTTGGTTGTATCTATTCTGGGCCATACTCTCAGCTTTATTCTGCTGCCTTGATGTTATTGCAGAAATCTCTAGGGTAGATCCTAAGCAGAATGGCAACCATGGAACAGAAAGATTGCTCGCGAGGCCATGTGAACATGAAGGAGAAAATCTACTGGACTTGGCGAGGACTGCGGCAACAAGCCCGGCTCTCTCAGTAACTAGCTGCATGGCCCTGAGTGAGAGAGAGCGGAGCGTACTTAACATTTAATAAAGCTGTTGTGTGTCAGGCACTGTCTCTGGCACAGCACAAAGGCCCTAGAGAGTAGACATTATCAGCCGTCTGTACAGAAGTCTGAGGCGCTAAACATCTTGCCCAAGGTCATCCACCCATTAACTCAGCTCCACCCTACTCCAACAGCCTCACTCTTTACTCCCTGCTGTACCTCCCTTTTCCTATGTGCCTAATGGGACTATTATCTCAAATGGACACAACGTGCCTTTTTAAAGGTATACATTTCTGTACACCTCCACGTCGTCTACTGGATAAAACAGAGCACCCCAGCTTCTGCCCTGCTATTCAGCACCCCTGTTTGGAAGAGGTTTCTGCACCAAGCGAAGGTGTCTGTCACTCGGGAGAGAGAAGGGCTCCCATCAACCGTGAATCAGTGGGGCACTGTCTGGTTCTGGCCAGAGAGTGAGCAAAACTCAAATGGAATTTTTTAAAGCCAGGCTTCCTTTTTATTATTATTATTCATGCTTGGAGTCCACTGGGGAAATCTGTATCTGCATTAAAACATACATTAGAAGAATAGAGAAGAAAAGGCAGACAAGAGAGTGTCCTACAAAGGGTTTCTTTGAGCCCAGCGCTGTTCCTCTGTCAAGTTCTTTGCCGTGCTTTCCACAAAGATGGAACCTGGGTTCAAGGTTGAATGGAAGCTGGCTCCTGATGGAACGCGTATCCCCTGAACACACCTCTAGGAGATTAGCCCGTCATTAAATATTTGTAGGATAACAGGAGAAGCCTAATTTAGTTTTTGTTTCTTTCTCTCTGTGGTTTAATCACAGATGAAAGAGACTAATAGCACTGCAGAGCTTTCTGGTGATCAAAGGCCAATCAATCCCCTTTGTGGAGTAATTAACTATTTGCTAAACTTGCAGAATTGATTTCCATTTAGGGCTAAGAGAGAGGGTTTTAAATGAAGACCGATTCACCAGGCGAGAGGGGGGAATCTCGGGGCTGATGCCAGGAGATACTCAGGGTGATGAATTGGAATCTGCTAATTAGAGACTGAAACATACAGCCAGAAGCTGACCCTATTCAGGAGTAGTTTAGAGGAAGGACAGGCAGGGGAAGGGTGGACGCCGGCGCTGTCTTTATCTGCCAGGCAGCCGTGCACAGTTGAAGCGGAGAAAGCCTTGGCATCCTGTTTGGGGCAGAAAAGTCTTGATTGCAAGCAGGCATGGAGCTGAGAAAGAGGCAGGAAGTCAGGGTGGAAGTCAGCAGGAGATCAGGGTGTGGAAGGGAGCCCTGTGACGTGAGGACCCCATGTGTGCCCCGAAGCACAGAAATGGTCATTGTGCACCCCTGAGATTCTCCTCAGGCACTTGAAACTCACATTTGAAGCCAGTCAAGAATGTGGATCCCGCTGGCATCTGTACAGATGCCCCGAGAATCTGACCACATGAGTAGCCTTGGGACCTTCAATGAAAAGTGTATGCCAGCCTAGAACTATAAAGACCCGAGACAACCTAATAATGCCTCAGTGTAGGGTTGCCAGATAAAACACAGGATGCCTAGTTCAATGCGAATTCCAGATACACAAGTAATTTTTTTAGTATAAGTATGTCCTAAATTATTTGTTGCTTTAGTATAAGAACGTCCCAAATGATTTGGTGTTTCTTTGAAATTCAAATTTAACCTGCTGTCCTGCGTTTTTACTTGCTAAGTCCCGCTGGCTTCCTCCAGTTCGATTTTGACCCTGAACTTCTTGAGGTAGAACCTCTCCAGGTCTCAGTTTCCTTCTCTATGAATGAGTCTCATAGTAATAACCGATTGTGTCGTTATGAATATTAAACTGAATGTGAAACATTTGGACAGTGCCCTGCCTGGAACATTTTTCATTTTCTGTAAATGTTACCTAGGATTATAGCAAACGGGATTTATTTGACAAATAAAATAATAATGTTAAGCATTAGTAATGTATTTCACTGTTTTCTGTTTCCTCCCATCCTTTATCCTCAGCCTCCTTTCTTCCTCTCTTTCTCCTCCTGCCTCGATTTCTCTCCCTTTTCTTTCCTCTTTTCTCTGTAAGTTGTGTCTCTAATAACAGCATTAGTAGTATTTTGTAAAATGTAGTGTTTCCGTCCATTTCTCCCTAGCAAAGGCTCAGGATGGGTGAGTGGCCATGAGCTGGCTCAAGACCCTAATTCTTGTGATCTTGGCCTTGCTCTTTACTCTCCCCACACCTCAGTTTCCTCATATGAAATGACAATCATGTGACATGTCAGATGACATGACCTCCTGCAAGGAGAGCCCTTAAATAGTGACCGGCTAGTACCTTACCGTTATTACTAACTAGAGGCTCGATGCATGAAATTCATGCACGGGTAGGCCTTCCTTCCCCCGCCTGCCGGCACCAGCTTCCCTCTGGCACCCGGGACCCAGGCTTCCCTGGCAGCCCCAGCTTTGTCTGGAAGGTTGTCCGGCAGGATGTCTGGTCTAAGTAGCATATTGCACTTTATTATTATAGATAACACTTAGGTGTTAGAATGGGTTCCCCTGGAAACAGTGCAGTGAACGTGAGTTTCCATAAGTGACTGGAGCCAAGCCTGATGCTGGTCTGTCCTGAGGGAGCCAGTCAATGGCTGCGGGTCCTCACTGTGGTTTCCACAGGCCCGCTCCGGCCAGGAGTGCTTCGGTGTAGGTGAAAACCAGGATGCCCTGGGTGAGAGGAGCCCCTGGTGGTTCCCGTGTTGGAAGGGAATGAGAACGTTTCTTGTCTCCCGCAGACTCTGCTTTACCATTTCCTAGAGCAGAGGCCCCACCCGGCAGGTTCGTTTTGATGGAACAGGACTTCTTGAGGATTTAGACGATCGATTTCCCCGATGGCCACTGCCACCACCACCACAGCCTTTGATGTCTTTGCTTGCCCCTCAAACCACTGAGCTTTTAGGAAAACGGCAAGCTCAGGCACATGCTCAGGCTGGGAACCCTTGCCCTGACCCCAGACAGTTTAGGGAGGCCGGGCTGGATAGCGCTTCTCACTGAGGAGCAGGCTGTGGATCTTATAGCAGATGAGGTTCCAGATGAGGAAAAGATTCAGGCAAGGTCAATGCTATTGTACCACCCCCTAAGTAGGCGATCGTGTCCTTTACTTAACGCTTTTATAGATGCCAGACCTGGTCCAGAAGCTTGGCAAATATTAACTCCACTTACCTTTTTAACCACCTGATGCAGAGGTGTTAGTATCCTCTCTCTCCCTTCACCCCGCCCCCCATGGTTCAGATGAAGAAACACACGCACAGAGAGGTTAAGCCATTGCCCAACTTCACGCAGCGGTTGGGTGGTCCCTTCATCATTATAGTTCACGTGAATGGGACTCCACAAATAATTGCCGTTGGTGACCACTGCCTTAGACCCCATCCCTGCCCTCTCTGTGAGGCAGAGGCAGGGACTGAAGAGATATGTATAAGATAGATGGTAGCAGTACTGTAGTTCTCCAAATTGGGAAGAATATCTAAGTTTCTCAAGACATGAGAAAATGATGAGTGGAAAGAAAAATTGTGGTCTTTTGAGCTAGCCACTATCCCTGCAGCCAGGGAGAAGGTGTTTTATTTGACTACCCTGGCAGGGATACTGCATACACCAGGACTCCCAGCTTTGGGGACCCATTCAGGGTTAGAGGTTTTTGTCATATTCCCCCGGAAGCTGGTGAACTAGATCCTGGCCCCAGTGTGATCTGACTGAGATTCTTTGGGTGGAGTACACCGTGCTGGAGGTCACTCCACGGACTGTCCCTCGCTGGCCTGACACGCAGCGGTAACTCAAACCGTGTTGCCAAGAAGCCAGAGAAGGGAAGAGGTTAAACATGGCAGTGTTTTAAATAGATTCCATTTGATGCTTTATTGTAAATTGAATTCGCCTATCTATCACACAGCCAGGACTTGATATTCATTGGCACATGAAACCAGTGTCCCCTCAGCTCCCCATCAACAGGAGCAAGACAGGGTCCATGTACGATGGAGTGTGTAAAATCTCCATGCTTGTTACATTATTTAGGAAGAGGAGAGAAGGGTAGCTGGGATTTTAAAAAAAGGTCTCCCAAGTGGAATTTGGGGAGGGCACCTTGGTGCTGGCCATACCCACCCAGGGCTGACCAGCAGCGTCAATGCAGGGCCTGCCGTGAACTGACTCACTGCCGGGTAATTACGTTAGGGACCAATACGGCCTGCTGAAAATCAATTCTGTTGGACCAGTGTGTTTGTTCGGAAAGCCACTCAGCCAATTCAGGAGTATATTAGGCAGCAGGCCCAGTGCGGTGACCTCTTCCGGATTGGGGTTGACACTTGAACGAAGGCGTTTGTCCAGTTAAAGGACAGTACTAGCAGCAGGCTCTTATCTCCCCTAAATTGGATTACTCAGATCTGCTTGTTCTCTTTAAAGATAGCTGCTCTTGGGTTTTTCCCCTCTCTTTCTATCTGTCTGAGATGGTTACCTCGTGATTACTGTTTAACTTGCCATCCTTATGTATTCTCAGACAGTTCACACTTAATGCCACCGGTGTCACTTCCGTTTCCTGCGTGGGGAGGGTCATCGGATGCTGACACCTGCGTTTTCCAGGTCACCGGTTGGAGCAATGTGTGGGTGGGCACGCAGGGGAGCTGGCCTGTATGCTCTTTGAGGAGTTCCTGGTTGGCTGGCCTGC
Organism: Corynorhinus townsendii; assembly: GCA_026230045.1. NCBI lineage: Eukaryota > Metazoa > Chordata > Mammalia > Chiroptera > Vespertilionidae > Corynorhinus > Corynorhinus townsendii. The sequence goes on from JAPDVU010000011.1 coordinate 16,510,268, forward strand.
AATTCACTTTCCAGGGGGCAGAACACAAGCCAAGGGAAAACACAGACTTCCCCGCAAAGGAATGACTCCCAAAGCACACACATTGGTTTGAAAACGCTCAAACCTGCTCACCAATCCAAGGCCTTTGTGGGAGCCTCACAGGCCACCAGGACCAGAGACAGCGGCTGCCGCCAGGCCCTGGAGCAGGAGGCCCTGGATGGGGCAGCTGGGATGCAGGAGGAATGAGGATGGAGGAGAGTGCCCAGGAGAAGCCTGAGAGTCCCGCATGGGGCCCACTCCCTTGGCTGAGTCTGCGCACCACACTCGGAGTGGCACAGGGTGTCAAGAAGTCATTGAAAGGCCCAGGGAATGCTGCACACACTTCTTGAAAGAATCCAGGAAAGACTTATTGCCGCAATTATGGTTCCTTTAATGACACATAGGATTAACCGCTCCACATATCCACTCACTTTGACAGCTGAGGGTTTCTCTGTGATGAAAGAAGGGCCCCGCGCACTGTCAGTGATTTACATTTCCGTATCCCAAACCCTGTCAACCAATTAGACTGCAAGAGCGAGCGGCCCCGTTTTCTAATGAAGCTATAATCAGGCTGCTCCTTCACCCAGAAAGAGCAGATATTCTTGTCCCGGATGGAGAAGGAGATCATCAGGGGAAAGGAAGGGTTTGAATAAATCAGATGTGATATCAGCATCGCTCACTATAGGGCCCTGTAATTGGAGTCTGGGCTGATGGAGACTCAGCATCTCCTTCTAACTGTTTTTGCTTAAGAGAAAGTAGACTTTTCTGGGTAGAGAAAGGCAACATGGCTTCTGGGATGAGCAACTGGGAAGACAGAAGTCATGGGTAGAGATCTGGCCTGAGCTCTCAACGGTCCACTGAAATGTTAGGGGAGGAGCAGAGAAAGGAGGTGAGAGAAGGGGAGGGAAAGTAGAGACAAGGGGGAGAGAGGAAGGCTGAAAAGAAGCAAGGAAGGACAGGGAGAAAAAATAGGAAGGAAGAGAGGAGGGGAGGGAAGGAGGAATAAAAGAAGGGAAGGAAGGAAAGAGGGAGGAAAGGAGAGAGGAAAAAGGGAGGGGGAGAGGAAATATGTAGGAAGAGAGATAAACTCTCTCTCTACTCAAGCTTTCTCACATACAAAAACTGATAACATCTGTCCTCCTTATCTCTTGAAATGATTGTGAAAATGAGATAAGATCCTATGAGTGAAAGCTATGAGGCAATCACCTTTTATTAACATTCTGCTAGTCACACCTCCTACACAGCAGCACTAACCACTATACAGGGCTCACAGACCCTGGGCCATGGTGATGAGTGTGCACCTGGTTCGAGGTAATTCTTTTTTTTTTTAATAAATCTTTATTGTTCACATTATTACAGGTGTTCCTCTATTTTTTCCCCCATAGCTTCCCTCCACCTGATTCCCCACCCCACCCCATGCCCTTACCCCCCGCCACTGTCTTCATCCATAGGAGTAAGATTTTTGTCCAATCTCTTCCCGCACCCCTCACACCTGCTTCCCCTGAGAATCGTCAGTCCACTCCCTTTCTATGTCCCTGATTCTATTATATTCACCAGTCCATTCTGTTCTTCAGATTTTTTATTCACTTGATTTTTAGATTCACTTGTTGGTAGGTATGTATTTGATGTCATTTTGTTGCTCATAATTTTTATCTTTACCTTTTTCTTCTTCTTCCTCTTCTTAAAGAATACCCTTCAGCATTTCATGTAATCCTGGTTTGGTGGTGATGAACTCCTTTAGCTTTTTCTTGTCTGTGAAGCTCTTTATCTGACCTTCAACTCTGAATGATAGCTTTGCTGGGTAGAGTAATCTTGGTTGTAGGTTCTTGCTGTTCATCACTTTGAATATTTCTTGCCACTCCCTTCTGGCCTGCATAGTTTCTGTTGAGAAATCAGCTGACAGTCGTATGGGTACTCCCTTGTAGGTAATTAACTGTTTTTCTCTTGCTGCTTTTAGTATTCTCTCTTTGTCTTTTGCCCTTGGCATTTTAATTATGATGTGTCTTGGTGTGGTCCTCTTTGGATTCCTCTTGTATGGGGTTCTGTGCGCTTCCTGGACTTGTATGTCTATTTCTTTCACCAGGTAGGGAAAGTTTTCTGTCATTATTTCTTCTAATAGGTTTTCAATATTTTGCTCTCTCCCTTCTTCTGGCACCCCAAAAATTCGGATGTTGGTTCGCTTGAAGTTGTCCCAGAGGCTCCTTACACTATCTTCATATTTTTGGAATCTTTTTTCTTTTTGTCTTTCTGGTTGGATGTTTTTTGTTTCCACATATTTCAGATCTTTGGTTTGATTCTTGGGGTACGTTGATCTACAGTTGAGTTTCTGTATATTCTTTATTTCAGACAGTGTATGCTTCATTTCTGACTGATCCTTTTCCATTTTTTTGGCTTTCTCATTAAGCTCCTTGAAGGTCTCATCAAGTTTCTCAGCGGTTTTAAGAAGATTCTTGAGTAACCTTATAAATGTGGTTCTGAACTCTATGTCATCCAGTAGTTTACTTTCCTCTGTTTCTTTCATTTGTGACATGTTTCTTTGTCTCCACATTTTGGCTGCTTCCCTGTGTTGATGGAGTAGCTTTGTGTGGTAGGTGACCTATAGGGGGCAGTAGCTCAGCCTCCCCAATCACCTGATGTGGACGCTCTTGGTACACCCCTTTGTGGGCTGAGTGCAAAGACTTGGTGCAGTTAAGCCTTAATTGCTGTTGGTATACTGGGAGGAATTGACCTCCAGGCCAATTAGCTGTGAGCACTCCCTGTGTCTATAATGGAAGAACTGCTGCGCTGAAGACTCACTTATGGGGCAGGACTTGTTTCAGTGGGGCTTTGGTGCTCACTGAGTCTGCCTCTTGAATGTGTCACTTATGGATGTGAGGAGTTGAAATCTGGTGCCTCACTCTGACCACTAGGTACACTGGCTTCTGGATCTCCAATGGGGTGCAGGTCAGCTACTGTCTGAGGCCATCCAGCAGGAGCTACAGTGAGAGCTACAGTTTTCTCCTCTTCGCTTGGGGTTTGGAGGTTTTGGAGCTGTCTGATCCGGGCTGCAAGTTTGCTAGGTTAAGCTGCGATAGGGCAGGCCTTTCTTATGCTAAATACGCTGCTTGGAGCTTGGGTGGGTTTGTAGGTTGTGCAGGGCGGGGTCTCAGGGTGTCACTAGGCTAGGGCGTGGCAAACAGCAATGGCTGCTAGTTAGCCGGCTCTGTGTCCCCGACGGCGTCCCGGAGTCCCGTGCCCCAGTGCCATAAACAATTATTCCTGCGCACAGCTCTGCAAGCAAGCCACCCTCACTGGCAGACAGTCCAGCTTCTCCCCGTAGGAGTTTGGGTCCCCCGCGTCTCCCCAGAAACTGTATTTCAGAGTAGTCGGGGGCTTGTCTCCCTTTGGGTTGAAAAAAGCAACACCCGCCGCCAGCCCGGATCACTCACCTCCGTACCTCAGCTTTTCAGCACTCGTGCACGTTTCAATGCTCTTTTCTCTTTCCTTCTAGTTGTAGAACTTCCACTCAGCCAGCTTTCCCGTGGTTCTGGGTGATAGACGTTTTGTCTTTTAGTTGAATTTTTGAAATTGTTGCGCGAGGCAGCAGTTTAGGTGTTTACCTACGCCGCCATCTTGGATTCTCTCCAGAGGTAATTCTTCTGATCAGTTAGATCAGGTGTCAGGATTCCAGGGTGACTCCAGGGAGGTGACCCCAGGGAGGTGACCCCAGGGAGGTGACTCCAGGCAAGGGTGTGTAAAGAGCTCCTGCGGGAAGCCCAAGCAGGTGCGTTGGCAGCAATGACAGTAGAGCTTCCCTAGACCTTCCCTGCATCCTTTCCAGATTTAAGATGTGCATACTGTCCTGTGGCAGAGACACTGGGGAGCCCTGGAAACAAGCTTAGTGGATTCCTGGGTGGAAAGGTTTCAAAATACTCTCTAGGAATTCGTTCTGCTTTGATCGCTGTTATTGTTGCCCCCAAAGGAAGGCCAACAAACACAAGGTCCTGATTGGTTCGTGAAACCATCCCCATTCTTGCACCATATTTTTAAACATATATATTTTCCCATAGTGTTTTAAGGAAGTCATGGCTTCTCCACCAAAACAACCTTATTGTCACGAGAAGACCCCTGATTCCCTGTATACACACATTGGCCACACCTCGATGACTGAGAAGTCCCTGCATTTTTGGCAGCTGACTTGGCAGCGCCGTGCTCCACGTCCGCCTCGGTGCTGGTCATCCACCGAAACGTTCCCATCCTTCACTGGGAATCTGGGCCCCCCGGGAGCCTCCCAGTGAGCACCCAGGGTACAATGAGAAGAGATTTGAGCGCATGGCTTGCGCCAGTTTGGCTTGTGTGGCTAATTGCACTGTGTGCAGAAAGTAACACCTGCAAAGATCAGTCCGTCCTCTGAAGGCCAGACTCTCAAAGTCAGCGACAAAGCTCTCTGGGTGAATCCCATCAGTAGAAACGCTCACAGACACATCAAACACGGCTTCAAGTGGAAGGTGACTGAGAGCGAAACTTTCAAGATCAAGGAGAAGGCTAAATGGAACCAAATTCTTTCAGGGTCTGAAGAGGATGGAGGGTAGGGCCGCGGGCTGGCACTGGGGCAGAAGGGGGTTGACACATCCCAAGGGTGAAGGACCCTTCCAGAGAGCTGATCGACAACCCATTGCAGGAAGGCTCACTGAGCTGATCCCAGTGCGTGAACGAATGGGACATCACTGAGCTTCTCAAGGCCTCTTAACCAACTTCAAGGAAACTTGTAGTTGAGTGCTCGGGATGTGATTACATGGGGTCTGCCTTGACAGCCGGCAGAAAATAAACCAGGGCTTTGGCAGGTTGGGGACAGTTTTCTTGTAAGCAGGCTGCCTGCCCAAATTCTAGGAGATCAGTAAACAGAGGAGAGGCCTTGTCTAGGATGAGAATGAAACCAGCCACACTGGTTCTTTGAAAGATGTCTGTGAAGCCGTACCCCTACCCTTAACCGGTCAACTGCCTAAGGAACAAGCTTGATATTCTGCCAGCTTTTTAAGAAAATGCTTAAATATCAAAAGTTTCCCCCCTTTTTTTGTGTGTGCAAAATATCAGCTTAAAACCTGATGGGAGTCAAAGTTCTTGCTTAGCATACAAAGGCTTATGAGTTTTATAGTGCTTGAGACTTTAATCTACAAAGTATAATTTAATCCTTTTTGAGCTATCTGCGCCACGGAGTCCTGGTTGTAAATAAGCCATATGGTTACAGTGGATGCAGCCACAGCTGCCTGCCTCCATCATTCACCCTGGGTAAATATTTCTGCAAAACAGATGAAATTAACTCCTGTAACAGATTATATAGAGAGTAGCTCTCAGGCAAATGTTTCACCACAGCAGTCATGCTTAAATACAACCAGTAGCTCCAAGTTGGCTCAGACACCTGTAGATGAATTTCTCTCTCTGCTTTCCCTCTCCCTCCCTCTCCTCCTCCCCATCCCTCTCCCCCCAGTAAACCTGGTTGCTGGCACCTGCCTCTGAGAAGAGTGATGATGGCACAGAGACACCACTGGGTAGGGAGGGTATGTGTAAGGAACAGTCAGACTCGGAGCTCCCACGCGGAGCAGATGCTGATGTACCAGCGTGTGCTGAGTCCTCCACGCCAAGGCCATTACAGGTTGCAGGAATACCCAGTGCTGGGCATCAAGGCCTGGAGAGGGGAAGGGAGTCAAGTCAAGGAAAGGAGGTGGTTCCCTTGGGGCAGATATTGCCCCAGGAGAGAGGAGTGTGAGCAGTTGTCTTGCTGCCTCGCGATGCAGGATGGGAGAGTTTGTTTGGAATGCCATGAATCGCTTGTTTAGCTGGTGAACTTGGGCTTTGCAGTCATCTGAAAGAGTGATCATTTATCTGAGTGGCTCTCTTCCGTGTTGCTCTGGCAGCCCAAAGACTCAGATTGGAAACCGGATTCTTGCATCTGACAGCCATGTGACTTTGTGCTAGTCATATCACCGCCCTGAGCTTCTGTTTCATTCCCCTGTAAGGTGGGAATGATTGTACCTCCTTACAGTTTATGGGTATGAGGGATGATTGTAACCATCATCATCGTCATCCTCTCTCTTAAACAAAACAATAAATTATTGTTTTAAATTATTGTTATTGTACTGGTAGTAGTAAATGCTTAACTGCATGGTAGGAGAAGGAGAGGCTCCTATCGCTGCCTTGGGCTCTGTGAGCTGTGGGTCTCTGCTGGGCTGCACTCCCCATTTCCAGTGTCTGAGGCTCCTGATAAGCAGGGGCCTCCAGCTCCATGGCTTTGTCTCTTTCCATAGCTGTTCAGCCAATCAGTGGCCTCCCTCTGCCTCAGTGGCCCAGGGCTTTGGCCCAGGGCTTGGCAGAGTAATCGGAAGCTTCCTGTTCTCTTCTGAAACCCACACCCCAACCCCTCCTCACCCCGACTCAGGGAGCCTGTGCTCCCAGCAAGGGCAAGGCTGCAGGGCTGCTAATGGGGAGAGAATCCAGAGAGTCATAGGTATTTGAGGTTTTCAAAGCCAGGCCCGTGAGGCACAGATGTTTACTTGAAGGCTGGGAGAGGTGCAAAAAGGCAGGCAGGCGTCCATCACTTAGATCAGCAGGCCCCTCTGTGCTGCAGGGTCGCTGAGCTTCAGGGAAAGGAAGTAGGGTGAGGGAATCCAAGATAGAGACACAGCGCCTTCACCCTGACCCAGAAGACCTCCCCAAGGAATAACACAGCTCAGGAGTACCGCAGTAGTGAATCCTGGTTTTCCTACCGTCAGTGCCAAGATGTTCCAAATCCCGGTCACAGCTGAGGCTGTGGCACGTCTGTGCCCTGAAGAGTGACCCGGCCCTGAGCTGGAGTCCTGAGGGTGTGGCAGCTCCAGAGCAGCCTGTGGGACTTTCACTCACAGAGTAACATCATATTTGACAATAGCTGTGTCTAATTGGATAATATACTTTTCTTTAAATTAAAAGGATTTAAATCTAGGGCTATAAAAAAGAAATGCTGTTAACTGGGAACAGGATTTTTTTTTTTTTATTTCAAACAGATCACATTCACCCTTTCCCTAAGGGTGGGGCTGAGTAGTTCACTGACAAGACAGGGAATAATGGCAGTTCCGTCCAGGTTTGAAAACAAAGACCTGAGGGCCCAGGTTTCTTCAGAAAGGTTTACATTAAGATGTGGCTTATGCTATATAAAGGCCATTTTTCTCAACAAATTGCTGACTTTGTGCCCCTTACCCCTAAAATGCCATGTTTATTTCCAAAAAAAAGAGGGACCTTGTTTTACATAATCACAGAACAATGATCAAAATTAGGAAGTTGAACATGGCTACAATGTCATCAATTACCTCCGAAGCCCAATTTCAAATCATGTCCCTTCTCCAGAGACATACTTTACCCAGGAACATGTCCCTTGAGTTGTCACGTCTCTTTTGTCCCTTTTGAACTAGAACAGTTGCTCAGTCATTCTTTATCTTCACCTGATCTTTTTCTTCCTTTAACCTTGACATTTTTTGAAGAGTACAGGCCATTTATTTTGTAGACGGTTACTTGATTTGGGTTTGTCTGATGTTTCCTCGTGATTAGATCTGGGTGATGAATTTTTGGCAGAAACACCCACAAGTAATGTTGTGTCTTCCTTGGTATATCCAGCCGGAGGGATCCGATGTCGGTCTGGTGACATTATCTTTGATTAGTTGGCCAAGGTGGTGTGGATCAGGTCTCCTCACTGTTTTGTTATTTTTTTCCCTTTGTGATTAATAGGAAATTTGTGGGGAGGTGCTGTGAGACTGTGGGACTCTCCAGTTCTCATCAAACTTTCACCCACTCATTTTAGCATCCATTGGTGATTCTTGCCTGAATCTGTAATTTGCCAAATAGTGATATTTCTAATTCCATCATTTGTCTACATGTATTACTTCAATTCTACTGCAATGAAGAGCCTTCCCTACTCCACATTTATCTATTTATTCATTTATATCAGTATGAACTGATGAATTGTTATGCATTATTCAATGGGTTGTCATCCATTGCTACCACTATTCATATTCAGATTGTGCCCAAGTTCAACAGTGGGAGTCCTTTCGGTTCTTTGGACATGTCCTCTTCATTTATGGAGCACGCTCCAGACCAACATGTTCAAGCACCTTGGACCTCACCTGCCCTGTGACCAGCCATCTCTCTAAGGGCTCCTGAATGGTTTTGTGGAGAAACATCTGGGCATCCAGTTCTGGGCATGAAGGTTACTGGGGTGTCATTTTTTTCTAGGCCCTCAATGAAGAGAGCCAGAGTCTGTGTCTAATTTTAGAGCACACTGATACTTTCAATTCCAGTCCTATAGCATTCCAGGGTTCCCTCTTTTGTATGTTTGAAAAAAAGAAAACTGATTTCTTCAATAGTGAGGCATCCAGCTCCCATTTTTCTCAATATATTTATTCTTTGCTCAGTCCTAAAATACACAGTCATTTTCAAAATGTTCATGTACACCACCGCGAGAAACAAAACTATTAACCAGAGTTCAATGTTTGTCCATGCTCCTTTTGTCTTTAGCCTGAGGGTGTATAGCCAAAACACCATCTTCAAAAGTTACTTGGAGGAGTTCTCCATTCAATCTTTGTTCAGTGTGGTTATGTATTCATTTGAAATACAGTTTGACTCACTTATTTCTCTTAGGGGCTTTCTCCACATCCTTGTGGAGTGTTTGTGGCTTTTTTTAATAAGTCAAAACTAAATTACAAAGTTTATTCAGAGAGGAGTCATCTGCCCCCCTGTGTCCCCTAACCCACCCCTTGCAAGTAACTAATCTCGTTCATTTCTGGTTTTCTTCCCAATGTTTCTTTTTGCTGAAACAAGTAAAGTCATGGGCAGTTTATTTCCTATTCTTTCTTATAGAAAAGAAAACATGCTATAAATGATCTTTGCACTTGGTTTTATTCTCTTAACAATACATCCTGAAAGTCACTCCCTATCAGCTCATAGGGCTTTTTTTAGCTGAACAGTTCTGCATTGTGTGATTGTACCATCATTTATCCAATCAGTCTTCTATTTGTGGGCATGGAGATCATTTCCAATATCTTGTAATTAAAAACAAAGCTTCAATATATAACCTTGTCCATATGTATTTTATTTTATTTTTTATTAAATTTGTTGGGGTGACCTTGGTCAACATGAACATATAGGTTTCAGGTGTGGGTTTCTGTTACAAGATTTGTATATTGCACCATGTGCCCATATATGGTGACAGGAGAAGATTTGACTTGATAAAATATATGTATTTTGGTATAGTTGGACAGGTATCTTCAGGGTAAATTTTTAGAAGTGAGACTGCTGGGTCATTAGGTATATAAAATATAGTATTTGCCAGTCTGATAGATGAAAGATAATATTTTAATGTTGTTTTTAAAAACAGCTTTATTGAGATTTAGTTCACATACCATACAGGGTGGGACAAAAGTAGGCTTACAGTTGTCTGCATGGAAAACAATACATTAATTAATAAATAATAATACAAAAATAAACTCTGTGTTGCATGTACTCACAAGTAAAGCCTACTTTTGCCCCACATATCCAGCTCACCCAATTCAAATGCACAGATATCTGCAACCATCACCAAAGTTAACTTTAGAAACCAGTACCTTTAGCTGTCACTCTTCTATCTCCCTACCCCCCAGCCCTAAGCAACCACTACTCTACTTTCTGCATAGAGATTTGCCTGTTTTAGACATTTCATGTAAATGATGCCCTACAATATGTGACCTTTCGTGAGTGGCTTCTTTCATTTAGGTTGTTTTTAAGGTTTATCCATGTTATGGCATGTATTAGAACTTCATTCATTTGTTATGACCAAATAATATTTCATTGTATGGCCAAATTGTAATCCATTTTGTTTATCGATTTATCTGTTGATGGTCATTTGGGTTATTTGCACCATTTGACTATTAAGAAAAATACTGCTCTAAACATTTGTATGTTGTTTTGTGTTTGGAAATCTGTTTTTATTTCTCTTATATACCTAGGAATGGAACTGGTAGGCCATATGGACACTCTGTGTTTAATTGTTTGAGGAACTGCCAGAATTTTCTATATAGTTTTAATTTGTCTTTTACTTATTCTGTGTGAAGCTGAATTTTTTCTTGTGTGTAAAGGCTATATTTTTTTCAAATCATGTGTTCATGTTCTTTGTCCTTTTTTTTATTTGGCTTATGATTTTTACCCCTCAATGTTAAGAGCCGTTTGTATATTGCAAAAATTAGCCTTTGATCTGTGATATATATTACAAACCTGTTCCCCCTTTGTCTTTTGATTTTGCTTTCAGTATTTTTAATGCAAGCTTTTAAAATTTTTATGTAATCATACTTTTTAATCTTTTATTGTCTCTGGATATTGATTCAAGTTAGAAATCCTTTTTCCACACCCAGAAATTCACCTATGTTTTCTTCCAGTATTTGTAGGGTTCATTTCTTCACATACCTTTCTGACCCATTACAGAGTATTTCTGGAGTGCGATTGGAGGTATAGGTCTAACTTTCCTAATTTTACTAACTGGTTACCCAGTTGTCCTAGCACCACTTATTAATCATCTGAACCCCATCAATGCCACTTTTATATTTAGGATAGACTAAATTTGCATATATGTGTGGGTCTGCCCAGACTTTCTGTTTTATTCTGGTTGTCTGTATGTATATATTCAGGCATCAACACCATGCTCTTTTATTTCTTATGAGCACCTGTCCTTTTGCTCAGACTCTTGCCTTCAGGAAGTCCTTCCCTATGTCTACTTCAGTCTACATCACCGAAGCTCAATTATCTTCCCTCTGTGAGCTCCTGTGAGTGCAGGGCTCTCTGCACACCTCCCTTTGAGTTGTCAGGTGCTATGAGCTCCCTCCTTTTATGCAAATGTAGCTGCTGCTTCCTGGCCCAGAGGTGACTCTCTCTCACTGACAGCCCTGACTGCCGACTTTACAAGTAATTTGCTGAGTTTGTCAAGCACTGCAGAATCATGTAAATGCCATTATCATTTTTGTCATCATAATCATCATCTGAAGCATCAGCTGCTTCCCTTCCTTCATCTATTGTTTAAAGCAAATGATGTAGCTGTTGATGCTCAGAATGGAGGCTTTATCTGTGGAATATCCGAGGTTATGAGCCCTTATAGGTCAGTTCACGTCTTAAAGATGTCAGAGAGGCCAGGAGAAAGATCACCTGACGCCACTTACTCATCATGGTTGAGGAGTTGATATATCTCACAAGATTGGAAAAGCAGCCCTCCTTCCCAAACCCAAATGAATTTTTGTTCCTACTCTTGGTGTGATAGCAAAATGTCTAATTGAAAAAAAAATCTATGCTTAAGAACTAGCTGGTTTAAAAAATATAGTTGTAGATTTTGGAAAACTTTATTTTTTACTGTTATAAGATCATTTGCTTAAGACAATTAACCACTATTAGAGTCTATCCAACAAATATCTAGTGAGCAATGGCTCTGTGAAAAGGATTATAGTAGAACCTGAGAAAGAATCAGTGGTGAATCAGACAAGATCCTTCCCTCCAAGAGTTCACTCATAACTGAAGGAGAGAATGGGAAAGAGAGAGAGGCACAAAGTTCATTACAAAGCAGATGGGAAGGAATGAAAAATGACAAGTGCTATGGGTGTGCAAGAGAAAAATGATTTATTCTGGAGCCTCTTTAGGAGTGGTGAGACTTAAAATCGTACTCTCAAGAATAACCTGAATGGTCCAGGAAGATAATCTGGCATATAATAATAGCTTAAACAGAATTACAGAGGCAAAAACACGTATTGAATTGAGCCATATGAAATGACTGTGGGCCAAAGCAGTTGCACTGGCAAGTGCACATGACTCAATCTAGCACATCACGTTTGGGGATACTGCAGACTGGTGGTGGAATCGATAGACTAATTTAGACAGGGTAAGAGGTCCTACATGGGAGACCAAGTTGACGATGAATAATTTGATTTTTATTTAGTGAGGTTCATTTAATTACTCATGAATGAAATATTTGTTAAGTGCCAATAATGTGCCCAGCCTTCTGGTTGGGGAAGCTCTAAGAACAGAGCCATGTTTCAGAAGTAGAGTTCTGGCAGGAGTGTGTATGGTGGGCTGGAGACAGGGGAGACTGTGGTTGAGAAGACTACTTAGGGGCTTAGCAAATGAGGGCCTGAAACATAGATGTGGTAGTCAATAGAAAGGACGGAATTGATGGCCATTCCAGAAATGGAACAGACCTTAGCGATTGTGACGGATTCAAAGTAAAGACAAAGGAGAGACGGCTGACTAAAAATCTGAAAGGTGCCAGTTCAGGAGAACTGGAAGTTTCCCAGTGAATCCCATCTATTCATTAATTCATTAATTCCACAAGTATTTATGGAATACCAATTGTGAGATGAGCAATGTTCCTGGAGCTGGAGGCACAGCAGAGAACAAGATAGGTGCGTGTGTTTAATGCAAAGAGATAGGTAATAAATTAATATATAATGTGATAGTAGAGAGAGGTACACACTATAAAGAAACATTATTCAAGGTTAAAAAAAAAGTGGGGAGGGTGAGAAAAGTGTGTTACCAAAGGATAATCAGGGAAGGGCTTGAGGAGAAGGTGACATTGGAGCAGAAATCTAAATCATGTCATGGAGGGAGCATGGGAAGGCCCAGAGGAAAGGAGTCTCAGGGAGAAAGAACAGCAGGTGCAGAGGCCATGAGGTAGGTGCAAGCCTGGAGTATTTGAGGACCAGCTCTAAGGCCAGGATGACCAGCGTGAGTCAGAGAAGTGGAGAAATTCATAAAACACGTGATGGAGGGATAAGGCAAGAGCATGTCATGACAAGGAGTTTGGTTTTATTTTGAGCATGCTGGGTTTTGAGTTTGGAGAGATGACCTTTTAAAGTTTACCTGGCTCCTATGTGGAGAATTGACTGTAAAGGGACATAAGAAAGGAAGAGAACTGATGAGGTGGGGTGGTGAGGAGTAGTCAGGTTCTGAATAACTTTGATGTCAGAGCCAAAGGAATTAGACACAGGTTGTAAGGGAAGAGTGGAATAAAGGATGACTCTCATTTCTAAGTCAGAGGAAGCAGCAGGCTTTGCATAGAGAACCAGGGTTTCCGATTTGGATTTGAGAAGTTCGACATGCCCAAAAGATACCAAAGTAAAGAGAATGAGCCGTCAGTAGGGTATGGGAGCTCAAAGGAGTTGAGGCTGGAGGTCTAAATGTGGGAGCCACCAGGGTATGGATGCATTTAAAGCACCGAATCTGAATGAGACATTAGGAAGCGGAGTAGGTAAAGTCAAAGAGGAGCCTGAGGACTGATCAGTATTTACAGGTAACAAAGGGAAGGAAGAACGAGAAAAGGAGACTTGGAAGGAGAGGCCAGTAAGAGAGGAGAAAAAAGGAGAGTGTGGAGACCGGAAAGCAAAGAAACATTTCAGAGAAGAGGGGATGACCAGCTATGTCAATGCTGCCACAAGGTCACATAAGATGAGGATGGAAAATTGACAAGAAAATTAGCAAGAAAGAGATGTCGGTGACCTTGCCAGGCAGTTTCAGTAGTGTAGTATGTGTGTGGGGGCAGGGGGAGAGAGGGGGTGGGAGTCTGAGGAGGGAACGGAAGGTAAGGAATGGAAACAGAAAACAGACCACTCTTTTTAGGACATTTGAATAAAGAGGAATAGGAAAACAGAATGGTGATTATTGGGGTGCAGGTTAGTCTAAGAAGGGCTACTGTTAAAGGGACACTTTACAGCATGTGTGTGTTTAGAAATCGGTGATCAAAGTGAGGGAGAACATGATAATCAGTAAATAGGGGAGAGGGGATGGGATCGAGAGCCCAAGTGGGTATACAAGGCTAAGATAGGAGCTCAGGCTTTTTGTCCATTTAATGGGGGACACAGAGCAAAGGCTGGAAATGCAAAAATCGTAGATTGTTCAGTAGAAGAATGAGGAATTTCTTATTGTTTCTACTTTTTTTAATGAAGTAAGAGGCAAGCTGAGAGTTAGGGTAAAGGAGGAGGTGCTGGAAGTTCAAGGACAGAGTAGGGAATAGGAAGGTGTCATCTTGGGGAGTGTGTGGGTACACTGGGATTGTGGAGTAGTACTGTGGTCAGACATTTAAAGTGAGATCAGTCAACCTGGCTGGGTCGTTTTCTTCACATCCTCATGCCCACCTGCAGGTGAGGATGTTAAAAAATATTCAGCTTTAGCAGCGTTGGGGTTTTGACAAGCAAGGACAGTGGAATATAGGAGGTTGTGAGGAAGCTGAGGATATGCTCGAAGGAGTGGTTTTAGTTACAAATCTTGGCATCTAAAATGAGTGATGAGGGATGTGAAACATGAGGCAGGTGATGGGCATAGAAAGGGGGTCAGGTGCCCCCAACAGAGTTGAAGACTCATTGAAGCTGAGATAGTGGAGTGAGATGGGAAAACAGGTTAAAAGGAAAGTGATGGAGTTGCTGGTGATGACAAGGACTGGGGCATGACCATGACAGTGGTGATATAAGTGGGATAGGAAAGAAGAGCATTCATTAGAAGTGAGTGGGTCAAGCAACTGTGTTGGAGGGATTGTCCATGTGGATATCGAAGTCATCAAGAACAGAGACAGGGAGCGGGGAGGCAAGGACAGTAAGCCTGGCAGGAAAAGATTCTGTGCGTCAGCAGAGGTGCTGTGTCAGGTGATCCATGACTGGGATGAGGAGCAGTATTGGGTGGTACCCTGTGATGGCCTGTTCCTCAAAGGAGGGTTTGGAGAAGAAAATAAGAGTAGCCTGGAAGCAGCACTGCGGGGTGATGGAGAAATCCACCCACCTCTGGCTCTATGGAAGGAAGAAGTGTCACCTGTTAAGGTGACTGCGGGAGAAGCAGAGACCTCTGGGTAATGCTGACACAAACAGTGAAGGAAACATTCAGAGCAAAGGTCAGGTGGTGGGGGGGTTGGGTGATAACAGACCATGAATTTCAGAAGACATAGTATAAGGATTTAGGGGGCTAGGGGAGAACAGAAGATTGGATCAGGTTCAGAATACACAGCCCTGGGGGACAAGCATCTGGGAGTTAATGGATAATTTGGAGTCTTGGACCTACAAGTAAACTGATGGAAAACATAATGCTGTGGAGCTGGTGGTCTTTTAAGCAGAAGTTCCGAATTACACCTCATTCTTGGGAGATCCTTAGGCGGGTAGGTGATGGTGGTAGAGAGACAGGAGGCAAGGCTGGGGAACCTTTGGGACCTCTTTAAAATATTTCTGGGGTGACATTATAACTGGACAGGGAGCTGTTAAGGAGGAACAGTGGAAGTTTGGGGCAGGGGGGAGGGCAGGGAGAATTACAAAGAAATTGGAAATTATGGCCATTGTACACCTGCTAAGGGCTAATAACCCACGAGAATAGCGGAGGTACGGTCGCCAAGATGGTAGAGTATGGATTTGGCTTTAGTGGTGGGAGGTTTTGAACCCAGAATCTGTTGGGAATGTTAAATAAGATAACCACCATCCACACCCACAAGATAATTACAGTCCCTGGTGCTTAGTAGGTGAATTGGGTTGCAGTTTTCTCTCTATCACCTTCCGTTGCCTCCAGCTTCCCCTCCAAATGCACGCAGGTGGACCCCCCGGGACGAATGAGAGTAAGGATATCCATGGCATAGCTCCAACTACAGCTGTTGCAGCAACTTAAAACACAGACCCTGCTGCAAACACCTCGAGGCGGGACTGGGCATTGAGTGAGAAGAAAAGGAATCTGTAATGTGCAGTTTATAGAACTGTGACCTGGGCATTTCACGACAGTTGCAAAAGCTGATGCTGTTGAGCCCAACTATTGGGAAAATCGAGTGGAGAAATTGTTGGTATATTTAGGGGAATTATCGTTCCCCTAAGTGCATGAAATTTAGCCAGAACAAATGTAATCAATACTCTGACCTTGAGTCTTCATTGGTAGAAGTAGCTGTCAGGATTGTATTTGAGTTTGTTTGGATCCCTTTAATTATAAAGGTATAGATGGCTGCATCAATTAAATGAGAAAAAATATTCTGCAGCTAAAACTTCGCTACTGGTAATATTAGATTCAGAAAAGTTACACACACACACACACACACACACACACACACACACAGTCCTGTGTGGAATTCTTTATCACTTTATCTTTACACCTCCAATTCATTCCAGTGTGTTTTAAATTTGGAGTTTTAAAATTTCCAAAAAATGTGAAGCTTTCGGGAAAAGAAACTTGTCTTCATGTATTTGTGTGATTTCTTTGTTTTCTGGGGGAAAACACAGGACCTAGCACACAACACTTGGTAAATATTATTATTACTGTTATCACAATGGTTTGCATACTTTTCTTACTTAAATTTATCTTACTTTACATAGGGAAATGAAATGCATTATGTGTTTCTTGGATTTCCTGAAAAAATAACCACATTTGAGATATTTAAAACCATGGTGTTTGTCACATAATAATTGGTTCTGCATTTGCTAATTGAATTTACCTTTAAATGTTTTAAACTTTGTTGTGAATAGAGCTGCCGAGTTTCGTTTAAGCTTTTTTTTTTTTATTCCTTTGTGAGAAGCAGGGAAACTCAAGAACAAAACAAGCCATCAACATTAGGGTGGAACAAAGGGAGTTCTTATGTCAAGCAGATTCTGAGAGCATTCATTTTCCGAAAAGGAATGAGACAGAAAGGAGGAAAAGGGATCCCTTATCCAATTTAATGGGAGATCATAGGGCTGAGAGGAGGAGGGGCCGGATTCGAACTTGGCGGCCACTCTGAAACCTTGCCACTTGCCCCTCGCTTCTGTCTTGGAGCCTCTTGAGCTGGCAGCAACTTGTTTCTAATCTCTCCGAGCACAAAGGAGAGGACTGTGAGTGGCCACTCGCTGGCGGTCCTTTGAGGAGCAGGCAGGACAATGGCTCTCTGCTGCCCTCCAGCCTGCAGGGGACAGGAGGTTGACAGCGGTAAAGGCACCGAGTTCCATTTCCTTCAGTTCTGAGAACTAGAGTGGTCTCCTGGAGGCGAGACTGTATTTCATCCCATTTCATCTAAGTTTACTATTCTCTCTGTCCTCCGCATTTGAGACAGTTAATGAGTTTTGTACCCTGGCGGCCTTTCTCCCTTCACCATCCCCTCAACTCCATAAACCCCTGCAGTCTGTCCTCTGCCCCCACCAAAGGTCAACACACTCAACAGCCTCTCCCCGCTTCTTACCCTGTGCGGCTGATGCTCAGCACAGGCAGGGGTGAAGCTGACGACTGCCTGGCCCCTCTGCCTTCCTCAGGGCCTCTCCTCTCCTCCCCTGGCCCCTCTGCCTTCCTCAGGGCCTCTCCTCTCCTCCCCTGGCCCTGCACACTGTGTCCTCCTTTGTGTTAACCCATCTCCTTTCTCCTTCTACCTTCAGAGCATGAGCTCTTCCCCAAAGACACATCCTGACCTCTCTGCTTTCATCTGGTTTCACCTGGGACATTCTACCCCATTCATTTCTGTGGGCATCATGCAGATATAAGTTGTTGAATAGAAATATCATGATTTAAGACCCCACCCATATAGTTCCTACATTTTGACGTTTTCTCTGCACTAGACTCAAGCTCCAGATCACTGTACACGTAGCAGAACTCGCATGCTTGCTATTCTAATACACTCTGTCCACAGCCCGAGTTCTGCCAAGACTTCTAGGGAGTCTCGCCCCTGGAATAAGTTGAAGAGTTACTGCTCTTCACCACGTCTCCTGGGTAGGTTGTGACATTCATGGAACCACGGTCATTGATGGGCCCTCTGTACAGACACGAGATTGCGGTTTTATTCTGTGTCAACCGAGGAAGAAAGGGCTCCGGGCAGAAGGCAGGGGTGGTTCAAGTCACAGCACTGACCTGCTCATACGGGGGAGATGCTGAGCACATTCTTCCCATCGTCTCTCACTCACATTTCCTACTCTGGCAATGCTCTTGCTATAAGTGCTGCCCATGGCTTTCCCACCAAGGGTGACGGGGATAGTTTGTGATCAACCAGAAAAGGAGAAGAGAAGTAGAAGGATTTATCAGAATAAGACTGAAGTGGAAAAAAAGAAGGAAGCACAAGTGAGTCTGGGTTTGCTGCTGTTCTTCCTTTCAGAAGGGACAAAACCAGACAGTGGGGAAAGCCATGGTATCTCAAGCCTGTTGTCTTGGCCTCTGACTTTTAGTTATCTTTCTCCTCTTCACCATATCACAGTCATAAATGTTTAACAATGACCCACCTCCCCGACACCAACACACCTTCACCACCCCTTTGTTCTGCGATCATATTACCTGAATGTATCCAGATCTACCCTGAGCCTGCAAGCTCCTCCCTATTCTAGTCTGTTTGCTAACGTCAGCCAGGCCATCTGTGCCTTCAAGGAAGTCCTTAAGTAACAACCAAGGCAGTTTCTGACTACAGAACACGGGCATTTGTCTCTATCACATTCTCCATGTGATAGTCAATGTAATAAACTGCCTCCCAACACATCCCCGCATTGCTGGCCTCCATTTTGCATTATCTGCTAACAAACATGCTTTACCCTTGACCACACCTGTAATCAGTCCCCTTTTTAATATCTATGTGAACCAGAGCCTGAATCACCCCAATAACTATGTCACGTAACCTGCTCAGGTTAATTATGAAGGCCAGTTCATCCACAGCTTCCACTTGCCTTTCCTCCGTCCCTTCCCAGTCCTCAGCTGGCACCTGGGCCGCGGAGGCTATTTCCTTGCCCATCAGTAGGTGGCTCAAGACTCTCTCCTCTCTCTTCCCGCTTTCGGCCCCAAATGTGTGAGCGGCTGCTTAGGATGACCCTACTTGATCCCTGTTACATTCCTCTGGGCTTGTCAAAGGTTTGCATTGTGTCCCTGAGTAGCTGGGGCATGCCGTGAAGAGTGCGCACAGCCTGGCCCTAATCGTGACAACCTCAGCCCCAGTGAAAGATGAATAATAACAACTGCTCTAGCCATGCCCCGAGAGCCCACTGAGGACGTTTGTTTTGGAATAATGAATATGGAGATTTGGAATCCATAATAAACTGCAAGCAGTCTTTCAACTCACTCGTGCCGAAAATTCACACTCGCCTTTCCCATAACTTGTCACTTGTGTTTTTTATTGTTCGATATGTAAACAAGGTTGGGAAAGCCTTTGTTCCTTGGTGCCTACTTAGATTTGCCCATTAATCCCCACCCCCTCCCTTTCCCACCAATGCATGCAGGATTACACAAAGCAAAAGTCATTAATTTTTATCTCTGACTATCTGTAGGGTTTTTAATGCGGCCTGGCTTGCTTATGCACCACCAATTACATGTCATAAGTGCTTGTAGATGCTGGAGCAGTATCATGGGCTGATGAATCACTGCCTGCTCTCCTGATTAGTATGCAAGGGGCCTTTTCCTCTTTGAGCAGCTGGCATGCCAATGAGGATCTGGCTCCGCCGGTCAAGGCATCTGGACATGAATTCAATATGGATTGCTTTAATTAAATGGCTAAGCGCACAAGACGCTAAGAAACAACTCCATCATTGAGTGAATCTCGAAAATATAGTCGACACAAGCAAGAGGGTGGAAAGGGTAGGAAGCTATTTCATCAACACCGCCCACTCTACCTAAAATCCCTGAAACCCCCCTGTGTGAAGCACAGCCACTGACTGAAAGTGTGATGAGTTGTGGAATCCACAATGAAACACCAGAGGTGAAGCTAATTCATCGCCCTAAATTTGGAAATCAAAACAGCAAAGCAAAACCTACTCTTTTGCCCTTTGAAAAGGTTTTAACAATACACTCCTTTGCAAACTACTGATGCAGTGAATTTCAAGAAGGAAGGATGCAATGAGAGGGGGGTAGCAACGTTTGCATGTACCTGTTACCAACAGCCCTGGAGAAAAAGAACAAGCTCCAGCAGCTTGGCAAATACCAGGAGCCCAGAGTGGCCTGTCAGGGTACTAATTGGCTGAGGGAGAGAAGAAGAGCAACATGGATTCACACTGTCCACTTGGGATGGGCTTTGCATAGATCAGGAAGATGAAGTATCTGTCTGCTCATGTTTGCTTTCAGCCTACCCTTTATTAGTCTATTTCAATAGGGAAACAAATGGAATATTTTCGTAAGGCATAGCTGTTGCAGCAGTAACCCGTTCTATTCTTCTGAGCACTTATCTTTCCTTCTGTGGCAAGTTTCCTCTTATTTCCTGCCTAATTGTATTTGGTTCACTTGTACATTTCATTGGGAGGCAGGATAGGGAATGGCTGACAGTGAGGACCAGGATTCAGATGCATCTGGACCCTCACCCCAGCTTCATTTCTTTCCAGCTGTGTGGCCTTAGGCAAGTTACAGACTTCGCTGCATCTCCTCCCCACCCCCCTTCTGAAATGGGGATAAGAATAATGCCTACCTCACCAATATTTCGTGAGGATTGAGTGAATCCACACCAAATTTATAGCACACACTGCAGAATCTTAAAAACGGTGGCTACTGTTAATGTTTTGTGGAATGTGGTCTTGCGAAGTGTTTTATGGACCAGATACAGGGAATGCCTTGTCTCCTGTAATGGACTAGATTTACCTGCAAGTACCAGTAAGGGTTTAAAACAGACTACAATGCAACCTCCACTTT
Organism: Corynorhinus townsendii; assembly: GCA_026230045.1. NCBI lineage: Eukaryota > Metazoa > Chordata > Mammalia > Chiroptera > Vespertilionidae > Corynorhinus > Corynorhinus townsendii. The sequence goes on from JAPDVU010000011.1 coordinate 16,530,866, forward strand.
CCTGTTTCTGCTTCTCTACTCCCCTTCAAAGATCTGGCGCCTTCGATTGATAATAATATGCGCTACAGATGGGCCTGGGGCTCTATTTTCTTTTTTAAATAATTTATTAAGACACCATTGTTAAAAAGACCCTGAGGCACTCTGCCTTTTTTTTTTTTAAAGGACATTAAAATGGCAGAACAGGCTCAGCATTCTAACTGGTGTTCCTCCCTCATTCTGAGCTGGGAGTTTGATGACCAGGGAGAAAAGTTAAATGCTGGTGTCTGTTCTCCCTCTGTCCTTGCACAATGCATTCTCTGGATCTTATAAATCCATAGAGGATTGGGACATTCCATGCCAGCAAGATCATCTGAGTCCTCAGAGCCCCCAGGGGCAAATGACAGAAAGAAAAGTGTCCGCGATGCACAAAATTCAGTTAAGGCACACATGGGTAGTATGTAAGATTGCAATAGTAATTAATGGCAAGGATTCCATTTCAGGGCAATTCAACACTTGACATACCCGACTGCCAGATCTAAGTTTGACATAAAGGCAGTATTCTTGAGTCATAAGGCAAGATACTTGCTGAATCTAGTTCTTCTCTTTCGGGTTTTTACAAAAGGGGAAGTCAACCTGGTTTTTCCGTGGAGCATCATTGTTTCCCCTGCCAGGTGCCACCTTTGGAAGGAAGTGTTTTAGTAAAGATGGCTATCATATGAGACGGACGGGACCTGTAGTTTGCTCCAAAAATGGGTTATCAGCGCCCAGCTGGTGTGACTCAGTGGTTGACCTATGAACCAGGAGGTCAAGGTTCAATTACTGGCCAGGGCACATGCCAGGGTTGTAGGCTCAATCCCCAGGGTAGGGCATGCAGAAGACAGTGGACCAATGATTCTCTCTAATCATTGATGTTTCTATCTCTTTCTCCCTTTCCCTTCCTCTCTGAAACCAATGCAAATATTTTTAAAAAGAGAGAGAGAGAGAATGGGTCATCCGTGTTTTCAAAATGGTGGACCCAGGTCTCCTTCTGGGGAAGTTGGGGAGGAATTGGAAGAGGGTGGTTTGGTTGAGCACTGACTCTTTGAGGGTTAGGAACAAGGTTAGGAGATAGGTCACCCCATGGAGTAATTGAGACATTGGGCAGCAGTCATTGCAGTCATGGGTAGGACATCGCCGAAGAAAACAGTTTACTTTGGTCTTAAAATGAGATCATGTGGATTGCATCTCCCTGTTACAAGTAGGTAAGATAAGTGTATGGCATTCAAAGAACTCTAGAACAAGTAAAAAGGCTTATCAGAAAACTACTGTGTCTATAAGTAAGACTCATGACCATTTGTTCCAACTTCTTTCTAGACAGATATTCTGTTTTGTGTTATTTACACAAAGCCATCAAAAGAGTCTTTGTGACATATGGTCTTCTCAGGAGTGGGACTTCTTATTTTCCCATGAGTATTTAAGTCCCATTTGGGTTCTTTTGAACTACAAATATATGATGAGAACTGTATAAGGTGTTAACATACAGTCTCACAAAGTAATCAATTGCATTGTCTCCAAGGTAGGTTGCGGTTAGGTGATTTAATAGGTTAATTAACAGGTGAGAAATACCCAAATGGAGACAAGCTTCTTTAGTGCTTTTTTAAACAACTTTATCTAGTTATATTCTATATACCATACAATTTACCCATTTAAAGAACATAATCTAGAATGTTTAGTGTATCAACTAGGGTTCTGAAATTATTGCCACAAACTAAGTTGAGAATATTTCTATCACCTCAAAATGAAACCCCATGCACATTAGCAGTCACTCTCTATTCAGTCCTCTCCCCTAACCCTTGGCAATCACTAATCTACTTTCTGTCTATAGATTTACCTGTTCTGTATATTTTATATACATTTCATACAATATATATGTGGTTTTCTTTACTGGTTTCTTTCACTTAGCTTAATGATTTCAAGGTTCATCCACATTTAACATCTATCAGTACATCATTCCTTTATAACTCATGTGCACACACCATGTATTGCATGGAGATCTGGAATGTTAGCTCAGAATGGATTTATTACTGTTGGACATTAGCCCATTATTGGACTAGAGATACACCATTCAACTTTTTCTTGTCTCCCATTCAGATTCCTTCCAGATTTCCAAATTCTTGAATGACCCTTGCATAGGATGTGTAGTATTATTCTTTATAGTTTATCTGTGTTAGGAAACATGAAGTGTTATTGAAGAAAAAAATTTTTTAAAGGAAGAGATTATAGTTGACTAGTCCCAATATTCTGGGTTTTGTGGACTTCTTTTCATGGAAAATTGCTTATAGAAAAAAAAATAACCATACATTGTATAAATGCAATGAGATTTTAAGGAGCTGCGCATGAGTAAGAGGAGCTCTGAGCCAGGAGTAAGGCCACCTGAACCTTACTGCTACTCCCACCACTGCAGACCTGAGACATGGGCATGTTGCCTAGCCTCTTAGTCTGTCTCCTCATCTTTAAAAGACCATGCCTCTCCCAGGCTTCTAACTCTACCAGGAGTCCCCGTGCTTGAGAGCCAAACACCAACTTCTTAGCATCATTGTATAAGGTTCTCACTATATGGTCTCAGCTCACCTCTTCAGCACCCTCTCTCCTGTGCATTTGTAGTATTGGCCCAGACTCCCTAATTCTGTCACACATGCACTCTGTATATGTTGCTCTCTTTACCTGGCATGCCCTCCTATCTTTCTCTTCCAAGAAGATCTCTTCTCATCCTCCCAGGCCCTACTCAGATATCCCAAGCCCCTATGGAAGGCTCTCTGAAATCCCCAGGAAATTATCAGACCCTCCCCCAGATCCTAGGGCATTTAGTTCGTACCTCAATTAAAATCACCTTATTGTGCCATAATTATTTGTTTTCACATCTGCCTCAGTGCCTCCCACACCAGATTTTAGACAATCCTAATAGACCCAAATCCTATCACCATTTCAGGGCCATAGTAAATCCCCATGAATATTTGTTAAACTTACAAATTAATTAATTTGAGAGAATTTACTTCAAATTAACTGTCTACTCCTTTCCATCCTAATGTCACCATCCTAGACTGAACAACCACATTGCCTCCAGATTGGACTGCTTCAAGTCCCTTCTTTTCCTTCTTCCTGCCCATAACACATTCTCCACCCAGAAAGTCAGAGAGGTCATGAAAGAGTCCAATGAGACCTAATATACGTGAGAGAGATTTGCAAATTCTAAATGCACTACACAGCCCAGCCCGTGTGGCTCAGTAGTTGGGCGTTGGCCCATGAACCAAGAGGTCACTGGATCAATGCCCAGTCAAGGCACATGCCCAGTTTGCAGGCTTGATCCACAGAAGGGGGTGTGGAAGAGGCAGCAGATCAATGGAAACATCAATGTTTCTATCTCTCTGCCCCTCTCCCTTTCTCTGTCTAAAGTCAATAAAAACATTTAAAAATACACACTATACTTTAAAAAAACTAAAAGCACTATACAAATATAAGGTTTTTAATTGTTAATTTTATGCCTGAAAAGTGATCAAGAGAAGGGTAAGTGTCACATCCTTGAGATAACTGAAAGCACTCTGTCACAAAATGGGCTGAGAACTGCAGGATGCGTGATTGCTTTCACAAGCCTGTGCCCCCCACCCAGAGCCTGGAGACTGACTTCACCCTTCCAGTCTTTATGGGTACCTGCTCCAAAAAATTCTGTAGTTCCTACCAGAGGTCCCTGTGTCACGGAGTTCAGGTGAAGCCTCACCATTTCTGCACCTCCTACCAATAATCTTTCCTAGTGCGTGTAACGTTGAGAGTATCAGCCCATGTTAATCTTTCCTAGTGCGTGTAACGTTGAGAGTATCAGCCCATGTCACACCCATCCTAAAATCAGTAGGGCAGTGTCCTCCCACCCACCATCATCATTCCGTTCTCTTCTCATTCCATTCTCTTCTCTCTTTCTCTATTATGCTCTGAGAATGCGCCGAGGCCCTCTTGACTTATTTCGTTTCCTTGGGGAAACTATCATAAAACTTACTCTGTCCATGATCTCCCCACAAAACTGACCTTATTCTTTTTTCTGCTAAAAATGTTGGCATCTTCTCATGATAAACTCTTTAAATAGGAGTATGAAACTGCCAATACGCTGCGACTCCAACATTTATAGCTATCCAAAGAAGGAGGTGCTGGAATCAAAACACCCAAATCCATCTGCTTCTCTCCATTATAGATTAAGGCATCATCATATCTCTTGCCTGAATTCCTCCCTGTTTCTGTCCTTTCCTCCTACAGCTCATTCTCACACAGGATTCTGAATGGCCTTAAAACAAAACAAAACTGAATCAGATCACATTACTTCCTTGTTTAAAAGCCCATAGAGTTTTCCCACAGCAAATAAAATTGAGTCCAGACTCCCTAACCTACCCTAGGACCTCTGTGTGATCTGGCCTTGGCCTGTGCCTTGACTTTTACCTCTCTTCTTTGCACAAGCAAACCCAGGACTCTGTATTATCTGTTTCTTCTGCATGGAATGTTTTTATCCCAGAATCTCCCACATCTAATTCCTGCGTGCCATTCAGTTCCAAAATTAAATAGCATCTCCTCGGGGAGCCTGTTTCTACCACCCAACCTAAAGTGTCCCGCTCTAATGGTCAGTCTAAGTGAGGTTGTGCTGTGATAACAAGCAACTCCATATCTCAGTGGCTTAACAGAAAAAAAGGTTGTCTCCTATGTTATTTTCATATGACTGCCATAACAAAATACCACAGACTGGGGGACTTAAACAACAGAAATTTATTTTTTCACAGTTCTGGGGGCTGTCAAAGGTCAAGGAGTCAACAAGTTTGGTTTCTCCTGAGACCTCTCTCCTTGGCTTGCAGATGGCTATCTTCTCCCATGGTTTTTCCCCTGTGCATGCATATCCCTGGTGTCTCTTTATGTGTCCAAATCACCTTTTCTTATAAGATCAGTCATGTTTGATTAGGGCTCACTTTAACAGCCTCACTTTAAATTATGCACCTCTCCTATGGCCTTGTCTCCAAGCATAGTCACACTCTGAGTTATAGGGTGTTAGGGTTTCACCTCATGAATGTTGACAACACAATTCTGCGTATACATCTCCCTCACCCAAAGCCTACTGAGAGTCCAGGTAACAATCCAAGGCTATTGCTTTCCATTCTTAGCAATCCATGCTCCCACCGTACTTCAACACAAGGCATCTTCCATGATTGCCACACCAGGGTTAGATAATTCTAGAAAGTCTCACATGGAAATTAAATTATATAGCCAAGAAGTGGTATGAGTCACATCCATTCTCATTTCATTGGCCAAATCATGCCATATGGCCATGACTTTCTTCAAGGTAAGGGGGAATTACAGACTTTCAAGGGTCCAGCAATAGAGAAGAATGGATGTTGGTAAATGTTGGTAATGCTTACCACACTCAAAGATCAATCCTACAATCCTAGCCAGTTTGGCTCAGTGGATAGAGTGTTGGCTTGCGGATTGAAGGGTCCTGGGTTTGATTACAGTCAAGGGCACATGCCCACGATTCGGGCTTGATCCCCATTGGGTTGGGAGGGGGGCGGTGCAGGAGGCAGCTGACCAATGATTCTCAATCATCACTGATGTTTCTATCTCTCTCTCCCTCTCCCTCTCTGAAATCAATAAAAATATATTTTAAAAAGAAGATCAATCCTATAAGCCTACAGCAAGAAACAGACCACAGTCACTTTATCCAAGATTAAAAATTGGTCCCTGAGCCTCTTGCCCTCCAAGAATACACTGATACTTTAGGGGGGAATAAAGAATCCAGCAATATCAAGCCCTGATTCCTCAGTGAATTTCAGACTCCCTCTGCCTCAGTTGCTGTCAGGAGTATTCATTGCCTCCTATCCACCAGCTCCATGGGGTCATCTGGCTTCACGTGGCTCCCTGCCCTACCCAAATGCTGTGTCAGCCATTCCAGTTCCTTCTCACTCATGTTATAGATGTTCCCTTCTATTGGACTTTCTCTTGGTTCAACATCCACCTGAATCACCTCTACCACACACTTGGAGCCAAGCTACAGATCCCTGCTGAGGGAAGTCTTCAAGGTGTGGCCTCCCACAGTGGGACGCTGTGACACTTTAAGGAGGTTTTGTAGCTCCTGAACAGGCCCTGTATTCACTTGTCGCATCATTGCTCTCTGCTGATGTCCTTCATGACATGAGGGAGATCATCAATAGCATTGCTCAATTTATCCACCCCTCTCCACTCCTCCTTATTTCCTAGTTCCCTAGCTCCTCAGTCCCTCTATAGACTGCTTCCTCTTTGACCTTAAGACATACACAGTCTCCCCGACCCTGGCAAATTCTGTGCTCAACTTTGCCATTTACTCACATTACCAACCTGTGTCCTCCAACATTTTATAGTCAAATTTCCTGGTCAAGTGATCCAGCTCTTTATTTCCCTTTTTCTCCTCTGACTTTCACATGCTTATTCTGCTGAATGATGGCCTGGGTCCTCTGGGTCCTTCTACTCTCTCACTTCTTACAAACCCGCTTCCCCCTTGGCTCTGGGAACCCCCCATGCCACTGACTTGCCTCCTGCCTCTTGGACCTTCCTTCTTGCCAACTGCTCTGGAGTGAAACTGTCACTCTATCCACATGGTCCTTCTTCTGTTCCTCTAACAATAGTATTGATTTTTGTTCCTTTGTATCTTTGCCCTTACTGTTTCCCCCCACCAAGTATTCCTTCCCCACTCCTTTCAGTCTGTCCAGATCCTGCCGAGCCCTATGAAGGGCCATCCTTTCCATTAATCCTATCATAGTTATTCCCAGCCACTAAGATCACTCCCCTTCTAAACCTAGAACATCCAGACCAGAGATTGGCAAAATCCTTTGGTAAAGGACTAGATGGTAACTATTTTAGGCAGGCCATCCTTCTCTCTCTCAACAGCTAATTTCTGCCATTATAGGGAGAAAGCATCCAAAGACAAGATGCAAATATAAGGGCTGGCTGTGTTTAAAAAAAAAAAAAACTTTATTTACAAACACAGGTGATAGTCTAGTTTGAGCCCACATGTTATACTGTACCAGCACCATTTTTAGCCCTACTCTTTTAAGTAGCTTGTTATTTTCACAAATGAATGTCTTATCTTGCAACTAAATTATTAACTCTTTGCAGGTAGAAACTTTTTCATGCTTCTTAGTACTTTGAAATGCACTAATGAGAGTCTGCAAACATTCGTAGGTATCTCAGTAGAGGACCAATGAGCGTGAAGAGAGGCCTTCTAATGGTCGAGACCAGCGGACGCCAACCTTTCGGACCTCACGGACCACTAGGGGTCCACGGACCACTGGTTGGCGACCACTGGTCTAGACAGCTGGGCTACACTGTTGGAGCACCCAGCAGAGCTCCCCGAACACAGCAGCAGGTGAGTATTTTATGAGGTACTAGTAGTTCTTCCTAAAGAGACTTCCCAAGTCAGGTGCCGTTGGAGAATATTGGAAACAGAAAGGGACTCTTCCCACACGACAAGAAGCCACACCACTTTGCTGGGCTTGCTCTGCAGCGGCAGAGGGACAACCCTTTCACAATTTTCTATTCAGATTTCAGTATCACAGGATCCTACCTGGTGGGACCATGGATCAGGACATGCTGTAAGCCTCATTATTCTGTTGTGGCACATTGAAATGGGGAAGTTTCTTTCAACCTAGCTGCCTCGCCATTAAGTGTGTGAAAAGTGTATCATGAGCTGCAAAAACAAGTCTCTCTTTTCGGTGCTTTCTGACTGATTTTATCTGTGCCTGGGCCCCCCTATACCGCAGGTCTTTGTTATGCATATCAGGCTGGTCCATGGGTAGGGCAACAGCCTCCCCTGCCCTCTGAGCTGTGTGTGTGTGTGCGTGTGTGTGTGTGTGTGTGTGTGTATGTGTGTCTGTGTGTGTCTGTGTGTATGTGTATGTGTGTATGTGTGTATGTGTGTATATGTGTGTGTGCGTATGTGTGTATGTGTGTGTCTGTGTGTGTCTGTGTGTGTATGTGTATGTGTGTATGTGTGTATGTGTGTGTATATATGTGTGTGTGCGTATGTGTGTATGTGTGTGTATGTGTGTATGTGTGTATATGTGTGTATGTGTGTATGTGTGTATTTGTGTGTATGTGTGTATATGTGTCTGTATGTGTGTATGTGTGTATATATGTGTGTGTCTCTGTGTGTATGCGTGTGTGTATGTGTGTGTATGTGTGTGTATGTGTGTATGTGTGTGTGAGTGTGTGTATGTGTGTGTATGTGTGTGAGTGTGTGTGTATATGTGTGTATGTGTGTATGTGTGTACGTGTGTATGTGTGTATGTATGTGTGTATGTGTGTATATGTGTGTATGTGTGTATGTGTGTATGTGTGTATTTGTGTGTATGTGTGTATATGTGTCTGTATGTGTGTATGTGTGTATATATGTGTCTCTGTGTGTGTATGTGTGTGAGTGTGTGTGTATATGTGTGTATGTGTGTACGTGTGTATGTGTGTATGTGTGTATGTGTGTATGTGTGTGTATGTGTGTATGTGTGTATGTGTGTATATGTGTGTGTATGTGTGTATGTGTGTATGTGTGTATATGTGTATATGTGTGTATGTGTGTATGTGTGTATTTGTGTGTATGTGTGTATATGTGTCTGTATGTGTGTATATGTGTGTGTCTCTGTGTGTGTATGTGTGTATGTGTCTGTGTGTGTCTGTGTGTGTGTCTGTGTGTGTTTGTGTATGTGTGTGTTTGTGTCTGTGTGTGTCTGTGTGTGAGTGCGTGTGTGTGTGTATGTGTGTATGTGTGTATGTGTGTGTATGTGTGTCTGTGTGTGTGTGTGAGCGTGTGTGTGTGTCTGTGTCTGTGTCTGTGTGTGTGTGTGTGTATATGTGTGTGTGTGTGTGTGTGTGTGTGTGCGCGCGCGCGTGCGCGGGCAAAAGCAGGTCTGCCTGGGCCAAGCAGAGGGGAGCAAATGAACGGTGAGGGCTGGGCTTTGATGCCTTTTGGTTGAGAAATCATGCCTCTACCTCCGGGATTTTTATGTGCTTAACGATTTCGTATACTTTGTAGTTATTTTGGTCCTCAGGAGGGAACACACGTGCAGCTGTCATGGAAAGTTGATAGGCACCAGAAGGCTTCCTCTTTTCTCTTTCTGCAGCAGTTTACCATGCTTATGAGGAGATGCTTACCCACCATTCGGGGGAGAGGGACAAAGCTGGTATTTTGTCAGTCAAAATGCAAAACAAAAGGAAAGGCATCTAGCGGAGGAAGACAGGTTGAACTGCCTACTAGGCCTGCTTCTCAGGAGGCATCTAGGGAAGAAGGTTCTGGAACAAATATATCCAAGCTGGAGTCTTCCAAAAACAGATTTTTAAAAAAGATTTGTTGAGCTAATTTTCAGGAGCTTATCATCTGAAAAGTATGCTTTTCTCTGTTACTAAAATAGCAATGGAAAGAATACTGCTTGCCACAGACTGGCTAGGTCAATAGGAAATGACAATAATTAATAAAATGTAAATACCCTAGATTAAGCATATTCTTTTACAACTATTACCGCAGTTAATTCTTCCAACAATCCAAGGAATTCAAGTACTGTTGTGCTCCCACTTTTCAGATCAGAAAACTGAGGCTGAGCGAGTTCATCAGCTAGCAGGTTCTACTGCAAAGTCTAGGATTAACGTTGGCTGTCCTGACTCTTCACTTTGGGTTTGTTTACATAGATTTATAAGGAAGCCAAAGCATGTTCCAGAATCCTAGGAAATATTAGCGAGCAATGGTCTTTGTCCTAAGACCAGGAGAAACATGGCATTCGGAGTGGGAGAGAGAAATTGATGAGAGCTGTTTGGCTTTGCTCTCTGTCCTGGGACTCGGCCCTGTCTGCTGGTTTCAGAGTTGCATGTCACTTCTCCTGTCTGGGCAGGCATTCCTAGGGCCCAGGTCCCCTCTGCTGGCACCCCTGCATCCAGAGCAGTGGCGTAAAGTAGGTGTCCAGTCAGTGGCTGCATGGGGAATTGAACCCTCTGACTGTAAGGCAGTTGTCATCAAAAAACGTGACCAGGCCATGCTCACCTTCTGTTGTGTCTCGTATCAAAGCTGGAGCCCTTTGTGGCTTGTGAGGCCTTCCCTTTGTGGTAATGAGATTTTTAAGTAAAGCACAGCCAGCCGTAGCATGCTGGGAAGGGGGGCGGGGGGAATAAGTGAGGGCACGGGAATTTCAGGACTCAGGCATCCCACACATGGTTTACGATCTCACTCAGAGCCCACGGTGGGATTATATAGCCCTGTAATTCCTGGCTGTCTCTTACTTACGCCCCAGCAGTGCTTGCTAAACAGCAGAGAGAAATCAAGCAACGGTGGGTAGGAAGGGTTGTTGGGATAAGATAGCAGAATTACTGCTACCCTTTCAACGTCAGCAGAGAGAAAATTGTGACTACGTTAAAGGAAACATGAAGCCACATTTCCAAAGGAAACGCTTCCCCCAGCTCCAATACGATAGGATGTGGATCTGTGGCTGTCAGTGGACTTTTATATTCAATAAATAAATGCTATGCAATTCGCCACCTTCGTCGTTATTTGAGTATTTTATCACGGTGGCAGTAGCGGGGCTATTTGTCATTGCAGCGGCTCATGGGTTTGGTGGGGTTCACTGTTGATGTGTTTCAGACCTAAGGTACCGCAGGTTCATTTGGAATGTAATTTTTAAATAAGGGGTCATCTGATGGCTCGAGTTGGATGATGAATTCCATTTCAAACAAAACTCATTGTCCGTTTTCTGAGTCTCGGGCCCTCAATTTAGACACAGAGCTGAGGGTCTCTCTTTTCATAGTTATTGTGTCCCTGTAGGTTTTCTCCCTTCCAGACCTCCAACCTTTTCTTCCTCTTCCTTTTCTCCTTCATTTGCACAGGTTGCTAGTCTCTGTCCAGCTCTCCCTGGAGATAAAGACTTGCTTTAACATACAGCATGCTCTCCTTAATGCAACTGAGTTCACTCTCATCATTTTAATAGTGGACCTAAGGTATGTTGCCATGTGAACAAGCCATCACGTCACCATAGCAACCAGCCAGATTGCTGCACACCAGTCTGAGGACTGGACCTTTTTTTTTTTTCCCTCTCTCTCTCTCTCTCTTCCTCACTGGGGCTCTTTCTTTTGTTAAATTTGCTGAAGTGTTCACAATAGGAAGATTCAGTCTGCTTTTTCAAGCGGACTTTCATTTAAACCTGTAAATTGTTGTATAAACAGAAAGGCCAATGTGGCACTAGAGTTACTTTCAAAGACGACTTGATGAGGACTTTGAATGTGGGCCCCACCCCCACTCTCTGCCATGCCTTGCAGTTTGATCAAAAAAGGGACGATCACACGTATTGGTGGCATTTGGACTTACCCAACCCCCTGCCCCCGTGTTTCTTCTTAGCTTTCCCCGGCAGGGACTCCGTAACTCTCCCGCGCGGGCCTGGTGACCAGAGCTAAGCCCTCAGCTATGCTCCGCAGCCCTTTACAGTTCCTGAGCTCCGTAGGATCTGAATTAGACCCAATTAAAGATGTGGATTCTCCTTCCTCATCCTATTGCCAAGTAACTGATGCCGGTTCCAATTCCAACCACGTAGGGAGCGCAGGGATGTTGAAAGGACAAATGATAAAGGGACACGTGTCATGTCCACCTGACCATATTCACCAGCGTTGCTTGGCCTTTGATGCCCCTAACCTTCTCATCTTTGTTCTGGGGAAGCATAAAGAATCCTTCTTCCAGGGCCTCACATCTTTTCCTGTTTCATGCCTCGCTCTCTCGTAGATGGTGCATCTATTACCTGCTCGGGTCCTTGTGCGTCCCCTGCCCCCCACCCTCTGGAACTGCCCTCCCCTTCAGCTCCTTGCCCCTTCCATGCTTACTGCTGAGCGTGCAGGAACAGATGCCCCGGCAGCCCAGGCTGTGTGTGGGCCCCACTGAGACCCAGCTGCAGGCAAGGCGTGGGTGGGTGACCTGCCCTCCCCGGGCAAGAAGCACCAGTTCAGCTTTGTGCATAAAATTGTAACAAACAAGCTTCAAATAACACAGGACACTTTCATAATTGATTTATGCAGGGGCGCTGAAAGTTCTATTACCTTTTGTTTAGCTCAGGGGGCCTGACTCTATGCAATCCATTGCTGAAACTAATTACAAGATATAATTAAACTGTGACACAAAGATATTATACCGTTAGTTTACTAATGACACCACGAAGCTCTACCACCAGCGCAGGACAGTGATTACGCTTCATTTATTATTTATCCTTTTGCTAAATGAGACGCTGGCATTTTCAAAAATTACTTTGAGGTTTCTTAATTGTCAGCAGCAGGATGGACCAGAAGGAGATCTCCTTCCTCTTAGTGACTTATCCAAACCTCAGAAGCATTATTAGCCAAAAGAAAAGGAATAAGGGAGGCGGGGGGAGCAAAAACAGTCACCCAATAGTAATAAGTAAAGCCTAATTGCATCTTTGGACACTTTTGGATTTTGACAAACAGTGCTCCACGGTGGATGGGCTGCTGCCCCAGGGTTTAGGACCAGGGCAGAGAAAGCCTTGTCATGAAATCAAAGGTGACTCTTATTCTGTAATCGGGACAAACACAGATGGCCCCGGATTTGTGCGGGAAGAGGCTGGGCGTGAGTGGCTGGAAGGAAGCTGACCCCAGGGTTCTGGCCTTTTCCAGGAGGCCGATTCGGCGGCAGAAAGCAGGTAGGGCTCTGATGTTGTATTGTTGTTGGGTGTTGGTTTGTTTGTTTGTAAAACTTTCCCCCTTATTCACGTGCCCAAACAAAATAGCTCATTAAGCAATACTGACCTGGAAACTTCTGCACGTGAGAAAAGTCAGGCCTGCTTATGGTAAGGAGTAGGACTCACGTGGGTTTTGTTTGGCCTTTTCTTTCACACGCTGCATAGCTGAGAGCATTTCCAGGAAGAACTCAGATGCCCCAGATGGATGCTTTCGCTTCCCTGCAAAGGTTTTCTTCTTACTTGCCTTTCATTGTCAGTCTCCCTCTGGCTACTGGCGGACAGTACCTGGAGAAGATTGAAAATGGGGATTCCCTCTATCATTTTTAGGACTGCGATTCTTGGGGCCCATTTATTTTTTGTCTCTACATCTCCCTGCATGAACCTCACTTTATTATGCTCTCACGCATCACATTCTCAGAACAATAAAAAGATTAATTTACTGGCTGCCATGTGCTGAGTTTCTGATGGCGCAAATGTGTGCACGCATGGGTGTGTCTCCCCATGGCTCATCTGGGTCAGGCATCCTCCAAGGTAGCACTGGCCCCAAAAGGCCACTAACCTCTCCGTAACCCCAGTGATGATGCAATCACAGCAACCGCTGGTCGGCTTGAGACAGAGTTTAATTTCTTCTGAGTGTAATGGCATCCGGCATCTATAATTATGCTATTTTCTCTCCTGTGCTGATTAAATACGATTTACCCAGAGAGCTCAATGATGAATATTTGAGTGGAGTGTGTTGAGCCAATAGCTGGTAAAATAGCCACAATAAATAAACTTGGAAGGGGGAAGGGGGCTGGGCAGCAGCTGTGACTCTGCCAGGTAGCATGGGCAGGTGCAGGAGGAAAGAAAACAAGATTAATGCTGAAGCCAGAACAATACCCCCCCAGCTTCTGTTTAAAGGAAAGGCACCCCAACCATCAGGCCCCCATCCATGTTGTTTCCAGGGCACCCTCCCCCTCAGAATATACTTCATTCCCTAGCATAGAGCTGAGAAATGGAATTCAGTATCACCTCTTCCCATCTCCCTGGACCTGTTCATCTCACAACTCCTGTGTTTATTAAAAGGAGGTCTCGCTGGTCTCAAGGATCCTCTTTCTACGTCAAAGATTCTTACAGATGGAACAAAAGCTCTGTGCTCTTCTGACACGAGGGCCAAGAGCCCAATATCAACACCACCCGAGAAATCCTTGCAAGATTTTCCCTTCTTTTAGCCCCCAGAGATTCTTTAGCGAAGACAGTTCTTTCCCCACCCAGATCATAATTATTATGCAAGATTATATGTTGGGTGTTTTTATTTACTGGTTGGAGAGGCAGCATGAATGTGGAGGCCTATGGGTAGCACTGTTTGAACGTACAAGCATGGAGATGATACAGATTAAGCAGTTTATCAGCAAGAATTTATCACAGTCACCAACATATTACATCTACTGAGGGGTGGGGGTTCTCCACTCAGTACATGACAAGGACCTTTCCTTCAAAGCACATGGAATATTACTTAGAAGAAAAGACCCTCTATCCATGCAATCATTTGAGAACACCAAATAGCATCTACTGAGTATTGGGTTGAATGGTCAAGATTACATAAGCCATCAGAGGTCCGATAAAGAGCAGGTCCTTGTGGGCTGGATGCAGCAGAGATGACCCAGTGCAGGCAGTGACCCTCAAGTGAAGGGCGTTGGGGCTGGGGCATGTGGACAGACATAAGAAGGTAGGACTGGAGGGGCTGCGATTGCCAGAGAGAGGCAACATGTGCCTATATAAAAAGCTCAGGACCTCGTTGCCTTTAGATTTTATTGCTTAAAACCCTTCTCTTTCTCCATATTCTCTTTGGCTTTCCTCCATGACGTCTGCTGACGCTCAGGGTTATACTGCGATGGAAATAGGTTCACAGTAGAAAACTCCCCCTGGGGTGAGAACATGCTGTCTCAGAACACTCAGGGTTTCGGTTGGACGAGAAGCCCCTGAATTTGTTTTCCCCTTGGCATCCACCTTCTCTGGGATGAAACATCCAAGAACAGAGGAGACTGTCCTCTGAGAGCCTCTCACCATGGGCTGGCCATGGGGCGTGGTCTGGCTGCTCATGGTCCTCACGGAGGCGGGGCCTGCGGATAGCCAAGACGCTGTGTCTCCCATAGCTTTGACTCTCAGGCGTAGCATCTCCTACTTCAGTGGCAGCACCTTCCTCCTTGCAACTCCCAAGGGGCCTGCAAATGGATTTAAAAGCTTCTCTTACACATGACTGCAAACGGGAAGGAGCCAGCAATGGCATCCTCATAGGGAAATACTCGCTGAGCGAATGTTGATGCATGAAAGAAAAGACCATTTCCTTAGGCACTTGGCGTTTGTTCCTTGTTTTGCTTTCCTTCCCTCTTTTGCTAGCCTTGCTTTTTTCTTTCTTCCTTAATGCTGAAGGCTCCTATATAAAACCACTGTGTTTCTGTTTGGGTCTGTTTCAATGCCTTTTTTTCTTCTTCTTCAATACCTGGTCCCCTGGCATGTTTGTGTGCTGCTTTGTCTATATTGTCTTTTGTTTGGAAATTATGTGAAAGATGAGTCAACCAAAGGTAATACACTTTGGATGATCCAAAGAGATACTGGCATTAATGGAAATTTGGCAACAGTGAAATTTAGACTGAGACTACCAAGAGGGACTTTCCCCTCAGTGAAGGGTTTAGTATACCACCTATAACGTAGAAACCTTAGCCCAGGCATAGCTGAAGTCAGGGAAGACTTAAAAACCTTTGGGAAAAAATAACAGTGCACATGCTTTTGCTTTTGCTTTTGCACCAGATAGGAGAAACTGAGAAGAAATTTCATGTGGTTGAATTATTTTAAATATCCTGTATTCAAAGCACAACATATCTAATGAGCATGGAGAGGGGCAGTGACAATATTGTTTCCTCTAACTTACTGAAAAAAAATGAGAAGTTTTCAGTAAGTTATTTTTCAACCCAGTGGAATGATAACAGGAGAAACAAAGGTATTGGGAATTCTTGCCTTTGACCCATCAACTATTGGAAAATGCCCTAGCGTGATAGGGGCTTTCTGGAAGGAGGGAAACAGCCATTGGGTAGAGGGAGGAGCCCAGAAGTGTCATTCTTGCTCTCCAGCCAGTAACCTGACCTGCTTGAAGAGCTTCCCTCCACTAGTCTCCTAAGCTCAGGTTGTCTTGTCAGTAAAATATGCAGCAGTCAAGACAGCAAAGAGCTCCAGAGATTTCATGCAGGAGCTCTGATGATATAGCCACTGGTCAGTTTCCACTCCGGCTTGGCCATGAGTCACATGACCTTGGGCAAGTCATTTCATTGTCTCTTAAGTCTCGGTTTTCTCATGTTTGAAATGTATATAGTAAGGGAACCTACCTGCATTAGTCGGAGTTCTTCAGAGAAACAAAACCAATAGGATTTGTGTATGTTTATTTTATATAAGGAATTAGCTCACTTGATTATGGAAGCTAATGAGTCCAAACTCTGCAGTGTGGGCCAGCAGGCTTGAGACCCAGGAGAGCCAAGAGTGCAGTTCCAGTCCACAGGCCAGCAGGAGGATACCTAGGAGAGCTGATGGTGCAGATGAAGTCCAAAGGCAGTCGGCCAGTCTTTTTGTTCTACTCAGGCCTTCAGCTGATTGGGTGAGGTCCACCCACATTATGGAGAGTAATTTGCTTTCCTCAAAGTATGCTGATTTAAATGTTACTCTCATCCAAAACCACCCTCCAAGTGTTCACATAAAGTTAGCCAGTACACTGCCTCCTAGGGCTATTCTGTTTGCCTGACACATAGTTTGTGCTAGTCAAGGGTTTATACCATTACTGCTGTGACAATGATGAACAATGAAAATGAGAATTTTTAGTACCATTGCTACTGATACCACTACGGAGTCTGATGTAGCAGGTTTCAAAACCCAGCCCTACCATGTATGAGCTGTGTGACCTTGACCTTCCAAAGTCTACATTTCCCCATTTGTAAAATAAAAGGAGGCGGTGTCTCATAGGGCTGTGGTAATCAGTGAGTTAAGATAGGGGTAGCCTTTAGAAATGTGTTTGACACCTAGTAAGCCCTACAGATGTTTACTACAAAATGTGACCCATTTCTGGCTGTGAGCAAGATGCTCAATCTCTCCAAGGCTCAGCTCTAAAATGCAGATGTAGGTATAGCGTTTAGAACTACATTTGATGCATAGTAAGCAGTGTATGAGTGTTTGCTACTACAATTGGTATGATGATGGGAAACACTATCATTAGCATGACTACAGAATCTGGTAACACTTATTAGCCCCTGGCCTAGGCAAGGCCCTCCACGTCCCCCAATCTGCATTTCCTCATCTGGGAGTTGGGTGGATATATAATGGTACCTTCCTTACAGAGAGGCTGAAAGGAACAAGTTAGAGCATGCAAAGCTCTTGGCACCATTCCTGGCCCCTGGCCCACAGAAAGTGCTCAGTGGCTGTTGGCTGCTGTGCGCCGTTCATGCTTCAAGCAGCACGCACCAGGAATGCATTAGCAGCAACACTCCCCTCTCATTTTCTCAGCTCTGCATCAGCTCTCGGTCCGCAACCCTGACACACTGTCATGAAGTCTGTGATGGGGACCATATGCCATCCCAAGTTAGCCACCCCATTTTTGGACAACTCTTAGATTTAGAAGAGTTTTCTCTCTTTGTTTGGAAATTATGTGAAAGAAGATAAGTTATCAGTTAATATCAGTGATTAGTGCTAGCTTTGTGGTCTGGGCCCACGCACAGCACATTTGTCCCTTTTACATATGACAGCCCGCCAAATATTTAAAGATAGCACTCACTTCTCTCCTAAGCGTTTTTGTCATCAGACTAAACATCTCCAGCTCTTTCACCCTTTTGTCACATAACACAATCCCCAAGCCCCTCACTACATTGATTTCTCTCCTCTGGACCTCCTCCAGGTTTTCAGTGGTCACCCTACAATATGTCACACGGACGGCATTCAGCACTCCAGATGAGCAGACTTGCTCCACAGAGGACTGCTACCTACCTCATCGTAGTATGATCATATTTTATTAAGGTATCCTCAGTTTGCAGTGATTCTTTTAGCAACCCCATCTGATCTCTTCTGTTGTATTCTGACCTCCTATTGATTCACATCCTTTATACATTGACTGGTCACAAGCAAGACTATCTTCCTCCTGCCGTTGACACTTGAAGCTTTGAGCCTATAAGTAAATGCCTCACCGGTTCTATTTCATCTTGTTAAGTTTGGCCTATGTTTTAGACTACTGAGTTATTTTGACAGAGCAATTATTATATTTTTATTCGAAAATTAATTTGTGTTTAGGAAATGCAAAAAGGTGAAAAGCAAAGAAGAAATATTATTTATTTCTCGCCATCTAGAGATAACCATTGTTGGCATTTTGGTGACTTCTTCCCATTCCTGTTTCTTGCATTGTTTGTGTATATGATGTGTAGCAATGTGTGTGTGTGTGTGTGTGTGTGTGCGCGCGCGCGCGCGCGCGCGCGCGCGCGCGCGCGCGCATGCGCATTAGTTGTATATGTATTTTCACATTTATTATTATACCATGAGCAATTTCCTATATCATTAAATTATATCTGAAAACATGACTGCAATGTACATCCTACAGACATAGGGATATTCCATAATTTATTTAAGCATTCCTCGATTGTTAAAGTGAATATTATTTCCAAGAGTTGTTAAAAATAATGCTTCAGTGGGCATCATTGTCTATATCAAGGTTTCTTAACCTCATCGCTATTGACATTTTGGGCTGAATAATTTTTTGTTGTGGGGGCTGTCCTGTGCTTTGCAGGACATTTAACAGCATCCCTGTTCCTGACCTACTTGATGTCAGTAGTTCCCAACCCCTGAGGTGTAACAACCAAAAATATCTCCAGACACTGCTAAGTCTCCCTTGATTCAGGGGTAAAATTGGAGAACCACTGGTCTCTGCCTCATCAGTAGTGCTCAGGGGGGTGGGATGGGGGAGCAGTCTGTCCCAACTGCATAGGGTAAGGGAATGCCCTGTCAGTAGAGCATTTGAAAGCAATAATAATACCAACAAAAATTTGTCTGCTTTTTATTATGTGCCAACAATGTCAATAAAAAAATTCTCCCTCCTGCCAGGGTTGAATTCCACCATCACCACCCTCACGACCTACAAATGGCTTTGCCATGGTCTCTTTTAGAAGAAGCCCCAAAGCATACTGTTTATGCTCTCCAAAGTTTTACAGAATTTTATCAAAAAGCCCTCTTGGTGAGTTTTGTCTCTTTTGATTGATTACTGCTTTCCTAAGCCTCACAGGTCTCAGTCCCTTGGGGACAGGGGCAGGAGATGGCTGCTATCCTCACAATCATCTTGTTTCTCTGTTAAGTACTATTGTCTTATGGGATCAGGTCCAAGGAGCTTAACTCCCTCTTCTCTTAGGGTGTGTTATCTCCCGGTTCCTGGGGCCATATGCTTGAAGGTCTGGAGCACCTTCCCTAGTTTGCCAAACTATGTTCCCATTAGATGCTACTCTGTTTGAAAATAACTGTCCGTGTCTTCGCTTCCTGCTAATCAAGTGTGAACACCACTCTAACTGGTTCCTCTCCAGATCAGCAACCTTGACTTCCCAGAATCCCTTTGGAGGCAGCTCTGCTTCTTGAGACCAGTCTCCTTGCTGCCCCATGAGCACACACCAGACTTCATAGCTTTGAGTATGCTGTTCCACTTCCCTGGGATGCCCTTCCTGCTTTCCACACAAACCTTACCCACAGGAAGCTTTGAGCCTCTCATTGATATTCTGCTTCTCTAAACTTTTATCTTTATTGTGTCATCTGTATCATATCATATCATATCATATCATATCATATCATATCATAGCATGTCCTTTGGCACTTAACTTAGATATCTATGTATTTCTAATTGTTTCAGTAACTTAGTCCCATCACAACAATTACAATATAAATTTACTAAAGGCAAGTTGCCTAATACTTGCATATCTTCTCAAAAATTAGTCTATAACTATTCAATAAATAGGTAACAAAAATGCATAATTTCTTCTATTCCAACATTACTTAACTTTCACATTTTGTAGCTTAGTTCTATAAAATTCTATGCAGGTATTCAAAATATATGTTTGTGCCATTCAGATATCTTAATTTAACCTTAAAATTAATGAGCTAGGCATCCATGCCTAGATCTCAAAAAAAGGTACCAGGTTTTGCCATCACTCATCTGTCTGACAAGTATTTTCTGTAGGAATCAAATGATCGGTAATTGTCTGTAATAGTTCAAAGCACTACCTCAGCCCCTTTAGCTGTTTGCCAAGCCCCCTTCTAGCACAGGTTGCAGAAATCATGGGAGCTGGTGAATTGTGGGTGAATGCTGACTCTGTAGAATCAAGGACCTTTCTAAATTTTCTGTCTGGTGTTTCTGTGAAGGTAATAACTAACCGATAGGTACCTATCTCCAAATGTCATCCCACAGTTCATTTTAACTGCAAATATTGCCTAATACTTTTTGTCATTCCCTCTTCTCCCCACCTCCCCGCCCTCCCCCTCCACCCCCCACCCCCAGTTTTCAAACTCTGAGAGCTTTTAGGGAATTGTCCTCTTCATGTTATGGGTAAAAATGTTTAGGAAAAGTATGAACTTTGAATTTTAACAGCCCAGAATACTAAGAAACCAAAAAGATGCTGTAAAAGGAGGAAAGATGGCCAAGGCAGGGAGGGAAGAGAAGGAAGGTCTTGTTTCTCTTGAGAATGAGCATACTGCTCCTGTCTGTCCCTCTGTGGTACCTTTGCAAGGCAGAGGAGCTCAGAGAGCACACACAAAAATGAAGGTAACCTTGATTCAGTTGCTGTCCTAGAGCAGGCCACTAGATTCGGAGAATCTGTTTTGCAGAAAGAAGCAGATTTTCCAGTCGCAAAGAAACAGGAGAGTTCTTTTAAGTCCAGCCTCCAAAAGCTCCTTGACCAACAACCTTCAGAGCTCCCTGTCCCCTTGGGGTCAGCCCAGATTGATTTAGTGATTAACTCCAACATTTTTCTGGCTTCTCCACCACACCAGCACATTTCAGGTTTCTAAATATAGGTCAACCCAGGCAATTAGGAGAGAGCTTCTGTGTTTGAAAGGTATTCAGCAGGCAGAAAGCCCAGTTTACAAATGAGTGATCATATTTGGCCTCAGATGACTTGACTGACAAGGTCTGCTATAGTCTCAGCTATTTTATTTAAACATGTTGGGATATGTGATTAGCTTCCTCACATATTACTTCAAAGATTGTGTGAACCACAAGAAACTTTAATTTACCATTTAAAAAAAAAATGCAGTTGTCCATGACCTTGTTGGCCCCTCCATATAGGCTGACAATTTTGTGACCTTGCTGTTTTTGTTGTGTTAGGGAGGAACTGGGGTATGCCCAATGAACCCGTGGTCCCACTTACCAGTTGGCCATTGGCAACTGAATCAGTGAAGGTATCCATTGTTCCCTTGGTATTGCACAACCTGAGAAATCCACCACACAGCTTTGGGAGGTTAGAGATGATCATGAGGCATTGACTTGAGGGAGGACATTGTTTAAGAGGCCACCACCACGCAAGTCAACATTCTGCATAAACAACCTGATACTCTTTGTGTGCGATTGGGCGGGGGGCGGGGGGCAGGGGGCAGTGCTTTATCCCTGCTGTACCCAGAAGTAAGCCGACGCACATGTTATACTCACAAGGAGTCTCAAATACGGTCTCTTGCCATTTCTCCAAACGAGATCATGGGGAATTCTATTTGGAGAAATTAGAATTATTAATGTATTAAGGGTGACTATTCACACTACCACCATTTTTGAAGCTATTTGGATGTCTATTAATTATATATGTATAGAGAGAGAACAGAGGGGAAATATGGGAGCAAAGAAACAGAGGGATCTTCCTGGGTTTGGGGCCTGCTTCTAGGAGAAGGACAGTAGTAGTGTGCACATAGAACCCTGTTTTCCAATGTGTGGCCGCCAGCATCAGCAGCACCAGAGAGCTTGTCAGAGACACAGACTCTAGGGCCCCGCCCCAGGCTCACTGAACCTGAGTTAGAAAGTTAAGATCCCTGGGTGATTCCTGCGCCTTTCACCACTGGCAGAGCGCTGATTTAGAAGTCTGCCCGTATTTGGGGTTTGGTTATCCGACTAGGATCCTGTGGATCTCCCCGTGCACAGAAGCTAGGCTTGTGTATTGTTCCTGCCCAGACACCAACTGAATCTTACCCTCTCTGAAGAGGAAGCAGCATATAAAGCAAAATAATCTGCCATTGTGAGATATTAACATACCAAAGCCATGTTTCCTTCCTACATTTCCTGTGCTCTCTCCCACCTGGCAATGGGTATGGCTGGCACTTTAGCAATGCAGAGGCTTCCTGGGACATGGGATAGTTCAAAGAAGTGGAAATGCTGGGGCATCTCCGTGGTGAGTTTGGCTTCAGCACAGCCGGGAGGTGTCAGGTTGCAGAGATGTGAGCACATGAAACATCCCGGCTGTGTGGACGGTAGTTTCCAGATAGAGAGGTCCAGTCAGTGGCACTTGGGAATCAGCTGATTGTTCTTCCACAGCTCCAGTTGTGTCTTTCTTTCTCTTCCCTAGCTTTCAGGCCACAGCCACAACTCGTGGATGTCATCTCTGGGCCATGTCAGAGTCCATTGTCCTCTTTCCATGGACCAGTTGCCTAGAATCAGACCAGGGTAGTTAGTGACCACCTAACTGATGTTTGACACGGATTTTTGCTGTTCTTCCTTATGATGGATTATTGACTCAAAATGGGCTTTCCCCTCATCCAACAGCTTCCCTGGTAGGAAAGCCCTCTCTCCAGCCATACCCGCCCCCCCCACCCCCCCAGGAGAAACACTTCCTCTTGAGGACTCAGAATTGCCCGGCTTACTCCTCCCTGCTCCCCCCTGCTCACTGCAGGTCACCAGGTTGCACCTTCCACAGCTGTGGGGTGAATGTGGCTCCTTCCCACTGGACCTAGGCCATTTTGCCTAGGCTACTTTTTAAAAATTATTTTATTTTATTTTATTTTATTTTATTTGTGGTCTCTGTCATCCTGCCAGGGCAAGGGGGTAAAGAGATCTGACACTAAGTGCAGGGAAATGCTGAATCTGGAATCTATCTTCCAGACGGCACGGGAATAAAAATTCATGGCAGGACAGCGGCTGCTGACACGCTCGCAGAGACATATTGCAGGTAGCATTATTTATCGTGGCAAGGAGTTCATAGAAGTGCTACCTCAAAGCACCCGGAGAGATCCTGAAAAGCCCATCTCCCATCACGTGAGGCAGATTTATGGGGGCTGCTCTCAGAGAGGTCAGGCGGCGCGGCTCAGGACGCAGGCTCCTTCCAGAAAGCCTGGATTCCCTTAACATATTCAGTGCTGTTTGATTGGTTCAAAGGAGGGCTTGAGTCTGTAATGTGGACCATAAAATTGCAGTGACACGCTGCTTTAGATAAGAGGGCCAGAGGAAGGGGGCAGGGATGCTGCAGGCATAGGAGCAGCTAGCACAGGCAAGCCCCGAGCATGCGCTCATATTTTAGGTTAATGTGCAGGGAAGAATGGGGGATGGGACCAGGAGGATTGATGTTCACACAAAGGAAATCTGAACCCACCAGCCTGGACATGGCAGGCACCCTGCGTCTGTACACATAAAGCCACATGCATCCAAACACACAGACACATGGGGACCTGGAAGTGCCACCCAGACAGAAACAGCCAAAGCCAGGCCAGCCATGATGACCTCCCCATTGTCCTGGAGTCACCCAGGGGAGGGACTGTTCTGCCCTTGACCGCTGCCGACGTGATCAGGTGTCTCAGGCTGTCCATCAGCCCCATGTAAATTATCCCCATGCTGTTCGCAGATCAGCCTCAGATGCACCAATCCCTGATCCACGCCCTCCGCCCGGACACAGCCCTGAAATGAGGCTCGTCTGGAAGCTCAGTGAGGCTGAGACGGATGGAAGGCTGCTGGAGAAGGGCACCGAGTCCTGCTCTCCCCATCAGTGATGTCCATACAGGGCCAGGAGCACATGGGCCATGGGGAGATGACCTCCATGCCTTGTCCTCAGTCTAGAGTTTTGGAACCTCAATCCAAAGTGGGTGAGCGCCACTAACTGATTCAGGACAAGTATCTTCTACATAAATTTGCTTATCTGGGTCAGTTTCTACTGATCAGATTTCGGGGCAGCACATTTACAGCCTAAATCCATGGCCTCCTGTGGGCAGTGTAGTTAAGAGATTTAATTGCTGTCAACTTCCCACCTCTGAGTTAGAGAGATGGAATATATACGGGGACGAGATGGTCATCTAAATAATTGAGGTGATTATCTTTTTCTGAATTATTCAGCTAGGATCTAAATTGTCCTATAAATTCACAGAAAGGTAGGTTTGGGTTTGAATTATACAGATAATAGCCTTAATTCTTCACTTCACTCAAGCCTGTAGGTCCAGTTGAAAAGTGACTCTCTCTCTCTCTCTCTCTCTCTCTCTGTTGAACTGACATCATTTAGATTTTTGACTCCACCTGTTTTTAAATTTTCCTCCCAACCACATGTCCCCTGTGCATGAGGCATTTGGGATATCCACTTTGGTCAGAAGGTTGGCCTCTAGAATGTGAACTGCAGAAGTTCTTAAGCTTATTGAGGTGAGCCTCCTCTAGTTACATTTTTTGCAAAGTAGAGAAAATTAAATTATCCATTGATTTTTTTTTTCTCCTTCAGAATCCTGCCCATAGCCTGGTTGGTATGGCTCAGTGGTTGAGCATGCCCAGATTGTGGGCTCGATCCCCAGTGTGGGGCCTGCAGGAGGCAGCTGATCAATGATTCTCTCATCATTGATGATTCTCTCCTCTCTCTCTCTCTCTCTCTCTCTCTCTCTCTCTCTCTCTCTCTCTCTCTCTCTCTCTCTCTCCCCCTCTCTACTTCTCTCCCCGCCCCCTTCCTCTCTTGACATCAATTTTAAAAAACATATTTTAAAAAAGGATCCTGCTCTTGTAGAGGCTCCCCATAATCCATTCACACATTTTGTTGATGTCCCCAACCATGATTTTTAAAATATAAGCCCTGACACTGTTTATCACTGCCTGCTCACAGCAGGTAGTACAAGGCACTGTTAGTTTTCTACTTGACTTCCAGATCTAGCTTTTGTGCAAGCTGTCCTGAGACATGTGACGCCGGCTTCCCCACTTCCAGGAGGATGCTCTGAGGCTCTGAACGCCACTGCTCAGATGGCCATCCTTGCCCACTGGCCTGAGCAGTCGTTCCTATGAGAACCACTGCAGAACCCCAGAGGTCCAGCGCTTGACCTCATTAATACAGAGGGGGAGAAAGCTAAGTGAATGTTTTCAGTCTCCTTTTTCTCCTGGCCAACTGGAGGTTATCAAGGCCAGAGGCTGCTTTCTAGTTCATAAACCTGTTAGGGTATTCAGAGTCATGATTCTCTTATTCAACTGCCTGTGCTTTTCCTTGGGACAACTAATCCCTCAGCGTGACTGGTGGAAGCCACAGTATTGATTTCTGCATCTCTCTAAACCTCAGTTGTGTTCAACGCTTGTTAGACATCTGAAGGGATATCCAGTGGGCTCTGGGGGCAATTTGAGAGCGAGGCTCAATAGGCCTGCTCTTGAGAGAAGCTTCTGTAAGGCTCCCAGCAAGGCAATCGAACAAACTGAGAGAGAAGGAGAAAAGAGATCCGGTGGAAGGGGTGAGAGGGAAAGCAAGAGAGGAGAGGGAAGAGGGATGAAAGAGAAAAAGAGGAATGAGAGAAATAGGAAGGAGACGGGAGAGAGAACAGAGAACTCTCTTCTGCTAATAGATATCATGAAGGATTTTCATCTTTCTGGTCCTTTTGATCTCACTCTTCCTTTGTTAATAAAAGAGTATTTTTCATTTTGTGGTCGACACCAAGCGGAGTGAGGAGAGGGTATTCCCATACAGGGCTGGTGCAGGCAAGTGTTAGGGTGTGGACTTTATCCAGCCTTGGTACATATTGGCTTCTATGCAAATGAGGGGGTGTGGCAGAGGAAGTTAAAGCTATGAGAAAGGTTGATGCGAATTACAGGATTCTCTTCAGAGCCACCCCCCATCTTAAAAGAGTGTTTCTTGTAACAAATAAAAAAGAAGTAACTGGAGTAAAATTTCTTTCCAGGGATCATAATCACAAAGTGAAAGACTGGCTTATTGCAGTAAGCCACGGGGGATGTGGCAATGATTCTTCTGTCACTCAATACCTAGACCTCTTCAGATGCCCAGGCTGTAAGTCCTCTAAGTCTGTCTAAGCCCGTGTCCCTCAACTGGGGGCAACTTTGCACCCCCCTCCCCCATCCAGAGGACACATGGGAATGTCTGGAGACATTTTTTATTGTCGTGACTCGGTCACGCTCCTGGCATTTAGTAGAGGGTAGAGGCCAGGGATGCTGCTGAACACCCCACAATGCACAGGAAGCCCCTCACAGCAAAGAATGATCCAGTCTGAAATGTCAACACAGCCATTGTTGAGAAACCCTGCTCTGAGCTAAGAAAAAGTATGATTTCCCATTTTTTCTCTCTTATTTGCTCCTGGCTTTTACCTAGACATTTCCTCAATCAGTAGTACATGATAGTCACCCCTTGGAATTAAAAGGGAAAGACAAAGGTGCATGTCTGTCCAGGCCACACTCGCCCACGTCCTCATAAACAATCTAGATTTTGAAAATGTATCCAGGTGACTCATACACAGTCCTAGAAAAAGACAGGTAGCTCCTTCAAGATGCTGCCAAGTGCTAGGGTTTTATTTTGTTTTTTCCAATCAGAACTCTACTTCCAGAGTTCTGGGGCTGGAGGAAGGTTCCCCAGTCTGACGCTGCCCACCGCAAGGCAGGTCTGTCTCACCAGATCTCTAGCTCTGTGGTCCACTTCTCCACCTCCGAGTCATGTTCTGCTCCAGTGTGAGTGTGTTGGATTCTTCCCAGTTCTCCTCGTCCTGGACTGGGGAAGTCTGGACCATTGGTCTATAAAAGCCGGGAATTCTCGGCTGTTCGAGCTCCATGTCCTGAGGCCCAGAGCAGGTGCAGGCCACCCTGAGGTCACCTTTGTTCCTCGGCGCTCTCCAGGCGAGTCCAGAGGGCCTGTGCAAGTGCACATGTGCTATTCAGAACATGCCGGCCTTGCCTGTGTGATGGCCTCTGGAGGCTGTGTTTTCCACAGTGAGGCGGTTGTAGGAATCCTTTGTCTTACCCGGCGGCCCTTGGAACATATTTGGGAAGGGACAGGAGCAAAGGAATCACACCAACCTCGTAAACTGGAAACACGGCAGAGCAATTCATGATAGTATATTATATATATATATATATATATTTTTTTTTTTTAAGCAGAAGTTTCAGACGATGAAATAGATCATTAAGATCTGTAAAATCTGTTTTCTTCTGCCACTTTTCAGAAAGAGATTAGAGTACCCCCAATTGTTGTTGGTAACTGTCCTAATTCTGCACTTTGCTGGGCCTGTGGAGAGCTGACTTAGAAGCACAGAATACGCCCCATCCCCTTTCCTTTGCTTCCTTCAGCCCCTGCACACACAGCAGTCCCTAGAAAGCGCCTGGTGGAACATGGGGCAACCAGCATCCACCGGGCCAAATGGTCGGCCCTTCACAGGCCCCGCCTCAGCCCACCCCTCCTGCACTGTGGCATTTTATTGGCTTTCCTCTTTATAGGCAGCATGAGCTCTGGCCCCTCCTCATTATCATTACCTTTCTGGAGACTCTAGCCTGCCCCTCATCAAGATTTATATCGCCGCATTCATTAGGTGATACAACATTGTCAACAGAATCAGCGGTGGCAGCAGCAGCCTCATTATCTCCATGGTTAACCCCTGCTTCCCCAGTGTTGGGCCCTGTCAGGGATTTTAAATTCAAATTAAATTTTAATGTGGCAGCTTTGATGTTGGAGGTGGAACTGCCTAGTCGGGAGGCTGCTGAGGATGGAGTCTATTGTTACGTACCTCTCTGTCTTAGGAGCCCAGGCAAACGTCCCTGGAAAACTCCCCTTTCTCTTCGAGGGATTGAACAGCAGCATTCTCACCATGAAACTTACTTCATTTTCTGGTTGGAATCCTAAATTAAGGAACATATATTTCAAATGTATATAGATTATACCAGATTGTCGAAGGACTAAAGCACTTGGGCCCAGATGCTATATATGACCCTAGGGGACAGCTAAGGGATCCCAGCCTATAAAATAATAATAATCATAATTTATATTTGAGGGGAAATTAGTCAGTTTCAAGACTTTCTGGCATTAAAAAGAAATAGCATCCTTTTCTGGACCTTTATCACCTTGTAGATCTGCCTAGCTGCACAGATATTGATGTTGTTTGAGATATCAGAAATATACCTAGTTTTAATTTTGTGCCTTTACAAACTACAGTGAAGATGTCCCAGCCATAATAGAAGCCCTGCAAAGTAGAGACCTTGTCTTATTTCCAGCATCCTTATAAAGTGACAAAAGGATTTTTGCTGTGTAACTGGCATGTAGTAGGTTCTCACCGACTGTTCTTCTCCCTTCCACCTCCTGCATCTCCCTTGCTCACCCCATGAGTATCAGAGTGATGACCCTCAGTAAACACTCACTGGTGTACTTGCTTAGCCCGGCTTCTATCCATTGGCCTCAGCAGCTAATACCATCACAGCTGGCCATTTCAATCATACCCCAAGGTCCAGAAGTCTAAAATATACCATGTGAGCTTTCTACTTAATTGCCCTCTGTAACAGTCAGCAATAGTCTGTCTTAAAATTGTTGATTAAAGTACTCAAAAACAACATAAATAAAGTCTAATATTAATTAAGTTCTCACTGTGTGCCAGGCATTATGCTAAGGGTTATCTCATGTATTCTGCTGAGCAACCCTACAAGGTAAGGTTATTCTAATTATAGGCACTTTTATTGAAGCTCAGAGAGGTTCTGTAACTCACCCAAGGATACCAGTTGTTTGGGAGTGATGGTGCCGCTTGACACTCACCTGGGTTTGCCCTGGAATTGGTACCTGCATCACACAACACTTAGGCTTTGAGTCTTGGGTTTGCATCTGGACTCCACTGCTTACTAGCTCAGTGACCTTGGGCAATTACCTCACCTTTCTTCATCTCAATTTCCCTATCTAAAACAATGGATAATTATCAGTTCTGTTTCACATGACTGTTAAAACAGTAAATAAGATGATGCATATAAGGTATCATACCTGCGGAATATATGTTTAACATCATCATCATGATTGATGTCATTATTAGTAATATTTTGTCCTAGGCAAACCAATGTAAATAATCTACCCATAACCAACACACAGTACATATCAGTTTCTCTTGGGCAACTGATCAAGGGCGTGGATTCTGTTTACACATCTCTGAATAAGGCACTGAGAAATAGAGGAGTAGGAAGCTAGAAGGAACCATTAACAGAATTATTGTTTGGTAAATTTGTTAGACCTTCTAATGCACCAGGCAATCTTGAACATGCTAAATGAGAGTAATTTTCTAATACTCATATCGTACATTTTCTTCACATTAGAATGGCACTGTCTGTCCTCTGATACATTTTCAGAGTGAGGCCTAGAAATGCAGCCATTTGGTGTTAATTTCCCACATCGAGGGTATGGAAGGCCCATTAAAGTTCTCTTATCCTTCCTTCTCAGACTTTATTTCCGCGATCTTCATAATTCAGTTGTAACAATGCACTTACACATTGTCATACAAGGTCTTGGCTTGTGGTGATGTTTTTAAATGAGAGAATCTGGGCATTTTTATGTTTTTTTTCAGTTATGTCTCTTAAAATGAAATTTCATAAGCGTTTAGCTGGTAATATGAACCAGTTGCTTGAGTTATTTCCAAACAGAATGAACAAAGGTCAGGATACTATGGTTACACACACACACACACACACACACACACACACAGCATTGTAATGAAAGGGCTAGGACTATGAACCTCTCTGAGAATAATGCATGAACTATGGCTGAACCAAAGGATCCCATCCAGGGAGTCACAAGGGTGGCTGGGTGCTGGTGGTGCAAAACAAAACGGGAGGGGAGCTGCAGGCAGTGACCACATACCACAGTGGTCAGCAAACTGCGGCTCGCGAGCCACATGCAGCTCTTTGGCCCCCTGAGTGTGGCTCTTCCACAAAATACCACGGCCTGGGCGAGTCTATTTGGAAGAAGTGGCGTTAGAAGAAATTTCAGTTTAAAAAATTTGGCTCTCAAAAGAAATTTCAGTCGTTGTACTGTTGCTATTTGGCTCTGTTGACTAATGAGTTTGCCGACCACTGACATACCATGTCTGGAGAAAGCTACTTCCTGCCAAGGAGGTCCCTAATGGATAAAGTTCATCCAGGGCTTTTGCCTCTCTCTGTCCCCAGCCCTTCTTGCCTAGCATCTCCTCCCTCCTGACAACCCCTTGCCCCCTTGGCCAAGTGTGAAAGGGTAGCTGCTTGCTGCCTTATCACCCAGGCCCTGCCCAGGCCCTGCCTCCCTGCTTCCTCTCATCGGACACATCACAGCAGCCTCTCATTTATGCCATTAACTGAAGAGCAAATGGATTTGCTGACATCCTAAACGTTGTTACCTAGTTCTGGAAATGGAAAATGGACGACCCTAAGAATGTGGCACATCACTCTGAGAGAATTTCAAACACTGTGCAAAAAGGTTGTGGAAGTTTACAAAATGTGCTAAAACCCAGTTATGTAATCAGAGTTTAATTCTCAGAGCCCATGAGAAAGGTTTAATAAGTGCACAAATTAAGCCTTTAGAAATTCACAGCTTTCTTTACATAATTTCTCCAAAGTTCTGCCTCCGATTGACAGCAGACATCCAGACACAGGCATGGTTTTTTTCTGTCAGTTTCTCTTTTTCTTAATTTAATAAATTTATTAGGATAACATTAATTAATAACATTATATAATTTTCAGGTGTACAATTCTACAATACATTATCTCTATATTGATTGCATTGTGTGCTCACCACCCTAAATCTAGTCTCCTTACATCACCATATATTTAACCCCCTTTACCCACCACCCTAAATCTAGTCTCCTTACATCACCATATATTTAACCCCCTTTACCCTCTTCATACTCCCCCACCCTCTACCCCTCTAGTAATTTCTCAATAATTCTTTAGCTTAAGTGCTAAACAATGAGGAAGCTGGACACAGGAAGAGAGAGAAGGGAAGTTGTTTTGTTTTGTTTAATCCTCACCTGAGGATGTGTTTTTATTGATGTTTAGAGAGAGGTGGGGGGGAGGAAGAGAGGTAGAGTGGGGGAGGGGGGACATCAGTGTGAGAGAAACATAGATCAATTGCCTCCAGTGTATGGTATGATGCTCCAACTAACTGAGCCACCTAGCCAGGGTGAGAAGGGAAGTTTTAATAGTCAGTCCCCCGCCGAGCTCATCCCAGGACAATGGAGAGTTAGCCATTCTAGATCAGTGTGATATGAAGACTAATATCGATCTAGAGAGGAAAGCCAGAAGGTCCACACTGCTTTGCCACCTGGGTCCTTGCTCCCAGGCCCGCTGCACATAGACATGCTACTTAGTGGCTTCTCCCTGCATTCTACTCCCTCCAGATTAAACACGACCAACCCCCTCCTTTCTAGTTTAAAGAAGTATTGCTAATGTTTGCAGAAAACATAAGGTCAACATGTCAATACTGTGGGAGGGACTACTTATCTGGGAGGAGGCTTCGAGGCGGTGGTATAGAATCTGTCACCTGGGCAATTTTGTCACCTTCCGAGATGTAGTTCCTAACCTGATGGGCTAGGAAACCGATGCTGCCCCCATTCCAGGATGGGGCCCCCCTCCTCCCTTCAACAAATTTGTGAGTTGAAACAAGGGAGATTTACAAATTTAATTTTTAAACATTAATAAATAAATGTATAACTCACTTAAAAATTTTAAAATATATAACCCATTATAATAAATATTCCAGTATGACCAGCTTTTTCTGTCACTGAAATAAGAATGCATGGGAACCCAAATCATAATCAAAATGTAAGTGTGTTAATTTGCAGTGAGAAATAGCTGTCCTGGAGACCAGAGTTTGCAGCTGCATCAGGGCCGGGCCTTGCTCTTACAGGCAGATTTCCTTAGAAAGTCAAGGACTGAGCCACAGGTTTTCTAGTGAGCATTGAAGTAAATGTGTAATGGACGGTCTTGCCAACGAGCCTACACATGTGAGGTCTGTTGGCCAATGCTCGCTGACTCTGTATCCACAATGGCATTGCCAGTAGAACTGGTGCTGCTCCAGCTCCAGGGGTGGTTTCACTGGGCATTGCCGTGTGTATCTCCATGAGTCTCTGTGCTCTGTGTCACTGCTGCTAACCAACCTGCTTCTGGTGAGCATCCTCTTCCTTTACATACGTTGGCGGACTCCATGGGCACGGTCTTACTGGCCTGTGTGTCATGCTGTCTCTTTAAGATGACTGCCCACAAAGAGTTAAACTTTGAAATCCAAATTCCTTTCATTCATTTCCCTCATCCCAAATTTCGGGGCGATCTTCTCACTATTGCCTTCATGCACCAGTGGCAGAGAATATAGTAGAAGAGAATATAATTAATTAAACTGTAGGGACATTACAGGCACCAGACTCTTAAAAGTATTATGTGTAGTAGTAATTCCTAGCTTCCACTTAAATTCTTAGTCCCCTTCCTAGAAATGTCAGTGGTCTCCACCTGAAAATCAGCCCATCTCTTTACCCTCTTGGCATTGGATGCCTACGTAAGGGCTCTCTAATGTGGTTTCAGATCTAGTGGGACAGAATCATTCACAGCCTGTTTGCCAAACTTCTCGTCCACTGTGACTCCTGGCGTTGCCCAAGAATTCCCCCTCAAAGTTCCTTGCCTTGCAGTGTCTCACCTACCAAGACTCCTGTCTGCCTACCTCCTCACCCCAAGCCTGCGTTCTTCCCCTCTGCCAGTTTCCACGCACTGGCTGGCTTTAAAGTCCGAGTCCACCTTAGGCACCACTGAGTTTCCCTCCCTTTTGTCCCGAGATAGTGAGCATGACCTCTCTCTTGAGGCCATGTGCTTCAGTGGTGGACACCATCCCTGCTCCCCGCTATGCTGGGTTAGCTTCTTCTAGAATTCGCAGCAGAGTACCGCATCGACCTCTTACCAAGTTCATTCCCCTATTGAGCACACCAAGTGTCCCTGCTTCCAACCTGAGGAATACCTTCTATTTTCAACCCACGCACAGACAAGGATAACTGATGTGTCTTGGGATCAAACCAGATGGGCTCAGATGGCCGGCCCACCCACCCCCTCAGGCTCTCTCCAGTGACCCATCAGGTGCCCACCTTCTTCTTAGGTGGACCCCCACACAAACACACAAGCACACGACGGAAAAAGCATACATTCTTAGATGCTTCAGAAGACTTGAAAAAAACTGATGGTCATAAAGGATGATCCCTTTTAAATTATTGCCCTGTTCCCTCCAGAACATAAGTATCTCAAATTTTTTATCTTCACCTCCTAGAAGTGTTCTATAAAACTGAAGCCTGGCATAGCTATAACTCAGAGATGCCCAAGCATGCTAGATTTGGGCTCGACATGAAAGCTGCAGACACAGCGATGCCCTTTCCCACTGCAGGGAAGGCTGGGACTTGTGGGCAGGATCTAAATCCCATGAGGTCTGTGGCATCTGAGCCACCTCCCTCAAGAAACGTCTGTGCCCAGTAATGATGTGTACTAACCACCTGCCTGATTCCACTCCTTCCTGCTGCTAACAATACATTTCCTCCTCCTAGGTTTACAAACGGTGGTGGGCAATATCTATATTTGTTTTATTTTTGTTCTAAGTTTTCTCCTCGATCTGTACAACTGTCTACAAGATAAGTAACATGCTTAATTGAAGCTTGGCTCCTAAACAGCTCCCTTATGCCGATACTTAGCAACTGTAGTTCTGGATCCGCCCTCTGCTTATCAGAAGGGAAATCCAGAGAACAGTATAGAGACCTTTTCTGCAAAGGTAGATAAAACATCAAGCAAAGCCAAAAGCAGGAAGCCTGACAAATGCCCAGCACCTGAATGCTCTTCCCAGAACAAGAGGAATGCTAGAGCCAGCACCAGTGCTGGCCGATGGAACTCATGGATCTGGGCAAGTGGCATGCCAAAAAGAAAGCGTTTCCACAGGAGCACGTGAAGCTTTCTTGAAATGGCCCTGATGGGTCTTGATGGATTCTGGTTCCAGAATGCAAATGGTTAAAGGCACCTGCCTGTTCCCTCCCATCAACACTCCTGCCCACCAGGTGCTGAGCACTCAGGATGGCGGTGCATTGGAGAGAGAGGGGGAGGTGAGATGAGAGGACTCCAACCTCATTTCAGACTCTAATCAGGGTGAGCAGATGCTCTCCCGAGCAACCCCATGTTAAGATGTCGCTCATGTAAAAATTAGTATTTTTCTCTTGCTGCCAGAATGCGGGATTTACATGATCCCTCACACCTATCCCTGAGTATGGGGGTATAATCTCATAACCAGCAAGGAGTCAGTAATCCTTCATTCAGGAGAAAATTCAATGCCCAGAAAGCGCAGGAAGCTTGCTGTTGCAGGCAGTTGCCCGGACTCCTCGGTTCCACATTGGGGAGCTGCTCCCATTTGGGGTGTGGGTCTCTCACTCTGGCCTGTGGTCTCCTGCCTGACCCTCAGTGGTGGGCTTGTGTAAGCCATCTGTGAAATCAGTGCGGAGAAGGATGGGGTGGAGCCCAGGGTAGGCTGACGTGCACCTACACTGGGGCCATGGGGTGTGGGCACGCTTGGGCTGTGGGTTTCACTGGGTTTGGTTTAGTTGCAGCAGGAGACATCAGCCTGACCGCCTGGAGCATCTTCCTGTGGTTTTACATCTCCGAGACTCTTCCGCCGCTGTGGAAGCCACTCTGCCTGGTCAGAGGGTCTCCTGGGGCGACTCCCAAGCCCCACATTTCACTTCCCGCTCTTCAATTCTGGGTTTCCTGTTTCTCAAACATGACCCTCTCCTGGGATGGCTTTGGATCAGATTTTATTCCACTGCCCAAGGTTCCTGAACTCCTCCCAGCACACAGAAGGCCCGAGGCTGTCTTGAGAACTTGGGAGAGCAGAGACCAAGAGGCAGGGGCTCTGGGAAGCCCTTTGGTCTCTCCGACCTCCTCTACTTGGCCTGGCACCTGCAGAGCACAAGGAGGAAGGGGCCGGCCCTAGCTATGCGCAGGTCCCTGGGAAGGCTGGACATACACCTGTGATGTGGAACAAGACAGTGAATCCCAGCCTCACCGTGGGCCCCACTCTCTGAGCCCAGGCTTTGCTGGGCTCCTTTCGGCTCTTCTTCCCCGCCCACTTCTGTGCCTTTGAGAAGCCCCCCTTGCTGGTTGGTTTTTACTTAGCACCAAGGTGACTCCTCTTGGCATCAGCTCTCAGCTGACATTTCACGTTTGACTTTTCTAGCTGATGTGGGGCCTCATTCCCTTATACCTCGTCTGTGGAGAGATTGGTTCAAGGGCAGAGGCTCAAGTCCCTTGCATAGAATAGTGTAGTATTTACATACACATCCTCTTGTATACCTTTAATCACCTCTAAGTTACTTACAGCACCTAATACAATGTAAACGCTGTGTAAATAGTTGTAACACTGTATTGTTTAAGCAGTACCTGAAAGAAAAAAGCCTCTACATGTTCAGTACATATGCAACCATCATAGCACATGTCAGCAACATAGTGACTTGATTTTCCAGATAATTTTGATCCCCAAATGTTGCTTGAATCCGTGGATGGAGAACCTGTGGATACAGAGGGCCAACTGTATTCATCAGATTCCTGGCTACCCCAGGCACTTGCTTCTCTCTGTAATGCCCTTGCACCTGCTGCTTGCTGCATCCTGACTTATCTTTCATATCTCACCCTCACCTTCATTCGAGAAGCCTGTCCTGACAGCCCAGATGTGGCCAGCCTTCATATCAGGTTCTCATGGTATTAAACACTCCGTAGTCTTGTATTCACTTCATCCTTTGCTTAGAGGCTGTCTCCTCCACTGAACTTGGGTCTCCATGAGGGCAAGCATAGAGTCTACTTGGACTCATCCTTGATTCCCCTGGGCCTGGCATGCAGTGGGCACTCAGTAAATACTTGCTGAGCCCTTGTGGTTTACGGAAATGAACTGTATTCCTGGTTCATATATTTATGTGTGTGTGCACGTGTGTGATTTTTTCTCTGATTAACACCTACAGCTTCTCCTTTATAGTCTTTATACCACAGCCAA
The DNA here is from genome assembly GCA_026230045.1 of Corynorhinus townsendii. NCBI lineage: Eukaryota > Metazoa > Chordata > Mammalia > Chiroptera > Vespertilionidae > Corynorhinus > Corynorhinus townsendii. The sequence continues at coordinate 16,566,834 of JAPDVU010000011.1, forward strand.
GGCTCAGAAGCAACCTTTCCTTGCCAGTTCCCAGCCAAAGAAGGGGCCCTCCTAAAGCATCCTGAGCAGTTTTGCCCGGGGGCCTGGTGTGGACATCCCACCTGCAAAGCTTTCTGCACGGCCCCTCTGTCACACTCCCTCCCTTATTCCTGCTTCTGTCCGCATCTTGATTCATCCGCTCAGGTCTTTGGCTCCCCCTGACCCTCCCCAGAATGCAAGTGAGCAGCATTGTCTCTTTAGCCCCCATCAACCCATAGGACTGAGACCAGCTTTCCCGGGAAAGGCCCCCCGTAGAGCAGCAGCCTGGGGACGGTGCTCACCATGACAGGGCCTGGCTGTGGCTGAGAGAGCCCTGCCTCTGAGCTGCAGGAATTGCTTCATTTGCCCCCTTCCCCTCCTGGTCAGAGATGACTGTCTGGGGTACAGCCTATGGGGTGCAAAGCTGGGTGGTGGCTTCCTCCACATGGCAAACCAACAGCTGGTTCCCCTGCAGATGTTGCTTTGAGTCACCACTGAACGTTCCCACCCTAGGGGTGGCCTGATTGCCTCCCGCTCCCCTTGCCCATGCATGGCTGAAACAGGAATGCAAGTAGAATAGGGTTAAAGGGGCTTCAGATCCCCAGCTAAAACGGCACGCCTGGTTTGTTCCCCTTGGAGGGGTGTTCAGCCCGACGCAGGCCTCTCCCTGCTTCTGGCCACACAGCACCCGGGCAGCGCCCGCCTGCGGCTTACCCACCACACGCCGGCCTTTTTGAAGGAGCAGGGCTGATTCAGTACTTTTGGGACCTGGCGACATTAATGGATCTATTTTATGTAACACAAAGTCATTATTAACAGCATCCTAGACCGTAAAAAAGGTATAACAAGAGACAAGGCGGGTTTTTCCCCTCAAAGATAATAGCAGCAGGGCTGGAAAAGAGCAGGGTCACGGAGCTGCGCTCTGATTGGAGGCTCCTACCCCGCACTGACATTTCTGCAGTTTCATCAGAAATTCTAACTAACCCATGTGAAAATGGACGGTTATTTACTGAAGATGTACGCGCCGCATGTGTCCGTAATGCACTGCAGACACAACCTTGGCTCTGGGAGCCGCCTTTTGTGTGTGGCTGCAGTGGCGGCGGCTGCAAGCCTCAGATGCCGGGACGCAGACATCTGCAGGGAAACTGAGTCAGTGGGTGACAAAGTCAGGGGGTGGATAACGCGAAGGAGAAGGAGATCCATCTCCGCTGTGGACAGCAGGCGGAGGAGCTAAGCAGGCACGGGCCTCGGAGTCTCCGGGACGCGGCGCCTTTGTGTTTGTTCACCTGTCCATTTTCCACAGGTGAAGAAAAGCACCTTCAGTTATCAGTGACAGGCCAGGTCCACGGGCGTCTGTCTTGTCATTGAAGGCCTGGCAGTACGCATCAGCAGGGCGGTCTGGGTGCCTGGCCCATCCTCCTTCCTGAGCTAACAGGACAGGACCGAGAAGCAGTATCGCGTGGAGGGAGGCTGCATCCTTTCGGTCTGGGCTGGGAGTCCTGCCTTCCCCTGCTCAGATTCCCATCAGGGAAATGATTATGGACGCTCTCAGAAGCCCCTTCCGGACTCCCTACTTCAGGCCCCTGGTTGCCCTGCCCCCCTCTCTCCTTCCCTGGGGCGGTGCAGGCAGGAGATGGGGCAGCCAGGCTGGTAAAGAGCCAGACCCATCCTCCTCCCGTGCTCCCCACTGAGCTTGAGCATCTAAGAGCAAGTGGGGGTCAGAGCATTAGTGGGTCAGGGGCGTCCATCTCTGCTCAGTGGGATGTTCTCAGTCCTGTGCGTGAGAGGAGGGACCAGCTCCTGGTGCACATGGGGGTTTGCTTTCCTGGGCATTGATGAAGCCGGTGCTGGCTCACATACACATGCACACACTCACACATGCTCCCACTCACACCCCACACACTCACACCCCACACCCGCACATACACTCACATACACAGATGCACACACATGTACTCACACCCACACACACCTACACCTTCACATAACTTCCATACACCCACACACCACACACACATATCCACACCCACTCACATACACTCACATACACATATGTACATTCACACATATTTACACTCACACCCACACCCACCTCTACCCTCACATACACCCCACACCACACCCACCCACACATATCCACCCCCCAGCACTCCCCCACACACAGACTGATTAAGGTGGTGAAGGTTTGGACCCTCCTCCCATGCATAAACCACATGTTTGATTTCAGACTCGCTTTTGTCCTCAGTGTCACAGCTGGGTAAATCTGAGGAGCATACTTTGCAGGGGTTCCCGGAGGCACCCCCCTAATCTGTGGTAGCCCAGTCTACAGAATCTGAATTCCTGCTTTTCCTGAGTTTACTCCACCTAATGCCTTGTGTGCAGCTTTGAAAATCAGGCTTGTTCCAAAAGAGCACTCTTCTGTGGCTCTTGTTCCATTACGGTTTTCATTATTTATTTGTATGGGTGTGACCCACGGGAGGAGAGAAGGTGCGTGAGAGAGAGGGAGAGAGAGAGAGAGAGAGAGAGAGACACCATGGGAGCTGCTGAGGGAGGAGCTGGAAGCTCAGTCCCTGTGTTTGCCTGGTGACCCCTCCCAGAAAGCCCTGCATGGCAGACTGTCTCAGATCCGGTGAGGCAGAGGCTGCTTTCCCAGCACATATTATGAATTCCAAAATGTCTAATAAATACACATTTTACAAAAGCAATATGTGTTTTAAAATATAATTTATGCAAACAATCTTATAAATCACCAGGCTTGACACTAGTCAGCCGCAAAGGCTTCTGGGGAAATGGTGCTGTGCTTGTACGTGTGTTTTTAATAATGTAAAAATATGTGTAATATGTTTGAAAAACTATAGCCCAAAACCCCTTCTACCTGCCAACTTTACAATAGTTATTTCCCAGGAGCCTGCTGGATCCTAGACTTCTCAGGAAAACAGCAGGGGCTTACATAAAAAGCATAAATATGAATAAGGTGGGAAAGCTCCGCCCACCTTCGTATATGTTCCCCCCATGGGCCTGATCAGCCCCGGTTTCATATGTCAGAAAATAAGCAAGTTATGGTCTTCGTGCAAAGGCCTCTGGAATATTATTACATGAGGCTGAGTCCCAGACGCCGGGGAGCGTTTCGTCAGATGCCTGCTCTGACATACCCCACGGAGCCCGATGCTGTCATGGTGTGTTAAGCACTAAATGCCAGCCCAGACTATGAATTTTGTGCCCTTTGTCGGCTGGAGACACCCTTTGGATTTTTTTTTCAGGCCCCGTTTTAGTACTTAGTGGTTTAATGAAGCTCTCCTGGTGTTAGGTAGGAATAGTCGCAATGGGCTTTCTGGCTCTCACAATCGCTCTCTACTGGATCCCCTAACCTCTCCTCGCCTGGTGGGAACTGCCTCACAGGGCATCGGGATCCTAATCCTAATCCAGAGCGGATGGGGAAACAGTGACCATCACATGCTTTTCCACTCTGTCGCCACCTCCTCCCACCCAGACTGCCAAACTAGCACTGGGAACAAGAATGTCTCAAGGGCTACGGCCAAAATGTTATCACAAAATTAAGGCAACTTCCCAGACAAGGTAAAATACGTTTCTAAAGAAGAATTCTACTGCTAAGTGCCTATGGAGGGAAAGAATAGATGCATATCTTTAGGTGAAACAGTATTCATTCCAGTGTTATTTGTAATCCTGGAAAGATAGAGGCAAAGTAAATTTCCAACCGTGAGAGAGCCTTGACGTGAGTGACGGTACAAAGTTGCCCTCTCAGCGAAGCAGGCAGCACCTCAGTGTCATGAATGAGTGACGGGACATACGTGCGATGGAATACTATGTAACCATTAAAAGAAAATTTAGGGTCTTGGAAAAGTTTCATTATATGTTAGTAAATGCGAAGAGCAGGTTACAGAACAGACCAATGTAAGAGCGTTCTGTTTTCTAGTACATGTGTTATTGCCATCATGTATTACTTACTAAAGGCTGCAGAGTGCTAGCTATCCAATATGAACCCACTTTAATGTTTTTATATATAATAATATATAATTACCTTACATTTAATATATATTCATATTCAATGTGCATTTATATTTATAGAAAAATATTTGAAAGAACATATCTTGAAATTTAACATTGTTTATCCCTGCAGGGGGAATTTGATATCATTTTTATTTTTTTCTCTTTGCCTAGCTACATGTGTTTCTGCAATGAATAAAAACTGTTTTTAATAGGATAAAAATGTATTTTTCCATATTTTTATATAGATTTCAGAGAGGGAGAGAGAGAGAGAAACATCAATGATGAGAGAAAATCATTGATCAGCTGCCTCCTGCACGCCCCACACTGGGGATCGAGCCCACAACCTGGGCCTGTGCCCTGACAGGAATCAAGCCGTGACCTCCTGGCTCATAGGTTGATGCTCAACCACTGAGCCATGCTGGCTGAGCTAAAAATGTATTTTAAAAGCATTTTAGTAGCCTAGGAAAATAAGCCAAAAGGAAGTGCTTTTCCTGCATAAAATGGAAACCAGGCAGCAGGAGAAATACTAAGTCAGTAGGTGTCCTTACAAGGCCCCTCCAACCTCACACTGCTTTAGGGGACTTTCACTGCTGGGTTGGTCCATGCTCTTTTAGTCTCTTGCCCCCAGTAGTTGGTAGTCATCCCCGGACCAGGCCTGGAGAGCTACAGGGAGAAGCCAGTAACAGGTTCCAAAGTTTGTCCTTTCATGTTAGCAGCCCATTCTTGGGCTGTGTCCAGAAGTGACCCAAATGACCTTTTCCCCTTGGTCTTGAAATACGTGTAAGGAGACTGGGCTCAGCTCACATAGAATTACTCATAGCTCCTTTTCACTCCTTTCTTGCTGGGTGACCATGAGACTTCTGTCTCTTCACTCACTCCACCCAGGACCATATACCTCACTGCCATAAAATAGGTAGAATGCCCTCAAATGAGCAATACCAACGAGAGGATGAAAGAACATTGGTGAAGAGTTGTCCTGAGCCAGGTATCCACGTTAACTGGAACCCAGCAGCATGCTTTAGTTTACATGCCGTCTAGAAGACGGTCAGAGTTGAATGGATGAGACAGAGACCATGTGACCCACAAAGCCCAAATTATTGATTATCTGCCTTTTCAGAGAAAGTTTATGTAATGTTTAATCATCTATTCGGGTGTGTGTGTGTTTTCTGACATTTGGGATGCAATCTTTTGAGGGTAGGCAACTTGGTTTCCCTAAGGTTCTCTCCCTAGCTTCAGGAACAGTCCCTGGCACCTAGTTCGTACTCAGTAAATCAGTATTGAATTAATGAAACAGCATAAAAATAAAGGACTTAGTCTGGAGGGAAACATAAGCCAAGGAAAAGAAGGCAATCCCATGCTATTGCACTACATTGTTAAAGATGTATTCCAAATGTATTTTTCAAAGGAACTCAAAGAACATTAAACAAGAAGAGAATGGAGACTGCAAAAAGCAATTGAGGACAAAAGCACTATTATAGAACTCATAGATAAATTAGAATAGTAGAGACTAAAATGTGACTAGCTAAAATAAAACTCTGATATAAAGCAAGAGCTTAACCATGATGATGCAGAGGGGAAAAGACAAGTAAAAGAAAATGTGGTCAGTGTGAGGGCGTTCTAAAAGTGATCCAACATGAAGATAATGGATGCTCCTGCAGGAGGGAGCCTGCAGGTGAAAATGTTTTCAGAGATAGATTCGTCCAAAGAAATCCTTAAGATGAAGAAATAACCACATTGCAAATAAAAAGTAAAATGCAGATTGGCAGAGAAATATTAACCCTGAGCTATATACTAGTTTAAAAATTTTTTTAAATATATTTTTATTGATTTTTTACAGCTACATGCCCTTGACCAGAATCGAACCTGGGACCCTTCAGTCCGCAGGCCGACGCTCTATGCACTGAGCCAAACCGGTTTCGGCTACTAGTTAAAATTTTTAATCTTGAAAACAAAAAGAAAATAGTTTTAGCTCTTTCTAAAATCTAGAATACAAGTCACCAGCAAAAAGGATAGAGTGGGGATCCAACAGCCTTTTGACTTTGCCAAAGCAACGCTCATCGCCGGAGACACAGGATAATGTCTACTCAGTACTGGGGAAAAGAAATCTAACTCAGGATGAAAAAAAAATTACAAAGGAAAAGTTTATTTCGTTATTTAGTTTACAAGCATACATCTGAAAAAGGAAAGTCCACAATCTACGGACTTCAGAAATCTTTTTTGGGATTGCAACCATGTTCTTCCTGTTATGTTTCATTTTGGCCGGTCTGTGGCCTTCTGGGGCATTGCTGTATGGAGTCCAGTGGACTGTCCTCTGGTTGTCTCTAAAGCGGGCTTCTCTAACTCTGGCCCCACATCACGCCAGTTAATCAGGGAGGCTGCCTCTCCAGCTCCCCATGCCCTAATATTCATAAATTCTGATGAGTGTGTTTCACAAACCTTGCCAACCTGTGTAGTCGTTATCAGTAGATGATGGGAGCATCTCAGCTACTTTGTAAGTAGCTGCTGTATCTTATTTGTGGAGCTGGCGATGGCTCCTTTGGATCCGCTGCAGGACTCTGTTCTGAGAGGAGCTGGGTTAATATTTCATGCAACCTCCTTTTTAAGCAGCTTCATGCCTTGAGTCTGTTCTGCTTGAGAAATGGCTTCCAGTGCCTTCCAAGTTTCTACCTACAAGGAATAATGCCACTGTGGAGAGAAGATCCCCAAACCACATGAATGAAAAGATCTTGGTTGCCTCTGTTCTGTCCTATGAGAGGTGTAGCAACATGCCCAGCCAGTGTAGCCCAGTGTAGCTCAGTGGTAGAGCACGGACCGATGAATCAGGAGGTCAAGATTTGATCCCTGGTCAGGGTACATGCCCTGGTTACGGGCTCAATCCTCAATGGGGGGCATGCAGGAGACAGCCTATCAATTATTCTCTTTCATCGTATGTTTCTCTCTCTCCTTCTTCCTTCCTCTCTGAAATCAATGGAAAATATATTTAGGGGGGAAAAAAGAGCAATGTAGCAACAAAAGAATTGTGGTGATGTCTTTGAGAGTTCAGTAGTAATTTCCATTGGACTCCTCATTACTTCATCTCAAAATTATTTTCTCAATGTAAAAGATACGATGTCCCATTGCATATGATCTCTTCCTTTTCTCTCTTATAACATAGTATATCACTTTCAGACCACTAATATGTGATAAACTATAAATACATTGTATACTGCTGACTCCAAGTAGAATAAAACCCAGTAGGCTTATATCTGGCAGATATATGCATCTTTGGAAGTCTGGTAACAAGAACATAATTACTCTATGGAACTCAGTTCTCTGAAAACTCCTTGAAGGGAAAAACCAATACCTTTGACGGGTCCATTGGGGTTACAACTTCTGTCCTAGTTTAAAATTTTTGCAAAATATATTAACTCTAAGGTGGGCAAAGAAATCTGTAAGGTAAGATGACTAGCATCCTAATTTGTAATGATTATGAATGAGATGTATATACAGGAGAGTTAAGACAGCAAAGGAAGCTGTGTTATAATCAACTGAGATATGTGGGTTTGCCACCCAGTTAGCAGTAGGAAAAAAATAAAAGGAAGATGAGAATTCTTTGCAGCTGCTCTCTGAGCGCGCAATCGCATCTTTCTTCCTCCATCAAACTGAACACTTTGCCAAAAGCAAGCATGCAGGGATTGACTCACTGTTTTGACTGTCTGAGACTATAATTACAACATGATAATGACCAAGTTGCTCCATAGGAGATTTCCAAGAACAACAAACACCTTATTTTAACTAAGTAGAGTATCAAGATATATATACCTTTATCGTGAAACATCTTCTTTGGGTTTAAATGATCATTTATCAAATCAATAGAAAAGAATAAAGCAACCAAGGTGCTTCCTTAAAGGACACAAAAATTGAAGGACACATCTCTATTTCCTTATAAGCAGGGAAGATGAACTTTTTTATTAAATTTATTGGGATGATATTGGTTAATAGGATCAAATTGGTTTCAGATGTAGATTTTTATGTCACAAAATGTGTATATTGCACTGTGCGCCCACCACCCAAAATCAAATCACAGTAGATGAATTTAAAATAGGATGAGTCAGAAAATCTTGAATAATTGTTTCCCCAGCTTCTATTGGGCACATAGGTGACCTCCAGACAGAAATGCTTTCATGGGGTGACAAGAAAAGAGTGAAGGAAGTTGTGAAAATTTCATTCATCCTACAATTTTGGGAGTTATTTTTCTCTATAAATGGTGGACTCTGAGGAAAACATTATCATACTTTGGGATCTTACTAAAGATGTCATGTCCCCAGTAGGAAAGACAAATAGGATGTCGCCTAGAGCTGAAGGGCAAAGAGTGGCTTTCCTCAGGGACTTGAGCCACAGTGCTGCCCTTGAGAATGATTCATCATCCCCAGCAAGGTTGGTGTTAAGTAAATCTGGGGTGACTTGCAGTTCATTCTGAAAATTAAATATTTTCATTAGACAGAAAACAAGGACATCAACATGCAGTTCGTCAGCCCTTAGATTCATCATGATTAAAATGCTGAGATTGTGCCAACAGTGTTTCCTAACTCAACTTAAGTGTCTGTCAAGCCCTTAGCAAGTTGTTATATTTTTTTTTTTTAGAAAAACAAACCAAAAAACTATGTGGCCTAATCACTCACTCAGAGATCAGACCATTATGTTGGATTTTAAAAATTCAAAAACCCAAAATTACATTATATGATTTCACCAATTTCTCGGTTTCTGTAGTATTCTTCCTTTAAGACACATGGTATTTTGTGCATCTCTGACCTATTCTAATTATATACTACTGAGGTCAGTAGTATATGAAATATAAAAATTCATATTAATAAAAATGTTTATTTTAGGAGTGCATAAATGATTCACACTCAGAAAATAAAGCGATATGAACTACCATGTTAACAGATAAAAGGAATAACATCATATGAACATTTTAAATGATAGAGAAAAATTATTCTATTAAATTCACATTCACTATAGAAATTCTTAGCAACCTAGGCATATTCAGTTTCTTAACTCAATAAAAGGTATCTATCAAAAATACTCAGCAAAGATCATATTTAATAGCATTCCCATTGGATTCATTTTATTTGGGGAGTGTAGAGAAAATTAAGAAAATGATACTAGTAATTATTGTGGAAAGATTTCATATACATACATACATACATACTGGCTAGGATATTTCAGGGAGGGGGGTAAGAATAGTAATGGAGTGAATTAGCCCAATCAGATTATCAAAAATATTAAGAAGAAGCAATAATTAAGATAATTTGGTGTAGCTAAAGAAATAGACAGATGGATAAAATCTAGGTAGAATCGAGAAAGAGACCAAGAGCATGAAATAAGGATAGTATATCAGGTCAGTAAAGAATAGGCTAATTATTGCCCAGCTGGTATGATTCAGTGGTTGAGCATCAACCTATGTATGAATCAAGAGGTCATGGTTCAATTCCTGGTCAGGGTACATGCCCGGATTGCAGGCTCCATCCCCAGTAGGGGGTGTGCAGGAGGCAGCCAATCAATGATTCTCTTTCATCATTGATGTTTCTTTCTCTCTCTCCCTCTCTCTCCCTCTCTGATATGAATTTAAAAAGGTTAGACTAATTATTAATGAATAGTAGGGATCACCTGGCTAACAATTTGGGCAAAAAAATGACCAAAGAGCTTTCACCCCAAAAGTAGAGCCAGCCCAGGTCTTCACTCCCCACACGTTGTGTTTGCAGTACTTTCTAAACATTCTCCAGGGCCGGGCACTGCTCACAGCCCTGCTTCTGCACATTCTTGAAGAATTCCCCGGACCCACCCTGCTTGCAGTTGCCCCACTGGAAGTGGCTGCCTCAATCTGGGTTCTCTGCCTCAATCTGTCCTTGTTTGTATCTTCATGGCTGGCAACCAGGCCACACGCTGGGCCTCCCCTGCGTCTCCATGGTTATCCCTACGCCAGGGGAGAATGCAGTGTTTCGGGTTGCACCAACCCCTTATTTTAAAACAAAAGCCTAATCAAAGGGCAGGTGTGCCTGGAGCCCTCTGTGATTAGCTGTAATTCTTGGCAGAGTGTGACATGCTTATTCTTCTGAATTAGCACAGGGCACAAGGCATTTGCACGGTGCTAATTGCTATTGGATGAAAACAAGCAGCCCCCGTATGTGGGCATGAGGCAAGACAAAACAGATGCCAAGCCTTTCAGAGCCGTACCCTGCGTCAGGCGCTGCGCTGGTGGCTGAGAACGCGTTTGTCTAAATGTCAGTCTCCTGTGGGAAGGGTGTGGGGAAGTGATTCTGATTGGGCAACTGGGCAACCACACACCCTTCTCTCTCCCCTGCAGTACACTCAGCACTGCACTCAGTGCTGTTCTTTATATTCACGGAGGATCAAACAGGGAAATAACGGGCGTGTTCTAAGCATCTGCCCTGAAACTCTGCAGGGCATGGAACTTCCTCTCTAAGGGAATGACTGTGCTCAAGCAAAGCCAACTGTAGGCCAAGTTTCATTCCCACACCGGACTTCTTTAGAAGTTCAAGTCTTGGGAAAATGACAGATTCCGGTGTCATTTATTGTGGAAAATAACTCCTGCACAACCTATTTCTTCTTGTCTTCCTAACAATCACTGTAGACATAAGGAGATAAAAATATCCAATAAACCAAGTCTTCTGAAATCTCCCAAGTGTAGTGGAGGTCAATAATAGAGCTAATATTACTGTCCATCTTTATCAACAGATACCCTCCGAGGTGATGATGAGGGGACTTCATGAATTGAAAAACTAAATACCCTTCCTTGTGGCTCTTAATTACTTCTATAGTGAAAAATAAAACTCAGGCAAAAATAAAATGACGAAAAACTCCACTTGATGAAAATTGCTTAAAGATACATGGAAACAGCAATGCCGGGTCTTTCAGAATCTACTGCCCCCGCGGGTCTAGCCCAGCTGCCCTTCGAGCCCCAGGAGGGACCACCCCTTCCGACTGCTATCTTTGTCGGGCAGAAGGATGCCAGCTGCGAAGGTGCCGTGGCAGGTGGCCAGGGCTCAGGAGGGAGCAGCAGCACCCCGTCGCAGTGAAGCTGCCTTCCCACGTCAGCTAGGCTTGTCCACTGAATGGGAGAAAGCTGTACATTTTAGTGAACGTCCCATTTTCAAGCCTGGCATCCTCGGTAAATGTGGATCTGAGCCTGATTGGTCATCACCAAGAACTACTCCACCTGCCCAAACCCCGCTCCTCCCAAACCTGGTCCGAATCGTGAAACCAACCCAAGTGGGCGGGGGGAGGGGGGGGGAGGGAGGGGGGCGGTCATGAGGAAGCACGCTGTTTCCTGAGTAAGCAAGATGACCCTTTGTCCTCGGTGCCCCGGACCCAAGGTGACCCTCTCCAGCTACTGGCAGAAGGGAATGCGTGTTTCACAGAAATGGAAGGGAGAGAGATGGTAATTAAATAACTGTTCTCTTGATACAGTGGGAAATGGATCAGAACCCCCTTCTCCTTCCTTCCTTCCCCCTGTTCCCAATTAGCTTCTCAGCCATCGATATTTGTGATATTTTTCTCTCTCCAGCTCCACCAGGCTTCTGCGTCTCTCACAAAACAATGCAGTCAAGCCACAACCCATGTTTTTGTTCTTTTATTACTATGCACTCGACTGCAAGGTGTCCTGGACATATCCTAGGACCGCACTCCAGATACCTGGGTTCGAGCCTCAGTAACCAAGTCATCACGGCCGAGCCCCTTCCGTGCTTGGAGTCTGTCTTCGCATCCGTAGGATGGGGACACACAGATGACTCTCCTCCTTCACAGAAGCACTGTGAAACTTTCTAGGTAATCACACCTCTCCGGATGCCTGGCACCTTGTAGTTCTTCATATATTTCTTGAGTCTCAAAGAGGAAACTGGAGACATTGCCACGCATGTGAGCGTGCTTCAGAAAAGGGAAGATACAGCCATTCTTTAACATGTACAGTAGTTACATTTTCCCTAAACCGAAAAACCAAAAATGCAGAATTTTTCACGGGCTCCTAAACACGCCGGACTCAGAACAGACCCCAGCCTGAGCTGCCCACTGGGCGCAGGCTGGCCGCAGGCAGACAAGCTCAGCTGTAGCATGGTGTTGGCCTGTAGCACCTAAAGGTTGCATTTGCATTCGGAATCACTGACCTGTCACATTTTGATAAATGCGACATGCTTCTCTTGAAAAGCATCCGTCTCTTTGCTCTGTAGAGCCAGCGGTTTATTTTCAGAATTGACTCCTGGATGGCCCTGCTTCCTCCACCCCGAGAGCAATGAGACAGTAGGCAGGTTTGGGAAATTCCTGCTGGCCGATGACTTGGCCCATGTGACACCCACACCCAGAGGCCGTTTCCATGTGTGCCGCTGTGCGGGAGAACTCTTGCTTTCCTGCCAGGCCCTGTGTGCTTTGGCCTGCAAGCACCAATTCCCACGCGGACCGGAACCAGAACTATGCCTTCCGCCCCCAGTCAGGATGCTTCAAGCCACTGCAGCCACGTCTGTACAAATGCCCAGAAACGTCAGTTAAAGTGGATGCTCTACACGGGGACAGACCACCAGCAGGGAAATTCCAGAGCTCTGAAGAGGTCACACACCAGACCGTAGGGTGATAGCACAGAGATTTCCTTCTCTGTCTCCTAAAGAACTGACCAAAAGTACCAAATACCCCACAGGCTGGTGGGACCAGCCAAAACCGCTTTCCTCCAACCTGCACGGTCAGACCACCTGCATGTATCCCAAGCATCCCGTGAGGACACCCACCATCACAGAACAGCACCGTGTGCTTCGGAGATGGAATTCTGAAAGCTGTGCCGGGCACCACGAGAGCAGCCAGGGAACTGGTCCCGGTGAGGAGGGGTCAGAGGCCATGCTGAGCCAGCTCATGGTGTCCCCTCAGCTTCTCCTCCCTCGTGATGCCCGGGTCCTCCACGGATTCTGCCTTTGTCTCCAAAGCAGGTTCTTCCTTCGCCATGTGCACTTGGCCTCCTAGTAAAAGAGGTGCCAGAACTTCTTGAAGATTCTGATTTGGAGAACCTGGGGACTTCTGTCAGGAGCCTCATATTTCTAGAATCACCTGCATGAGGGCAGTTAGGGAAATTGTAAAAGAAAAAAAAGAAAAAGATGCCTAAAGTTAAAAGGCTGGGGAAGGAGTGGAGGATGAGGCATAAAATTTAATGAGAACCAAGAAACCCTTAATTTATTTCTGGAAATGGAAGTGGGCACCTTGTGGGAATGGGCGGGGGTCGGGGAGGTGGGCGGGAAAGGGGAATGCTATTAATGGAAATCATGTAAAAGGGAAATGAGGGAGGCAAGGAGATTGGTGGGTGAGAACTTAAGATCATATGACTTAAGAAAGTCGTTCCCTGGCTCTCATTTTTATCGGATGCCCTTCCCCTTTTGCTCAGCACCTCCCAGACAGTGCCAGCTAAGGCCCCTCCCTTTTATTTTTACAGAAATAATTTAACAGTAGCCAGTAACCAGGGGTCTAGAGTCTGTGGAGGAAGAGGTGGGACAAGGCGGCTTGGCAGCCCGCAGTTCCCGGGGCCCTGGGCCCTGGGCCCGTCTCACCTGCTATTGCTAAGGAACTGTGATCTGACTCCAGAGGACACGGATCTCTCCCCTTGATAGGCAGGGGTGTTCCTTGGAGCAGAGGGGCATAAATCAGTTACATGTGGGTAGAGAATTGGTCACCCCAGACATTCTAGACATGGATTATAAATGTGGTGTCATTGAAGAGAGGCCTTCACTGGGTTTGTTATCAATGAGTTTTTGCCATATAAAGCACCACTAGCAACTTAAAACATCCAGCATGTGCTATTTAGCTCATGGTTCCATGGAGGGACTGGACAGCTAGGGCGGCTCTTCTGCTCTGGACCAACTCCATTGATTTCTGTGGTCTGCTAGTGACGTGGCTGGAACTGGATGATCTGGGAAGAGGTGTGTCACTCATGTGTCCTGCAGTTGGCCTCCACTGGGACTTCCTGTCTCCACTCCATGTGATCTCTTCCTCCCACAGGCCCATCCAAGCCTTTTCACATGGCAGCCGCACTCAAGAGGGCAGAGGCCAAAGCTGCAGAGCTCCTTGAGGCCAAAGCTCAGATCGCACGTGACCTCACTTCCACAGCCTTCAGGGAATGGGAAGACAGAGTCATCCTTGTGATGGGAGGAGCCACAGCCTTCAGGGAATGGGGAAACAGAGTCATCCTTGTGATGGGAGGAGCTACGTGAAATTTCTGGTCATTTATAATCTACCACAATCCCTACCCCAAGGTTTGCGGGTGAAATTTGCTCTGGTTGACTATGCCATCTTGGGCCACCACTTGGTCTCGAGTGACATCTTGATCTCTGTGGTCATCAAAACAAAAAAAGAGAGAGAGAGACATGGATTAGGTCATCTCTGAGGACCCTTCGAGCTCTAAAATTTGGTGATGATCAGAATTATAGCTTGACAACAAGCGTTGGGAAGATGCGGAGAAACTGGAAGCCTTGTGCACGGTTGGTGGGAATGCAGAGTGGTGCAGTCCCTATGGGAAGCAGTATAGAGGTTGCTCAAAGAAGTGAAAATGTAACTACTCTATATGACCTAGAAATCCTACTTCTAGGTATAATTATCCAAAAGAATTTAATTCAGGATTTCAGAAATATATTAGCATTCCCATGCTTGTTGAAGCACTATTCCCAGTAATCAAGATGTGGAAACGACTTATATATCTATTGGCAGATGGACGAATAGAAAAAATGTGGTAAATACATACAGTGGGATAACACTTAGCCTTCAGAAAGAAGAAAACCCTGCCATATGTGAGATGAACATGATGCTCAGTGTAGTAAGCCAGTCACAGAAGGACAAGCTGCATGTTTCCACTCACGTGAGGAATCTTAAGAGTCAAGCCCACAGAAGCAGAGAATAAGGGTGGTTGCCAAGGGCTGGGTGGGGGGTGGAGGGGACCCGGAGTTGAATCTGGACTGATAGAAATAGGATGTTCCCATAGTCTTCAACATCTCCCCAAAGGAGGCTTGTTAATTACCAAAGGAAAGTAGGAACCTGGCAGACACCACCATAACTAAGTGATCAAAACATCACCGCCAGTGACAGGGGGCGGCATGCAGCATGTACTTACGTGATGCGCTGAGAAGGAAACAGCATCATTTCAGTGGTGTTTTGGCCAAAAAAGTACATCCTGTATCTAGTCATGAGGAAACAGCAGACAACCCCAAAATTAGGGATATTCTACAAATAATTAACTGGCCAGCACTCTCCAAAAAAAACAAGTCCTAACAGTCACAACAGACTGAAGAATTACATGCTAACTGAGATAGAGGCATGGCAACTAGGAGCAACAAATAATTTTAGATTGCATCCGAGAAGGTGAAAAAATATTTTTTTTTCTAGAATGAAGAACATTAGTTGGACTGTGGATACATTTTAATAAGATGTGTAGATTAGATAATAATATTATGTTGGTGTTAATTTCCTGACTTTGACATCTTTTGTATGGTTAAATAAAAGAAGTAAAGTCATTGGAAAAATATATCAATATGTATGTATACACAGAGACAGAGGGGGAGGGAAGGGAGGAAGAGAGACTGAGAAATGTAATGCAGATGTGATACAGTAGTAACATTCTCCCAATGGGTGACAGGGATACTTTTCACTATTTTTGTAACTTTTTCAGAATTTTGAGATTATTTTTTAAGTTAAAAGAAAATATATGTGATTTGAAATTTCAATAGATTTTGTCAAATTGCCTGCTACAGAAACTATAGAAATATACTCTCCCACCACCAACAATGTACGAAAGTGGCACTTGATGTTTACCAACTACGTGCACACGTTATACTAGGAAGATTTATTGCTACTCCAAGAAATAGGCAAAGACATTTCCTTCATTTTACATAACCAAAGCTTCCAGCTGTGTAGACAGTAAGCGTAGCCGTTAAGAACACAGGATTTTGAAACAATAATTATATGCTATTTCAACCCAATCAGACTGGGTTTGAAAATACCAAGCGTTGGCAGGGATGTGAAGAAATGAAAACTCTTATAATCTGTTGGAGGGAGTATAATTTAGTGCAGTCATTTTGGAGAATGAGATGGCAATATTTAATAAGGCTGAAGACATGTACATCCTGCAACCCAGCAGCCCCACCTCCAGCTGTATGTCCTGGAGAAACGCCCACACACGTGTGTATAGACATGCACACAGCCATGTTCCCAGCAGGGTGACTTGTGATCATGAAAACGGGAGGCAAAGTAAATGTCCACCAAAAGGGGAATGGTTTATTACAATACAGTCATTAAAATAAAAGAATTAAAACTATAGTTTCAAACTAAAAAAGCTGACATAACATTGAGTGAAAAATGCAAACTGTAGAGCATGTTGTACCCTTTTGTGCACTTTTCAGAGCATTATATATTGTTTGTGAACATACATGCATGAAAGAAAAGTGCCAATTTCTTTCCCAGGCAGAAGCTTCAATAGAATGGTTATTTGGGGGAAGTAAGTGAGAGGAACAGGAGTGGGAAAGTATTAAAAGGAGAGTCATCTGTATTTGCAACATTTTTATTGCCAACAATATAAAGCAAATATGGCAAAAATATTAGCATTTTCAAATTGGGGTGCTCAGTACATGGGTCTTTATTAGATTATTCTCTGTACTTTTGTGAATGCTTAAAATAGCTCAGAGCAAAAGAAAAAAAGTGAGAAACAATGAACTTGAGTCTCAAGGTTCAATAATTCTGGGTTTAAACCTCCTCTAACACTTACCAGTTATGCAATGTGGGGTGTTTTTCTTAACCTCTGTGGACCTCAGTTTCTTCAGCTGTAGAGTGGGAATGATGGTGCTGACTTTGGAAAGCTGATGTCAAGATTGAATGTGGTGATGTATATAAAACCCCAGCACAGTGCCCTAATGGGTGCTCAAAATAGTACTTATTCCTCTAATCCAGTCATCCTCAACTGGGAACATTTTGCTCCCCCTCCCCCCGTGCCCTCCACCACCACCACCGCATCCCCACCATACAGAGGACATTTGGCAATATCTGGAGACATATGTGGTTGACAC
The DNA here is from genome assembly GCA_026230045.1 of Corynorhinus townsendii. Lineage (NCBI taxonomy): Eukaryota > Metazoa > Chordata > Mammalia > Chiroptera > Vespertilionidae > Corynorhinus > Corynorhinus townsendii. The sequence continues at coordinate 16,583,939 of JAPDVU010000011.1, forward strand.
AAATATGAAAGTGGGAGATGCTAATGGCATCTAGTGGGTAGAGACCAGGGATGCTGTTAAACATCCTACAATACACTGGTTAGTGCGCCCCACTCCCACAACAGAGAATTACTTAGCCCCGAATCTCAAAAGTGTTGAGGTTGAGAAAACTTGCTTTAGCTGAAAGTCAACTAGAACTTGAACCTGGCCGCCTGACTCCCAGTTGATTGTTCTGCCTCTACAACACACAAGGCTCTTAGACTATGGACGTCCTGCTACATAATGAGGGAAACCCCTGATGGGTGGATAGCCTCCTTCTAGCCAATCAGGTTCACATTTGGTAAAACCAAATCCGTTGCTGAGCAGAACAGCGGCCTGGAATATAGAAGGTCTTCATAAATATTTCTTGAACAAATGAATTAGTCAATGAGGACAAACCCACATACATCGTGCAGATGTAGTCACTATTCTTCGCATTTCTCCTCTGATTTCCCATTCATATCAAATGAGGGCCTACTTGGGTTTCACTTTCTTATATAAAGAGAAGAACCAAAAAACCAGCGAGTCGGCGGTTCTCAGAGCCATGTAGCCCATCTTGGGGGTGGGGGGGCGTCCTCTAACAACTATGGGCCCATCTTCCAATGGCCTTTGTCAGGACACCTCCGGAACCTGCTGAGACACAGAACTTTTTGATTAAACTGACTGACCATGGCCACACAACGCAAAGTGGGGAACTGACCGAAAGGTGATGAGCATAATCATGACATTCACTCTGATTTGATGCTAGTGCGGCTCGTGAAAAGTATTTCTTTTTTTTTTTTTTTTAATGCAGCATCAGGAATACATACAATTTCTTGCAACTGTTTACTTTTTGCTTTATCCTAGGCACTGATTTGGGGAACCCAGGCATTGTGGGTCTTTTTGGAGAACAACTTGGAGTCCCTGCTATCTTCTTCTTCACCACTGATTTTTAGAGAGGGTGAGTACCGTTTCTTTCTGAGCTCATTTTTTCTAATGTTTGCTCTGACAACATTGAAGCTCTTGCCAATTGTTGCAAAGGATTTAAAAATTACTAAAATAATCCAGACGTGTTCTAGTTTCTACGTAAGTACACATATGTCCAACAGGACTTGAAGGGGCGGAGAGTCACCTAACCACATAGTATAGTGAAATAAATGGCACTATGACTACATTCTGCTTCTAGGCCTACCTTTCTGTTTGTGGCTGGCTGAATGACTTAACTCCTCAGTTTCTTCATCTGCAAGAGGAGAAATTTGCACTGGATTATTTTCAAGGTGTTTCCCCAAACTCTTTAATATTGCGCTCGCATAAAGATTGAAAAATACTGATTTAGAGCCATATGCCTTCCACAGAATGGTGGGCAGTGCTTGCTAAAATGTGCCTTCCCATGCCCCTGCCCAGAACTGCCCAGTCAGAATCTGCATCTGAGGAGCAGAAATCAGCCTCTTTTTAACACACTCCCCTGGAGAGTTGGATACGCTAGGCCAGTGGTCAGCAAACTCATTAGTCAACAGAGCCAAATATCAACAGTACAGTGACTGAAATTTCTTTTGAGAGCCAAATTTTTTAAACTTAAACTTCTTCTAACGCCACTTCTTCAAAATAGACTCGCTCAGGCCATGGTATTTTGTGGAAGAGCCACACTCAAGGGGCCAAAGAGCCACACATGGCTCGCGAGCCGCAGTTTGCCGACCACGGCGCTATGCTATCTGAGAACCACCCCCCAAGCATAAGTAGCGTCCTTCTGTTCACATGCACTGTGAGTTGTGAGGAGCTTGGTCTGGGCCAGCCAAGCACTGGCCAGAATCACTTGTATTCGTAGAAAATTTAACACTGGTGGCCGTTTCACCTTTCATTTCTTGGCTTCGTACCTTCCCCGTTGGCTCCGTCCTCCACTCCACACTTCCTTGGCCAGATCTAGGTACCTGGCCTGGGCTCCTTGGCGCGCTTCCCCTTGGCTGCCACTGAATGAGAGTGAAATCCTTTTGGAAAAACCCATCGAAGGATAGACTCTCCTGTACACTCTGTTCTAAATGTGACCTCGTCAGTCTGTGTGGCTCCCGGAGACGTCCCAGTCATCGCCTCCTCATGTGCAATCGGCTTTGCTGTCAGTCTTCTGCTATGGAGGGTTGGGCTTTGCTCCCAAGGGTGTCATCACCTGGAAATGACTAAAGTGATGCAGATGGAGATAAACCATGTCTTTGGAACCAAGATGGCAGACTCCTAGAGAGAAGGGGCCGTGCCCAGAGACCCCCGGTCAACTGGCACCAGACTGTGCTCAAGAGTCTGGACTGGGGATCAGGAAAGCATCCAGACAGTGCTGTGGGCCAAGTCAGTGGCCAGTACAGGACAGGGGGCATTTCAGGCTTTCTAGATTATGGATCTAAACTCTCAAGGGACCACAAGTACCTCGAAGTGACTGGCATCTTAAAGGAAAACGAAATCCTAGCTTTGAAATACTACAGGGTCTCCCAGGATTGCCAACAGGGACTCCCTGCCAGGATCAATCTAATTGTTCTGTGGAGTGACTGTCCCTCGTCTCCAGAGCTTCAGCAGATTTTATTTTCTGGCGTCAGGTGAAGAGAATCAGAGTTTTAAGAACATGGTATCATTGTTGTCTCCTGTGGGTCAGATGTAAAACTCTCCTCCCAAATCACAGGCGAGGCGCTGTGTGCGATGTGTCAGGTGAAGCACTAACAAGTGCCCCGTCATGAGAGAACCACTCACCCATAAAGAGCATTCCAGACAACACCCGTGCTGGCCAGGATGGATGCGGGCTTTATTTGATTTGGGGTTGATTTATTTGTTTGCCTTGCTTCTAGAACCGCATAACTTGGATTTAATGTCTCGGATACAGAATCCAATACTTTTAGGTTCACTGGCTGGTTATTATTTAGCATTTATGAAGTATATGTCAATGCACTTGGAGCTTTACAATGACTCATAAAAAGGCATGATCCTGGCCATTGAGCATAAGGTGGCTACCGGTTGAATTATTGCCTATGTGGATGTGATCACAGGACAGATGTGGGTATCCTTTGCCCCCTAAACAATTATATATCCTCATTGCATCTGAGCCCAAACAGAGGTGTGGTAGCTGCTGTGACCATTTTGATATCAGTATCCTAATGCCATAGAATCAGTGCATGGTTCCTGACACTTAGGAAAAGCTTAGCTAACAGGAAGGGTGAATAGATGGATGATTGGATAGATGGACGGATGGATGGATGGATGGATGGACAGACAGATGGACGGATGGATGAAGACCTCTCATCTCAGCAGACATCTGCCATTTCCTATTTCCCCTCCCACCCACCCATGGTTTTATGTAGGCATCTTACCAACCTTGTGGTCATAGAGCTGGCTGACTTGGAAGAGAACTGTTACTTTCTGCAGTGAGGATGAGATCCATATATCTGTGAGGTGGACAGAAACATAATGAGAAACTGATTACACAGAATCATGTGAACTTGTTAATATTATATCAATGTCAATTTCTTGGTTTTAATTATATAATGAGGATTCTACTGGTGGAAGCGAGGTGAAGGGCATAGGGAAAGCCTCTGCTATTTTTGTAACTCTCTGTTAGCCTCTGATAACTTCAAAGACGTATCACAGGAACTTCAGCCTCCATACCTTTGCAGTCACCTCCATCTTCCAGTCACTAGGCCTCCTCTAAGAGTAGCAAGTCCAAGTGCATCGGTTCAGGACATCCAAAAGAGCAAAAGCCACATCAGAATTAGACAGGCCACAGTTTATTGGGGGGACGTCTGGGAAGCATAAAGTGAGAGGGAGGTGGCAGTGGGGGCGTCTTCCACGTGCCAGGCAGTTCTCCTATCTGTGAAAGGAGGGAGGGAGGATTGGGTAGGAAGAACCTCTGACAACACCCAAAGCAGAGGAAAGTCTTAGCCAAGCCATGAAGAGTCCCTGAGCTAAGCTCTCCTGTGGGAGGAGCCCTGCATGGGGGAAATGGCCTATCTTTGTGCTCCTCCATGCTCCGGCGTCACTGGAGCAGCCGGAGAGCAGCCTGGCCTGGAGAGAGTGCAGGGGGAGCCCAAAGGTGCACAGGTAACTGCAGGTGTCAGTCAGCTGTGCTCCCAGAGCAGGTGTTCTTACAGGCAAGTTGCACAGCACCTCCAAGGCCACCAGACCAGGCACTGGTTTTTTCTCAGTCCTCCTGCCTTCCTAGCCAGCCCTCAAGTGACCTTGACCACTTGTCCTTCTGTTAGGCTCATATTCTAACTCCCCAACCAGGGTGAATTCCACCCTCTGCCTCTTGTTTATTATGTCCTCCCCTGCCTACTCAGTGCCGTTTAAAGAAAGCCATGGAACTAAGCCAAGTGACCTCCCACGTGTGTGTCATCCAACATCAGGTGAACCTCATCCCGCCTCGGTGACCCTTCCCTGTCCTGTTGATTCTGTGTCACGTTTCTCACTGCACTATAACCCCCTTGTACTGACATCAGGTCCTTCTGTGCTGCCCAGGCCTCCCTGCTTTCTGGGTGGCCTCCCATGTGAGCTCCCCAGGTGCTTCTCCTCCCCCTCCACATCTACAGTTTGGAGAGAAAGATACTTCTTTCCAACACCTCTGGACCCCCACTTGGCTTTCCACCCCTATACTTCGGCTATGTTAGTCATCCATATCTCTCATGCATTTTCCTTCCCTCTGCTCCACGGGATTCTTCCCCTTGGTCTATGAACACTGGCTCCTTCATCCTAAACTTTCCCCTGAACCTTCTATCCCTTTGGCCTACCCTCATGTACCTCGCCTTTCCTCATCACCAAACCTCCAAGACCTTTCTACATTTGGCTGCACCTTCCCCCTCTTACCCGACGCTCCATCTCTCGCCCCCGACTCCCCCCAATATTCAGATGCAGCTCTTCCTCTCGGGTCTCTATGCTGTCACCCAATTCCTCACCTTGGGTCCCACCTTCTGTCACCCGCTGTCTTATCTGACTGTCACCCCCCACTCTCCACATTGTCCCCTCCCTTGGTTTCTAGGCTGCTTTCAGCTCTCTTCCTAACACTCTGACCTTATCGTTCTGACGTCTTTCCTCATTACCTCTAAATGTGAATGTCCCCGCAGGTCTCTGTCTTCCTCAGCCTTGGTGTGACTCTCCATTCCCTCCCTTCACACGCTCATCCATCTTCACGACTTAGACTCTCCCTGCTCTGCAGAAGCTCCAGATCCCAACCCCGACCTCCCTCTCAAACTGCACCTCCTCCACCATCCCTGTGATCCTGCCCAAGTGTCCAGCTCCGGGCCTGCACTCGCCTCCCACACCCTCTGGTCCTCGCGGCCTTCCTAACTCTCTCGGTGAGCGCCTGTTCTGCCATCATCCGGGGTGGAACCTCACACGCAGCCCACCCTTTGCATCCACTGCTCTGTCCATGCTTCCTGCAGTCTCTCCTGGGCTCCCCCCACGCCCGTGGGCACTGCCCTCGCCCCAGCCCCACCACCTGCCCCGTGGGCTTCTCTGGGCACCTCTGAATCGCCTTTCCACCTGAGGCTTTTCTCCTTCCAGGCCATCTTCGTCACTGATGGCAGTTTTATTTTCCTAAAAGCATCGCTTTCATTATGTCCCTTCTGTGCTGAAAAGCTTTTGATGGCTCTACATTGTGTACTCAACTCCTTCCTGCCTGGCAGCTAAAAATAATCTCCTCCCCACTGACTGCCGTCATATTTTTTCTAAATGTCTTTCTTTTGGCGCTTATTGCTAACTGATTGCTAACTGGCTAATTCTCCCAGCTCCCTCCCTCACCCCTCACTGACCCCCAAAGGAATAAAGGGGGGTGTGTATTGTCCTTTTTTTTTTTTAATCTTCACCCAAGAATATATTTTTATTGGTTTGAGAGAGAGGGGATGGAGAGAGATGGAGAAAGAAAAAAACATCGAGGCGAGGGAGAAACACGGGTGAGTTGTTTCCTGTGTACACCCAGCCTGGGGATCAAACCCTCCGCCTAGCTTTGTGCCCTGATTGGGAATCAAACTGATAACCTTTTGGCATAAGGGACAACACTCCCACCAACTGAGCCCACCCTCAGCCAGGACTCCTGTGTGTTACTCTTCCTCCTGAACTATCCCTGTTTGTTTTCTTCTTCTTCCATTGAAGATGTGAAAGCAGAACATTCTGTTGGGTTCTGTTCTTAAGCAGGGGTCCCAGCGGGGTGACTCTGAGCAGGCCTCTGTGATCCTTCTGCCTGGGATTAACTCTGGTAACCAGGGACGTATAATTGACCTCTCCGAGCCTTGATTTCTTCATCTATAGAATAGGCTAATAATTCTATGCATGCCTTAGGGTCACTGTGATAACTAAATAAAATAATGCGCATAGCAGGCTTGGAGCCATGCTGGGCCCCCACAGCGTTCTGCATTAGCTATTGTTATCATCGTTATTGTCTTATCAGGCCTGCTGCATGCCATTATCCGCTGCTTAATTATTCACTGTTTGGCACAAGAGACTAACTTGGGAATTGTGCACAACTGGTGAATTAATATCCTGAGTACTTCAACTAACACATCAGGCTAATAATTTGGGGTACTTTAGATAACCCATGATGGGTCCCAGAGGATCCTGAATGCAAGAGTCTACATTTTTCCTGGTAAGAATGGACTTTTTTTTGTTTTGTTTTAACTCTCTTTAGTTCAATGTAGCAGCCTCCACTCCTGGACAGCTGTGAGCTGAACTGAAAAAGAAAAGAAAGTCCTGTGGACACAGACATCTCTGGTCACACACGAGATAACAAACGTGGACTCCGATTGTAAATGAGACCAAGGACCTGGCAAAGATGGCGAAAGACGAAGTGTAGGAAGGAGGCTAGATTAGAGGAAGTTTAGAAAAAAGCAATGCGAAATATGAAAGATTCTAACAAACAAAGACATTAATATGCGGGTTACACTTGGACAGATAGGTAGTTGCACAATACTGTGAATATAATTGATGCCACTTAGTTGTGCTCTTAAAATGGTTAAAATGGCACATTTTAATGTTGGGATCTGGTCGGGTGTTTCAGTTGGAGTGTCATCCGTGCCCCGAAAGTTCATGGGTTCAATTCCCAGTCAGGGCACATTCCTAGATTTCAGGTTCCATCTCTGGTCAGAGTGTGTAAGGGAGGCAAGTGATCAATGTTTTTCTCTCATATAGGTATTTCCTCTCTCTCTCCTTTCCTCCCTCACCAAAATCAATGTAATAAATGCAAACACACACAAAAAAACCTGGACAGCTAAGCTATATAGCAATTCATAATAATATTTTATTTCACAATGTTTTATATGACAGAATAGCATGTCAGCTCCGTGTTCACTAAGTACAGTGTAGACTATGTACAACCACTGTACTTGGTACAATGTGCCATAATATGTAGCTATATTATGTATGTATTAGTACGAAAGTGTCGATTCCTGTGGACAAAAGAATGATGTCATATGTGACCAGATAAATGTCTGTCAATGCCATCATCATAGACCTGTGAGCCAAGTACACCTGTCTTAATTGAAAGAAAATAAGGACCTGCCTTCAAAATTGTTTGGAAAGTACGTTCCGCTTTAAACGTAGACAACTGAGGTATGAGCCAACTAGCTCCTGTATTGTCCCTGTAGTACTCTAAAGAACCAATAGGTTGTTTCCCCCCTCTAACTTGGCATTAGTCCCCTCTAACAACAATCCCCAAAGAAGGCCGCAAATGAGCCAGGGCACTTGCAGGTGGCAGCAGAGCCCTGGGCGGCATCAAGCTCACACACAGAGAACGTGTGCAGCTGCCCAGTTGCTTTGGACTCCTCCACATGTTTAGGAAGAGGAAGGCACAACGACTCTGGCTAATATATATCGTCATTTAGAGTCTATTCCTGACTGTCTTTCCAAGTTAGGAGAGAGGGGAAGAAGAGTAATAACTAAAGTAGTGATGTAACAGAACGGACAGCTCCTCATAGTGGGACCAAGAATTAAGCAACTTGTGAAGGTAGGGGTTATATTTGATTGATTTGGCTAGCAACATTGAAAAGCTATGGCAGATACAATAGCTTATTTTTATTGTAAAATGTAACGTATATTTGAAAGAGTGCACTTACACAATTTAAAGTGTAGTCATAAAGCAAAAGAGTAGTAATCGCCTCTAATGTCAAAGGATGGAATGTTGCCAGTTCCTCAGAAACCCCAGCCCCACTGTGAGTTCCTTCTTGACCATAACCTCCTTTTCTAATAGATATAACCATTTTCCTGGGTCTTCTGGTAATCATTTCCTTGGTTTTCTTAAGAGGTTTTTGTGTTTTTTTCCTTTGTGTCTTGCTTCTTTCCATCAACATCCTATCCTATATAATAAAAGCTTACTATGCTAAGTGTCTGGTCAACTGGTCAGCTGTTCAACCAATCAAAGCGTAATATGCTAATAGATATGCTAAGGCTGCTCAACCGCTTGCTATGACGTGCACTGACCACCAGGGGGCAGACACTCTGACCGGTAGGTTAGCTTGTTGCTGGGGTCCAGCCGATTGGGACTGAGTGAGACTGGCCAGACATGCTCTGGAGCCCTCCCGCAGCCCCCCACCCCTGCCAGCCCCATCCCCAGTCGGCCCCCAACACCTCAATCGGGGCCAGGGCTGGCCAGCTAACTGCCCGCAGCCCCTCCCCCTGGCTGGCCCATCCCCATGGGCCCCCATCGGGGTGGGCCCTGGGACCCCACTCATGCACAAATTCATGCACCGGGCCTCTAGTAATGAAGATAAGACTCATTCATGGAATGCATTCATGTTCATTGCCGTGTAATATTCCACTTGCTAAGAGAAAGTGTTCTTGTTGATGGACATGTAGTTGCTGCTGTGAACTTTCTTATCATATGTCTTGTGCACGTGCTCACAGATTTCTCTCCAGGGGTGCTTCCCCTAGTGGAGAGCTCTTTGCCATCACCCAGCAGGTTCGCAGATGGCAGGGCCCCACCCCCAGAGTGTCTAATGCAGTGAGATCAGAGAGGTTACATTTCTAACAAGTTCCCCACTGATGCTGATGCTGCAGCCAGGCATGGGATCATACTTTGAGAACTGCTTTGTTACAGGAAGAGATTTGCTGGGTCCGGGGCATGCATCTTTTCAGCTTTGCAAAGTAACGCAAAACCATTTTCCTAAATAATGTCTTTACAATCCTGCAATAGTGTATGGGTATCATTGTTCTATTACATCTACGCCAACATTTATTATTGTCAGACTTCAATTTTCGCCAAGGCAGTGAGTATGGAAGTTGTCTCTCATTGCGGTTTTCTTAAATTTTCCTTTTTTTTTTTTTTTTTTATCCTCACCTGAGGATATTTTCTCCATTGCTTTTCACAGAGAGGGAAGGAAGGGAGGGGAAGAGAGAGAGAGAAACATCGATGTGAGAGAGACACATCGATTGGTTGCCTCTAGCATATGACCTGACCATGGGTGGGGAGCGAACCCACAACCCAGGTTTGTGCCCTTGGCTGGGAATTGAACCTGCAACTCTGTGGTGTGCAGTCCAATGCTCTAAGCACTTAGAAACACCAGCCAGGGCTTAAATTTTATTTTTCGATTATGGTTTGCATTCAACACTATTTTGTATTAGTTTCAGATGTACAGAACAACAGACGGGCATTCATATAGTAGATTACATAGTGTCCCCTTCAGTAATTCCAGTGCCCACCTGGCATCATGGATAGTTACTACAATGTTATTGGCCATATTCCCTATGCTTTACCTTACATCCCCATGCCTACTTTGTAACTACCAATTAGTCCACCTTAAGTCCGTCACCTTTTAATTTACATTTCCTTAATTCCAATGAATGTGAGCACGAATTGGCCATTTGAATTTGTGTGTGGGGTGTGTGTGTGTGTGTGTGTGTGTGTGTGTGTGTGATGTGCCTATTCCAGTCTTTTGCCCATTTTTCTGTGGGTTATGTCTTTTTTCTTACTGATATTTCACCACTATTTGCTGAAAACACCACAGTAAATCCTCATTAATTAATTTTTAAAACTTAAAGGAATCTTGGTATGCTTGGACAAAATCTTCTTTAGTAGCAGCAAGATTAAGGTATACAAGAGAATTCTTTAGATAGCCTTTCTTTGGCAAATGGCTTCATAGAAAATAAATTAAGGGCTTTCTCCAAACAAGTCACTGACTGTAGAAGTAGAAGCATGTAAAGGAAACATCAGCATTCTTCATACATTCACTGAAAATGTGTCCGTAAGCCCAAGGCCATCTTTAAATGGTAATAATGCAACTGAAATAGATCCTTCAAGGAGAGGAAGCCTATTATGGAGGCCAACATGGCCATCGACACTTGTTAGATTGTCTCTGAAGAACAAAATTCTGAGCAGCAAAAGCTTCAAGTGAATGAAATTGTATCCAATTCTCAATCTAATGAAAACACTTTGGGCTCTGGGCCAGGGAATAGATTTGGACCATGGATGGGACTTCTTTCAGGCTCTTAAACTTAAATGCCTAGAATTATTTTTAAAGTACCATCCTACTCAGTCTTTTGGCATAAAACTGTGGTTTTCAATAAAAAAAATTTTAAACTTTATTTCAAAATGAGGATGGACTGAAACATCTTTGATCTTGGGTGGTTCAGAAAAGCGCACACTTCTTGCATACTCAGCATGTAGCAAAGACACCTTTTATAGCCTCCCACCTCCCACAACACACACCCCACATACACCATGCATACAGATTACATGCAAACACATTATATACAGAGTCTACATACATATACATGTGCACACACATGTACACATATCCATGCACACACACTCACACTTGGTGCCTGAAAAACTTGAGGCAAATATGCATATACATTAATTTAATATAAGGGGATGTATTTTCCTTTGAATATTATATCATGAAGACATCTATAGCCCTCAGTTTCTGAACCAGTGGAGAACGAAGGGACCATTTTAGAATTATCAGTTTGTGTAAAAACTTTATTTTTTTGGAATGGAAGTCAGTTTCAAATTTTAAGAGTGTAAGAGTGTGCCTCAAATTGTTGCTTATTTTTAAAATGTCATATCTAAATATAGAGACCCACTTTAAAATATAGCACTTTGCCCGGCCAGCATGGTTCAGTAGTTGAACATCAACCTACGAACAGGAGGTCGGTTGAGATTCGATTCTCAGTCAGGGCACATGCCTGGGTTGCAGGCTCAATCCCCAGTAGGGGGCATGCAGGAGACAGCTGATCAGTGATTCTCTGTCATAATTGATGTTTCTCCCCCGCTCCCTTCCTCTCTGAAGTCAATAAAAATATATATATATATTTTAAACAATACATGCACTTAGAAGGAAAACGTGCTTCTACACCTCCCTCACCCCCCTCTTTCTCAAGCAAATAAGATGGAATTAACAGTGAGATGGAATTAATCAAGCGATCCATTCAGCTGGGAAAGACCTTCCCTTACATTGAGGTTTAATAAAACTGCTTCCCAAGTCTGGCCCCCAGCCGCTCAAGGCTCAATGGGTAAGTGACCCCGCTGGTGACACAGGGACCCAGATTCTGAATTCCCAATCCATTTCCCTCCACCCATCTGGTCCTGAGCCCTGTGCTCACAGCTCCCAACCCAGAGGAGAGGTCCTGCCTGGGAACACAGACCCACACATCTGTGACTTAGGAGCCCTTGTTGCCTGAGCCCTATTCCTTCAAGCTCCTGGCCACGAGGAAGAAGCCAGATCCCAGTGGTCACCAAATGCCAGCAGGGCCTGGCATTCAGGATGCTTTACTTCTGGGCCTCCATGGGCCCTCGCAGACCAGCTCTCTCCTAGAGTGTCATCACTCTGGAGCTTGGCACCCAGAGACCAAGGGCCACCTGTCCGCCAGTGAAGCTCACCTGGCCACGGTCCACCTTTACCAGGACTGTCATCAGTGAAGCTGGGCTGGGAAGCCTGGGACTGCTCACAGAGGAGTGAACGTCTCAGCTAGTTCTCAGAGGAGGAGATAGGAGTGGCCTCAGGCTGTGGCCTCAGGCTGTGGCGTGGTGTCCGCAGCCCTATAGAGGCCTGAGGCCCATGTCCCGGGGGAGAATATCCCCTCCTGGTCTAAGCCCAAGGATCCAGCCCTCGTGAGTTCACAGACCTAAGAGGCAGCACAAGCGGTTCTGTCATTCCTGCTCACCTGGCAGGACCTTCCTCTTCTCACCCGTTCCCTTTTCAATTATCTGGTCCCGAAAGTATCTGGGGTGTGGGGCTGCCACTTCTTTCTGGACACCTGGACACAGTCTTCATTCATTTACATAACCTCATCTCAGATGCCGGTCCCATTGGTGGCATCTCTTTATCCTTCATCCAGCAAACACTGGTTGAGGTTCTGCTGTCTGCCTGGTGCAGTGTCGAGAAGCAGGAACCTAAAGATGAACTAAACACAGTCCTTTCCTCGCAGAGCTTCCCGTTCAGGAGAGGTGGCAGATGCAGGAATCCACGGTTAGAGAACACTTGGTCACTACGATGGGCTTTGGGGGCGTGGAGATGGAAGCTCTGCGTCAGTTCCCATGTGCATGTGAGTGGAGTGGCCACCAGCACCGCTGTCTTCCTCACCCCAGTCCTTCCTGGGGCTTCCAGGTCTAGGTTGCCGCGACACCCGGTTTCTCCAGGTCACACCCGGGTGGAGGTAGGCTCATGTCGAGGTGGCAGAGTCGACCTCCACCTGCAATAGCAGGCCCTTCATTCTCAGCATCTCCCCGGGTCTTCTGGGAAGTGGCCCCCAGAGGGGACGTCACGTGAGCTCACGTAAGTCCTCTCAGCCCCCCCGGATCTGAGTCCTCTGCCACACACCAGCCTCGGTGAATGTGCCTCGTTCCACCCATCGCAGCTGCTGTGAGGGCACTGGTGTGTTTATTCCCAGTGCTGCTGGCATCGCTGTCTGCCCGCTTCTCCCTGCTGCCTCATCGCTGTGCCAGCCACTGAGGGCGGCTGCTGAAGCTGGGCTGATGCAGCCCTGAGGGCAGCGTCTGCTTCTGGTTAAACTCTCCATAGTTCTACCTTCCCATTCTCACCCCTTCCCGCCACCACCACCTGGACGCTTCTACTCTGCTGGGGTGAATCTTCTAGACTTGTGTTCCACACTCACTTGCCTTGGTCCCAGCGTGCTCCTGGCTGCCATGTCGCATCACTCAGAGGCTCCACGGGGAACTGGCTCTCAAGCTATTCGCTTGTCCCCAAGACTCAGGCCTGTGTGCTGGGCTTTACCTGGAGAAGGGAGGAGAGCAGGGTCACGCCTTTGATTACCATGTCGTTCTTCTTTAGTCTAGTTCAGCAGTCGCCAACCTTTTGGACCTCACGGACCACCAGTTGGCGACCCCTGGTCTAGTTCATACTCCTGACACTCTCCTCACTACGAATATTTCCTGGAAGGTGCCTCCATCGACTATTCAAAACTACTCCCAGCAGATTTGTTCACAGCTCCCAGCAGGGGCCAGGGTGCAGAAATCCCTATGGATGCTGCTGTCAAAGTTTAGAGCTTTGTTGGTATGACAAGCAGCATTTCCTGGAATTCTTTGGGTCCCTTAAGCACTTTATTCTTCACTTCTCAACTCACATATTCTCACGTGCCCTCTAAAGAAATGGCAGCTGAAGAAGGCAGAGTCCCCAGAAACCAAGGTGAATTTCAGAGGCAGAAGCAACAAATTTATTGGACCAATGGCGCTACTTCCCATTTCCCACAGGGACCAACATGCCCAGTGTAGCCTTCCTGAACCTCCCACACTCACACACATCCCATGTCCTGTGTCCACAGCCTTTTTCATTCAAGGGAGAGCAGGCTTGCACAGCGGTTCCCTCCAAGAGCCCCTGCCAGCACTGAAACCTGGTCCTTGGAAGGGGCATCAATGCCACTGAGACTGATGGCTGAGAGTCTGTCTAATATCCCTGAACTTCCATACATGTCCCTTCAGCGATGAGTTTTCTGGCTTTTAGAGAGCTTTTGTTTTAAATTAATTCCAGGTAAGTAAGGTAGCTGCTAAATAGTTGACTTCTGGATAAGTGAGAGATAGCATACATCCAAATTAAGCTACTAACCAGATTGTACCAAAAAGCACATTGCGTTGGGTGCTTATCGGCATTCCTTGTGATCTTTTTCTGTGGCTACAGAGTGATGGAATTGCTGAAGCAAAACTCTGATTAAAGCTATTCGCAATTTAGCATTTACCATCATATGGAAATGTCAGTTCCATCTACCAAAAAAAAAAAAAAAAAGAGTTTTACAGGCATATTCAATATAAAATGCAAATATAATAGCTCAGTGGCCTGGAGGTGTCAGCTGTGTTTCACTTAAACCTATTACCTTGGCAGATTAAATACAGTTCCAGATCTTTCACGAGGAGGATATTCTAATGAAGTTACATCTTACATCGGCTTTTGTGGTTCATCAGTTCAATTGGATATGAGTAGAATGAGGACAAAAATGGGTCGGGAATAAGAGTGAATGGGTCACAGCCATGGAGAAACAGAAGGATCTGTCTCTCAGGCCGTCCAGTCCTGACTGAGAAATGTTGTAATTTACTGAACGATAAATATGAGCAACGTATGGCAAACATTTATCTCTCAGGTGATGCAATAGGGAAGGGTCCCTCGATCCCACCAGGCCTGCCTAATCACTTCCTAATCTTGATGCCTGCTTCTACAACCCAACTTGACGGGTGAGCTGGGATGCTGTCTCCACCTGGTGCCTGTGCAGCCATGGGGGCACCCAGTCCCCTTCGCTGAAGTCCACAGTAGTGTATATCCCTCTCTCATTTGACCACACACTCCAGACTCTGACCTAGCTTCACCTTCAGGACTCACGTGCACATCAGAGCTTGTCTTGCTATGGCCAATGTCCTGCCGGATAGGACTTTTTGCTTGAATGCCACAGAATCCACGATTCCATGGCACTACCCAGTCCTCACAAGGGCTCCCCGGGACCACCTTGTCTCAGCTCCTAGCCCGCACCTCCACGCTGATGGAAGTGTGGCTGGCTTCTGAACAGCTGCTTGAAGGACAGTTCTCAGGTGTGGCGGGAAATACGAAGCCCTATCCTGTTTCTCCAGCACAGCCCCACCGTCCTCTCATTCGTTTTGGTCAGTTACAAGCTTTGGGGTTTATGTGCCCTCAGGCATTTCCAAGGGAGTGTCTGCAAATTACTACAGAGAACTGCAGAAATAGTTGATCCTTTTTAAAAGAGCATTGTTTCTATAGCTCCCGTTTTTGCTTTGTCTTACATTATTATGCTGTGAATATTATATGCTCTTGTTATTTATATTTACAGTAAAAAAGAAAAACATGAAGGAATCTTGCTCTGTGGTTCCTGATCTAAAACATTCTACTTGAATAACACCATTATCACCAAATGTTTCTTCCAAAGAAGATAGTAACCTACAGAGCAGTGGTTACTAGGCTGTTGGGGTGCTGGAGGAGGGATGGGAGATGGATAGTTCCACTACTGTGCACGATGAATCCAGAAGGGAAATCCAGGCACAGGGGACCCTACTGTGTAGTTGTGAAACGGGCCTCAGGAAGCTGGTTTCTCCTTTAATTCTGCCCTAATTACCTACGCGATGCTGAGCGGGTTAAGTCCCACTCACTCAGTTTTCTCCTCTACCAGGAAGTTGACCTAGAACAGGTCCTCCAACTGTAATCTTCTATGTTCCCAGGAGTATGCATGACGCAGAAGTGAGGGGAGAGGCTAGCTAGTTAGGGATCTAGGCTATTACCCTAACAAAAGCAACAATTACCAACTTCTACGTCCAGTCTTTTCCGCCAGATGTGGCACTCAGCACTTTACGTACATTATCTCACTTAATCCTCAGTCACTCCTGGAGGTCGGTATCATGGTCCCCATTTCAAAGAAGAGGGTACAGTTCTCAGCGAAGTTTCCCAATTGGTTACGCTCACAATATGGATAAATCCCCAGCAGTGGTTCCTGTCTTGCTAGGACCACCTCTACACTCACTCATAGGGATTCACTCAGAGCCTCTTCTCCTCCCTCTCATTGTCTGAAATCATGCCAGGGCTTCTCCTTCATGTACATTCTTAATGCCTTATTGACCCCCTTTCCTGATTCGTGTAACACACGTGTGGCTGTGCCTTTGGCTTGTGAAAAAACAATAGTGTTCTAGAATTCTGCACCCATTCACTCTTTGCCACAAGATGGGAATCAGTAAGAGAATAGCAAAAATGAATTTCTGAGCAGCTACTTGCAATATGAAATCTAAGTGAAGATATGACCCACAGAGGGCAAGGTTTAGCTCAGAAGAATTAACTTTTTAAGATAATCATGTAAAATCATCTTCACAGGGGCAAAGATGCCCAACGTGTCATCTGTCATTTTGCTGAAGCCACCTTTGAATCATATAGTAAACCATGGAGGGCCAGCTGTGGGACACTTCTCCCAGCTGGCGCTGGGGTCTAGCTGGTCACCCAGCCTTTGCATCTCATCCCAGCAAACCACACCCACCCATCCAACAACTTTTGAGTGGCAGTTACTTCTGTGACGAGGTCTAAGCAAGTGAAAGTGATCCTTTGCCAGAAAGGAGAAGTTTTATACAAATAAAAGAATGGACTTCAAAGTCAGAATTGTGCACCCAGTCATCATAGTCTACATTTGGAAGTAAGCAAAGGCTCTACTGTTTCATTTCTATTCTAAGAGTGCAGTCAGGCCTCATTATTCGCAGATTCCATATTTGCAAGTTCACCTCCTCACACGTATGTGTAACCCCAGCATCAGCACTTGCGTTGCGTGGTCATTCGTGGACTTGTACAGGGAGGCTACAGTTTTGAGTCATCCAATGGAAACATTCCCAGCTGAGATGGAAGGAGGTAACACCTACCTCTTGTTTCAACTCTCATGCTGTAAACAAGTGCTCTTTCTTTTCACTGTCTATGTAGTGACATGTTTCCCACATTTTGTGATTTTTGATTCACTGTTTAAAATGCCTCCCAAGGATAGTGCTCCAGAGCTGTTTGCCTAGTGCTCTTTTTAAGAAACATGTGCATTAGAGAAGTTTCAATCAGGCATGACTTACAGTGCTGTTGGTTGTCAGTTAAATGCTAGTAAATTAACAGTACATATTAAACAAGGTCTTTAAACAGAAAAACACATAAAGCAAGGTTTTGCATCAATCAGTTGACAAACATATGTCACCAGTGGCATGAGGGAACCTAACCCTGGAATTCTTCCAAGAGCAATAGCTCAGTATTTGCTACACCAGAGCCTGTGGTGACTCTATAGAGCAGTACTACCATGAATAATGAGGACCAACTGTATTCACAAATTTAGGAATTCCTAATGATGATGTCTTATACCAGTGATCTCAATCCATGTTCTCCTTCATGAAAGATGGAAACTTACAAGATTGTCCTTATTCCTTCTATGGTGGGCAGCTTTTCTACTCCATTCAACCCGCAATGATTGAGCGCTCGCTCCAGAACCTGCTGCTGTGGGGAGATATGGGAAAGACACATTTAGCAGTCTCTGAGCTCAAGAGATGTACCCTCTGTTGGAAAGACCAGGTTACTGTGGCAGATGTAGCCAGTCACAAGGAAAGTGGAAACACCTTAGGAATGGCAGGGAGAAAGGCTCCCCAAGGCGTAACCTAAGGGAAACAGGCTATTTTTCTAATAGTAACCTTGAACTGTTAATTTAGTGTTTCCTCCCAGGAACTCTGCAAAGGAAGTTCAGCTTTAGCCAGAGCTTCTAATTAACTCCAAAGTTCCTACCACATCAGCAAACACCTACAGACCACCCCGGTGTTCATTTCTCACCTGACAGAAGTAAAAAAAACTGATGTAAGTGAGAACTGTACCATAGGAAATCCTTTTTCGCACTATGGGAAATGGTTGCTATATTTTCCCTCAGTTTCATTATTTTGGGGGCCTGTAATCTTCAAGTTAAAAAAATACAGTAGTTCTGATACTTATAATAAAAATAGCAATATTAACTTATTAAGTACCCAACATGCACCAGGACCTGTTCTGGATGCTGGGAACACAGGGATAAAACTCACAGTCTCTCTCTGCCTGGAAGTGTCTCATGAGGAAATTGGAGAACTTGATCTTTGTAGAGGGGGGGTGAATATGTGAGAGAGGGAAGCGGTGGGAGGGGGCCCATGGCAGCACACAACCCAAAGGGGGCTTGGGGAGTGAGCAGTGCTTCCTACTGGAACAGAATCGCGAAGGTGGAGAAGGAATTGGCCAAATGCAGGAAGTAGAGTTGAACATTCCAGGAGGCAGGAACATTGTAGGAAACCTTAGAGGAATGAAAGACTGTGGGGTTCTACGACCTGTAGCATAGAGTGGGAAATGGAAGGGTCTCAAAAGAGAAGGCTGGGGAGAGGCAAGACCCAGACCAGGAGGAGCCCCGAAGGCCAAGTTAGGAAGGTGGGGTTCACTGAAGGATTTCACAGCGGCGAGCACAACCATCATCTTGGCAGGTTCTATAGATCACTTAGAAGTAGTGCAGAGAGTGCATTGTGGGCTGGGCACATCTGAGAGAGGAGAACAGTCGGGCTGTGAGAAAAGCCACTGAGGAAATAAACCAGGAGCAAAGCATCAGGAATATAGTGAGAGAGTGGTTAGACAGGTATTGAGAATGTAAAATTGAAAGGCCTTAAAGAGCAGTGACAGAGGGAAGGGGGAGAAGGGATGTGGAAGGAGGGGCAGCTTTGTGAATGGTGATGAGTCCACTTTAGGGTGTATCGAGTGGGGGTGCCTTGGACCATCCTGAGGAGAGGTGGGCAGGTAGCTAGATACCCAAGGCTCCGTCCAGGAGGTTGGATGTTCAGTTGACAGACGACTGCTGAAGTCAAGGGTTTATGTCCACACAAAGCAAAATATGTACAGTTGAAGACAGAAGATAGCCACTAAATTAGCACTTTCCTCTTGTAGGAACACTAATATGTAAGGGATTAAAAAAAAGAAAAGTAAGTCTGAGATGAAGCCTGAGAAGAAAGAGCCATGAATGAAGGGGGGTGTGGTCAATGGAATCGAACCATGCAAGGCAGGAAGGTGTAATTTCATTGGTCCTTCGTGACCTGGAGCAGTTTTCATGGGAAAGTAGAAATGGAAGCAGAGTGCTGTGTGCAGAGATGCAAAAGGGGGTGAAGAAGTAGAGACAGGCCAAATGTAGACCAGCCTGTAGGTAAATCTAACTTTCAAGGGAAGGAGGGAGACAGGAGCCAATAGTGGGGAATGGAAAGCTAAGGAGGTCTGCCGCGGCCATTTGTAACTTAGCAGTGGTTCCTAATTGCTGGCAGAATTCAGGGAGCATTTTCAAATTGCACGTGACTACAAATTACACAGACAAGATGAAAGCCTCTTAGAGAGGAAGTGAGATAGGGGGTGAGAGAGGATCAAGAATAGAGGAAGCCTTGGGCCAGGGGTTCTAAAGAGGATATTTTTTAAATTTCTTTATTATTGAAAGCATTACATATGTCCCCTCCCCCCCCCCCGCCATTGTCCTCTCCCAGCCTGCCCCCAACCCCCAGCCCCAGCCTTCACCTGCCCCCCTCCCCGCCGTTGACTGTGTCCATTGGTTATGCTTATATGCATACAAGCTCTTTGGTTGATCTCTTCCCCCCAGCTCCCCCACCCCCACCCCCCGCCCGCCCAGCCTCTCCTGCCTTCCCCTAAAGAGGATATTTTTTATGGGAACCTACAAAGAATTATGAAATGACACCAGATTAAGACTCAGAAGACCCATGAATGCCTCTTACTACTTTCAGCCTTGGGTGATTTCGCCACCTCTCTGGGCCTGAGTATCCTAATCTGTATAATAAGCTAAATGGCCTGGCTGCAGTGGGAATTAAACAGGATGATATGTGTGATGGGCACCTTGGACATGGGACAGCTCGGTACAGTTGTGCGAGAGGAGGGGCCTTCTTGCCACCCTTCCCTGTTGGCCGAGGTGCCCTTTCACGTTGAAGGTATTTCGCCTACCAGGGAAAAGCACTCTTCCCAACTACAGGCAGGCTCTCTCTCTCTCCAGGGTCTTTGTTTCCTGTGACTTGAGATGTAGAGTGCTGTGGGTGAATAAGGAGAAAATGTTTTGAAAAATAAAATGTTTAAAGTTAAAATAGCGTTAACCAACAGTTACTTTAGAAATTGATGGAGATACACATGAGAAATATGCAAACACATTTCTAGATATTTAACCTTCCCACTTATGACCCCTGGGGGAAAATCTTGGTGCACCGTCAGAACAAGATGACATTGCACCACCACTCCTGCTAAGATGCCAGTGACCACAAGGCAAGGAGGCCATGCAGACATCCATTTCCTTCCCTTCTCTATTGTTCTAAATTAGCACTTCCCTCTTGGGGCAGCAAAACACACACTCCTATGATGTTTGCCATGCAGTTGCTAATGTCTATATTTTAAAGAAATTAAAACACAAAGTAAAATGTTTTACAGAAAGACTGGGCTGTGAAAGTATACAAAATAATCTAACAACAAAACACGTGTGCTAATATTTTGAACTAGTAAAACAAAGGTTGCAAACTGGCATGCTGTGGGCCAACATTATCCTCACAAATATGTTTTATTTGACCCATAGACTGTTTTTTTTAAAAAAAAACACATTGAGCCAGTATTTCAGTATTCATATACTAGAGGCCCGATGCATGAAATTCATGCAAGAGTAGGTCTTCCTTCCCCTGGCTGCCAGCACTGGGGCCTCCCTCTGGGAGGGAAGCCCCACCCACCTGCCACAGCCTGCCGGTTGGTGGCCTGGGCCTCCCTCGGCGGGGCGATCATGGGGCAGTGGCCGGGCCCCAACCAATTGCATCGCACCCGCCTTGGCTAGCCTGGCGCCAGTGGGTGTCATAGTGTGGTCCTCCGGAAGGTCTTTTGGTCTAATTAGCATATTACACTTTTATTATTATAGATTTTGTATTTAAACATGGCAATTTCTACCACCTCTCAGAACATTGGAAGAGCAGACAACACAGGGCACAGCTTTTATTCCCTTGAGTGAACGTGAGTGGCTGCTTCCAGCTCATCCCAAGCCCCAGTCCTCCCTATTGCCTCCTCAGGCTGGACTCTCAGGTCCCTAGAGATTTCAGAGTGCGTGACCTCCGGTTTAAAGCCAAACTGTAAAATACAATGGGAGAGAAGTTCGTTTCTGCAGATAAAGGGGCTAAAATAAAGAAAAGGGAAGCAAGCCTTCCCCATTCCAAAGACTTGGGGCGGAGTCCCGGATTCTTAGCTCCTAGACAGCCTTCTATCTACCTCAGGACGGGGCCCTACAGAAGTTGAAGTCCATGTGTTTCCTTTGTGAGCTTCTGCGTCTGACAGAGGTTAAAATAAAATCAACCACTTCCTTCGGGAGAAGCCTAATGCGCGGCCCAAAAGAAAAGCGTGCGCTGCTTCACAGGACGCAGCAATTGGCCAAAAGATTCCAAAAGCTCTTGTGCCCTCACAAGGCCAGCAAACTCGGGTGACCTGAGGCGGAATGGAAAGACATCTGACATAGACCACACCTTTGAATTCAGAAGATGAAGCTCATTGTAGCTTTTATTAACACAGACAATCTGGCCACGGCTGGTCTGTGCCTCACAGACGAAATTCCCAAGTAATACATTCTTGGGCTCTTGTCAAGTGGTCTGTTGTCTGTGGAATTTCCTATTCTCCAGCCCCAGAACAGAAAGCAGCCCCCACGACCCCCTCCCCCAGCTTTGGCCGTCATGAGGTTTAAAGAGGATCATTTGTTTTCATTATAGCCCCTTGAAGCCCTTCCTTCCCTCCTCATTAATGAATTTCCAGTCTTTCATCAGAAAACAAAAACAGAAAAACAAACACAAAAAAGGACCTGACAGAGGACCTGGTTAAGTGGCTGGTGCGCATGGCGGTGCTGGCTTTCAAGAGAGGAGCCGGCCATTTACTGATTGCAAGGAGGGGTTGACATCCTTGGTTAGTATGCTAATTTCGTCTCCTGCATTTAACATTCAGATCAGGTCTGTGCAGGCCCTCCAGAGCGGCAGTCCAGGGATGGGTGGCTGTCTGCCTTGCAGCACTGAACATTCTCTGCATGAATCACATAAATGCCCAAACATTCCCTGTGCTCTGTCTTCATTCTCTTTTCCACCCTCTCAGAGAAACACAGAGACACGGAGCCACCACTCATGCAAGCATACACTTTACATAATGCCATCACACACACATTCACACACACCACACACACACAGGAGTCTATGAATGCTGAAGAAATGCAATGGAAGGTGCACTGCAAGAGTCATCCACAACTGGCTTAACTCCTCCTCCTTTGGATCTCCAAGGCACACATCTGCAAGATATATTTCTCCTGCTCGGGAAACTTGCAATGTCTTGGGGAGTCCGAGACAAGGAAGCAACATGATGAGTAAAACCTCAGTCAAAAGGAGATATCTTATTTATGGACTTTTTTAAGTCCCAGAAATTTAAAAAATTAATTTTTTAAAAAAATTTTAAAGCCCCAACTCCATTCATGTGAAAGGAAACCAGATAGCTCAGTTAACTGAACACCCAAAAGGAAGGAGGATCCAGTTCCTTTTATTCCCGGGAGCCCCACTGTGTGGTGTGTGCTTGGAACCCTGTATTAAGAGAGTCCCGCGTGCCACAGCTGGGTGACAAGAGAAGAGGAATCCCAAACCGCATGGCGGTCCACCTGGCAAAGACAGCCACCTGGTCCATGTAGCCAGAAGCCCAGCGGTTGGAAAACTGAATCTCCTCAACCTCCTTCTCCAGCATATTTGTGTAACTTTGTAGCAGCTTCCTGGCGGCAAACTGAGAAGCAGCAGCTCCTATTATCAGAAGGCACAGGTAGGGGTTGCTTTTAATAGACTGAAGCAAATTTGAGCAAGCAGGAACTCCCAATTAAAAGGCAAGGGCAGATTGGCTTTTGTCATTTTGTTTTGCTTTGTTTCTCAAAGTCTGGCACAACCGTGTAACCTGGCATGCCACGGTCCCTTCCTCCGGACTGGCGGTCCCTGGTCCTGCCCCCGGTGCCCACACAGTGCCCACACGCGGCTGAGGAACCCCGGGCAGATCCTAACGGAGTCCCGGACAGCCGCGACGGGTGTTTCTCCGAGCTACAGACTTGATTTGCCTCGATTTTTTTTTTTTTTTTTTGGCTCTGGTCCAAGATGTTGTCCTGTCATCATTTCACTGTCTTTTCCAGTAATCCCTTTCTTAAACATTGCCAACAATTAGTCGATGTATCTCCACCCCCGGCAGCCCCCACCCCCATACCCATATCCCCGCACACACACACTCCACTGAGCCCTATCACTGTCTTGTTTTGCCTTGAAGTATTAGAAATTACAGCTTCTCATTAGCTGGAGAGCACGTTTGGAACGGCTTTGTGTTTACTCACTGAGGAAGGGACACCGGCCTTTTTAATTACTCCCCCTCCGCGTGCCATCAGAGCTGCGAGCTGTTCCAGGCGGACCAAGCGACTGCGTGTCCTCCCTCCGCAAGGCTGTCGGAAGCGACCGGGCTTTACCTCGGCTGCTGCTTTCTTCCTCTCCTTGTCAGCAAGCCAAGGGATCCCCCAAAGCTCTGACGCAGGAGATACCAGCACTGTGAGTCACCTCTCGCTCCCGGAGCGAGCCCGCAGAATGTTGCACGAACCGCAGAGCCAAGATGGGGCTTCCCTCCAAGCCACCGAGATCCCTGGATCCTGATGGCCGGCGGCGCCTCGTTTTTCTTGCTATTGCTCCCTCTTTCTCCTCCACCCTCGTCCATTCCTTCGTGTTCCAGCGCTTTCCTCTTTTTCTCTTGCTTTCTGTGTTGCCGACAGCCTCAGACCCCAGCTTGCTGGGTCCTTCTCGCCTTCTGTTATTTTTTTTCCCCCTGCAGCAGGCTTTGGCTGCAACCTCTGCAAGCCGGATCACCAAAGACACACGACTCACTCACAATGAATAATCAATACAGATATTGATCTGTGGAAAATGTTTGTAAATTCCTGAAAGGGGATCAGGAGCAGGGGGCAGGGAGGCTCGTGGGGGACGACGCTGAAGGGCTGGCGGCGGTCGCAAGCAGAACTTCATTTGGATCCCAAGTCTCGCTGGCTCCGAGGCGACGGTACCGGAATGCGTGCGAACGAGGGTGTGCGCGTGGGAGCGCGCGTGTGACGAGGGTGTTGTGTATTCTCCTTTCTCCACAGCTGCTTTCCCCGAAGAATCAGGAGCCAAATGGTCGGGAGCCCCTGTCAGTGCCATGTCTTGGCTGCGGGCCAGCACTGTTTTGTTTTCATTATCACACGCTACTTTGCAATTTGCATAAATACAGGGTTATTTTTTATCGTGTCGCCCAAAAGATAGAAGGGGGGGGCGGGGCGGTGGGAACAGAAGTCTTTGTTGTGTACAAGAGGGGCCTGCTGCCTACTCATCATGACTAAGGATTTAGCGCATGTAGAGGGCTTCAGGAGAAATATGGGCGAGGAGTGGTAATCACAGAGAAGAAAGGACACGGGAGAGACAAAAAGGGGGGATTTAAAGAGGGCTGCAGGGCACTCGGCCCGGTGGAACCCAAGGTTAGGCACACACTTTCCTCTGTGGAGAAATGGGAGGGCCTGGGACAAGCAAAGAAGAGATAAAGGCCACCAAGGTCTGATCCGTGCCCTCGAGTGTATACACACGTCACACGTTGCGCTGGGATGAACTGTTTATCCTTGGTAGGAAGGGCACACAGGACGTTGAACACGGACTTGCCCTTTCTGCCTCCTCCCAAACCTAGGAAGCGTGGGAGCCCAGGAAGGTGCTATCCGCCGGTGGTTTCCGGGCGGGGAGTTTTGCCTTGGTCTTGTTTCCTAATCTTCCGGACAGCGGACAGCGTGAGCAGTTCAGCTGAGTTTCCGGGGTTGCACGCGCCCTCGCATTGAGTGGAATTTGCGCCCTCCCCTGGGCTTCCTCACCTTCAGGAAATGGAGCACAGGAGTGTCCTGAGTTCAATGGCCTGCTCTGAGTCCTGGCTCCCAAGATGAGGCCCCCTGAGGTCATGCCCCCAAGTGGATGTCAGGCACACTGAACGAGTCTCAGAGAGTGGCACCTCGTTTCAAAAGAAGCTTCTAGCTCTCTCAGGCCATTGGATGGTCCCCCTCCCTTTGGTTTCCTGCCCTTTTGTCTCTCCCCCACTCGCCCTGTGTCTGTGATTCAGAAGTAAAATCTCCTTGGGATACGCTACTCTTTTCTCCCATTGCTCTGCCTCCTCCTGGCCTGGCGACAGCAGGGAAGTGTCGCCTTTCAGATAGGCATCTAGAGTAAGACCTCCGCGTGAGGATTCAATTCCAGCACCCTCTGCCTTGAAAGGAGCTGTCCGCTTTATCAGCCAGCAGCAGCAGCAGCAACATGGATTTTTTTTATTCCCTTTCTGGCTTCTGACTAGCTCGAGCAATCCAATTAGCAGAGGAATTTATATCACACAGGCTGAGGTGCCCCTACTCATCACAGCAACTCAAACCCACTCATAAATTCCACCAATATACACTTTGCTGTGACACGGATTAATTACAGCACCACGCCTTCCTGAGCAGGTCTACCAGTGCCAGATATGTGACTATCGGAATTAAGAAAAGGCAAAATGGGATGACTTTTGTGTATCACCACGGATGCCTGCAGGCTGCCCTGTGCATCCTACACCCTATGCGTCTCACATTTTTAGCATGTACCAAGGAGGCCAAGTGGGCCAGAAGTGAGCATTATGGAGGACTCAGAAGTGGCTAAATCGTGGCCCACCCATGTATTTTCTGCCAATCATTAAGACAGCATGAAACGTCAGGGCTATTAAAGGCTAATTCCCTGCTTCCAGTCTGTACATCCCCCAATATAGCTAAACTATTTAAAATAGTTCCTCAAAGAGAAATGTCGTTAACTTCATTGGTATTCCATTCCAGTTGGGTCCAATCACGATATTGTTGTACCCTTTCATCTATCTGCAATTTCATTCCAAATTTGTCCTTACATGCATCAATCTCTAGCATCTATCTCTCCATTCATCTGGCTATATTCATTTATATATCAACTATTTATTCTGCTTCCCAGTCATCTATTCATCCATGTGCATCTAGATATCCATTTTCTAACCATATATTGATCTATGAATATCTTCTTATTATCTATCATCTACTTGTCTATCCATCTGTATTATTCATCTATCTATTTTTGTATTCATTATGTATCTATTCAATCATCTATCATTTGCTTATCAGTTACCTTTTAATTTGTGCCTTTTGTTAGCTATGTTCTTAACAGAATCCCAGATTCACATTCTCAATCATTTTTTAAAGTAAATAATTCCCAATTTCCAAATGAAGTCGGTAAATGCTATAAACGTCTTGTAAACTACAGAAGGAAGGCTCAGCCAGCGTGGCTGAATGATTGAACATGGACCTATGAACCAGGAGGTCACAGTTCAGTTCCCGCTCAGGGCACATGCCCAGGCTGTGGGCTTGATCCCCAGAATGGGGCGTGCAGGAGGCAACCAATCAATGATTCGCTCTCATCATTGATGTTTCTATCTATCTCTCCCTCTCCCTTCCTCTCTCAAATCAATAAAAATATATTTTTAAAAAGGAAGTAAGATCACATGATTTTCATTGAGTTAAAAACTACAAGGAAAATATTTTATCCTGGATATCTGGAGCATTTTCCTTGCAAATAAAATGATGCATTTCTACTTCCTCCTAAACCCGGGCTTTAAAAGAGGGTAGCATATACTGGTAAATCTCATTCAGCTCCTATATCGACCACTGGGAGACCTTTTACAAGCGGTCCAATTCACACAGAGCTAACTTGAGATTATTTTTACCATAAAGCAAAACAGCTACTAAACCTTAACATGGTAATGAGGTTATACATGTTCGACTTACCCTGTATCCAGGAGATCCAATATCAATTTGAGAACTAAAAATTATTTTTTGCATTAATTTTATCCAAAATATATTAAAATCTGGGCCAAAACTTGAGATTCAACACCTTCTCAGAGTGAACTCTCAGAATTCGCTCCAAAGAAACTGAGCCCAACAAAGCATTATTGGGTTGGGGAGAAATGTTTGCGGATGAATCTCATTGCTCATTAGGATAGAACTATAGTTTGCTGCTGTGTGTGAGGAGTGGAGACTTTGGCTGGGCTTGTTTTCACTTGCTTTGTTGAAAACAGTAGCCCAGGTAAGACTCCTAATCAGGCAGCTGATCTTGTCTCTGCCATCTCTAGTATTCTGTTAGTTTTGGGGCAGTATTGTCAGTTCAGGATCCAAGCTGTTCTTAAAAAGAAAAGCTAAACCATAAGAATATTGATTAAGGTTAAGCCCATAAAGACCTCATCAGTTCCGGCGTTGCAATCCCCAAAGAGCAGACAAGGGCCTCAGCCATGCGCCCTCCAAAAGGACAAGGGAAAGGAAACCACCTCGTTCCTCTTCTCCAGGCGTTTCCTTCCCTCCGTCACCAGAGCTCCCTGGATCCAGTTGTAATCAGAAATGAGATTATGTATGTGATTGCATGTTCTCGTCTAGACCTTTTTGTCATGCTAACCAGGGCCGACTTCTCCATTAAGCGCAGTAGATGTAGTGGTAGGGCCCATAAAAGTTTTAGAGGCCCACAAACCTGCTTTAATGTCCTTTAAAATCATTGAAAAGTTATACTTTCGGGTTAAATGACACATGTTTTGATATATGATATTAATATATTCATTTTATGTCAGTGCAATAATAAAGCAGTAGTTTGAATAATCTGGGGGGAGGAAGGGACCCATGAAGGCAAAAACCCCCAGGGCCAATAGAAGCCATGCATAATGTGGTTCTGAGGTCATCCAGATCACTTATCATTCAGTGGTGAAGCGTGGTGGTTAAGGAGCCAGATTGCCTGTGTTCAAATCCCGGTGCCGCCACTGCTAACGGCATTTAATTTCTCTGCATCTCACTTTCCTTGGGTGTAAAACAGAGATAATACTACCTAATGCTTAAGGATGCTCTGACGATTAAATGAGGTTATAGATACAAATTGCTTCGCATAGAGCCTGCGCATAATGAAGGCTCAACAAAATGTGTTATAATAGTTGTCATTCATTGTTTTTGTTTTAGCTTTGGTGTCTCTGCTTTAAAGGTCTACCTTTCTGTAATTCAGCAGTTATGCCCAAATCAATTACTTTTATTTAAAACAATTAGATTCCATTCTAGTTAGCACTGATGGGAGAAAAAGGGGGCCGTGGAAGTGTCCGCCCAACTCTAGCAATCAGAAATTTTCTCTTGGAGAAGTAGTAAATTCTGCACTCTATACCTGGAGCTAGATCTTTACTCCATAATATAAAACCCCTCTAATAAATCAGTGTCATCGTTCCTGATTGGAGAGTTGATTCTTTTCTAACCTAAAACAATTTTGCAAAAATCTTATTAAGAACCACAGGTTAAAAAGAGTATTGTCAAAACTTTCTCTTTCCTTTTCTCGCTTTCCTTTATTATCCCCTCACTTTTTTTGTCATTTAACTCCAATTATGAGATGCTAAGTGCTTTTGGAAATTTCATTGTTAATATCTTCTTACAGTGCTATTAACGTAAATCAAGTTTAATAGTGTCCCAGCAAGTGTAAAAGCAATCAAAAATTCAGTACTCACGAATCATTCTATAATTTCAGCATAAAATGTTAATAGAAATAATATCCAATACCATAAAATATCGGTAAATTCAACTTTAAATATATGTGATGGATTACTTTGCCACCCTGTAGCATTGGTGGGATATTCTAGAATGAAGTTCTTCATTGGCAGAGCCATACCTCAGTCACGCTCAGGCTGCCAGAGGCCCCTCCTCTGCTTCCCCCTTCCCAGCCAATCCTGGCAGAATAGACAGCTCAGTGGCAGGCATTTCTTCATCCCAGACACGCTCAGTTATGTGGCCATAAGGAAAACGACTCAGGATCAGGGTAGGAAGTACAGACAATTTGAAGGAGTTCAAATTAATAAGAACAAGACATTGAATTTCAGTTCTTAAGGTACTTGATCAGAGCTCTAAGGCCTTGGCTCCGTGTAATCAGCAAAGGCAGCTAAGTTAGAGGCCCTGATCTTTGGGAGCTCACATCTCATGACACAGGCCAAGGCCAAGACACATATGACGGCCAGTATTTCAGGCCCAGCAGTGAGGACAGTTACCATGCAGGCCCATAGGGGAGCTCTGATGGACCAGTTGTTAGTCAGTTAACTTTAGAAGTTGGCTAAAGCAAGGGGCACATAAAAACATGCACAATGCCATGAGTGCAGAATCCTTCCGTTATAGTTGCTCTACCCCCTTGGAAATTTTTAGCAACTCACCTGAGTGTTTTCACATAGTTTGTTTAGCTGTCATAGAAGCAGCTCTTTTTGTATCTGTACATCTCTGCTTTATATTTATTTCAGTTATGAATTACATTAACAAGAATAAGTTTTATAAGGAAATTTGAGAACAAACATAACTGACTCTTAGGGAAGATACATCTCACTTTGTGGGCCCAGGACTGCTCAGGTGCTCCAGGGTGTGGGCCATTATCTGGGACCCCATAGAATGCTGTGGGCATCAGTCATCAGGGCTTCCCAAGGGAACAGACAGTGACTATTAGTTCAGTTAGTTATTGAAGTGGATGCTTAAGAAGTTTCTACTCCATAAACAGAAAGGCGAGCCCAGAAATAAAAAAAATAAAAAAAATGCATTGTTAGGTCAGAAGAGAGATCCACATGGGCCAATATTTCGTCTGTGCTGGGGATTATACAATGTGGAACACAGTGTTAATGGGTCCATCTTGAAAACCCCTAATTGAGCAGCTTTCTGTGGCTCTGACCTGTGGGACATTTATTCAAGTCTTCTTAAATCTGGCTTTATTTATAGCTGATATATTCAAAAGAACAAATCTCAAATGTTTTCTATTTATTGTAGACAGCCATATTTTTGTATTTGTCCTAAAAGAGCTTTCTTTAAACCCATATTTCCTCAAGTGTGGAATGCATATAAACAGTAATGTGAAAGGCCACGTCTGGAGGTACACTAACACTTTTTTTTTAATTATTTTTTAACACTTAGGCATATATAAAAATATAACCAGCACATAATACCATGATTCAATGGGTATTTTCTCGTAGCATGAGGCTAAGTCTATTTAAGTAAAAGTGTGAGTGCACTGGAAGAAAGAGCAAACCATCATGAAGGCGCTACAGGAATAGGACAAAATCCTGGAGGTGATAGTACCATGATTGAAGTTTGGGAAAGCCAGCTGAAGCTTTCAGAGATATTTCCGAGTTCAGGCACTCTGCAGTCCAGCCACTCTTCCCTTCAGACTTTTCAAGCAAAAGGTTCTGGAAGTCATGGGCAGTCTGTGTTCATGAGAAGCAGCTTACCTTCTTGAGTGTGTGCAGCTTTCTGTGCCTTGCTGTCTTTGTCCATTTGGCTGAAGCATTAGGGCTTCCACTCACAGGCCCACGTTTAAAGAAGACACCTCTTCTTAGCAAGCAATCCAGGTGGCTAGTGCAGCCTTTCATCAGTCTGCCAGCACGGAGCCCTTTTTCCATAAATACGACTATGTTGGCCACAGCTCTGCAAAAGCTCTTTGTCCTTGACAGGCCACACCTAGACATATGGTACAGGGCGCTTAGGAACTGCACTCAAGGGATATTGCGGACTCAGTGACTTGACTTGTTTAGATGAGCTCAGCCTGCTCTTCATGACTGGCCAGTGGACAGTTCCATGTCAAGAAAATCATTACAACCGTGGAGGAGCAATCTAGAAGCTCAAACCAGGGCTTATTTGAACAAGAAACCTTTTTGAGTTAAATCCACTTTTTACTTTGCATGTTCTTAGGCTGTAAGAGAAAATAATACTTTAAAGCCAAGTATTTTCAACATGCCGTTTTGCATTGTTGATCTTGGTATATGGCACTCAGATGAGGAGAAATTATTCACACCTGGTAAGTATCTTGTTCATCTTTAAAAAATAATTATAACCAGCAGTGACAATTTCAGGGCTTGTGGTGTTACAGGAGTATAAGAAAAAGATGTGAGAGGCTTCTGGAAAACAATTAGAGATGTGAAATAAAAGAAGGGTTCATCGCTGAGTTCTGTCTAATAGGAAGTTATAGTAAGTAAAATGAGATTTGTCCTGACAGTGACATACTATGCAATCGTGTTGTGAAGTGATAGTTAAAGACATGGAAAGTATACACAACCCATTAACAAGTGATTTTTTTAAAAAAAAGTTAAAAATAGCATATAGAGGTGATCCAATTTTATTTTTAAACCTATAAAAAGATGCAACTTTTTAAATAAAATATATACCCATTTATAAACAATCTATAAAAATACATACTTATATATAAAGGTGTATAAAATATATACACCAAATTGTGACTGTGAGCAGAGGTATTGTGGGGTTTTTTTTTATTTTATTCTTTGTGTTTTTTGCATTTTCTACAGTGGTCACATATATTTTATAAGCAGGAAGAAATAGCACACGATATAGAAATATATGTATATATGCATTTATTACAAGGCAAGATACAGATAGCAACCTGACATACAAAATTTCTTTCATTTATGAGCCATTTGGCTCCAATGCCACCAATTTTGTAATTGTGGATAAGCATGCTTATCCAGTAAACCGTGTTTTCCATTATGACCATGGCCATGGGTTGGGATGTTGTGATTAGTCGAAACCCCTCGGAAGTATCCCACATGGAGTACCAGTTTTCAGAGAATTCAAATATAAATACGTGAAACTAAGCAATAACAAAAATAATTTAATCACCCTGAGTTGATTCAGAAGGAATCTCATAATCCCTTTGTGCTCCAGTATTCTTTTCATTCTGAACATCAGTGACGTCTTTGTGGGGAAAGCACAGAGGTTTAATAGATGTGTCCAGTCAATGCCCAGCTCAGCTTCTCCCTGCAGATTGTCTGGCCTGTCCACCCCGCTGATGGCTCCCACTTTAAGTCCTTAGGCTTTTATCCTTCAGCATTCTGTCAGCTCCTTCTCTGCCTCTGGGGTCCCAGGCCTTCATCCTGGACTCCCCAAGGCCCCCATCATGACTACCTGACTAAGGAGGAAAGCACAGCCTCAAGCTCAGTCTTCCAGGGAGGTCAGATTAAGTCAAGTCCAGGACCTCGCGTTTGGTGGCTCCATCACAACCACATGGTCTGCGATCCTCCTGAGAGTCCTTGTCCCTGATGAATCTCAAGCTGCAGTGGCCCCAGGGATATATCTTTGCGTTCCTGTCTTAGTGCATTCAGGCTGCTGGAACAAAACCCCATGGATTGGGTGGCTTATTAAAAACAGACATTTATTTCTCACAGTTCTGGAAGCTGGGAAGCCTAAGAGAAAGGCGCCGGCAGATTCAACGTTTGGTCAGGGCCCACTTCCTAGTTCATAGGGGACATCATCTCATTCTGTCCTCACGGGGAGAAAGTGGGACGTGAGCTCTCTGAGGTCTCGTGTGTAAGGGCACTAATCCCATCGCTGAAGGCCCCATTCTTGTGACCTAATGCCTCCCAAAGGCCCCATCTCCTACCACCGTCACAGAGGGGATTGGTTTCAACATAGAATTTGGGAGGACACAAGCATTCAGTCTATAGTAGCTGCCTTGCTCTTGGTGGCAGTGCTCCTTCCCAGGGCTACAGCCTTGCCCCACAGAAGATATGCCCAACACTCTCATTCCCTGCATGCATCCTCCCTCACACACACACACACACACACACACACACACACATCACCCCCACGGCCTCACCAAAAAGGTGCTGGGGACTCTATTACCAACAGAGCACCCTTGTGAAAATCAGAGAATGGAGACTATTTTGGGAAGGCAAACGAACAAAGACAAGAATGCCACCCCATAGACCTTTAATTTGGCAAGCAGAGTGGAAGGCACATGCATTTCAGCTCCCAACAGCTCCCTTTAGTAGGTATCTTTGTGCAACACAAAAACTACACAATAAACACAGTAGCATTGAGGGTTTTCATAGTCAGAGAACTTTAGAAAATTCTGCATGTTGTATTGGAGCTTTAGAATGTACATGGGTATATTAAAAGGCTCTGAAAAGACCTGGGTACCAAGACCTATTTTACTCCCCTTACCTTAAATTTTGACCACACTTCTCAGACTTATTTGTCAGTGAAGACCATTCCAATTTTTAAAAAACCATTTATAGTTCACCTAGCTTTTCCTCAAATGTATTTTACAAAGGAAATCTTCACCAATTTCCTGGGACCCTTCTGACCAGAGAAGGTAGCTTTCAAGTTCTCACCAGCTTGGGCGCCTGGACACCAGGGCCCGTCCAGAGGCAGCCCAGTCCAGCACAGTGCTCTGCTCCCTGCCTTGGGGGCCATTCCCATGATTTCAGGGTCTCTCAGCATCAACCGTTTGTAGAAACGGTGACAGGAAACTGAAAAGGGCTCACCGGTCTAACAAGGTCCTTTTCCACAGAGTGGCACATCCATAGATCCCCTGCACCATCCCTAATTACTTTATATAATTCTTCCCTGATTTCTGGTATACCCAACCAGGGCCCTTGAAGGCAAGGACAAGACCTCATCAAGCAAAATTGTTTGAGTACCTCTAGTGCTAGTGCATGCGGATGGACTGTTGAGAGTAAAATGTGTTAATAACATGACTTGTTAAAAACAACCACCACCACAACATTAGATCTGCGTGTTGTTTACATGAATTTCTGTTACCATGAAAAGAAGCAAAAACCAGATCTAAGAACCCAAATGTCCATCAACAGATGAACACATCAGTAAAATGAGGTTTTTTCCCCCTATAATGGGATATTATCCAATCATGAAAATGAAAGGATTCCTGATACTACTATATGAAGGAACCTTGAAGAAACGATGTTAAGCAGAAGAAGCCAGACACAAAGTGTCACATATCATGTGATTCTATTTATATGCAACATCGGAACAGGCAGATCCATAGAGACAGAAAGCAGATTTGTGGTTGTCAGGAACGGGGGAGAAGAGGAAATAAGGGGTGACCACTAATCAGAATAGGATTTCCATTTGGGGTGATGAGAAAGTTCTGGAAATGGATTGTAGTAATAGTTGTACAACACTGTGAATGCCTTAATGCCATTGAATTATATACTTTAGAATGGTTAAAATGATACATTGGGGGTTATGTGTTTTCACCACAATTTTTTTTTTAATCAAAATAATTCTAAGAAAGTCCTGGGCACAGTAGAGATGCTTAAAAGAATTAGTTGGGTCACTCCCTGGAGCCAGCCCAGGATTATTCCCCATAATCCTCTTCCAGTTTCATTAGACAGGTTAACACCGCATCTCTGCGGTGAGATTTTGGAACTGGAATTTCCTTTTAGTTGTGTGGGCCACGCATACTGAATAGTTTTCTTCCTCTTATTTAGGCTTGTCTATGAGACATTGCAGCTTTCCTGGTATGCTGTCTCCAGCCCCCTGATGTGTGTGAATCTAGGTGAGGCCACACTTTGTGCTCTGCTCCATGCTGGACACCCCACTCTGTGGGGCGAGTGATTCCAAGACCACACTAAACATGGAGAAACTGAAGAGACCCGAGAGTTGGGGGGGGGGGGGGGGAGGGCACAGTGACATGAAAGCTTTCACTCTCGGGATAAAACTGGAGGAAGCCAGGGCTTCTGTAGTCTAGAAAATGACTCATGGGCAACACAAATCACCAATCAATATTTTTTTCATAAATCCTGTCATCTGTAGGTTGACAGAAATTAGATATTTTTGGGTTAACTACAAAGCCACCAGCAGGGGGAAGTATACAAAGGGATGATTTGTATACATTTTGGGACCACCCTGGGGCCCCAAAATGTCCCAGGCTCCTCTGTAAACAGGGGGTTTTCCTTTGTGCCTTTAGTAGAAAGAAATAGTCCTATTGTGAGGCTGTGAGAGAAACAACCTTTAATCCCTGCAAAGCCCAATAATATTATGTATATTGACTAAAACCCCGTTGAGTGGGCCTGACGGGGTTTTTTCATTACCACAGTACATTGTAACCTAGCTACCTTTGAAAAGTAACCAACAAGAAGAGGCACTTGACATTTGCAAAGTATTATGGGTGTCCTCTCTATGTCCTCTCAAGTTCCCAAATTTACAATGGTCTTAATTTAAAAGTTAAGCCCGGGGATCAATTGCTCAGTGTAGGGCCAGGCTGCCCTTTTTAAAACAAAACAAACCAAACCCTGTGGACCAGTGTGACCTGACTTCCTCATGTTGCTCAGGGTTTGGTGGGTCACGTGCTACCCTGTGTTTAATTTTGAAGGAGGGTGTCTGAACCCCAGGATGGTCACGTGCCACTCCTCCAGGTGTGGCTGAGACGTACAAAGGCAGCAGCAGCTGGGAATGAGTTGGTGAAAATGGAAAAGGAACCTAAGTAGCTTCTTTAGCAAATCCTCTGGAAATGACACGGAGCCTTGAGGATCGATGCTTATCGATCTATCCCAGGGCTACAGCGCCACTCCATCTGACACGTCTGCAAAAGCCAGCCCAGGGAAAACAGCAACATTATTACAGGCAAAACTGTGACCAGATCAGCTGGGAAAATCAAACCCTGGCCTTCTCTCAGCCCCCTCTATTTGGGCAATGGCCGTGGGTCAACATTAGAACAAGGATCAGGCTGAAATCCCAAGGGAGGGCTTAAGTGGGTCACGGCCTTGCTTTTGGCACATATCTTTATGACCTCCGATGACATGTGTGCCACTATCTGTCTCCTACCGAAACCCGGATCACTGTGTAAACCTAGACTCTGAACTAGGAAACCAGGGAGTCTACGTTTCCTTTGTGAAAATGTTCAGATAACATTTGAGTCTGCCCATGTTTCCTCTCAAAACCAGGCATGCTGTAATCATTACTAAGCAAATTCCCTGTGTTCACTATCGGCTGGTTCTAAGACGACAGATGATGGGCTGGCTTT
Source organism: Corynorhinus townsendii (assembly GCA_026230045.1). Lineage (NCBI taxonomy): Eukaryota > Metazoa > Chordata > Mammalia > Chiroptera > Vespertilionidae > Corynorhinus > Corynorhinus townsendii. The sequence continues at coordinate 16,619,790 of JAPDVU010000011.1, forward strand.
TGACTCTGGAGTTCGCAGTCTTTTCTGGGAGAGGAATATAATACTCGTGACATCCAGGATAACCAGTGCGGTTGTTGAAGACCATGGGAAATCCACAGGAGGGGAAGCAGCTCCGTTCAGGAAGGCTTTGCAGTGAGACTGACATTGAGGCTAGAACTGGATTAGGAGAGGCCCTGAATACCATGGTAAGGAGTTTGGACTTGCCCTGTATGTGGCAGGGAGCTATGAAGCAAGGTGCTAACATAATCCCAAGGCAGTTATGGAAAGCTAACTCAGGCGGCAAGTACATCAGTCAGCTATTGCCACTTGTTGCTGTGTAACAAAGCTTCCCAAAATGTAGTGTCTTCAAACGGCAAACACTTGCTTTTCCCTTGTGTGTCCATAGGCCAGCTTTGGCTCTGCTGTGTTTGTCTGGGATCTGCTGGGCTTGGCTCCAGGGTGTGATTTGGGTTCAAGTCAGCTCCAGTGTTTTGTCATTCTTCTCAGGGCATATCATTCTCATGGTAGATCAGCAGAGCATAAGGAAGAGAACAGAAAGAAGCAGTGCTTTTGTGGGTCTCAATTCAGAGCTAGCACACTCGTGTACACACACACACATACTCCATTAACTCAATCAGGTTACATGGTTGAGCCACACATCAAATCAATGAGGAAATACACTCCACTTTTAGTGGAAAAAGCCACCAAGTCACAAGGCAAAGGTATAGATATATAATCCCAATACACAGAGGGCATGAAAGATGGCGCACAGTGGTTCATTCCACTACACCGGGAGGAGGACAGGCTGGGGGTGGAGAAAGGATAGGCAGCCTGTGACATGTTGAGGAGGTCCATGTAAAATAGAAGAAAACAACCCATTGGGCAACACAGAGCACTTTTCCAAAATGGCATGGTCCAACCACGTTGGCCTCACCCATCTCTTTGCAGCTGGGAGAAAAGTTATTAAATGGTTGGTTGAAGCATTTAGGAATTCCCGGTTGAATTATAGTCTTGGCAGCAGCTGCCTTCCAGACCCATCTGGTTTGAATTGGCAGAACTGCAGCTGTGCTTGTTGGTATGGGTGAGCCTTTCTTTGGAGTAATGGGCCTGCATGGAAGGGGTGGAGAAAGGGAAGAGGAAGATGAAACTTGTCATGAAAAATGGGTAGAGAGAACAACAGAGTGACTACCGTTTCGCTGTGCAACAGGGAAGTGGGCCTGTGGTTCTGGACTGGAGGACAGATTCCTGTAGGATTACCGGGTCCCTCTGCTTCTCTTGTCAAACCCAGGAGATGCTGTCAGATCACATACACGCCTTATGAATTGATTGCTTCGCTTTTATAAAAGGGACGGGTATAATTAGTTTCACATTTTTAATTTATAGCATCAGCTAAGCTTTTTAATCCGTTATTTATGGTGGAGAACTAAGAGCTAAATTGCCTCCTGCCCCCCTCGCAGAAAGCAGTTCAGCCCTGCAGTTTGTAATCAGTTGTTTGGCTAAGGCATGTGGTCTTCTTCAAGGGAGAGAGGAGTTGCTGCAGCATCTTTGCCTTTCTTCATAGTTGAGTCCTAGAAACCCTGAAGAAGAAGAATAAAAGCCTGGAGTGATATCTCTTTACACATCTGCTTTAGGGGACAGTGAAGTTGGCAGGGACGAGGAATGGATGCCTGAAAAGTTCAGTTAAAGAAAGACTCTTCTGCTTGGTCACCGTTCCTGTCTGTGGCCAGCCCCTATGCAGGACTTAGGTGTATCATTATTTTTTCTGAAGTAACCAAGGAAACGTTAGCAGATGAGAAGTGAACTCAAAGAGTTGGGATCTGTGAGAAGAGGTCAGTGTTTCTGAACCAAGGGCTGTGGAGACTAGACAAGTGAAGGTCAAAGGAGCCGGGTAGACTCCGAAAGCATCCGATAGTCTTCAAGTTCCCTGACAGCGCTCGCGATGGGCCTGGGCTGGCTGGGGCGAGCAGCTGAGAGGTTTTTGGCATCCTCCTCCTGTTGAGTGGTATTGATAGCCGCATCAGAAGTCACTTACAAAAATCCACCGTCACACTGTGTATCTGGAAAGACGGGATGCCCCAGCTCACACTTAGCACCGTGGCGTGGCTAAGATGGCACCGGGGAGCGTGGGCCGCCTCCAGACTGGTAGCCCCGGGGGAAGCTGGAGCTGGAGGCTGCAGTTTAGGCTTCAGGCCCAACTTTGATCCTTTGCCCGAGCCCGTTTGAGCTGAAGTGTTGAAGGGTTAAAGATGAAGGGCTGGGCTGCAGCGGGAGCCGCTCCTACAGGACAGGGAAGCGCTGGTGCCGAGCTGGGGCCTCCCTTCCCCGCCCCCACCTGTGCTGAGGGGTCTCGGTGTTTACTGAATGTTAAAGAAATACCAATTGAATCGTATGTTTAATGAGGTGTATCAAACATGTAATAAGATACACATCTATTAAACAGTTGTGAAATCTCAGTAAATATGTTCTTAATAATAAAGGGTGCAGATGGCTTACAGATTGGACCAAAGAACAAAGACTATAGGAGCTTATGGAAGGAATAAGAGAGCCATCTTTTGAAAACTGAGAAGACAGCTGATTTTCAGCCAGAATTTGATACATGTATCTGCGCTCAGCTAGAACAAAAATGGGACCCAGGCCCACAGAGGAGAAGACTATAAACTTCGAGACCTGAAGACGAGGAGAAAAAGTGATTGAAATTAAAGACAGAAAAATGGAGGCTCACAAAATATCCCCAGCGCTTTAAATATACCTTCAGATTTCAGCAACAGACGATTCTCGATATCACACATTTACCCTCTAATGTCCCCAAACTGCAGGAACTAGCCAAGTGTTATAAAACAAAAGAGCCACATGATATGTAGGTAAAGGATTATTAACTTGTTTTTCTTTCTCTAAAATGTGGTGATTATCATATTATATTGCAACATGCTATTGAAGTTACCTCAGAAAACTACTACTGAAAACTGATCTCTTTCTTCTCGCACACGTAGGTCAGGCTAAGAGTGTGCTTAAGCATGAGTGTTTGCCAAATAATGGGTGCTTAGAGTTAAGAGGAAAGAGGGAGGGAGAAAGCAAAATTTGCAGGGGCAGGGTGTCAGAGTGAATTCTGCAATAAACACGAAGCTTATGGCCATGCTTCCTAACCTTCTACACGTCTTTGCACAGAATGAAAATGATTGCATTTGTTCAGCAGACCAGAGTAATCAAAGCCTGGGTGCTATCAGCCCAGGAGCTGACCCCACAGGCATTGCCATGCCATCTTGAGGGCAAAAGAATCACCATCTCCCCCAGCTGGCATGGCTCAGTGGTTGATTTTTGACCTATGAACCAGGAGATCATAGTTTGATGCCCTGCAGGGCACAGTCCCAGGTTGCAGGCTCTATCCCTATGTGGGACATGCACGAGGCAGCTGATCAATGATTCTCTCTCATCATTGATGTTTCTATCTCTCTTTCCCTCTCCCTTCCTCTCTGAAATCAATAAAAATATATTTTTTTAAAATAATCACCATCTCATCACACTGTTTGGGATGCTGTGTCCCAGAGCATACAGAGACACGAGAGCTTCCAGACCCCAAATGTAACATTCTGTCTTTGCAATCAGAAACCACCCCAGCTTCAAAATAGTCAAAAGGTGTACCAATGTATATACATGTACCCATGAATTTTACATTGTTCTAAGTATTTACATGTATTAACTTATTGAAACATCACAATAACTATGAGCTAGACATTATCATTGCCTCCTCTTAAGAAATGAGAAAATTGAGGGACTCAAATAGAAAGCTACTTCCTCAAGATCCCCTAGCTAGTCAGTGGTGGCAGTGAGACTCAAAGCCAGCGGGATTGGCTGGAGAGGACTTCTCTGTAACTACTCTGTATCAGCACTTCTCAAGAATTTAAGAGTCATGGGTCACAAAGAAAAGCCTATTTGTAGGGTATATCAAGGTAAACACTGGAGGAGGTCACAGCCCCAGGCACAAGGGTGAGAGCAGATCAGCAAGTGGGCCAAGTGGCCCCATACCTCCCGCCCTGGAACCCACTTGCACTCTGCCAGTATGCCACAGCGTAGTAAGGAAGTGCTGCTCTGTATAGCTATCAAGATGTTCCCAGCAGGTTACTTAGAAGAGCAAAACAAAAGCCTTACAACAAGGCCGTGGGTAGCCTAGATGCATGGAAATGGACAAAGCCCCTATGCTGACATGCTGGGGAGTCTTTATAACATTTGATGTAGAAGTACATTGGTTGGCATGAAGAGATGTTCTTGACATAGCATCTATATATATAAAACCCTAATATGCAAATAGACCGAACAGTAGAACAATTGGAATGACTGGCCGCTATGATGCACACCAGCTAACTTCCAGTGGTCCCTTCCACCGACCCTCCCCCTGCTGGCAGGCCCTGATCGCCTGCTAGGCCTAGGGACCCCATCGGTGCATGAATTTCATGCACTGGGCCTCTAGTGTAAAAATAAGCAAGTGACAAAACCGTATGCAAAGTTTGAGCTCATTTTCATTTTGAGAGAGACTCCAAATTTTTGTAGCTATGATCTCAGGATAATGGGGTTACAAGTGTGTGGTTTTTTTTTTCTTTTTTCTTATCTGTTTTCTCTACCCTTTTTCTATAATGAACACAGGTAACTTGAAAGAGTATTTGTTTGTTTTTAAGAAGAGAAGTTATCTGCTTAGTTCCTACCAAAGAATTAAATGTTCAGGTTCCATGTCCGACTAAACATAGTGTCCCCCAACCCATGCCTTTCAACCTTTCATCATGATTGTGTTTAGCAACAGAATTCTTTTTCTAATAAAATCTTACGTGTAGCCTCACAAGGTAAAAAGCAAATCAAATATAACTTCTCTGATTGAGGCCAGGTGTGAGGCCTGGGGACCACCCCCCCATTTACTGCCTCCTTCCCCACCACCCCATCCCTAAAGGGCCTGATTAAGAAAATGCTACCCTGGATCATTACAGGAGAATCGGTGTTGCCCAAAACACATGCTCTGAAGGAATAAACCTAAATAATAAAATTATAATAACTGAGAGAAATAATAGAAAACTTGATTGTTAAAAAGGAGATTATTTGGGATTTAAATTTAAATGCATAAGCTTTTGCCAGATCCTATCCTATGGACACCAAGTAGGGGCCACCGGGTGATTTATCCATGTGGCAGCCTCCTTGTATCTAGCATGATGCCTTTGTCACATATGCAGGTAAACCTCCCCTGCTTTGTAGTTTTACTTCTACTGCTTAATTTCTGCCCATTTCTGTCTTGTCCTTACGTGTCATTGAACCTCAAGAAGAATCCAGAAAGAAGTTCTGTACCCAGAAACCCTACTTTTCCATACCTTGTTTAAGCTTGCTTTCATTTCTACCTGCCTCTTCAAGGGGCAAGTCAATTGTGCTTGGCAGAAAATTATTTCAAAGAACTCCGGGTTGGTCTTTTTAGTGCAATATGGTTTCCAACAACCTACATTTGTGGCAAGGGGAGATAGACCAGAACCCAGCACAGCACTGCCCTGATTCAAACTTTGAATCTAAAGCCAGGACCTATTGACCTCATCCTCTATTTCTCTAGGGTGGACCCAATAGTCAACCAAATAGATACCCTCCTGCTTATATTCATCATTCAATCTCAAAAGGAAAGCTGAGTAGGTCCATAATGTTTAAGAATTGGGTAGGTCATTGTTTGATCATTGAGCAGTTACGGTTTTGTTATCTTTGCATCCCACTGTTCAGGAAACCGAAATAATACTTGAAGAAAATCTTTCTGGAAAAAAAGATGTTCCTACCTCATTCCTCTTTTCATGGTTTTCCTGTCTGCCATCTCTTCTGTTCCCCCACATACGAGTAGCCTCGTGACTCTTAGAAAGGATTAATTGTGACACTCTAAGCTCAATTCTACTGAGCTGAGTCGAAATCTTATTCTGAATGCTACAGGTTATTAGGGTTAGCCGAAAGAATGTGCATTTATTTGCTGAAGGTACTTTATAAATCAATACCTTGTTTTTGAATTCGGGTCAATAGGAATAACTCTGAAGCACAACCAACAACTACAGCAACCCTAAAACAGCACTTTCAACTCATTGATTTTTAGAAAAGTATTTTTTCCTGGCATTATTCACACACCTTTGATAAGCAACTCAATGCAATAAAAAATTTTAATGGATTTTTTTTTTATCCCAAAATATTTATTTATATATTTTTCAACATGTCTTTGAATTGAAGCCCGGTAGGTTCTTTGACAACAATCATGTGGGGGCGAAGTGAAAGGTGGAGCTAGGGTTTATTCCTTCCCATTTGTAGGGGCAGGCATTTTGCTGATTCAGTGTTAGAGCATCACTGCACATGTCCAACAGTTATTTACCATGTAATACCATTAAGTCTTTCGGTGATTTTAGATACTTCCCTAATTTTGCAAGAATTTTTTTTTTTTTTTTGTCATGCAATAGTATTTAAAGCACCTTACCTGGGCAATGGTCTTGGGGCACTTCAAAAAGCAAATGTAGCCCTCGAGGGGTGACTCAGCTGGTTAGAGCACTGTCCCGATATGCCCAGTCAGGGTACACAAAATAATCAACCAATGAAGGCATAAATAAGTGGAACAACAAATCTCTCTCTCTCCCGTCCTCTCTCTCTCTCAAGTCAATTCATAAATATTTTTATCAACACAAATGTAGCGCAGCCGGTGTGGTTCAGTGGTTGAGCATTGACCTGTGAACCAGGAGATCATAGTTTGATTCCTAGTCAGGGCACATGCCCAGATTGTGGACTCAATCCCCAGTAGGGGGCATGCAGGAGGCAGCCAGTCAGTGGTTATCTCTCATCATTGATGTTTCTCTCTCTCTCTCTCTCTCTCTCTCTCTCTCCCCCCCCTCCCTCCCTCTCTGAAATCAATAAAAATATGTATTTTTTCGAAAGCAAATATAACCTGAATAATTCTTACTTTTCTTCCAGGCCAAGTATTCTTCACCTGGGGTATCCACAGATTTTGGGGTGTTATTTACAAAATATTATGTGCATGTATGTACATGTGTGTGCATGCTTCTTTCTTGGAGAAGAGAGAACATAAATGGTTCTTGGGGGAATCATGACCCTGAAATGGCCATGAGTCATAACTTTAGAGCAGCAGTTCTCAAAGTGTGATCTGGGAACTCCTGGGTTTCCTGTGGCCTCTGAGGTCAAATGATTTACATATTAACACAAAGACATTCTTGGCCTCTTTCACATCATTCTCTCACAAGGATACAGAGGAGTTTCCAGAGGCCACAGGACATATTATATTGCCTCAGAGTGAATGCAGAAGCAGATCTGAGAATGTAGCTGTCTTCTCTTAATCTAGACAAGATTTATAAAGATATGACACAATGCCACTCTTCTCACTGCATTATTTTGGTTTGGGAAATAAAATTATTTTCAGGAAAAAAAAATGCCACTTGGGTAAATCTGTGATGGTTTATTATTTTATTTTTAAGTGACTGTATCAGCTTCTTTTTAATTTCTCTCTTTTGGTCTCTAATATATCCATCGATAATCTATAATGCAGACAAACTAAAGCTCTTTGGCATCCTTACTGATTTTTAAGATTTTAAACAGGTCCTGAGACCAAAAAGTTTGAGAATCACTGCTTTTGCGTTTTGGAGGCTTTCTCTGATCAACATTAACAGGCTAAATTAAAAATAACGATAGACAGTTCCATAATTAATTTTATAGAGTTCATGCTGCTCCTCATATATTAGGTTGAGCCATATGAAATTGTCAATGCTTCACCATTATTTGCTTACAAAATTTGTCATTTTGTTGGTAAATCTAAAAAAGATTATATTAAAAAATAAATAAATAAATAAGATGATATTGTTAACCTGCCAGATGGGTTATAGTCACCTTGGCATTTCAGAATTGCTTGGACAATGTTGGTAGAGTGCCCCTGCTTTATCTGCACGCTCTTATCCAGGCTCCATTTATTAAATAACTCTCTCTTTTCTAAGTATTTTATTCATTAATTTTGATTATAAAAGTAATACATGACTTAGGAGAACCACAGACAAGAACAAGAAGGGGTATCTCTAATCCATCATCCAGAGGTAGCTTCCTACGGAGCATGCTTATCTATATATTACTTTCACTCAGTTTTTCTCAGCCTGTTTCACCTCGATACGAGCACACTGTATTTTTCCATCTTAAATCCTACTTTGGTCATTTAACACCATTACATAAACATTTCCCATTTTCCTTAATTCTCTTCATTAAAAATATGTTAATATTTTTCTGATTATAAAAATTAACATGCTAATTTTATTAACCTTTGAAAATATTGAAAATTATGGAGAATTAAATTGCTCTCTACGTGTCACCATCCAGAATAACCATGCTTATTATTTGGGTGTATTTTTCTCTGTTTAGACATATTGTTTTACATTCTTGATGTCATATTGTTTATACAGTTTTAGACTCCATTTTTCATAATGAGGAGCATCTTCCATGCTGGTTGGAAACTTGTCATAGACAGTTTGTTTATGGGATAAATGTTATCGCATGCATGGCTTACGCAGGATCTGACTGTGTAACTGTTATTAACTACCCCACTATTTTTTATGTTATTGGCACTTTCTCACAAACATAAATAAAGCTGACCTGAACATCTTTAGGCAGACATAAATCTTGTTCTCTCCTGGAGGTGTTTCCCCTTGTTTCTCAAAAGTGGGGTCACCCCATTTCAGTGCAGAGGCTTCCATCACCCAAGCACACCAAGGATGTTCACGCACAAGAGATAGTGGAGAGAATGTTCTAGAGCAGTGGTTCTCAACCTTTCTAATGCCGCGACCCTTTAATACAGCTCCTCATGTTGTGGTGACCCCCAACCATAAAATTATTTTCGTTGCTACTTCATAACTGTAATTTTGCTACTGTTAATGAATCGTAATGTAAATATCTGTGTTTTCCGATGATCGTAGGCTCTATGGCAGCAGTTCTCAACCTGTGGGTCGTGATGTAAATATCTGTGTTTTCCGATGATCGTAGGCTCTATGGCAGCAGTTCTCAACCTGTGGGTCGTGATGTAAATATCTGTGTTTTCCGATGATCGTAGGCTCTATGGCAGCAGTTCTCAACCTGTGGGTCGTGATGTAAATATCTGTGTTTTCCGATGATCGTAGGCTCTATGGCAGCAGTTCTCAACCTGTGGGTCGTGATGTAAATATCTGTGTTTTCCGATGATCGTAGGCTCTATGGCAGCAGTTCTCAACCTGTGGGTCGTGATGTAAATATCTGTGTTTTCCGATGATCGTAGGCTCTATGGCAGCAGTTCTCAACCTGTGGGTCGTGATGTAAATATCTGTGTTTTCCGATGATCTTAGGCTCTACGGCAGCTGCTGCCGTAGAGCCTAAGATCATCGGAAAACACAGATATTTACATTACGATTCATTAACAGTAGCAAAATTACAGTTATGAAGTAGCAACGAAAATAATTTTATGGTTGGGGGTCACCACAACATGAGGAGCTGTATTAAGGGTCGCGGCATTAGAAAGGTTGAGAACCACTGCTCTAGAGGGAAAGGGCAGCTCCCCCCGCCCTCCCCCCCCCCCCCCCCATTCTGTAGGGTAGATTTCTAGAAGTAGAACTACCAAGCCAACGGGCATGAACATACATTCGGCTGTCTTATTGCCAAATCGTTTTCTAAAATGTCCCAATTTCCATTTCCATCTGCCGTAAAAGCGCCAGAGCCTATCTTACTCATCCATGCCAGGACTACGCTTTCTCTGTGTCTCCTACTCCTCTCTCCTCTCTTCCCCTCCGCTCCCCTCCCCTCCCCCTTGTTTTCCAAAGGAACTTAATAGGAAAAACATTATCTTATTTTAGTCTTCATGACTTTGACCTTTAGTGATGTTGCAGTTATTTCTCAAATATTATTTGCTGGCCACTGACTTTGCCTCTCTGTCTCTGTAGTGAGTCACTTTTATTTTCAAGGTGGCTGACTAGTGCTGGAATCAAACCTTAATTTAATATCTCGAGTCTGTAGTTGTAAAATGAGTGAAGCCCACTAGCCCACAGGGCACTGCACTCCTTCTTTTGGCTTCATTATTACCTATTTGCTAACCAAATAGACTAACCAGCCCACTGTTAGAAATATCCCTGGCTGGAATACAAAATGTTGAAACCACAAGTAACCTTCTAATTATACCCTGCACTGGTCAACACCCCGCTACATTCTAATTTGGGGCCCTATAATTTAAGAAGAAAGTGAATAACTTATATTTCAAAAAGGAGCAGTGACAGAAAAGTCCGCTTGGAACCGGTTTACTTAACCGGGCAGCACAGTCTCATCTGGCTCCTTCCTCTGGGTTGAATTTCTTGAATGGTCTGGCGTACATCAACATATTTGAGATAGTCAACCTTAAAAGATGGGCCTTGTGTAATCCTTCTTTTACAGTTTTGCACAGAGATGCTGTGTAAGCATTTGGTTGGTTGTATATTGAGATAATGTCCATGTGTGGGGAGAAAAAAAGGAGGGCGGGGAGGAGAATTGTTGTAAATATATTTAACACAAAAATAATGCTGAATACAAGATATTAAAGAAGCGGACTCCAAAAGACAGTAAGAATCCTTGAATGAAAAACCTTGAGAAATCCTACGTATAATGTAACCAAGCTTCGGTCTAGACAGGAAGTATACACTTCCCTAGGGATATAAAGAGATCAAATTGGAAGGGAAACACCCTACCATAAATGTCTAAACACAGCAGACTCCCTGTTTTCCTGTGTTCTGGCGACCAGATCTCTTTATGAACTCTCTCCCAGGCCTCCCCAGTATCAATAGTGGTTCATAATGATGACCTGGGGGCAGAGCAAGATCTCGAAGTGCCCTCTGACTCATCAAAGAAATATTAAGTTAAATGTATTTTGTCGTTGTCTAATTCTTTTAAAATTGGTAATCCATGTGTGGTATATATGATGATTCCCTATTAATCCAATACTTGTTTCCACCAGAGCAATATTTGAATAATCTATTTCCCAACCACAAGCGAAGGATTGATATTTATTCTTAAATTGTAGTTGAGTACGCATCTCTATTGTATGTTACTCAGGGAATTTACATAAGCACGGCTGAATATCAGTTGTTTGCATGCTCTGTGATAAAAGTTCATTTTTAAAACCTCAAATTGCAATTTGTCAAAGTCCATTTGCCAGTTCTTTAACAATTTCAGCCAAATTGTAAATTGTATAACTGTCTGCATCATTTGCATACGTAATCATGTTAGAGTGATGGTATAATCTAGGCACATCATTTATGAGAAGAGGGAACAATAGCAGCCAGCTTCCAATTCTTGGGATACTGAGAGTAATTTATTACATGGCTGATGTTTTCTTTCCAATTTCCACCAAATGATCTCTTTCAGAATGATGAGCACTAAAGACGGCTGTCCCTCGTGTATTATCTTCACTGTTTTCCCAATCTTGAATTGAGAACCAAGATGAACACCATGTTACATTTCTGCTTCATTCACACACACACACACACACACACAGTAATTTCAATCCAAAGAATATCACAAGAGTTCAATGAAACATCCTCCTCGAATAGTGCCCTTGTGTTGAATTAATTTAATCTCTGGATCTGGTTATTGAGTATTCTTTTCTGTGCATTGACAATGTGCCAATTGCTTGCTTCCTATTTTTAATCAATCTTGCAGATAATTTACCAGCCAACTAAATCGTTTTCCTGGCCTATCACACTCCTCTACCCGATGGAGAGCAAAAGTAAATACAATCAGTCTTGTGTTGCACCATCAGAAATTTATGATGACCCCAGGCAAGTAGCTTTCTGCAAGACTAATTTATGTATAGTCACATCTGTCACTGTGGCACTTGGACATGTCTCAGGCATTTTTATTAGTCATTCCTGGTAACAACCCTGTGAGATCACAAGGTGGGTCTGACACGCCCTTTTCTGAGAGGTTTCTAACATTGTATTAGATGCCTACATGTTGAAACCCATCCCTCACATCAGGAGTATGGTCCTGACCACAGACCAGGCTCACCCAGCAACACAGAACTCGGAATCTCTGCCTGGCCCAATTTAATTATTCCACTTACTAATTTCTTCCCCCACAATCAGCACTGCAGCACGGAGAGGACATCACTTTCCTAGGGTCATAAAACAGTTTAGAGGTAGTAAGATTAAGCTTCCTTGTAAGTTAATGGTTAACAGGGACTCAGCCAGATCTGGATTCAAATCCTGGCTCAGCCGTTACTGTGTGACTTTGGGCAAGTTGCCTACCTTCTCTGGCAACGCTGTCCTCTTCTTTAAAGTGAGGAAAATGATGCTTACCACGTTGGGGTTACTCTGAGAGGTAAAGTAATGGTTTTCTAGGCTAGGCAATTTGTACTTCTTACTGTGTTTCATCCACTCCACAGCCTTGCAGGCGATGGAGGGTATCTTGTGTGGCGTCCCTGATACTGGATCCACGTCCATCCCTCAGGCAACCATACCCTCTTTCTTACAATACCATGTGGTGGAGAATGCCATCTCAGCTGTCTTTCTCTCCTGTCTGAAAACCTGCTGTTTATTTACTGAGCACATTGTGGAATTCAGAGAGACATCTTTTCAGTTCAAGTTGCGAAGACACAGGTTAACAGAATTTAAAATAATTTTGCCTTGAAATACTTGTGAGGGCAGAGAGCCACTGATGAAGCTCTCTGCTAACTCACAGAACAAATCCATACGATCTCAGCTTTTGTATACAAGCCTGAAACTCATTAGATCCATCTCTCTCCTGGGTTATAAATGTACCGTTGTCACTGCCTCAAGCAGGGGCTCTGCTCGCCTACCCCTGAGCATGATTGAATGGTGGTTTATGCACGTAAGGCTCTTAGAACTGCATGTGTCCTGCAGGAAGTGCTCAGTGCATGTTAACTAATATTATTACTACTAGCATTACCCTCCCCTCTTCCCATCTTATCAACTGTATTTGATGGATCAGCTTTTTTAATATCCAAAGCTAGGAAGAGTCTACTGTCCAGTTTGGTATGAATGGCTTTCACATTTTTATGGCCTAACAATACCACATAAGTTCCTTGAAATCCTTAAGGAACAGAAACAAATGTGCATGCACTGTGCACAGGGCATCTTCAGAGATAGAAAGATGAAGAAGCCTTGAACCTTGACCTCAAAAAGCTCACGCTGTATTGAAGGAGTGGTGCCGGACTTGTCCATAATGCACGTCAAACGGTGTTTTTAAAGTGTGTATATGTAAACTACAACATGACAGGAGGGATTATAGACATTCTCAGAGGAAGTGACATGAGAGCAGAGCTTTTAAGGGTGAAGACCTTCTCCCTTCCTTCCTTCCTTCCTTCATTCCTTCCGACATCTATTCATCCTTCCTACTTAAAGCAAAGTACTAAGTGATAGGGAACAAAGTTAGTGGATACATGATCTCGGCTGTCAAGGTCATTCTAGTCACATGGAGGAGATACACGTGTAAATGGATGACTACTGGACAGTGGGGTAGATGCTCATAAAGTAGGCACAGAAGGGCCATAGAAGTCCAGAAGAAAATCTTGTAAATCGGAATGATAGATCAGAGGAGGCTTTCAGGAAGAGGTGATGAAGGAGCCAAATTTAGAAGACCAGTTTGGGGAGATCAAGAAGAATGTAGAAGATGGAAAAAGAAAATGAAAAAAACAAGTGAGCTCAAGGCATGGAGGCAATAAAAGGGTTGGAGCTTTATGACATGCTGGGTAGTTCAGAACCAGCATGAGGTGCAGGAATGAAAGCAGAGCAAGGTTGGCAGAATGGTTAGGACTTCAATAGAGTGGAGGAGAGCAAAGGAGGTAGCCATTCTAGACAGAGGAACCAGCATAATCAAAGGCACGTGATGAAAAAAAGAAATGAATTGGATGAAAGAAGGCCAATGAGTGGTGTAGTGAGGCTGGAAGAGATGAGTCTGGAAAGGTCAAATGGGGCAAAGTCCGTCTTCCTCCTGTGGAATCCCCGTCTGGCTCCCTCAGCACCTTCTGGTTGGCCCAGTTCTCAGCGGTACAGTATAGTCATTCTAACTCCAGCAACCCTAGCATTTCCCCTGCTATAGCAATGGTTTTACAACTCTGATTTTGATTCTGAGCCAAATTGGCCATATGGCCGGATTGCCTCAGCATAGAAACTCTTTGAGCCACTTGTCCTGGGTAATGTTCATATTTTCTTCTTGGGCTTCAGATTTCTATTCCATGGGGCTTTTGTTTTCCTTTGTTTTTATTGAATTTATTGGTTAATAAGATTATATAGGTTACAGGTGTAAAATACTATAATACATCATCTGTATATTAGAGTGTGTGTTCACCACCCCGAGTCAAGTCTCCTTCCATCACCATTTATCCCCCTTTTACCTTCTTCTACCTCTTTCCCCACACCTCTTTCTCTTTGGTAATCACCATACTGTTTTCTGTGTCTATGAGGTGTTTGTGTTTTTTATTAATCCCTTCACCTTTTTTACCTAGATCCCTAACCCCCCTCCCTTCTGACAGCTGTCAATCTGTCCTATGTATCTGTAAGTCTGTTTCTATTTCCTTTGTTAGTTTATTTTGTTTATTTGATTCCACATATAAGTGAAATCATATGGCATTTGTCTTTCTCTGACTGGCTTTTTTCACTTAGCATAATATTCTCCAGGTCTATCCATACTTTCACAAAAAGTAAGATTTCCTTCTTTTTTACTGCCAAGTAGTATTCCATTGTGTAAATATACCACAGCTTTTATATCCATTCATCTACTGATAGACTTTTGATTGGCCTCATATTGCAGCCAACAGTTAGTGTTAGAAAAATATGGTTAGGAAATAAATTCCTAAGAGATAGTTGGTTCAAAAGTAAGGCATTCTTTTAATTCTAGAGAATTTCAAGGGCTCAGAAATATCTAGCCCATATTTTAGCCACATCTACAAATTGTAACAAGGTTGGTATTCTTACATGTGTCCCGGGGTAAGCAGTGGGTGTTGGGCTGCAGCAGCTGCAGGGTAACAGTGAGCATCAGTCTTTGCATTTAAATATCTTTTTGTAGAAGGTGATTATATGAGCCAAAAAAAGAAGGCTCTTCCCACTGATTTATGTTCTTGGTGTTCTCTGGGAATTTTGTCAATCTTCAGAAAACAGTCTGATCATTTTTAGATTGCATTAAATTCCTCAGAAACACTGGCATGCCGTACGTATCTTTCATTTTCTTCATAGAAAGTAAGCATTAATAACTGACAGCAATTTTCTTGTAAATGTCATCAAATAAATGCCTGTTGTGCTCTCTGTTTGGTACTGTAGATGCCAAAGAAACACAGTGCCTTTCTTAAGGAGATTTCATATAATTCAGGATTATCCAAAACAAAACAAAAATAGTAAATCTTCCTTCTCTTTATTTTTTTTAAGGAATTTTCACCATCTCTTTTCTTGTCTACAAGAGCCTTTCTCGAGCCAGAGTAGTTGCAGGGTCAAGTCTAAGATGCTTGAGCAGCATTTTCTTCTCAGATGGGTAACAAAGTCATTAAATCCCTTTGAATTCAGGAAAACTGCTTAGACACTCCAGGTTGGTTTCAGAACAAAAGAAAATGCATTTGAAACATGCACATCCTTCATCGACAACATTGCCCTAATTGAGCAGGCTCTTTTGGTTGAAACTAACTGAAACCAAACTCACATTAGCTTAAGTGAAAACGGGAATATAGTCCTTCATCGACTAAAACAGCTGGGTATGTGGCTTCAGGTCAGCCTTATTCAGCAGCTCAAACAATAACGTCCGTCTCACCGCACCACTCTCCCCCACCCACTTAGGTTCTGTCGGCCTCCTTTCAAGGTGGGCCATTTGCTTTGGTAGTCCCTGTGAGCTCCAGGCTTACACCCTCCCATGGCAGAGAGCCTCTCATTGCCATGGCTCCAGCGGAGTGCTGGTGAGGGCTCTCATTGTCTCCCTGTGGATCCATCGCTGCAGAGTGGTGTGGTGTCCAACTGGCCAGACTTGGGTCAACCCAGAGCCAATGGGTAGTAGTGTCAGCCATACCTAAACCAAATAGACTGAGGGCAGGTGCCTCCCCAGCCAAGAAATTTCGAGTACATGTTCCAAACGAGAGGGAAGTAACCACACTGTCCATTACAATTGCTTCTATAAAATCTGAATGTATTGACAAATCCAGTGGTACAGGTCAGATAAAGGATGTATAATGAAAAAAATAACAATAACCATGTAATTGGTAATAAGACAATTAAAAAGTAAGATGTGTCATCAAAATTTGGGGTATTTTAGTCTTCAAATACTAAGTAGTTCCTTTGATTGCATTATTTTCACTGATTTCAACAAATTAAACTATAATTGGCCCAGATGATTTCTACACTCACTTTCAGTTAAGAAAAAAGTAATTCTGTAATTCTATGAATTGGTTAGCTGATTAGTTCATTGTTTTGGAACCATCTAGAAGTGACTTACAGGTCACAGAGTTAGGTAAACTACATGATACTGTGTAAACAGTCTGACACTTTACCCGGTTTTTTCAACTATGGCTTTCCCACAAGGCCAATATACGATACACTCCTTCAGGGAATTCTTTATTTAATATTATTTTGTAGAAGAAGCAAGGAGAATTCAACTTTATATTTGAGTAAAAATATATCACGTCATTTTTATATGATTATTTAATAATATTACATTTTCCCTTAAAGTTCACAATTATATTTTCACCATAACTTTAAATATATAAAATAGAAATTTATGAAAGAATTTTATGGGTGAAATAAAAAGTATTTCCTAGAAATATATAATAAAGTAGCTAAATAATTTTTAATTACTAACTTTTAAAAGCAAAATATAAGTGAAAATGTGAGACTAGAAATTCTTCTAATTTGATTTGATGTATTACTGTGAATCTAAACTATACTTTTCTGAATATAATCATTTTTAGTTTATTTCCCTCCTTATAACACTGATGTGCTTTACCCAAACACAACTTTCTAGATGATACTTAGCATTTTAGTCTATTTATTTCATCACGCACACATTTTCTTTTACTTCCATGTTTTTTCATTGAGCACCTTGATTACAACAAAAGGCAAATGCATATATAAAAAATTGACAAGAGCAGTGATTGTTGTTGTTTTTTAAGATCATCATAAATCCAGATTTATCAGCTTTAGTGTTACTTCATAGGTCTTAAAAAAAAGCTAAGTACTGCCAACGTGCAAAGCACTCTTTACTTCGTTTCTGAGCGGAATCCAGCAGCTCATCAAGAATGCAACAACATTCACTTGGGAGTCAGAGTGTTCATCCTCGCATTGTAGCATCTGATCTGTTTTGAGGCTGCATTTCCCTCCACCATGGCCTCCCAAAGGTACTTGTTTTAGCGATGAGATTCACCATCTCTCTGGTGGACTCGGTGATCTTACCTTGAGGTGTTAAGAATCGCTGAAGGCTATAAGGACTTGTGTAAATTACAGCCATGCAGAGCGGCATTGAAAAATCAATAAGTAATGAAATAGTACTGGAGTGAAGTAGCCAAGAGAGCAATGGGTGGGAAACTCCCAAGGATGCAGTTTCATTTTGTCAAAAGGTAAAAAGGGATGTTCTGATGCGTTTCTATCAAATGGGCTTCCTTGGAAATGAGAGGCTATCGGTAGAGGTGGCAGGGGAGTCACGTCAGCATACCCACAAAGCAGGGTGAACTATGGACTTGTTGGTGCAACGGTTTCATTTTAGACAACCATGCATTTTATTCCAGGCAAGCAATAAATATGGCATTTTCTTCATCCATTTTGATATCTGCCCCCACCACAGGTTTTCTGTACCCTAGCTACCCAAGTGTACCCCATTTCTTCTCTTCGCTTCTCTAAGGGACCATCCATATGCCTTCACAAACCATCTTCAGCCTTTCTGATCCTGCGTTAGCAATGTCCCCCCAAGGATGGAATGGTGTGGTTGAAGTTGGACACCATTTCCCAAGGGTCCCCACTCATTCACAAACAACTCTAGACACATCCGCCTGGATGCTAAAATTCTCTAGTCTATGGACCACTTCTGTGGTTGAGAGTCCCTGAGCTGATATTTAAATCTGCTGGTTTCTTTTTTTTTTTTTTTTTTTTTTTGAAAGTGCATCGTTCATGTCTTCAATATTGATTATTTATTTTGAGATGATAGAACAGATTTTTATAAAAAGAAAATTGGGGAGTGTTTGAATATAAGACAGGAGTAGGTAGGGGAGAAGGATCCAATTCAGTTAACTTTGCTAGGGAGAACCTGCTTCCTTCCTTCTTCTGGGTGGATGCCCCTTTCATCTCTGCCCTTCCCAATGGTGAGAGGTGGCCTTTGGTCCTTATCCATCCATCTGGGGTATAAGTGAAGCTATTGGCATGAGCCAGCCACCAACTGAATCCCGGATCTAGATCAAGAAAAAGGGAATCATAAAGATATTACCTAAGAGCTGATTGAAATGATGGGATGATAGTAGCTTTTTGTTTCATATACATAGCTACTGGTCTTTGTTCTTTTCATGAACAGAACAATGAAAACTGTAGGCTATCCCCCAACCTCTCTTTTGGGTCAGTTGGTGTCACTCCAGCTATGGGGGTTTAAACTTAAAAAAAAATAAAAGTGATGGGAGACAAGAAAATAACCATGGGTGTTTGTTCAATTAAAAGACTTGCAGTCCTAGCGATATTGTGACTTGAGTCTTAAAACACCAAATAAAACACTCAGCTTATTTCCTTTCCTTTTAACGACACCCAGGTACATGTAGATCATTGACAAGCAGGATCTTTTATATCTGATAAAACAGGGCAATTACCATAAAGTGAAAAGTATGGAAATGTGAACCAATGGCCAGCCCATTCCCAGCCCATTTATGATATGTTGAATATGTTTCCTGATAACTAATGAACTAGCCTTAATTATCATTTTCTACTCTCCGTCTGCATCAACCTATATTTTGTAGCATTGGAAATGAAGGCATTATTACATTTCACAAAAATAGGTGTGATTTGGGTCCCAGAAAAACACTTTCCTCTGAAATATCCAGATAAGTAATTAATGAGGAAGTGGTTTAGGTAGCCTGAGGTACCTGGGCATTTTACTTCCCTCTTCTTCTTGCATCAACATACAGAATCAAATTCTGGATGAGGGTACCATGCTGAAAAATCCAACAGACAACAGACAAGTATTTGTTCCACTCACCATACCCAGTTTGCTTGTCTCCCCTCTACTCCATGTTCTCCTAGTAAGTACCTGCTAGTCATGCTCCCATACCATGGACATAGCAATACCCACCTCCTCCAGCAATCCATCCATTGATGCCATTATCCATTGTTTATGACATTGCAACCGCAGTAATGAATTGATATGTCTTGATCTTTGAAATGCTTAGGCAGGAGGCCACACATTATAAAAAGAAAAGAAAAAAAAACAATGTCAAGACAACTCTATTCGGCAGGGGCTGGAAATGGATATTGTGCAGGAAAATGCATTAAAGTTGAAAAGGGTTTTGTTTAACATGATGGTTTTAAAGACATAAACAATTACGATATGCAGTAACTCCTTCCCTCAGAACACCATGGAGAAGCCCTACATAGGCCAGGGTGCTGGTGTGATTCCAAGTCGTGCTACCACCATGAAACACTAGGGGTCACCATATTAATACCAGTGTCCTGGCTCCATTGCCCTCCAGTCCAGAGAGCCTACCATCCCACAGCTCTTGGCTCCCTGTTTATTCAAGGAATGTTGCTCAGTGCCTATCGTTCATGACGTGTCCATTTACAGTTACCTCAAGCACCACTGAAATAATGGGGTAGAGTCCTCTCTAAGCCTCTTTCTGGTGAATGACATTTTTTTAAGGGCCACCTAAGAGTTATCAATCCATTATTTAGGACTAGATGTAATGGTAAGGGGTGTGCGGGCCTGTTAACCAAATATAGAGCATTTTCATTCCATAGCTGTGCAGTATTCCCATTCAGATGTTCTGCTAAAGCCCGAGTCTCTCAGAGACCAGGACAACCCTTCTTTATTTGCCAGGATTGATGCGTCTGTTGACTAAAAAGTTAATGTCTCTTCTTTTGTTCTTTTGTTTCTCATCTCTATGTTTTCAATCCTCAATTCAGAAATTATTTTCCTAAGAAGGAATGTAAGCAGTTGTCTGAAATCTACAGATGTGTTATCACGAGGCTCCACCACAGTCCCTAACATCAGAATGAGAAACTGTTGGCCCAGGTCTGGGGGGTGGGGGGTGGGGGGGGAAGAGGGCCATGGACCCACCTCAGAGTGATGTGATTCCACTTATTCCTATTTCCGTTTTAAGAAAAATCATTACCCACCCCACCACCATAAGCAGGAAGCTCTAGTTCTATCATTCAGAGTAGAGCTTCTAAAGGTGAGGATTAAGGCCATTGAAGATCTATGAACAGCATTTAAACCATTAAAAAAAAAAAAAACAGTATTGCAAGGAAAACAGATGGCAATTGATAATAATGGTAAGATCATAACCTAGATAGAGTGCAATTCTAAGTCAAAATTCACATCAGAGCTCCTGGGTTGTGTGTTTTTTTGACATGTTCTCTTTGTTTCTCCTTCGTCTATTTATTGAGTACCTAATATGTGGAGGCATGTGTTGGGCAGTGGAGGAGATCTATATATATAGAAGCCAAGTGACTGGAATGACCGCAACAACTGGAAGGACCGGTCGCTGTGACCACACACTGCTGCCGGCCAACCTCCCGCAGCCCCTCCCCCCGGCCGGCCGGGCCCTGATAGCCCAATTGGCGTGGGTCAGCCAGACCCCACCTGTGCACAAATTCATGCACTGGGCCTCTAGGATAATAGAAAGATATACATGTGCAAAGAAGTTAACCAATGATTACCGTTTTCTCTTCCCTGTCCTCACTATTTGTGCAACTGCCTGACCCAAATATATTCTTTCTCCATCCACCACTTCTCTCCCAGCCTGTTCGGTCATAGCCTCTTACTTTCTCCTGCAACCCTACTGTTCTGGACTCCCTTTTGCTTACATTCACCCTTCCTCTTTTTCTCTCCCTAGCCTGTTTAATTGGACATAATGGTAAAGAAACTAAAATGCAGAACAACCATAGTTTAGTGGGAGAGTGATTCAAAATATTTCTACATAGCAAAATTAATTTTGCAAAGGCAATGGTACAGAAGTAGAGAAATAAATCAAAAGCTAGCAAAAGGTGGTATTTGTTGAGAAGGTATTTTGAGAGACTTGAAATATGCTTCTGTCTAACCGGAAAATTAAACTCATGTGGGTCCAACCCTTAATTCCTACCAAATTACAATGGAGTTGTCCAGGATATAATTATATCTAAGGTGTATTTGCCATTATTTGTGAGGGTTTTTTTTAATTTCGGTTTCCTCAAGCCCTAGCCTATAAAAAACCATCCATAAGAGAGTTCTTGATCTTACTTGAAATAAGGAAACTTTCATTGTTAACTGAGAGCTTCACACCCTTGATGTTCCATTTTTCCAGAATTGGGATTTCTTTAAAAAGTGGCCCTTGGCTATTTGCAGCTGCTGAATGGTGGGAATAGAGGGAGAAAGAGAATTTCTCCTAGACTCTGTCAGAGCTGGGTGCATTGGGCTTGGACAGAACTTGCAATGGCATGCATCAAAGGCATAGCACTTGAGAAAGAGACTGCGAAGCTTCGTTCAGGTTCAGCCATATGACACATTTTATGTTTGTTTGGGACCATTAGTTGATGGTGACCATAATGAAATTGTCTAAGCAGATGCTTATCCTTGCTACATTCAAAGCTGTACCCAGATGATCCTGATGATGTAATAAATGAAAAGACAATAAAACAGAGATTCCTAACCAAAGTTCTGTGTACCGCAGGAATTTGGTGGATGGGTTGAAACACCCTGAAAAAAAATGTGGGAAACTTTTAGCACATGTTAACTTTTCTTCAGAGAGAATCCATAACATTTATCACCTCAAACAATCCATCCCACCCCCACCCCCACCCCCCAAGCAGCTTACGAACCCACTGGACTTGAGTATCTTGCCTTAGTGAGGTCTTCCATAACGGAGTCTTCTGGTCTGGCTTCATCACGGTGTAGACTAGAAAAATCTGATCAATAAGAATAATACTCTTTCCCGGCCAGCATGGCTGTGTTGAGCGTTGATCTATGAACCAGAAGGTCATGGTTCAATTCCCAGTCAGGGCACATGCCCGGGTTGTGAGCTCGATCCCCAGTAGGGGACATGCAGGAGGCAGCTGATCGGTGATTCTCATCTTTGATATCTCTCTCTCTCTCTCTCTCTCTCTCTCTCTCTCTCCCCCCCCTTCCTCTCTGAAATAAATAAATATATATATTTTTAAAATAATAATACTCTTAATATTTCTTGAGTGCTTGCCATGTGCCAGAGCACATTATGTGTATTTATTGAATCCTTATCAGGCAGAAACCACTGTCGTCACTGTTGTGTAGCTGAGGATGCTGAACCAGAGAGGGAGGCCGTTTGCCCAAAGACACAGAGTGGAAAGGTGGCCGAGTTAGGACACAACCAGAGTGTGGCCCCATAGTCCATGGTCTTGACTGAGAGCATAACCACTATGCCATACTGCCTCTTGACTGAGGGGTACTCTCAGACAAGGATCATTCCTTTTAAAACAAAATAGACTGAGAGTCTAAGGAACTGTGACCTCTAACAAGTGAGTGAGAAAACAACCCTTACCTTGCCCCATCCACTCCTCATTCCCAGGATATTGGCAACTCAGAGGAATACTAGCAAAATGGTGCAGTGCCCCTTGGTGCTGGAGAGGCCCCCAGGGCAGCAGGCAGGGTCTGTGGGTCCAAAGGGGCAGGTTAGCCGTCCGCCTGCAGGACCCTTGGCATTCCCATTGGAAAAGCACTTTCTAGTTGACCCTTCACGGCCCCACCTCTCCTTTCTGTGGATGTTCCCTCCTCCCCTGCCAGGAAGACGGGCTGGAGACCATTCCACAGCTTAGCAAACCAGGGCTCCTTCCCCAGGACACCAGGACTCGGTTTGGGCAGAGCTGCGTCTAGTCTGGGACCCAGTGCTCTGGACCCTTAGTCCTGTTCTCCTTGCACTGCTCTCCGCTGCCTGGCCTATGGATACCACCTGGGAAACGCAACAGCCCAGTGGGCAAGAATCCACATGCACCGGCTCCCCTGCAGCGGGCATCTCTTCGTGTGTGAGCATCTAGTAGGCCCAACCCTGAACCAGTGCAAAACGCCTTGCTCCTACTCTCTCATTAAACCCGCAAACAGCCCCATGAGGTGGCCATTAGTTCCCCGCCTTCCCCCACAGGGACACTGAGGCACAGGAGCACAGCGAGTAACTGACAAAACCCGGACTTCAGACCCTGACACGTCCGACTCCCCAGCATTTGCCTTCACCGCCAGCCCTGGCCCTGCCACCATCCAGGAGGCAGGAAAAAGCAGAGGAGGAGGAAATGAGCAGCCCGTGTGTGTGATGAGCAAAGCTTTCTACCTTCTCCGAGGACGGCGCCCACGGAAATCTGTCTCAAGCGCTAGCACAGGAGGTTAAAATTAAAGAGGACGAGGATGAGCCATTAGTCACTGGCGTGGGGCCGCACGGGCGTCTTCAAAAACAGGACCGGCTCCCCCTCCCTGGGACCTGGCACAGGAGCCCGGAAAAGCCTTCCCTGGGCCTGGGATTCCGGGATTCACTCCCTTAAAGGAGCCGGTGCTGAAGCTCCTGGGAAACAAGGGCCCCATCTCTCAGGGGTGTCGAATCAAGTGGGCCCGGAGGAAAGTTCTTTGGCACCCGGGACCCTGAAACTCACACCAGGGCCGCCGGCACGGGGTCGCGCTCTGGCGCTGAGACCGCAGGAAGGGAGCGGGCGCTCCACCTTTTCGTTCTAAAAACCCAGGAAGCCCGGGCGGCGGGGTTTGGGTTTCGGCGCCTCTGAATGCACCATTTCAAGCCGCCGCTCTTCCTACAAGTTCATTCATCCCGCGGTCCCCAGAGAAGCAACCTGAATGCACACGGAGGGGCGGGGAGGGCTCTGAAAGGCCGTGGGGATCAAGTGTTGGGGACGGAGCATCTGAGCTGGAGGGAAGGCAACCGGGAGGCCCACGTGCCAGGGCGGAAGGGGCCTCTGTCCCCGAATCCCCTCGGAATCAGAAGCGCGGCCTGAACGGGGCCTGCGGGAGTCTTCATGCGCCCCAGGCGCAGACAGCCGGCCAGTGCGCCTGAGCCTCAGCCAGCAGCGCTTCCGCAGGGAGAGGCCCCGAACGCCACACCTTTGATGTGCTCAGTGGGTAAAATTCCTCTTCGTGGAACCTTCCCTCGGCTTCCAACATTATGTCTACTGAAGCGTGTTTTCACAGCAGGGAGGAGGCCTAGCCCCGGGCGGCTGCCAGCCAGAGGGGCCACCAGGCTCCCTTCGGAGGCGGCTGGGATCCCCGGGACAGCCCAGCGCAGGTACCTGGCCCCAGCCCCAGGGAACTGAGGCTTCTCCTCCAGCAGCAAAGAATGTATTTATTCTGAGGGTTCTTGCCAAAAGAGCTGTGGGTAGGAGGGAGCCAAAGAAAGGTCTGACTGAAGGCCACTGTAAAAGAAAAGGCAAGGACTGGAGAGAGCACGCCAGTGGGGTGGGGAGAGGAAGGGGAGGGGTTTTGTTCTGTTTCTGCAGCAGTTTCTCTTTTGGAGATCTGAAGTCTGCAAGTTTTACGTCAAAGCTTTCTCCAAATGACTTGATGGAGGGTTTTTTGTTGTTGGGTTGCTGCACTCCGAGGACTCATTGGGATGGCAGGATAAAAATTAATTAGAGGCTGTTTGGAGGGGGGCTTTGCAAGACAGCCTGAGGCGACGCTTCAGTCTGGTTGTTAGAAGCAATATCATCACCCGCTCCTTGCACAGCGAACAGGCCTGTGCAGGGGCGGCTGGGGGGAGCCACGGATGTTCAAGGCAGACATCAGAGCCCAGACTTCCTCCCAGAGAGATTACTTACCACAAACCAGTGGATCTACCTGCTGACAACCTCAGAAATATGTCTTGTTTCATTTTCAGATTTTTCAGGGCGGCTACAGAGGAAGCTTACAGAATCCTGATGCAACAGCTTGGGGAGGAGGCGATGCTGCCTCTGCCCGGCCACTGAACACGACATTCAGGCCGGGCAGAACCACCAAGCAGACATGAGGAAGGCAGGGTCCCTTCCAGGCATGACAGGTCCCCTTTTAGCGGGTGGCAAACTGAAAAAGGGGACGCAAGGACTTGGTACATTTCTACATGACCAAAGCTGACCGAGGATTATTTCAAATTCAGACAATTTACAAGAAAAATAATCCAAGCGCTCTTCCCCCCTTCTGGTCTTTTTCTTCCTCCCTTCTCCTCCCCTGCTATGTGGTCCTCACACCTCCTCTCCCACCCATTCCTTCTCCTCTCCCTGGAGTACTGGTTCAGTGTGTGACCTGGAAGTTTGCATATGTGGGAACTGGCTCCTCAAATCCAGCTACAATAGTGCAAAGCATGATAGCAGTCCCTGAATTTCATCAACTGTGGTAGCTCTCCCTGCGGGGTATTTCACCTGGAAACAGAGAACGCGCAGTGAGCAGCTGCCTGGGTCCCCTGCTTCAGAGTACTTGGAACTGCCATGAAATAGCCTGTGCACTTCACACACATAGTTTATCTCCAGACCTGGGTAAAAATATTAGCTGCGTCTTTAAAACATGTCCATGATGTGGACAATAATTAAGATCCCTGTTTTATGGACGGAAAAACTGAGATTGTTCATAGTCCTCATGTCCAGAAAAAGGCAATCTGTTGTAAGCTAAAGAAAATTTGGAAATTCTTAGAGCCCTTCCCTCTCTCTAAACTTAGCTGTGTCTATTTTATTGCCTATAATTGCTTCCTTGCATCATGTTGGGGAAGGGAGGGATAAGCCAATGGGAACAATTACCAAAAAAAAAAGAAAGAAAAGAAATAGCAACTTTTCTCCAAAACAGCCACTTTCAAAATGAATTCACCAGCTGCTAATATCTAGTCCTACCACCATACATGTCAGCAGCTCCCTGCTTTTAAAAGTGCGCTCCTTAAGGTGAGGCCAGTTCCCTTGACCTTGGATGAGGAGTGATCGTGGCACTCAGCACATCTCCAGAATCTTCTTGCGTACATTCAGAGGATTCCTAGAAAGGCTCTCCGCCAAATCCAAATGATTTCCGAGGGGATGTGAGACAGTGGTGAGTTAAGCTAACATCGCTTCCATGCCCTAACCGCTTGCTCCTACCCATCATAGCCAGACAAATGAGAAATGGTCGCCAGCACATGGAGACAATAGCAGCTGGCTCGCGAGCTCAGGGGAGAGCCTAAGACCACGCCATGCCCATTTGCTCTCTGCCAAAGGGAAGTGGAAGGAGATACATGAGGACTGCTCTCAGACACCAGGCACCTATCAGGAGGAGGTCAAGGGGTACAGCCACATGAAGCCAAATTCCCTCAGTAAGAGCTTTCAGAATGAACCAGTCTGCCCGAGAACCAATCTGCCGCTTTATAAGCAGCCAGCATATTTAGAACCATGGAAATTAAAGATGGGAAAGACCTATTTTAAGTCTTCTAGATCATTCGCTAGGGCCCAGGGCAGGCTCGGTCCCTGTTGTGCATTTGTTAGCACGGTGTCAGGCCTCATTTCACGTGTCTGGAGCAATGGACACATAGGAGGCAGAGACCGTGGTGTCTGCCCACCCCACTGAGCAGTGGTATAGGGTTAGAGTCCTCTGAGCTGCTGGCTGGCCTTTGGCATGACCAGAAAGGGTTTGCATTCCCCAGGGCTGGGCCCAGAAGAAACCAGCAGCTTCTAGAAAGTCAAGACCTTCTTCACCTCTCTGTGCTTACGTGGAGGAGCATCCTGCCTTCCAGAAGCATCCAGAGGCCCCCCTCTCTGCGAACAGATTGCCACCAAGGAAGGGGAGAGAGTCCAGACTCACCAGGACTCATTCTAAAACAAAACAAACCCTCTTCCCCAAGGAAGCAGCCTTCTCTCACACATTTTATTCTTCGTTGATCAGCAGACAACTGAACCATGTTTCTGACTAGTGGCAAAATGGAGGAAACGTTTTCAGAGACACCAGGGGTTTATTCTAGGACATCCAGGACCCAGTAATACGAACATAAGGGCAGATGACTTCACAATAGTACAGTCAGGGTTTTTCTGAGAAAAACCATTTTTCTTTTTATCTCTGTTCCCAGCTGGAGAGGAAGCCAGTCAAATTCCCAATCTCAGGTGGAAGGCTCTGTAAATGAGGGTAAAGAGAAGCGAAAGCTAATGGGATCCAGAGAACAAAGGGTTCTAAACCTCATGCAGGCAATGTTCTTTGGACTTCTGTGTTTTCGAAATGACAGAGACAGTCCCTTTAGATATTCACATTTAAAATGCCAGGTCCGCGCACTGGCTCTGTTGTATGACATGGGCGACGTGAAAAGTGGGCCCATTGCAAAAACTATGTGACCATTTTCCTGCCCCAAAAATGTGACCGTTACCACTTCACATTTCCTGGAATCGGGTCGTCCAAAGAGACTCCCTTACTCTGCATCTGGTCTAAAGGATGAGGCCCATTTTCTTCACTGGATACTTTAAGCAAAACTGAACTTTTAAAAACCTGAAGTTTACCTCCCAGGCCAGCAGCTCATTCGCTGCTGAAGTTCCCCCCACCCCCAACCCCACCCTCCTCCCCACAGCCCTTTTCTCTTTTCCTCTAAAACATTATCTCATCTCAACATTGCAGCTTTTTTAAGTTCAATGTCAATAGCTAGTTAGGAGAGGGCAGGAGGGTCAAAGCTTAGGACTCCAAACCGTCCTTGACGTTTCTCTGTAGACTGATCTGCTGTTTGCATCAGCCCAATAAAAAAATAAAAAAATAAATCCCTCTTTGCTATCTGAGAAAAGATCAGAACAGGAAAATGTCAGTTTGAGAGCTGACAGAATTCTGATAAGAATGAACTGGAAATGAGAGAAAGAGAGGAAGAAATGCTGTCAGTTTAAGAAGTTTTTAATTTAATGTTTTGAGACAAATATGCACCCCACTGCATGCATATGTGTTTTTCACACACAACTCTTCCATCCCTCCACCTCTTTTCCAAATGCTCTTCTTGAGAGAAAGAAAGAAGAAAAAAAAAAGGCTGTCTATTTTGACTTGATTTGATTTGATTTTTACGGTCTTTCCACAACCTTTCAAAGGTCTGGAAGGGTCAGCCTTTCTGGTCTGAAAGCTGTGAGCACATTCACTCCCACAGAATTTCTCCTAAGCCCTGGAAGAATCTCCACTTTCAGAAGTATCTGTACATATTTTTAGAGTTAGAGAGATCATTGAAATTCGCAGGCTTAATTGAACCGACAGGAGGGAGAGCAGCCTGCAGCAGATGGAAACACTTTCCGAGTGTGACGACCTCTGAGTTCAGACTTAATACCTACATAATAAAGGCTTGGAAATATTATGGTGGGCATTGTTTCTGCTGCCCTGTTTTGTGTGTGTGGTGTGTGTGTGTGTTTTTTAACTCATGTAGCAACTTTTTACTATTAAAGGATATGGCTGGTGTTTAAAAGGCAGGCTACACAAAATATCAAGAAGTGGCTCCCACGAAGAGAGATATTTTTCATGAAGAAAAGGCCAAGTCTTTGACAAATAAAATACTCGACAGGAGTTAAGTATTCTTTTGAATGGAATAAAAAACAAAAACTTTTTTCTGGAAACTAGGGAATTGCCCCATTGACCAGCAAAGCATTTCCTGAGCACCTACTCTATGCCTGCATTCTCGAGGGCATTTTATATCACTTTGGTTCATTGTGTAACAACCCCAGCAGGTAGATTAGATTATTATCCACGTGTTTCAGTTGAGGGGAATGAGACTAAGAGAAGGTGGGCTTGCCCCAGGTCACACAGAAATAATGGAACAGACCCGGGGTGCGCACCTGGTGGGGTGACTGAGCAGCCTGTGTGTAAGGACATGTCCTGTTACTTAATGATTTTGTCCTGCACCTTCCTTCATTTTGTCCAGGCACCTTACATTTCCTGTACTCGGCTATTTTTAATAAGTTGCAAAAGTTCATTAGAGCTATTTTTCAAATTTAACTAGGCATTCTGTATTTTTATTTGCCAGATCTGGCAACTCTAACATCTGGGTCGCATGATCCCGATCCAGAGATTTGCCCTGTCCGCCACACAAAAGGAATGGGATTGTCTGGACACTGGACGAAACAAGCCATGTGTACACTAAGTTCAATCTATAGTAGTTAAGAGTGTAAACTCCTGAGTCCTCTGACTTGGGTTCAAATCCTTGCTCCACCACTTGCAAGCTGTGTGACCTTGGACAGGTTTCTCAACCTCCCTGAGCCTCAGACTGCCTATCTGTAAAATGAAGACATGTGTGGAGATTTAAAAAGTGCATGCATATGATAAAATAATGCTGTTCCTGGCACATAGTAGGTGTTTGGGAAGTATTCGCTACTTCCTTTGTCTTCAGAATCACTCTATAGGCCTTCCAAGGCATGGCTCTGCTCAGCCCATCCTCTTGCTTTAAAACGTCCACTGCTCTAAATAAATAAATAAACAAATAAATAAAACGTCCTCTGATCAGCCTGGCCAGAGGGGCTCAGTGGTTGAGCATCAACCTTAACCAGGAGGTTACAGTTCAATTCTCAGTCAGGGCACATGCCCGGATTAGTGGGTGTGCAGGAGGCAGCTGACCAATGATTCTCTCTCATCATTGATTATCTCTCTCTCTCTCCCTCTCCCTTCCTTTCTGAAATTAAAAAAAATATATATACTAGAGGCCCTGTGCACAAAATCCATGCACAGGTAGGGTCCCTAGGCCTGGCCTGCGATCAGGGCCTTCCGACTGCCGGCTGGGGCCTTCCTTCATTTCGTGCTGCCCCCTGATGGTCAGTACATGTCATAGTGAGTGATCGAACTCCCGGTCTTCCGGTCAAACTCCCGAGGGGACACGTTGCATATTAGCCTTTTATATATACATATATAGATTTTTTAAAAATTCACTGCTTATAACTGCAGTGCAATTTCCTTAACTTTGCATGTCTTATACGTTCTGACCCTGAATTTGCCAGCCCTGTTTTCTGCTTCCACACATAGGGGCTAGTCCTTCAGTGTTGCAAGGATAACTTGGCAAATCTAACTCTGAATTTAATTAAGGAAACAATTACATCTTCAGTAAGTGTGAATTCTTTTCCTGCCAAATAGGATTTCACTGATATTGAATCTTTGGGCCTCCTCGTTCTTAGAGGTAGATTTCACTTTTTAATCAGAGATGCCAGGTAACTTAAATGTTCTAGAACCCCTCCAAGCAAGAACAGTACACGCGTGGCCCGAATGTTAGAGAAAGTGTCAGTAGGAAGACCTGTATCGGGAAGGAAATCTGGGTTTTGACCCTCAGGCTTGCCACCAGCCCCTCCCTCTGACCAAGCGCCATAAATGCCCACGTGGGGAGTTAGCATCTCACCTCCTGGCTTAGAAGTAGCCAGGCCATAAACACCACGGAGGAATTTTACTGGCCCATCCTCAACTCACTATTTTATTGTCTGGCATTTCCGCTACCTTCTCTTGAAACGGATAGAAACATCTTCTATAAAACCCGCATTGGGGTTTCTCGGGCTTGAATCCACGTTGTGTGCAGAGCCTTCCTGTACAGCTGCGCTATCTCCTCACACCCCGCCGTTCTGTCCTTGGCCACCCTGTGTTCTCCTAACTCAGGAGCAGACGGAGGTGTCGGCCACCACCCGGGCGCTGACCTGGGAGATACTGAGAAACACCCAGGCCCTGGTGGCACCACTGTGCACGTGGCAAACTCTAGGACCACAGGAGGTGGGACCAGTGGGAAGGTTAGGTCAGCAGGGAGAGTGGGAAGCAACCCCCAAGAGCCAACATCCCCCTGTGAGAGACAAGCGCGGGGCCACAGGCTTGCCTTAGTAAAAAGCAAGGATACAAAACAGGCCTCTTACAGACACATGACCTGCATCCCCGAGGCCCTGCTCGTTACAGATGCATGCACTGGCACAGGCTCTAAATTGCTGCCAGTTTCACAACTGGTTTTCATTTAAAGGCCTCCAGGCCACGGTACTCCTGGGCAAAGAGATTTTTCAGCAAGCGGAGCAAAAGAACAATATCACAGCGCCCCGCGGTTTGCAGCAGCTGACTTGGCCTTCTTAGCTCATGAAGTTGTAATCACTGTCTCCCCATCTCCGAAATGGGCTTTCGTTCCCAGATAGGCGCCTGCTGGAAACCAAGGAGGCTCCAAGGGGCAGCGCAGTCGAGCACAGCAGCTGTGAACATAAGTTGCTCAAAGATATATATTAAAGGATGTCTCCGAGTGTTCTAGAGCTCAAGACGGTGTGTGACGCCCAAACTGGACCATCCACCATCCCCGAGGCTCCTGCTCAAGGGACACCCCAGACAAGGAGCTCACTCCAGCAGGGAATACTTCAGGGAGGAACAACAAACAAAGGAACACTCACCTGGTCTTACCGTAACCTAGTTGCGAAATAACAGGAGAGCCAGCCAGGATCATTATACAGACTTTTCATTATTCACTGCTGCCTTTTAAAAGGCAAAGTATGAACTTCTCGCTGGGGCCTTCTTCCACTCCTCTTCCTCCCAGCTCTGAGGAAAAGGCCAGAAGAATCGGGGCCTTGTCCAACCTGTTCTGTAGCTTTGTGCCATTTAGAAAACGGTGCCCCCAGTGGGTGGACAAAAGCCCATGGGCTGCATGCTTGATTGACTGGTTTCTCCTGCTCATGAAGAAAAGGCACCTGTTCCTGCTGGTGGACAGCACCCTGCGTCAGGGCATGCGGCGCGGCAGCGCGGCAGGTAGAACATCAGCTCACGTCAGCCCAGCACCTTTATAAGACCCAGAAGATGCCCAAACGTGATCTTCTCCCTCCTCCGGGTCATCAAAGCCTGTGTATCCCAGATTTGCCCAATTCCCTTTGAATGAATGCAGATTCCCAGCCAAGAGCACAAAAGGAAAGGGATGGAACTTGGGTTCAGAGGGCAAACTGCAACCCTGAGACCACTTGTAAGTCATGGAGCCAGTGGTGATGTTAAAGAGCCCTATGCAGGATTCCCTGTCCATGGGGCGTAACCCTATGCTGCCCCTCATCGGAACAGAGTGCTTTGGGGTGATAGCCTCACTCCCACAAGCAGAGCTGGAGAAAGGGAAGGGGCGCTCTGAGCCCGGGCCCCTTTTCTCAGTGCTTAGAGCAGCAGCCCATGGACCAAAGGGCTATGGGTTTGATTCCCAGTCAAGGGCACCTTCCTTGGGTTGGTGTTCACAGTTCAATCCCTGGCCCTGGTCGGGACGCATGTGGGAAGCAACCAATCAATGTGTCTCTCACATCTCTCTCTCTCACCTCCCCTTCCTCTCCCTCCTCCCTCCCTTCCACTCTCTCTCTGAAGGTCAATGGGAAAATACCCTTGGTGAGGATTTAAAGAAAGGGGGAAGGGCTCTGAAGAGTAGAGCGCATCAGTGCTTTAAGCCCTCCTTGTACAAGTCACTCCCAAAGGCATGTCTCTGACTCCAGAAGAACCCCACGTAAAGAAGCAGAATGACGTTGACCACGTGACCCTCCCCCCCTGGAAATGCCAGGATGGCAGAGCAAAGCTTTGGTGCCCCTGGGGAGCGTCAACCCATCACGCCAAAAATGGCCAACAAAGTGGGTTGGCATAGAAGGATATTGGCAAGAGGTACCAGCCTCCAACCTCTCTGAGAGCAATCGTGCCCACTCATGTCTCCTGTTGCCCTCCCTTCAGCACCTGTGACCTCAGGACCTCCACTGGCAGGCAGTGCACACGGACCAGGTGTTCTGGGTCTTTCCAGTGCATCTAGATGAGACACCCGAGTAAAGGTTAAATAAATAAATGAGAAATAACAAGATCCCTTGTGAATGGGTCTGAGTCCTGAGTCTCTTCCCAACATGGCTTTAAATTTTCTCTCTACAACCTGGACCTGTGCATCGCAAGTCTGATTTCATGGAGCAACGTGCTCTCTCGTGCTCTCTAGGTGACCCCTGGGTCCAAGAGTTGGCCAGAAACAAAAATGCCTGGCCCAAGCCTGGCTGAATTCAGCTGGGCTCGGTCCCTGAAGGCTTTGCTCTTCAATCTGTTTATACAGTTTCCCGTAGGAGTCTGTAATTTTAATCAGTAAATATCTCCCTTGATTTATCACCTTCTATTGACATAGTGGTAATTCAAGCAGTGGAACTGAAGCTGGGCCTGCTGTGTGTTTTTTCCCCTCATTGTGCCCGGCCTCTGTTTGATTTTTTTCTCGGTCCTCTTAGGTAATTGGTCCGCCTCTGACACTCTGTCTATGACCAGCTGTGGTCAGGGGTCAGTGGGTTCCCCCTTCCAAAGAGCAGAATGTTCTAACCAATCACAATGCAGCCCCATCTAGAGTTTACTAAAACCAGAGCAGACAAACCACAGACTGATAGGGCCCAGTGGATTTCATTTTAAAAGTAGAAATCCAAGATGCTTATAAAGAACACTGCTATTCTCTCTAGCCCCAGAGACGGTGTGGAGACTTAATCCGCTGATTTAGTACCTCCCAGTTGAGCAGGGAGATCCTCCTTCCCAAACCTTCTGGAGCTGCCAATTTCCACATTAGCAGATTGATCCTTCTGTCAACATGGGGTTGGACAAGGCCTGGTACTCAGTTCTACTTTTTATTAATGCATTTATTTATTTAGTGTTTATACCAGTAAATTGGTAAAAAAAAAAAAAATTATTTGGGCACAAAATATCCTGATTTCAGTATCTCATCTGACTAAAAATGATGTCCTTGATGGCCAAGATAAAGAAAGGAGGACTTGCCCGGCCGGGTGTGGCTCGGCAGTTGGGTGTCGACCCAGGAACCAGGAGGTCACCGGGTCGATTCCCGGTCAGGGCACATGCCCGGGTTGCGGGCTTGATCCCCAGTGTGGGGCATGTGGGAGGCGACCGATCGATGGTTCTCTCTCATCATTGATGTTTCTTTCTCTCTCTCTCCCTCTCCCTTCCTCTCTGAAATCAATAAAAATATATTTAAAATTTAAAAGAAAGTAAGAAAGGAGGACTTGCGCGTCACAGAGCCGGGTGGGTGCAAAGCTGGCTTGCTGTGCTCCAAGTTTATGTGTCTGTTTATGCGTCTGTGCGAAGCCCCTTATGTTTGCAGGTGGGAACTAAAAGGAAAGGCTCAGCGTGGAGGACAGGGGTCTAGATTCCCAGAAGACCTCAATGAACTGAAATGATGGGCTGATCATTAAAAGTCAATGTAAAGTTCTGAACTTTGGTTCCAAAAATCCACCCAACATGGGCAATCTGTTGAAGCATGTTTTGTGAGCCTGTTAGGACAGTAGGGCTCCACAAGCTCAGTGGGTGCTAACTGCGTGACTCGTGGCTGCCAAAAATACTAATGAAGTCTTAGGCTGTGTTGGTACGAGTGTGGTTCCCTCCATTCATCTCATTAGACTCGACGCTCATTGAAGTTTTTAATCTTTTTAACCCCTATAATAACTAGAACGGTGCCTTCTTATCACAGAAGCTTATTTAAGTGTCATTTGCAGGGAGGGAGGAAGGGATGGAGGAATGGGGAGGTGGATAGATGGATAACAAGGGAGGAAACGGACACACTGGCCACTGTTCAGTTTTCAATGCCATGTCCATGTTTAAGAACGGAATAAAGTAGAATGTCAGAGAAGAATGCCCAGATAGTGAAGCATTTGGGAATCATGCTGTAAGTGAATGAATTGAAGAGATTAAGGTATCTAGTCTGAAGTAGGGGAAAGGAAATGAGATGATTCACTGGGGAAGGAGCATTGGGAAAAAGGGGAGAAAAATGTCATCCAGACTTAGAATTGTGAAGGGAGGTACACGCGAGAGAGATTAAAATAATGTACGTCACTTCAGGTGATAAGCTAGAACCACGTGGTAGAAGCTGCAGAGAGAGAGATTTCAGCCCAGAACAAGGAAGCAATCTCGACCAGTTCGAAGGGCTCCCCGGTACCTAGAGGGAAGTAGCCTGATTCTATTGATGGGTCTTTCTCTTTCTTGCTGGACAGGCAGCCCCCATCCAGAGCAGCTCCTCCACTGTGATGCCTTCACATCTAATTGTCAATGTGTCTTGCTCAATGCTCTGTCAACAGTGCTTACCTTAAATTCAGTGTATGTGTCTGTCTGTCGTTATTTATTCCTCGAGCACAAGGCCTGTGCCTTTCTTGTTTTTTGATGCATAGTAGACACTCAACATTTACTTTGTCAAGTTAAATAGAACTTGGCTGCCTCTTTGATTCAAGACTAATACCAAAAAAATTCATTCGGTCTAGTCTGAGATTTAGGAAACAGAAGCTCTGGAATGGCAATGTAGCAGTGTTGGCTGTCCTTCAAGTTTCTGTATTTGTGGAGAGATCTCATCTGTGAATCTACTTTTTCCATCTTTAAAGTAAAGATTACCTGTATTCTTGAGGTTTGCAATACTATATACATAATGCCTCATATTCTTTCAAATAAAGGTAATCTCTAAATGTAAGGTGTCAGTAAGGTGATATATCATGTATTAAAGAAACATTTCTCCCTGCCCTTTTCCCTCAGCATTCTCATTTGTTCCCAAAGTTCCCACTATGAAATTCTAGAAAACGCATTTTAATAAAACCCATTTATCTGCTACCCATCCAAACATGTATAAACCAGTGGAGTCTCATTTGCATATAATGGAAGAGATCTTTACTTTCTTCTTAAAAGAATTAATAACTAATTGGGCTTTTCCTAACAATTCACTCAACTCAGTGAGTAGTTAGCCCAGGGGACACACAGATTTCACCTTCAGATCACAGTCATGGGAGACCGTGCCTCAATGTGCTGGTAGACTTGCTTCTGTGACCTGGTCTCGCTGACGGTGCAGATCTGGGGAGGAGAGGCAAGAATGAAATGATGCAGGCAGTCATCCTTGTGCCTATTCTGTTGGAGGAAAAGAATCGCTGGGATGCAAGTCTTGTGCTATTTCTCATGGCTACATCACTGCCTGCATATTGCATGAGATTAATGAGATTGTAGGGTGGGGCTGGGCCAGCACTTCAGTGAGAAGACCTTTCTAGAAGCTTAGCTCTTATCAAGCCTACATTCCATCACACTACCACATTCTTTCCCAAAGGTGGCAGCATTCTGGTGAATGGTAAAATAAAATGATTTCCAGAGAAGTAATTAGCAAAGTGCACAGGGAGGCTTGGGGGGGGGGGGGGGGGGGAAAAGACAGGCTATCAATCAATAAATAATAAAAAATTCAGTCGAGGCATTTTCCATCTTAGTGTTCTTGGCTATGAGAGAGAGAGAGAGAGATCCACAAGGACAGGTCAGTTACCCCTTCTTAGCTCGTGGTACAGGACGTCTCCATAGCACACTATGCACACCTAGTGATGGGGAACAAGGATCAAAAATGGGAACGATGATTTCATCTCCACCTGGTGTCCTGCTGCCACTTTGGGCTCTCAGGTAGGGCAGTGAAACACCTGATCTTGGATATTCGTGTAGTAATTGCATAGACATTGATCTCTTGATGGTAAAAGATGAGTTAATCCATTCCCAACCCCTTCTAACTTGGCAGATGTGGAGTTATTAGCCATCAGACTCACTCTGGGCATCACATATTATATTATTTATTATTTACATATAAATGAAAGTGTGAGCCTCTCACAGGAGAAACTGGCCCACAAGCAAGAGAAGAGTGGAGTGGTAGGAGAGGGGTGGGGTCGCCCCTAGAGGATTCAGTGAATCTCCACCTCCAAGAGATGGTGGTCAGTATTGGCAAGAAGATGAGAGAAAAATAAGTAAATAAATACAGGGTTTGGAGAGAAGAATGTGGCGCAAGAGACAAGGTGGGTTGGGGGTAGCTCTGGTATTAGAAGAGAAAAGGTAAGGAATTAGATTCATTCCTTTCTGCATTCAGTCCACAAATGTTTCTTGTTTGAGATGAGGCTGCACAGACATAGCCCTGCCCTCAGGTAAACAAAGAATATGTAAATCACGTTAGAAAAAGTTTGTCTGAAGGAAACAAATCGGGTGTTACCGGAGAAAATGTTGGGGTTGGGGCTTTAAAGGGATGGGAATCCATTTGAACAGACTGGTCAGAGAAGATCTCTGAGGGGTTACCAGTGAACTCGAACCTGAAAGATAAACATGAACCGGCCACACAAAGAGAAAAAGGTGAGTGTCAGAGGCTTTTGTGAAGGCCCTGAAGCAGGGGCGTCCTTGACAGATTCAAAAACTATGAAGGGCTCTTCCATTTACTGAGCACCTATCATGGTCAGACCTTGGTCGAGACCTTGCCCTCTGGGTGGTAAAACCCTTACTCCTCCCCAGTTGTGAGCAGGCATTGTTAGAACCCCAATCATCTGATGAGGGCAACGAGCTAGCATATCTGGGACCTAAAGGACCAAGGAGAGACAACTCGGTGTTGTAAGTGGGTAGGGACCAGAAGGGTTTCAGCAGGGAACTGAGTAGGGTTTTTAAATGACCCCTCTGGCTGCTCATTGACAAGTCGGGGGGGGGGGGGAGGCGGGGGGGCTGGGGGAGCCGGGCATTTAGAAGGCATTTCAGGCTCCAGGCAAGAGTAGATGCGGATGGGCCAGGGAGGGGCAGAGAGGATGGCGGGAAATAGTGGATTCAAGGCATGTTTTGGCCGCACTGAGATTTGAAAAGCAGCCAGGCAGTGAGGACACAGAAAGAAGACACATGGACTCAACCCTGACACAGGCTGCCTTCTACGAAAGAGAAGGCAGGGAGAGTTGAGAAATAGGCATCTTGAAATTGGAAGATTCCCAGGCACCTAACCAGGATCCTGCCTCGCTGACAATATAAGAATGAAATACCCATTGCCTGTATGTTGTGAGGTCGCTGCCCTAATTCTGCTCATGTTTTTTTGTTTGTTACATGGACACACACACACACACACACACACACACACACACACGCACACACACACACGCCTCCTATCCACTGAGCTCTAGAAACAGTCACCAAGTAAGGCTTCCTTCTGGGACCAGAGAAGTCGCCATGCAAGGAAGAGAGACAGACGTGCTACCAGAACATGCAGTCACACACACACACACACACACACACACACACACGAAGGCAGAGTGAGGAGGCTCACCTGGGCAGCAGGGCCCACGAGCCTCAGGCCCGTCGTGAACCCTGCCCAAGGCCTGCAGGACTCACACACTCGGGAACTTTCGGAGCCCGGAAACACAGAGCAGAGTTTATTTTCTGAACAAGGCTCAAAGAAGGAAGCAAAGGATAAACAGGGACCAAATGTTTTAATTATTTGAGATGGTTTCCACCCCCAACACCATTCTCCAAATCTTAAAAGAAGGAAGGTCAGGGAGGACGTATGGGAAGACGTTTTTCCTCAGCCCTCGGCCATCCAGGCTCGCCACTGACCAGCGCTCCCAATTCCACGACGGCTCCTGGACGGGAGCAGCCGTGCCCGTGGCTGTTTGGTGACTTTGGCCAGAGCTGGGCGTCGGAGCCTGGTGCGTTTTCCCAGCAGCGTCTGGCACTGTCCTCGGCCTCAGAACAGTAGCCACAGTGGGCTCTCCAGGGACTGCCTCTGAGTTTCATGCGAGCCAGTTCTTCATCTGGCTTTTATAGAGAACAGGGGTCCTGACCCTGGATGGAGAGAGCGCAGCCTTGTTAGCAGACTGCCCGGGAGAACTCTCAGGAGAACGAATGCAGGCGAGAGGGGACTGGAGGGGCTGAAGGAACACAGGCCCTTCACGGGGTGCGAGGACCTGGGTGTGGCCTTCGGACAGGAAAATCCACTCCAGATACCTCGGGGAGACCGAGAGGAGGGGACAAACCTGTCAGGGGAAAAATAACCGCTAATATCATCCAATGTGAGTGGCTACGATGAGCCATGGCCCATCAAAGATCTCAGGAAACGCAGCTCAGAAAACGCACAAAAGTCCTCCAGTGTGAGGTAATGAGGCGCGCCTAATTCTATTCCAGAAAGAAACAGCAAGAAGTGCTTTCAGAGCCCTCCTCCTCTCCCTCCCCCGTGAACCAGTCCAAACCCCAAACGGGGAGACACCGTTATTTCAGGGAAAGTGAGGAATTTCCGAGAGCATCACGGGAAACCAGGTTGTGGTTTTCCCAGAACTGATAAAAAAAAAACCACCGCACAAACCCTTCCCTGCCTGCTCACTCTTCCCCTCCCCAAAAAAACTCCCATCAGGAAGCAGCAGGGGGAGGAAGGAAAAAAAAAAAAAGCCAAAAACACACAAGCAGCCCCACCATGAGAAATCAAGGCGGTCGGAATGACATCTGACACCGCCAGGCCACAGCTGAAGAACAAGGGAAAAGTTTTAGGGTGACTGTCACTGACCCATAGTCTCTCACTCCTAACCTTGCTCTCCGACATATGTTTCTCATTTCCTTGCTTATAGCTGGTCCAAGCTAATGATATGTGTTTTGGCCGGGATCCCGTGCTTGGCATACAGCCGGTCTTGTTCTCATTGTCCGGGCTACTTACAGAAACCTCTTTCTCTGTCTCTTTCTCTCTCTCAAAAAAAACCAGCTCTAAAGAACAGTAAATATGCAAAGCAGCCCCCGTGTCTGTCCAGCTACCATCTTGAACAGGGCCCCTCTCCCCTAACACACCCCATCAATAAAGTCCGAGGAGACTGCCCACGGGTGAGGGGTGCGTTCAACACAAAAGCAGTGGAAATTCAAACAAATTGGCCCATTAGAGTCTCACACGGCTATAAATACAGCTCGGCCCGGGCTATTTTGAGGGACGGTGGCATGGGAAAGTTCGGCCTGGAATCTTGACTTTGTCAGAAGAGACGGATCTCTCCCAAGACATGGGAAGAAGACGGAACGCTGGGCGGGCAGGAGGAAGAAGGGCACGGGGCCTGGTCAGTTCCCGGCGAGGGCCAAAGTGGGTGGAGGAGATGCAGCCAGGCCCTGCCCCCGTCCTCCTCAGGGCCTGACAGCCTCCACGTTAGAGGCCCAGGCTCTGATGTCACTCGGCGCGTCCATAACCTCTAAAAAAGCTGAACATGCCCTTTTGTTCCTCAGGGTCAGTGGACCATTCCTGAAGGAGCCAGGCAGGCCCGTGGAGGAAGGCTGGGAACCAGAGTGAGCTAGCAGTGTGGGCAGGCCCCGGCTGCACCCCACACCCCCAGCTGCCCAGAAGGAAATCCTCCTGGGGCCTTTTTCACCGCTCAGACCCCAAAGTGTGACCTTCAGTACATATATGTTATGAAATCAGGGCATAGTCACGTGGGTTTTAGGAAATCAGGGCCCATAATATGTTAGCAAATTATGTGAGCAGAGAATGTGCATGCAACGTTGAGAGCGGCTCCACGCTTACCCTCAGGGTGTGTCAGCAGATAGCGGCAGTGAACTGCTACGGGGGGGAGGGGGGGTGAGTAAACACAGGAAAACATAGAATACACATGTACCTCTGCACACGTACCTGCCCACTTCCGGGCAGGTCACTGCCAGGTCTGCGCGGCCGCCCTGGCTTCCTGGACCCTCTGTCAGTTTCTGCTCAGAAAGCACCCCCAGGACAACTTTGGGTTTACGCAGTCAGTTGGAGCACCTACTGGATACCAAGCACAGTGCGAGGCAGAGGCAACAGACTCAGCCTGACCTCTGGGTCTTTCAGCCCCACGAGTGCATTTGATCTGTCCCTGGACCCAACAGTCCGCCTGACCGCACATCCCAGTTGGCCTGGGACAGCCCCGTTTATGTCTATTGTCCCCGGGCAATTATTAATAGCGCTTCTCTTCGCTCTCCCAAGTGTCCCAGTTTGGATGACAAATTATAGGGTTACTCTATCCAGAGTCCCTTTTTAAAGAATGCTTTTTTTTTTTTTTTTTTTGGTATGAAACCCAATACACAGAGAAAAGTACAAAAATATAGCACCCTCTGTTTTCGAGGCTCTTTGGAACTTGCAAAAGTCAAGACAGAGTTCCCAAACCATCAAAAAAAATGGCTTTAGCAGATTAAATTTTAATTAGTTCAAGAACAGGCTCCACTGTTCTGGGCTTGACTCCTGGCCACACGCTGCCGTTGATTCTGTCATCGCCGACATTGTTGGCTCTTAATTTTCCATGATGTGTCTGAACCTGAGGGACTGCCCACTTCCACCAGCATGGGGACAGCTGGAGCACATGGGGGCGCTTGTCCCCGGGACGGGAAGAGCCAACACAGGTTACCATGACAACACTCTTTCCTGAAAATCTCTGACTGACGCTTCCTGGGGAGACAGGAAGTAAGGACAGGAAGACACCGAGGTCACTCTCTTCCCATGCGGAGCCTTCCCCACCTCCCAGGCTTGTCTGCTCACTGAATTTCTCTAGCTCAGCCTTTTTTCTTCCATTGCCATCAGCAAAGCTGCCCTGGGGGTGAAAGCAACCAACTGCTTCTGTCCTTGTCTTATCAGCCAGCCCATGGAGCCCCCAAATCGTCCAACAACAAGCCACATAGAAGTATCTGGTGAGGTCAGGATGCTTCAAAGGTGATGTGGTTGATTCCAAAGCAAAAAATAAACAGCTTAAGGACTGTGGACACTTTTGTAATCAATAT
Source organism: Corynorhinus townsendii (assembly GCA_026230045.1). Lineage (NCBI taxonomy): Eukaryota > Metazoa > Chordata > Mammalia > Chiroptera > Vespertilionidae > Corynorhinus > Corynorhinus townsendii. Next base: position 16,661,352 of record JAPDVU010000011.1, read on the forward strand.
TATGACATGAATAATCATTCAACAGATGTTCTCGAGCACCTACGTTCCAGGCCCTGTGCTAGAGATTAGAGGTAGCGTATTGAGCAAAATGGACATGGCCCCTGCCATCTCAGAGCTGACTGTGTCTGCGGGAAACCAACATTAAAGGGGCAATCCCACAATAAATGCTTAACTGCAGATTCTAGTAAGCACTACACATACAGGAAAGGTATAGCGTATACAAGAAAGTACAGCAGGGACCTCACGTCCATTTGGACAAGTCAGGGAAAGCCCTACTAAAACAACTGTAATCTCGGATCTGAGTGATGAATAGGAAGTAGGCAAATAAATCCATTCCCATCAAGAGTCCATAAGAAATACTTTCCTTTAAGACCAGAAGAGTTGACTTTCAAACCTGCAAATTTATAACCAGCTTCAAGAATGTTACCAGGGGGCCTGGCCAGTGTGGCTCAGTTAGTTGGGGCATATTTCTGTCCACCGAAAGGTTGCCGGTTTGATTCCTAGTCTGGGCACATACCTCGGTTGCGGTTCAATCCCCGGTGGAGGTGCGTACTAGAGGCAACCGGCTAATGTTTCTCTCCCACATTGATGTCTCCTTCTCTCTCCCTCTCTGCCTATCCCTCTTCTCTCTCTAAAATCAGTCAAAAACATCCTCGGGTGAGGATTAAAAGGCAATAACAGTAATACAAGGGGGCAACAATACCTCATTTCTAGGTTGTTACTTGTGGGTGATGCTCTAGTGCAATCCTTTCAATGCAGAAAGTGCTCAGAACACGGTATCCATCTCTCTGGAGCTGTTTTAGCAAATGTAGGGTCTCTTATCTGAATTCCCAACACCTAGCACAGCTCAAAGTATCGCTACCGTATCGTACTTTTATGTATTAAGTGTTTGCTATACATTGAATGAAGGAAGGAATCCATGAACAAATGACCTAACTGCTATAGGATATTTCCTACCGACCAGGCACTGTGCCAGGTACTTTCACAAATATCCTCTCATTTCATCACCATGACATTATCACACCTCTCTCAAGGCCAGGATTCTGATGGGCGGACTTAAACAATAGCTCTGAAAATAATTACAACATATAACCCTCGTGACGTTCGGAGAAGCAGGTAAGGGTTTGGGTAAGGCACTTTCAGGAGTGACTTGAAGCGGCAAGGGAAGATGCACACCTGTGAAAAGAAAAGATGCAAATGCTCCAAAGCAGAAACAGGATGAGACAGAGGCTTTCCAGTGGGGGCAAAGGGCTGGGCAGCGTTGCTAAAACCCAGAGCACAGTCTGAGCCCCTGCAACAGCGGCAGAATGTTGTGGAGACGGAAATGAGGCAACTGGATTCTGTGGTCCTTGTCCCAAGTGTGCTGGACACACTCCCCTAATTCTTGGGAGGGGATCGGGGTTGGAGAGTGTGGAGAGAAGAGAATTTGAGCTCAGAGGAACATTTAAGTGCAGGAAACCTTCAGAAACGGTCATTTGAAAGCCTGGCCTTTATGGGGCAGGTGGTCATAGGGCCACTTTCTGAAACAAAGGTAACAAGAGGAAGTGTGAACTCAAAGTAGCTCTGAATCTCGCTGGTTTGAGAAAGGACATTGGGTAAGCAAGGAAACGAAGCAAGTGATTTTATATTTTTTTAAGAGGTTCCTCGAGTCCAGTGGTCGGCAAACTGCGGCTCATGAGCTGCGGTTTGCCGCTCTGTTGACTAATGAGTTTGCCGACCACTGCGTAAGGCATTACCCTTACCCAGAAGTTTGACTTCAGGTTAAAGACATTAGTACATTATTAAAATGTTTTTTAAGTGTTTTTTTTCCCTAAGGCAGTGGCCGGCAAACTCATTAGTCAACAGAGCGGCAAACCGCGGCTCGCGAGCCGCATGTGGCTCTCAAGCCGCAGTTTGCCAGCCACTGCTCTAGTCTAAAAGAGGCAAATCATAGTGTGAACGATTTGGACAAGAGAAAACTTAAGCAGAGGTAGGAGTTTTATTTCATCAAGGAAGCATAGACTCGTATGAGGGCCACAAACCTCTACATGTTAGAAACGACCCACCGTAAAATGGGGTGAATGGAAAAGGCACATGTCTGAAAAGGCTCAGGGGGGAGGGAAACCCCAACAGAAAGTGACTGCGCCTCCAGAGCTCTGCTGCTGCAGGGGGCTTTCTGCAGAGCCGGACGCGGGTTTGAACGTGGTGCTCTTCGGTTGAATGCTGGCAGGTCCTTGAGATGGTGGGTGACAAGCCCATAATTGTCCTGGCTTTATTGTTTTTCCTCCGCCAACCTATTTGTGCAAGTGCCATAAAATCGTCTTACCCAGAGCTCTCCCTTTCAGGAAACGTGATCCACAGCACCTCAGGAGGAATGATTTTCCTTTCTTCCTCTTTTGTGGCATCTTGGCCCACGTTCAGCACTGAAATGGTTAAAATATCAGCACATTTCACTGGTCTTGGGTTACTCATAAACATTCAGCAAAGCAATTTCACTCAATCGCACATATTAACTGCTTAAGTTCTTTTCTCTGAGGATGTGGACTGTTATTTTATGCCAAAAGTCCTATAATTAAGTTTGACATAAGCGCATGGATTAAATATGTGGTTGGGGGGGGGGGGGCGGGGGCGGGGAGACAGGGAATGGAAGGTTTTCTCCCCTCGCCTTCTTGCCATATGGAGACTGTAACCAAATAATGTGCAAAAAATTTTAAGAGAATTTCCAATCTTATTACTCAGTGTTGTTTATCAGGTAAGTCACAAGGCCAGTGCCATTACAAAACCAGTTATTCTTTCCCCCAATTTTGCAATAAGATCAACAAAAGAAGGTTACCCATTCAAGAACCCCAGACACCTCTTAGTGCCGTCTTTATACGGCAGAGAACAGAACAGTTAGAAACTCTTCCAATGGGCAAGTGACTGTGGCTATGGTTTGGCATGAAGTTCTCCACGGGAGCTGATGCAGGGATGCGTTGGAAATGCGGAACCCACGAGGAGGGTACGGTGCATCGCATTGCTTTTTCAATTATGTTAAGGGACATGGCTTTCGGAGGGGCTTGCGTCGTTCTGCTTTTAACATGTCCAGATTTCCCCCCTCTGAAGGGTCCCGAGGAACTCTGAAAAGGCCCAAATCATTGCAGCAACAGAACAAACTTACTTTCCGTTCCTAGCCATATCCATGAAGGTTTCTTGTGGTTTGAGAAAGGAATGCTCTTGTTCCTCCCTTCCTAAAAACAGCTGAAAATAGCTTTTTCAAATGTTTGAAAGAGAAAACATCCTCCTTGAGTTTCCCCCCAAGTCCCAAATCAGAGGGAGCACACAGGAGGGGAACCCTCCAAGGAAGTTAGGCAGCAGCCACCTCCCGCTTCCCTGCTGGTGGATTTGTTCCCAGGCTCCTCCCAGTCCCAGGTCTTCGCTGCTCTTCTTTTTACTGGTGTCACTGAGTTGACTGCCTTCTCAGTGGCTTGGTCCTGCCACACCTTCCTTAAAGCAACAAGAAGCGTTATCCAAGTCACTGCTAGGCTCATGCTCTTTCTCTTTTCTAATATTTTTATTGATTTCAGAGAGGAAGGGAGAGGGAGGGAGAGAGAGAAACATCAATGATGAGAGACACAGTCAGCTGCCTCCTGCACACCCCACACTGGAGATCGAGCCAGCAGCCCAGGCATGTGCCCTGACCGGGAATCGAACCATGGTCTTCTGGTTCATAGGTTGATGCTCAACCACTGAGCCATGCCAGCCAGGGCAGGCTCATGCTCTTTATACTTTGGCATGATTCTGAAAAATTCCCTGGCAGTCATGCCTGGCTCCCTTCTGATTGGTCTCCGTTTCTATGAACTGGACTCTGAATCTCTGCCTTTTGGAGGCCACAGTCCAGGCTGCTCTTAACATTGGTGTTGGAAGCTCCATCGATCTCCGTGTTGCGCTCCCTTCTACGGCAGGCATCTGGCCGTTTCAGCATGCCCATTTTTATGTTATTATAGGTGGCTCAAACTGAGCACAGTGTTGAGATAAAGCCTTGAAATTTGCTACACAGCAGTGAGAATAATTTACTTAGGCTCGGTACAACCTTCTATATCCTCTGTAATTGGAGGCACTATCTGCCACATGGTTCAAAAGCCCATCCCAAGCCCGCCAGGAATAATCTTGTTTCTTAGTTTATCTTTCTAGTTGTATAACTTCTATTTCTACTCATTAAATTACATAAGCCTATTACTAGGCCCATAGCCTTAATGTATTCCAGGCATTCTGAACTGTGCTGTACTCTTCCATATTATCCCCCAATTTGGTACAAAATATAATTACCTTCGACTCTACTATCCATGTCATTGTTGGGAATTGTCTAGTTCTCTTAGGTGGCTTTCGCTTTTTTTTAAATATATATTTTAGGTAGGTCTTTTAATTCCCAAACTTTTAATTCTCCAGAGGGGCCAGTTTATAAGATGTGCCCAGGACCGGGAATGACATGCATGCCGCTGCCCCAGAGCTGGACTCCTGGTTTGGCCATGAGGGGTGGGGAGAAAAGACTCTAGCGGATTGCTACTCTTTGAGTCTAATCCAGCGACTTTAATTAATGAACTGACTCAGGCCACTCTGAGAGAGGTGGGTACATTCCTCTTTCGAACAGCATCTGGTTGCATTTTCCACGGACCCATGTCTTCCATTTTATCCTGTCCATGTCTGATTCCTCCAGAACAGCTCCAGGAAAGAGTGAAAGTCAGACAAGGACAGATGTCGCCATCGATTCGCCACTTCTCCTGAGCCAAGAACCTAGTTCAGTACACACTTGCCAAATGACACTATTTTATGGGAAAATTGTGTATTTACTGTGAATAGATGAATTTAAGCAACCGATCCGTGCCGAATGCCCTGAAGAGTTAAGTCAGAGGAAAGAGGCGTGTTGTCTCTGTGGAATGAGAGACGGCCATCTGCACGTCAAATACCCAAGTGTAGGAGAAACGTTGCCCACCGATCACTGTCAGATCCCGGGGAGAAGCTATGGAAAACACCTGAAGACCACATGTTCCTGGAATCTGAGCTCTGTGTATGAATAATGCCATACAAGACCAGGAACATGAGTAGCCCAGCCCAACTCTTTCCTACGGACATAGTCATAACTCTGAATTCACAGACAACTCTCATTCTTTAGAGGCAACTCCTTTATCATCATCCTTGAATCTAGAATGATTTCACTATTGTTCCCCATTTAGATTAACCTGAAAATAAATATGTTTTATCTGTGGAAATATTATACTCCAGGCACAGGTAGAATAGTGGTTAAGAGCAGCAGTACTAATTTCCTTTCTTTCTTATGCTCATGATGAGAGAGAGGCCAACTTAAAAGAGGCAGGTAGAGGTGAGATTATGATAGTGGTAATAAGGGACATGAGGATAGAAAAAGGGATTTTTTTTAAACCAACTCCAGAGATTAGGGGGGGAAAAAAAGGGCTGTGGGATGAAGAAAAGAAGGGGATAGGAAACTATCTGCCAAGCCCAGCTTGGAGTTCTCCTCCTTCGGACCTTGCTCGTAATAGCTAGAATGGGGACCACTGATTGCTTCCCCTGAAATTGGGCCACAAACACATTAGTGGCAAACCTTTACAAAGGACCACAATGACTATTATGGAAAACTTGATGAGACTCTTCTTAACGAACCAGAAAGAGAGTTGTCATTGTGTAATAGATGATAATCATATATCCAAGCAGTGCCTTATATTTAAGGAGCAATGTCCCTGGTACTGGAGCTTAAAGGAAAAAAATAAGAAGTTTGGTTACTGTTTGTTACACAGCTTTTGCCATGTACCAAACCACCCCGAAACAAAATAGCTTAAAACAGTGAATCCTTATTCACGATTCTGTGGGGAGGCTGGACAATGCACCTGGTCTGAGTTGGCCTGACAAAAATAGATAAGCAAGAATGGCCTCACTCCCGTGGCTGCCAGTAGCCCCACTGTCAGCTGAAGGGATTCTCTCACCCTTCCAAGGTTAGCCTGGTCTTCTTCTCTCAGCGGCCTCAGGTCTTCCAAGGGCAGCAAGAGAACCAGACTCGATCCATGAGCATTTTTCAAACCTGTGCTTGTGTCGTATTTGTTACAGTCCTGTTGGCCAAAGGAAGTCACACGGCCAGACCACAGTCTTCAAAGGCACTGCTCAAGGGCATAGATAGTATGTGTGATCATTTTTACTACCACAGCAATATATGTCAGATAGTTCATGCATTCTAAAGGAAGTGACGATGGTCTACTTAATTCTGCTTAAAGACTCTGGAAGAATAAGGGTCAATATTGGGCTAACACGGTACTCATCTACATGCCAACATTTAACTATTGTGAAAGAAATGCATAAACCTATATACTGGTAATACAGTTTTTTTAAAGGAGGAGGGGGGTGGGAGAGGTAGAGAGAGAAAAAAAGAAGGGATGAAGGAAGGAAAAGGAGAGAGGAGCAGAAGGGGAGGAAGGAGGAAGAGAAGGAAGGGATGGTTGGAGGGAGGCAGTGAGAGAAAGCGAAGGAAGAAGGGAAATATATCTTTCTTAGCATATCCAATTTCATTACTGTGTGTTGACAGAACACTACCAATCTTACAAAGCCCCTACACTTGTTGACTGTCATTAGTTGTCTTGTACAGTAGCCTCCGATTTCCTGAACTCTGACACGCTCCGATTTCAGCCTGTGCAGAGGTGCTCGGGGCAGATGTCCAGCCCCTTCAAGGAACAGAAGCCCGAGTTTCCACCCACAGAGTGGTCAGTGGGCCCAGCCTTGGAAAGACTGAAGATGCAGGCCGACAACGCCCCATTCCTAGGACATAATTGATGTGCTGTTAATTTTTTTCATCAACAAAGGATTACCAAAATACCACATGATTTCCTTCAAAAATGTGACCCTCCCTTTCCTGTCTCATTTTTCTTTTCCTGGATCTGAATGTGGTTTCCATTGGCCTCATGAAAATAGTTATTTCTGCTCATTTTCCTCGACTTGTCTCAGCTCCGTGATCTCAAGGGGTTCAGAAACGCTCAGGCAAACTCTGAGTAGAAGCGTAAGGGGCTGCTTCTCTCGCTCAGAGCTTCTCTGAAACACTCCTCCTCCTTGCGAGGCCAGTGTTCCGCTGTGTCCCACAGCAAGCCTCGTGGTGTTATAAAAAGCCAATAGCTAAATAATGCCAGAGGAATCTTAATGACCAGGGCCATTTAGCCAACAACATTACACAGTTTTTTCCTCTCGGAATTCAAGCATTTAAAATTACAAATATCCCATCCAATTCACATTTAATTACCACTGTTCAAACTTAAAGAACTTTCTCATTTTCAATTATGGACAATTGCAAATAATGAACTACTGCCGAGGGATAACCAATGGACTCCTTTTTTTAAGGGGGAGCAGGAAAGTGACATAATTGTTGTCTCTTTCTGCTTAAAAGTTCTATTGTTGACTGGCCGCTCCTTTATTAAACAGCCCTAAATTGCCCAGGTCAATTTCTCCACATTTATCACCAACCAAGAATGAAGGTAACCTGTGATGGGCCCTGACGTGTGATTTGACCATAGAGACCCTACTTCCCAGCACAGAAGTCCACGCCGAGGGTGAAACCAATGCAAGAATGGCAGAGGGCATTCTGTGTGAGCACTGTCATGGAAAAGCCGAGCTAGTGGTCACACCAACTCAAATAGACTTGGAGCTGGTCCGCACCCTCTGCTGGGTGAGGAAAAGGAATCGAGGTTGGGGGGGTGCCAGCACCTTTGGCTTCTAAATGATCCCACATGTGACTGGTCCCCCTTCCTGGGAAAGCCGTGAGTCGGGCACACCTGGCCGTGCTGAGGAACAAGGCTGCTGAGAAGGCCGGGCTGGGAGCAGAGTCTTCCTTCAAGAGAGCCAACCTGTCTCCGCGACACATGGTGGGTTCATGGCAGTGCTGTCTGAAAATCCCTTTCAGTTTGCTCTGCCATCTAGTCCGGTGTCTCCCATGATCATCTTTTCAATAGAACAAAACACACACTTTTAGTCTTAAAATCACTTCTTTAAATGGGAGCTACTCGCCTACCTATGGAGTAGCTCTTATAACACGCCTGACTTTTGCATTACCAAAAACAAAGTTTATATATATATATATATATGTGTGTGTGGTGTGGTGTGGTGTAAACAGAGGCAGTCAAAAGTAGGTTAATAATAATAATAAATACAATAAGTAACAACTAAGTAATACTACAAGAATAAATTATTTTTGCAGACTCACAACTGTAAACCTACTTTTGCCCACCCTGTAGATATGGTGTGCGTGTGTGTGTGTGTGTGTGTGTGTGTGTGTGTGTACTTTATATAATGATATGGATCTAAAATGTGCCATTGTATCATCAGCATCGTTGGAAATAGGCTACATTTTGTCACCATTGGCGGTTACGTCCACAGGGCAGGTGGAGGGACTGGGGTAAGGCTTCCTTCTGGGAAATGAATCCTGTGTCTGGGAGATGCTCCCAGTTTCATGGGGGAACAGGATCCCTGACAACTAAAACCTGAAGTCGTAAGGATCGGCTGCCCTTAAGCGTGTGCTGCTGGAGAGCAAGTAGGGCTGTTTTTAATGCTTCCCATGCCGACTGAAAAAAATCCCTCTTTATTGTTATGGTGGAATTCTGTTCGTGCTTCTTCATTCCCACAATCTTGTCTTTTAGTTAGTTTTCTCTTCACACATCTCCCTGTTCTTCACCCATCTTCAGTAAGACGAAGTTTTCTGAAGGTTGAGCATTTTGTGTCTTGACTTATACTTTTTCCCCAGAACATATTTCTTCCCACCAAAATCTCAAATTACCATGGCAACTATCAACGGGCCCTAAAATGTTGCTTTTTCTGTACTTAACCTACGCAGAGTCACCAAAAATGGCCACAAAGATTACATAAGAATTACATCCCGGGCTGAGAAAAGAACCACCGTCATTAATTTCTTTCCATTTTAGTCCATCTCGGGGGAGACTGAATGGCAAACCTACAAGGCTAATAAAGTTGTCAGGACAGACTCTTCTTGTTATCTCTCAGGCAGGGAGAGACTGTCCAGGGCTGCGTGTGCGCGGCCAGTGGTGGGGGAGAGAGAAGAGGAAGTGCCGAAAAACAGAACAGGAAACAGATGGGAGATGTGATCTCTCAAAACTCCCCAAATTCTGAAAAACCTCAAACCAGCCTGGTGGCTTGAAGATTAGGACAACAGTGAGATCTCTGCCCTCACCAAAGAGAGGCCAGCTGACGCGAGCACAGCAAGGCGACGGTCACGGGGACACACATCCAACTGGCGATGGCTCAGCAGGGCCACAGGGAAGTGAGAGAGCGAGGCCATCACCGAGTTCATCAGGGCGGGGGGCGAGGAGAAGGCTTCCACTCTCGCAATGAGGGCCTCAACTCCAGTTGCACGGCCACAGCTAAAATCTCTGCAATCACGTGACTTGGGGTGAAGAATACTTCTTTCTTTGCTAAGAATTAAGAGGTGTTTGCTGAGATGAAGTCCAGAAGATGGGCCGGAGGAAAAGGACTCAGTTTTCCACATCTGCAGCCTTCAGGGCTCAGTGTGAGGGAGAAAAGGGAGCCGCGTCTGGAATAAATGAGCTGGGGTTGTTGTCCGTGACCCCAGTGCAGAAACATCAAAGAGTCTAAGAGGTTTCATTAAAAACCGTCCCAAGGTGCAATTATTTGTCTAAAAATGATACACTCGAGTTCAGAGGAGGTGTCGTGGTAACCATTGTTCAGGGTAGGAGGGAATATCCAGGCTTGGGTTTTCCTTTTCTTTGCTGGTTGGGCAAGTGGGGTGGTGGGGTGTGGGGAGGGATTTCTGCCTAACAACCAGAACGTGGAACCTGCTTCCTGAAGAGATGCTAAAATCTGACAGTCCAGCTGACCTCCTCCTAACAAAGCTGAGAGCAGAGCCATCCAAAAATCCCAGACACCCCACCCCCTCCCAGCAACCGCATTTCACTTGTGACCTTGCACAGCCTGTGGTCAGGACAGAGCCTTTGAACACATCTCCAGAGCTGAGCGATTAGAAGGTCTTTGATTCCTCAGCTCAGCTGGCCCTCCTTACTCCCCTCCCCCAGCCCCTTCACCTCACCCAGTCGCCTAGGAAGTTTGTGTGTGTGTGTTTTGTTTTGTTTTTCTTAAGCAACCAATATTTTTCTCTCTCTTTTTATTTTCCGATAGCATCCTAAACCTCAAGATGCGGTTAACACTAATCCTGATTTATTTAGCATTTATCTGCATTATTAATTCCAATCAGGAAAAAGGAAAGTGCTCCAGGCCCTGGTTTGTATACAGAGTTTGGGTGTTTGTGAAAGGGGCCAGCAATCACTGCGAAACATATTTTCTTTAGATAGCTTTTAAATCCAAACAACTTCCTTTTCTGGTCCTGAAAATATTCCCAGAGACGGGCCCCATCCTTAACAATTTCATTTATTATTATCCCCCCACCCCACCCCCAGTCCATATCCTTTGAAGCTGCTTCTTGCATTAATCTGGACTTAATATGGATTTAAACATTTACAATGGAAAATAATTTGGGTTAAAAAAAAATAATCTCCTTTGATAAAACTAGAATCCCCCACAACTGTCCCCATCTTTGACAGCCAGGAATGGGATGAGATTCTTGAGTATGCATATTGAAGAGAAGGAAAAGCAAGACTAACAGGGTGTGTGTTATGTTTTATATTTGTCAGCTGCTATGACTGACTGGAGATGAGTGATAGCCAGGGTCTTGACTCGTTGTTTGAATGAATTCATCATCACTCGGGACATATGAATAGTTATTTGGTGCCCAGGATAAACTAAAGATATCTTTCTTTGGAGAGAGAAGGTAGCAGCCTGCATCTGTCACTCACAAAGGGGCTTCTCCATAACTACCAGGGTCCAGCCCCCTTCCCACCCATTCTTGCCATTTTTACATTCTTGAGTCTGTTCATTTGAGCAGTGCTAGAAATAGAAAGTTTACATTTCTCTGGGCAGGCCCCCGGCAAGGCCAGTGCTATCAAGGGAATTATTCCTGGGTTTGACTCAAGCCGCTCAAGGGGATTGGAATATTTTCATGAGAATTTAAAGGAATTCAGATTAGACCTCCAAGTCTACTTTGTCAGACCACAGCACTTGAGGCAGACCTAAAAGTGTTTTGATTTGTTGGGGACTTGCAGAATGAGGCTAGGCTGAATCCAAAACATGTCCCTTTTCCAGGGTTGGAAAATAATGTGGCATGGGTGCCATAACTGCTCATGCCTGTGCCCACGGCAGACATTATTAATCAATCACAACATCCTTTCACCCTGAGCCAGGAGGTGGCTTTTTGTACCTTCTCAACACAATGCCCTGTGAGCCACCTGCAGTGCACTTCATTGGGGACATACATTGAAAGCTATTTGCGGTTCCTGCTGGGCCCTGCACTGCTCCCAGAGATTCTCAGCTGATCTTCAGGGTTTTTGTTGTTGTTGTTTTGTGGTTTTTTGTTGTTGTTGATCCTCACCAGAGAATATTTTTCCATTGATTTTTTTTTTAAGAGAGAGTGAAAACGAGGGGGTGTGGGGGCAAAAAGAGAGAAACATTGATGAGAGAGACGTCGATTGGTTGCCTCCCTCACAAGCCCCAACAGGGGCTGGGGATTGAACCTGCCATCCAGGTACATGTTCTTGACCAGGAATCGAACCTGTAACCCTTTGGTGTATAATTAAATGCTCTAACCACTTAACAACACCAGCAATCTCCTGGGTTTTAGCATTTCCCTTTGGTCTATCTTGTGCACTGCTGCTGGCTCCTACTCTTGTTCTTGATAATGTGGAGTCATGGTGTTGAGAACAATTCTAGAAAGACTATAAAGACCAAGGACATGATTCTTTGACTGCGGTAGCCTCCAATATTACCAGTACTAATCAAACCAGTTGGAAACCTTCGCTCTGAAGGAGCCACCGCATTCCTTTTGCTGAGCCCCAGAAAGGCTGTCTCCTGTGGATATCCTTCCATCATCCCTCAGTCATTGGGCCGGGGTGTAATGTGGCTGGATAATCTCCTAGTCACTTTACCTCTCAGAACCAATTAAATCAGGCTCAGAGCCTTCTCACAGTTCTCAGGGCCTTCCTCCACCGGGCTCTGACCACTTCACCGCGCTCTTGCTCTCCAGCCCCTGCATGCCAGCCACTTGCCTTGCTCCACATGTGACGTTCCTTTCCCATCCAGGCGCCATTCCCATGGCCACACACCCACTTTGCCCTCTAAGACATCTGCCCCAATTAACTGGCTCTCACTTTCACTCTATGTCTCTTACCACTTTTCGTCTCTATTGTACATTTTACTTTAATAATACTTATCTCTTTCCAAAGTAATATATTAATTGTAGAAATGTTAGAAAATATGGATATACCAAAAGTAGAAAGTTAAAATAACTTATAATTCCATTAGAATATGTATATTATATAAGAATAACCAACGGATGCAAAACATTGGGGGGTGAGGGCATGCATGGGAGTGGGGTGGGGGTGGGGGACAATGGTAAGATATGTATACATATAATACCTTAATAAAAAAATAGAATATGTATATTTATGTCTGTGCTTCTAACTCCTCTGGGTTTTACTTTTTAAAAAATATACATACACTTAAAGCAGGTGAATTTTATAATTTTTATATAGAAATTATACCTCAAAAAGCCTATCAGATAGCTATAAATTATACATAGATTATATGTATATATTACACATACATATGATTATACAATCATAGAGCATTTACCTGCATTTCCACTATTCCAAAGATATTGCAATATGTTGGCCCAATCTTTTTAAAATTTCTTAAAAGCTTTATTGATATATAATTTACATACCAAACAATTCACCCAAAGTGTACAACTTAATGATTTGGGGTATATTCAAGCATCATCACATTCACTTGTGAAAACATTCTCATCACCCCCAAAAGAAATCCCATCTCCACGGGCCTCATGATCACTTCTATTTCCCTCCAAACCCCTTCAGCCCCAGTCAACCACTAATCTACTTCCTGTCTCTATGAATTTTCATGTTGTGGACATCTCATATCAATGGAATCATTTGAACGGTGGTCCTCTGTAACTGGCTTCTTTCAAGTAGCACGTTTTCGAGGTTCATCCATGTGTTTTAGCATACTTTCCTTCCTTTTTATTGCTAAATAATATTCCATCCTCTCTGACCATTCTTCTCCAAAGCTTCTGTTTTGTTTTAGTTTTGATATTGATGTCAGTACTCTTGTTTTGTGATGTTGATGTCTGTATTTTACTGAACTAAGTGACTCTCCCACCTCCCACCTGTGCACCCTTTAATTACCCCAGTGATTATGTTTTGTGTGATTCTACTGAATTGACAAAGAAATTCAGTTCAGTTCAGTTCAGCAGACACCCGGGAGTCTACAATCTATTTACATCAAATTATAAGAGCAAATCATGTCCATGAGTCACTCTGATACCTCTGGCTTTCAGGTACCCTTTATTTTACATTATTTGGATGTAGATGTGTAAATGTTTTTCAAGTTTATTTCCTATGTTTATATCATGCTATTCGGTAAGCCACTCGAAAACAGGATCTGTGTGTTCTGTTTCTTCTCTAGTATAATGACATTACCGATAATTACAGCAGCCACCACAAACTGTGTATTTATTTTGTTTGGTCTGCAGAACAATCCTGTGAGGCAGCTATTGTTTTTCCACTGGTTGTTGGGGAAACTGAGGCTCAGGGTGATAAAGCAACTGGCTGAACCGCACCTTTCCCATCTGTGTGGAGCAGCTGGTAGATCCTATTGCCTGCTGCCACTCTGGTGGGCAGCCGTTCTGTGTCGTGGTCCGGGCCACCTGCACTAGTTCGGGGGGGAAGGCTAAAGTCCCGTGGCGCTTATGGTTGTGTCCGATCCACTGTTCTCTTGACAGTGATGGAAAACGTCCCCCAAAGCGCTCCCTCTGCTTGGTACAAGAAATCATTGGGTGTCTTTTTGGGAATTTGCCATTTTGGGGTCAAACTTTAGGAGATGCACTTAGAGATAACACATTAGGACCCTCTCAACGCCCCAAATGAGCCATTTGATGGAGCAGCATGACACGCGGCAGGATCGGTATGTACACACCTATCTAGCACCGCTTGACTACTTTCCTGAGCCACGCTTGCCTGTGCTGCGCTGTCATCTTCGACAGGAAGGCAGGTAGGGTGCCTCCATGAGTCTACATGTCACAACGAAGACACTCAATAAATATTAAATAATAATTATTGTTTCTTTCACATTCGCTGACAGGATAAAATCGGGATAAAGAGACTTTAAGGTCTAATTACTTTGTAGGCATCTGCACCAAACTGCTCATTGAAAATTAATGGTGGAGCCGTCGGGGATGGAGCAGTAGGAAGTTGTTTTGAGCGGTGGTGTCAGTCTGAACCTCAGCGTCAGATGCAGAGCAGTAAACACCGACGGGAACTGCTGGAAGAGACTGAGGAAGAGGAGACTGGGCGTGCAGTGGCACTGAGCGGCTTCGGCTCACTTACTGCTACTCAGCACACAAAGTATGTGTTCAGTGAATGACCGAATGAATTTGCTAACAAACAGAAAACGCCATTATGCAGATGATCTTCACAGCAGAGAGGAAGGCCCCGAAGAGTAATAATAATCATTACAACAGTAATTAACGTTTTCTCAGCACTGGCTCTGAGCCAGGCCCGACGTCAAGTGCTTTAAATATTATTTTGTTTAGTCCATTCAATAAATTGCAAGGCAAATATTATCCTCATTTTTAAAATGAGAAAAGGGAGGCACAGAAAAGTTAATATCACACAGTTAGTAGTACAAGAAAAAAAGGGAGCGAACGAGGGAGGGAGGGAGGGAGGAAGACAGATAGATCCCAGGATTTGCTAGGCATGGACATATTCACTAGGCCATTTTCTAATCTCCTAAGAAATCACTGAGTTTCCAGGACCTTAAAGAAATATCCAGAGATTATTCAGTCCGTAGTTTTCAAACCGCTCCATGGAACCACGAAAGCTGCTTCAGAGTTCTACCAACAATAAAGTGTTTGTGCTAAACAGGGTAAGTTCAGTCCCTGGAAAATATTTGCTGCTTGAACCTGCTTTGCATATTGGATTTCCACATAACGTTTTGTTTTTAAACAAAAGAAAGAGTGTTCTATTGGAATAGGTTAGGAGCCAACAAACATTTCTGGAAAGGGCCAGAGAGTAAATATTTTAGGCTTTATGGGCCACACTGTCTCTGTCACAACTCTTATTGTAGCACAGAAACAGCCATGGACAATGTAAGTGAATGAGCATGGCTGTGTTCCAATAAAACTTTATTTATAAAAGTAGGTGGTGGGCTCTAGTTTGCTAACTCTGATCTAGGTCATCCCCCTGTGGTCATGTGGAGTTTGCATGAACTTGGTATGTGTGATAGCTTTACTTGCTCACAAAGAGGAGGTATACTAGTATTGTCCCAAGACCCCGTGTTTATTAATGCCCATCAGAAAGCTCATGCCACAGTTTAGGAAAAGGAAATTAATGTGTATTGCTTTGAACTTTGTGTCAAGTACTCTACTCTTAGTTCCACGCCTGAATTAATCTTCATTGTACCTATGTAATATGTATGGCATGATCCTATTTAACAAAGAAGGAAACTGAGGCTTAAAAAGGTGGCAATAGTAACAGGAATCAAGCCAGAAACTCATTGAATGCCATCACACCATCTTGACATGGCTTAAAGACACATCACTTACCCTGTTGTCTAATAGACTGGAAGGTCAATGATAAATCACCCTCAGTCAATTCTTCCCTGGGAAAAACCCTTCACGTTCACTTCCGAAGTTCCCCCCAGATGCTCCACCATCTCTATTAAGTTAGCAACTTAAAGACTAGTGGTACCATTTCAATACGAGTCTTCCCAAGGCATAACACAAGAGAATACCCTTGCAATTTCAATAAACTGTTCTCCCGTTCATGCCTTTAGTCATTTATCGTCTACCTTAGCAGGCTATTAGGTTTAATTAGCTGGTAATCCTCCACAATCCATACTTTTTTTATAAAGATCATTTTTTTAAATTTCTCTACTTTTTGTTCTCTACCTCCTTGACTTGTCCCTCATGGAATTCAGACTATGCTGGGAAATTTTGGAATTCTAAGTTTTCAGTAACCTTCCCTTTGAATATTTAATGGCACTCCTCGGCTGGTTATATGCTCCCGGCAAATAAAGAAATCTGATGTCTTCTTCCTGCATGGGATAGGTTGGCAGTTTGAGGCTGAGATAATGATGGACAGAATACTAATCACTTCGGGACACACACCCGTTGCCTGCTTCCGTGCTCGCCAAAATGCCCTGGAATTGGAGGACCTCTTACATCTATTTCCAATTCATTTTGGATTGGTTTCCTTTCAAGAACAAGTCAATCCCATCCAGCTGGCAATAAGAAGGTGGTGTCACCCCGGCAGTCAGTGAGAGCATCGCCTCCTGCGTTCTCAGTGCCAGAAAAACCCATGTCCGCGGGCCACCGCAGCCCACCTCCACAACTGGACAGTAACCAGCGGCGTGGGAAACAGAAGAGAAATCCATCACGTGCTGAAAACTCAGCCGTCAATAAGCAGCTCCGCAGGCATTCCGGTTGGGGACCCGACCACAGAACTGGCTCTCCGTCAACAATCAAACAGTCTTTAGCTGTGATCAGCCACTTCCATCACCTCTGAGACTGGCAGGTTTCCAATAAAGCCAATAGCCCCCTCCCTCAGGGCAAGGTCATCAGCAGGAGGCAGGCATTGTCGTTTAGCCCAGCAATTTGACAACAGTGTTAGCTTACACTCTATTAGCCAGAAGCTACGCCCTGACCTGTGACCCTGACATTGACCCCAGGCAGCCCTCTCCCAAGGTAGGCCCTGATCATTGGCGGTGGCTCACCCTGCTGGTTAGCATGAGGGAGGGCCCATCAAGACCAAGCAGGGCTCCCCGATCACTCCGGCTTCCCAACAGGAGGTTTAAGGCTTGAAGTACAGAAACAAGCCTGAGTTGAACCCGAGATGGCAAAGGTGAAAGTTCAGAGGCATATCCATCAGCAGCCTGTCACCAAAGGACACGGAAGAGCTATGGAAGCTTTCAGCACGGGGGTGGCCGTTGTCTCCAGACAGTTCTGCTCCTTAATGGAAAAGACATATCAAAATATGCCTTATAGAAGACAAAATAATGGGCTGAGATGTACATTATATGAGGGTGTTAGATTGCAATGTACTTTACAGTGGGGGAATGAGATGGCAGTGTTATGCCAGGGTAGTTAGGTTGAAATATGGATTATCCTAGGAATGTTAGCTGGAGATGTGCTTTCTAACACAGTTGTTAAATTAAGATGTGTTCTTCGGTGCAGGCATTAGCCTGAGATGTGCATTACAGCAAAATGGTTAGGGGAAAAGGTGGATTCCACTTTGGGAGGGGCGTAAGAGCGGGGAAAACCTTGTGTTGGATGCTATTCAAGGTCACGGGCCATCTTCTGCATTAACTGGGTTGCAGGGCTTGGAATGCAAGGGGAATGAGAACCTGAAGTATACATAATGATCCTTCCGTCTCCTTTCTCCCAGCCAAACAATCTGCCAGTTTCCCCACTTTTCCTGTTAGGCCTCCCCCATCAATAAAAACATTAGCTCGCTAAACAGCCTGATGGCTTTTCCTTCCCCAGCTTAACCCTTCGGGAGCTGGGGTTTCCTTTGGATTTGTAAAGATATTGATCCCAGATAATGTTTGCCTTTCTAACTCTCTCTTCCCTGGACTTGATGGATAGGTTCAGGGCTCCATCTCGGCAGCCAACTCACCGCAGCTGCCCGGGGAAGGGGGAACAGAGTGAGGCAAGTGTTCAGTAGTTAACACCACGGGAAGGCTTTCCCTGGACGGACAGGCAGACATGCAGTGGCTGGGGAGCCAGGCGGGGGCCACCGTCACTTTCAATCAGCACCGGATTTCACTTTCAATTTCCCTCACTCTCGTCCTGATCCCTGGACCAATATTTCTGTGGTCCAGCTCAGAGTGTTGTATAATTTCTAATTAGTATCAGATGCTATCTGGAGGTTGGCCGCCCCGAGCTGGATTTTTAGAGGCTGCTTCTGCAGTTCACGTGCTTTTCCACAGCATTATCAACAGGGATGAATGCAGGTAGCCGTGCCGTTAGCTTGTGGGGCTGGCCTAGGTGGGATCCACTCTAATAAGCCCTCTCCCTCGATACCGATCTTGCCCAGGAGACATACGTGAAGAGGAACCGAGCCTCGTCTCCCTCATTACCCACTGGGCCTGCCAAGGTCCGCCAGCCATCTCCCCAACAATGTTTCTGTTCTTTCTTCTCTTCCCTAGCTCGGAAGATAGCGTTCGCAGCCTCCAGGAGTCTAGCCGAGTGCAATTGGATGGCGTCCAGCTTTGCCGGAATCAGAGAGGTGAGTCCCAGCCTTCTTGCTTCTCAGTGAAAGAAAATGTTATACCAGGTGAGGGAAGGCCGTCAAAGAGACCAACCTGCCAGACAAGGGCGCCAAACAAAACCAAGCAGTTCAAAGGAAACGGCAGTGTCACTAGATACCCCTGCATTGTGCCCGGAGGTGCCGGGGAAGAGGCGAGAGGGCACGTGGTGTGTGCTTTGTCAGGCACCGCTCCTCAGGCAGAAAGTGGCTGTGCAGCGGCACGGCAGCCCTTACCTGCCCTGGCTTAGCTGCTGTGGGCAACACGCAAGGCATGTGGCAGAAATGTGCGGTCCAGGTTTTTTTAAAACACACACACACACACACACACACACACACACAACTCCAGTTCCACCCACCCGGGGCTGTCTTTGCCAATGTTAGTCTCTTGGTCGGCACCCCACCCACTCTCCCAGCATTTCCTGGTTCAGCTGTCCTCCAGCCTGGAGTGTGCTTTTCTCTTCCCAATGTCCATTCCTGCCTCGTCTTCTGACATCACATTTTCCTTAAAAATAGGCTCTGAGAGCTATTTCTATCCCTGTCAAGGGATCGGCCCAGCCAGACTCCCACGGGATGTAGGAATGAGTTTAAAACCAATCCCGAAGAAGAAAGGGAAAAAGGACTTGGCTAAGTCCCAGATTACGCTTTTAAACAAATCTTCTCTTGGGTCCAGCCAGATATGTGGGGCCCCGCCCTTCAGGAGGAATCATAATGTGGTTCTCTTGAAACACCATCTAAAATCCCATCCCAAAGAAGCGCCCAGATGGCATCTGAGCAGGATTGTGGCGGCCTTGTGGTTCCAAGCAGCTTCAGAGTCAGTCCCACCCCATCACCTAGCTGCTTTGTGAATTTGGGCAAATCACTGCACTTTCATAAACCTCAATTTTTCCATCCATGAAATGGGTTGAATGGTGGTAGTGACATCACAGGGCTATTATGCAGTTCAAATGGGCTAATGTATACAAAATGCTTAGTCTTATGCCTGCAGATGGGGGCTGTCAACATTACCATTTTACTACCACACCAACAACAAACAGGAGCCATGTGCCAATTGACCACAGCTACCTCAGCATCAACTTGTCACAGACCACACCGATCCTCAGGTGCTCATTAACACATCTGGTTCTAGAAACACACTGTAACCTGGCCGGTGTAGCTCAGTGGTTGAACACCCACCTATGAACCAGGAGGTCATAGTTCAATTCCTGGTCAGGGCACGTGCTGGGTTGCAGGCTCCATCCCCAGTGTGGGGCGTGCAGGAGGCAGCCAATCGATGATTCTCTCTCATCATTGATGTTCTTATCTCTCTCTCTCGCTCCCTTCCTCTGAAATCAGTAAAAATATATTTTAAAAAAGAAAGAAAGAAACACTCTGTATCTCAGCCTCGTTCCTTCCCAACACGACGGTTGAGGAGGATTTTCTCTGCTCAGGGAGAAGGCGGCCCTGCCAGTGAGGGGAGACAGATTAGAAGGCTTCGGTGGTGGAATACAATCCCTCCTCTGTGCTCACGGGTAACTAGCCGTGATTGTATTTCAAAGGTAACAGTTCATCTCCACGAGGGGATTGGTGCACAGTCTACAAATAGGGCCTAATGTGATCCGACAGGCCTGATTTCTCTAGATATATATTAAAACAACATGCCCGTGCTGATGGCTCCAAGGTCCTGACCTTTAACAAGGACTTATGACGTCAGGCAACCTGCCCAGGAGAGCGAGTGGGGCAGAAGGCCAGAGGGACAAGGTCATTGGCTAATGAAGTGGTCAGCATTGAGTTTCTGTCACTCATCTGGTTAAGAGGAAACTGAGAGGGAAGTAAAAGAAAATGAGAACATTTGAGAAACAAAGAGCAGGAGCGCATTTGAGCGAACACTCCAAAGGTGAACTGATGTTGTCAGGAGGCCGGGTGACGAAACACAGCCCGTCTGGGCCTTCACGGTGGCCTTCACGGTGTCACCTGTGGAACACCAGCCAGCCGAAAGGGCACTTGGGCGCATCTAACTCTGTGTAAATCCATAGTTGGATTGAAAGTGGATAATGAGCCCGATCGGTGTGGCTCAGTGGTTGAGCATCGACCTACGAACCAGGAGGTCATGGTTTGACTTCTAGTCAGGGCACATGCCCAGACTGCAGGCTCGATCCCCAGTGTGGGGCGTGCAGGAGGCAGCCGATCAGTGGTTCTCTCTCATCCTTTCTCCCTTCCTCTCTGAAAGCAATAGAAATATTCTTATAAAACGGATGATGAGTTGTGTGCTGTAGAGTAAGAAGGCAGCTTGTTTGCAGGTCATAGTAGGTCTAAGGGTGTTGTCCAGTTTCCAGACTTCCAGGAGGGAGCCTTCTCGGCAACATTCGGGTGCATTGTGACCACTGATGGCCACTGAGGTCTAAAAGCATTCCTCCTAACCATCAGCATTCTTAGAGCCAGTTTATAACCTAACTCTTGAGCATCCCAATGCACCAAGACACAGAAGGTTTCAGTTCCAATTCCTGGATTATTAAAAATATCTTTTCAACCCTTTTCCCTCTCATTTCTAAAAGGGAAGCCCTATTGTACATCCACTGTAATTGAAAAAAATTTTTAAATATTTAAAAAATAAATAAAAATAAAGGGAAGCACTAAGATTTAGGGGAAGAAGCCCTGAATGGAGAGATGGAGGACCAGCAGGCTGATCTCAGAAGCTTATGGTTTCTCTCCAATTTCACGGCCACCGATGGCTCAGGTCGCAGACCAGCGGCTTCCCCGCCCACCTCTGCCGCGCAGAGATGACATGAGGGTCACCTGGAAGCACTAACCTGAGGAGCACCCGGAGTGTTGAGTGGGAGCACGAGGTCCCGATGGAAAGGGTCATCAGAGTATCAGGACCGCAGCTGCCTGCTAATAAAGTCGGGGCGTCACCAGGACCATGGCCCCTCTTCCTGTCATGGTGGCCCAGCCAGACCCTATCCCAGGACTCAGGTCCTTAGGACTCTCCTGGGTTTGGAGGCTCCAGCAGAGCAGCACACATAATCATATGCCATTAACCAAGGCTGCTCTCCTTTTTCCTTTCAAAAATGGACATAGCTTGGAGCTTTTTGTGTGATTATAAAGATATTTCATCTCTTTTTGAAATGCAAGCAATTTATCAAAGTATAAAGAAAATTTAAATCACCCAAAATTCCACCACCCAGAAGCAAGCACTGTTAGCCTGGACCGCATCCTAAAAGATGTCTTTGCTGTGGACATATGCATATGTGTGTCTTATTTTATGTCCGTGGTATCCTGTTACCTATGCTCTCCAATGGCTGCACCATCAGTTATTTAACTAATCCCCTGTGGATGAGCAGTAATATTTTTATAAGCAATAGTAATGAACATCCTGTGCAATGATTGAAGAAGCCCATCAATCCTAGTGACCCTGATCCATTCATCTGTGGGGAAATGAAGGGGGAAAAGGGGTGCATTTCCTTGTCCCGGAGATAAAAGCATCATGCCATGAGGTCCTGGAACTACATGCTTGTCTCATTTTCCTTCCTCACCTCCCACTCTTCTTGCCCTGGCCTTCGGATGTGTCGCACCGCCTACAGCCCACTCTGCTGCACCCTTCATTGCCAGCACTCTCACTACCAGCCAGTGGGTTCCATTTTCTCTCCTTTGAGTTTCTCCCTGGTTGCTTTTCTCCGTATGGGGCCCTAAGTTGATGAACTCCTTCGGGTAAGAGTTGGCATTGAGACCAGCCAAGCAGTGAGTTGAGTTGGATGAATACATTGCAATGTTTTAATTTGCCTTCGGACAAATTCTCATAAGCTTTCCCGAGAAAATCTCCCATTAGAGGTAGTCATTTAATTTAAGAACAGTTGCGAGAGGAAGATGAGCTAAGATGACAGATGGAGGAATGTAGATGTGCGTGTGTTAGAGGGGCTCAGAGCACTCTGCGGATTTGGCATGGCAGCTTCTACTGTCTGGGTCTGGACTTGAGAAATGTTCATGAAATCATTGAAATAAAGGGATTTTCTCAGATGACAAGCAGCTTTCCTTTCATTTCTCTTGCCTGTAAAATCATAACAAGGTCAGCTAAAGAACTGGATTCCCCTCAGCCACCCCCCCCGCCACCCCGCACACACACACCCCAAGCTCCGCAAACAGACACACAAAAACAAAAATTTGAGGAAGGCAAAACAAAGCAAAAAAATAAGAAGAAGACTGCTGTCAGAAGTTCCCCTCAGTCACATTTCCACAAAGATAACTTTTTTAATTCCATACTTACTCTGCTTTCCTTCGAACCGTTTTCTGGACATCCTAATTTGGTGTTTGTATAATTCAACATCTATTATTGTTTTAGAACCACAGTTATTATTTTAATTATAATTTAAAGCTGCCTAATATATCTAGAGGTCACTGGGCACCTAAAAGAAATAAATAAAAACAAGTTGCCATTTTTAAAAGCAGCATGTTTATTTGGAAGTCCCATGAGCTACTCAACTAAGACATCATAAAACCTTCAAATAAACTAAAACGGAAACAAAATAAAATGTCTGGTCTTAATCTCCTTAGAAGGCAAGCGGGAGAAGGTTGCAGCTAGCTGAGTGCTGGCGTGAGAACTCTCAGAATGATTTTATTGCTGAGTTAGGGAACGCCAGCGTATGCCTTGATTCCCATGCCCCATACCGCAAGCTGCATAGTCCTGGTCCGAGGTGTGTAATCCTTGAGGCCTTAGTGAAATTTCAGTCAATGGGAGCTCAGTCTGGGAACACATTTTGAACAGAAAAAGAAAAGGGTATGCTAGAGGCTTAGAAATGACTATTGACTGACTACTTCATACAGGTGGCTTCAGAGGGCTTTCTCCAGTGTAGGTGTCAATCAAGCAGACTCCTGTCTCCTTAGCTCTATATTGTAAATGTAGAATTGCTGAAATATCCAAGTCTAGTGACTTTACATTTGGAAGGCTAAAGAAATTTCAAAACAGTTCCATAGTGTTCCTACATGTGAGTTTCCATAACAGAAAACAGTAAAATCATTTTAAACCCATTTACTGCTAGTATTCTCCATGTAATCAGAGCTGTTATGGTTTGTTAAACAACAGAATTATCTGGTGGGCAGGAGGTTTATGCTGCTCCAAGACCTTCTAGCTGTACAAGTATGCAAACCAGTAAATATTACAGAATCCATTAAACAAGCATGGTCAGGATTTCCAGAAGGAAGCATCTATTCCCTCCAACCCCTCCCTGCCAGAATGGTTTAAGGTAACTCCTTCTGGGAACCAAGGAGCCAGGCTATCAACTTGGGGTCACTCAAAGTTCGGAGAAAAGGGCAAAGGGTGGTGTCCTCAGAGGCAAAGGGCAGGCTGCCAGAGAGCTCCTTCTTGACTGTGGAAGAAACAAGAACAAAAAGAGAAGAGAAAAGAAGTTGAATAACTCAAAGACTGACAAACTCAAATGTCTGCAGAGACTAAGCAAAGTCCATAAGCAAGGGAAGTGGGCTGATGCAGGGCAGTAGGGAAAGGTGGGGACTGTGGAAAACATGCCCAGATTAAAGAGCAGCTGCTGCTCAACTCCAGCTGGTGTTCCCCAGACCCAGTATAACCAGAGTTTTCCATTTTTCAGTAGAAGCTGGAAATACAGATTTTTTTTAACTTGAAATATCTCAAATTTTATATGTTGGCAATCAATTTAATACAAAAACCAACACAACCAAATAAAAGATTCTACATGCTACATTCAGCTCATGGGCAATAAGTCTGTAAATTGTGTAAGACAGAAGTAAGCAGTTTGGAACTAACAATAGCAACAGGTTCTGAATCATGGAATGGATCATTTATGTTAGAGTTCTTACATTCCTTGTCTCAGATAAGGGAGAGTCTTTATTAAGGTTTGGTACTAATTCCCATCTATAAAGGAAAATATATACTTTTTTTCTCTCTCATTCCACCCAATCAATGCCTTCAAATCGAAAATGATCTTCAATCTGCTTTATCCTTTCTTTATGATTCTCTCTGTGAAGTATTGGGCTATGAATGATGAACTCAGGGTACACTGAGCTAGGCAAATGCATCTGCTTCTTAGCCTTCTGAGATGAGAGAGGATCGCTGCATAGAAAGTATTCAGAGAAGATGACAGCTATTTTGAGGCTGTTTGCAAACTTTCTTGGATAAAGTATAATACAGTTTATTAGTTATGTAAGGGTATTTTCTTAATAGCCTTTCTTGCATGTCAGCTTTAAAAATATTGACATTCAGAGGGTATGTCAGTCAGTTTTTACTAAGTAATGCTGCAGTAACAAACAACCCTCAAATATTAGTGACTTACAACCAAGATATATTTTGCATGCACATAATTGCACAGTTGCATCTTTGCTCCATTTCATCTTCATTTTGAGCCCTGGGCTGACGGAGTAGTTCCTCCCTGGCTTCAAAACAATATCATGCTAGAAGGGAGAAGAGAAACCACATGTTGGCATTTAAAGCTTCTGCTCAGAAATCACACACATCACTTCCTCTCATGTTTTATTGGTGGCTAAAACCAGCCACATGGCCAAGCCTGATGTTGAAGAGGCTGGAGAAGTATTACCCTCCACCTGGGGAGGGCAATATTTAAGAAAAAGAAAACAATCACCCACAGAGGGCACTGCCTTGGGCACTTTAAGGAGGAAAAAACGGCAAAGCTCCCTAACCGCTCCTATTGGAGAAACAATGCTAGGTCTCAGGCTTCCTTCTGATCCTGGTAGGACCCAATGAGTAATTTGAGTGATGAGTAGTTAAAAGCATGTTGTCTCGAGTCAGACTTTCTGAGTTCAAATCCTGGCTCTACTATTTCATTCTGTGACCCCTTGGATATGTTACTTAACCTTTTTTGTGTCTCAGTTTCCTCATGTAAGCATAACTACCTCATAGAACTATTGGGAGGATTTAATGAGTGAAGATAATATACAGGGTGGGGTAAAAGTAGGTTTACAGTTGTGAGTGCATGAAACACAACTGTGAAGAGAGAAAACTTAGAACAGTGTTGGACAGAATATGTATTGACTATCACTCCAGTGATGATGATTGGAAGCCATCAGCTCCAAATGCATCATGGCCATCTTCTCAGTAGGGCCAACACCCCTCTGTTATAGCTAGGTTACACCAGGTCTTTTTTCCTTTAAGAATCCCATATTAAAATGCATGTTCTTCTGGGAAGGCGAAAACCTTGCATCTTTACCAGCTAATACCTTGTCAAGGATTACTCTGAGAGCAGGTTCCGAACTTGCCACCCCGATGGTTTTACTAAGAACTACTCTAACCAGATCATCCTTAGCTACACGTCCTGAGCTTGCCCATATCTCACCTGAGACGATGACATGAGAATCGCTGTAGGTGGGATGCAGGCCTCTGAACATCTTAGAGCTCCCAGGTGCATGCTATGAAAAACCAAGGTTGTTCAGCATTGGCGCAGACTACCTTCCACCAAGAGCACCCGGGTGCTTCCTTCTTCGTCTAGATTCTGCTCTGCCATGGATCCGCACTACCCCACGTTTCTCCAGCACCATCCAGGTGGACTGACCAGGAGAGGGAAATGTGCTGACAGAGAAGAGCGAGAGATGTGGCCAGAAAGCCAAGCACTTGTCTTTCCTCTTCTCCTGATTGATCACTTCATACAATAAGGAAACTTTTAAACGTTGAACCTGAACTGAGGCTGTGACTGTGACACAATTAATCAAACGCTTGAAGAATCATGTTACATTATGTACTTCAGGCATTGATTCACTCCACGAAAGTTGGCCTGAAATACAACCTAGACACAAGAGGCTGTACCCATAAGAGATGGCCCGGCCAGGATGCTGTCGATTGCTTTGCATCTCCATGTGATATGTGGAACTGCAGTTGACCGGGCCATCAGAGAGGATGTCACCAATCCCCACCTTGCCCCAAATAGCTGTTAGAGAAGAGAGTGCTGACCATAGAGTGCTCCTCAAACCTGCTATCATGGCCCCTAGATAATAATGACAGTGTGCTCCCAGTCTCCCTGCCCGTTCTTGAATTAACCACAGACTGTACTGTCATCCCTGGCACCAGGAAGTCTTCCCCCTGGGGGCATAGGCAGGTCCTCTCTAAATCTAAGTTTTACAGGACCAAATGCACCTCCCTCTTAAACTCATAGGTACGCAGCACATCAATAACAGTATCTAGCCTCTCTGTGCAGTGCTTTCCAGTTAGTCAAACACTGAAAGGTCCCCAGACTAATGTGAGCCTCACAACAGCCCCACGAGGCAGGGAAGTGAGCCAGGATCTCTGATCGCCATCCTACAGAAGCAGCAATGTGCTGGGGAAGTGCCGCCAGCTGCCACGGTCCTGGAACTCATGATGGAACCAGAACTCCTCATCTTAGGACTCGAATCCTGTGGCTTCCAGCAACTCCGGGCAACACAGGAGACCACAAAGGAAATCAGATCTAGCATTGGCCCCATTCCAGCCTTTCCCCACTCCCCCAAGCACCCTTCCCACCCTTTGCCCTCACACTGCATCAGCCCACACTTTCACTGGCATTTCCAGATCCAGAAATCTCTCTTGAAACTGCCTTGGTCTTAGCTGGTCCAGAGGAAAGACCCAAGATCATGCAGCTCACCTTGCCCTTGAGACCTAGCTGCATGACCTTGAGCGTTGCATTATGCTTTTGAGTTTCCTGTGCAGAATGGGTTATTACTAGGACCTACTCCTTGGAGCTATAAGGAAGATTGCGTGAGTTATGTACATAAACTCATTTATATTTAGTTATTAATTATAGTAGCTATAATAGCTAGCAATTTTTAAGACCTGCTCTGTAATGCTATGTATTTCATTGTTCTCAATGCACCTAGTCTTTCATTGATTTCACATGACAACCCTATGAAGCAGGTACTATTATTACCACCTTACATATGACAAAACTGAGGCACAGGGAGGTTAAATCGAGGCAGCAATGGCCTATGTGGTGTAACTCCAGAACCAACACTCAGTTCAAGTACAAGCTCCAGTTGGGGGGCGGGGAGGGGAGTGTGGGTAACAAACGTTTAACGTTGCTTCTTGTCATTTGCATGTTTAATTCTTATCTGTGAATAAAAGAAATAGCTTGAACATATAGTACTGACGGAAAGGAGGGAATCTATGATGGTGAAATATTAGCCATTATAGCAAAGAGGACAATGAGTAGGAATGAGAGCTGCTAAAATTATACCACGGATATATGTTTTAAATTGAGTGAAGGCATCACAAGGAAATGCCAACAGTGGTAGTATTTGTGGAGCAAGGACCAAGCTCAGACAAGGACAGCAGGACCTTTAATTTCTTTACTTGTACTTTTCTGCGCTCCTTGAATGTTCCAACATGGCTCCACAAGTTGGTTTTGTTTTACACCAACAGGATTTATCCAAGCAACCAAAGCACTGTTTTCTTTTGTATGTTTTTCCTTTTTCCTTTTTTAAATTGGTTTCAGAGAGGAAGGGAGAGCGAGGGGGAAAGAGAAACATCAATGATGAGAGAGCATCATTGATCCGCTACCTCCTGCACACCCCACACTGGGGACCAAGCCCGCAACCTGGGCATGTGCCCTGACCGGGAATCGAACCATGACCTCCTGGTTCATAGGTCGATGCTCAACCACTGAGCCACGCCGGTGGGGCTATTTTGTTCTTTTCTTCCTTAACTACTTCATGTTTCAAAGGTAATGAGTATAATGTTTAAAAACTATACTGTGAGAACAACCACAGGCTGCACGCCAGTATCACACCCTCAAGCTGCTTATCGTCTCAACGCAGAGATGAGATGGGGTGGATGGGAGCTGCAGCGCCCAGAAAAATGGGTTATAATTAAGTGCCAGGAACGCAGGCCATGTCCTGAGACCGTAGGAGTACAGCTCTCTTCCCAAACATGGTATTTTCCCTGATGTTTTTTTCTCCACCAGAAATTTTCCACTTTAATTATGTGGGTTAGGTTAGAGGAGTTCACCTTCAGAAGTTTAAATGCGTACACAGCTAATCCCTTCCATAAGACACATTTCTGGGAAAGCCCAGAGACAAATGTTTACAACCTGTGCTGGGATACCAGGACCCCGAGTGACTGGAAATGCTGTAAGCATTGTGTGCCCGTGCCTGGAGCAACAATTTAGAGCGAGCCCTGCCTCTACGTTCTGGAATTCTGGCCTTCGTTCTAAGAGTGGAATCACTGGCAACACTCATAGGTTAGATTTTTCCCCCTTTTCCTGGTTTTGCCTTCAGCATGAGGAGGATGGTAATTAAAACCATACTTAAAATATTAAGTCTACTACCTAAAGGAATGAAGTTTATTAAAGTTGCTCAGCGTTAAGTACAGAAACTTGAAATAGCCTGAGCACACTCCCCTCGGCACACATCCAAAATATTAGTTCAGAGGAGCCCAGCAGAGAGATGGTGAGAGATACATACACACACACACATACACACACACACACACACACACACACACACACACGCACACACGCATGCACACACGTGCACGTCAACATATTGATATATCAATAAATGGAATGCATTTCTCAAGTAACTAGTTATTTTTGACAAGCAGAGAGCAAAGATGACCCCCTAATTATGGTACTTAGGAGGGCCAGTGACTCAGCAAGGTGACGACACGATCTCATAAGGATGGAGAGACAATAGGGACCAGTACTTGATACCCTTAACATTTCGAGGCTGTTTCCTCATCAGTCACACAGGGTCAGTGATACCCCTTTGGGAGGGTGCAGGGAAGGAGTAAGGAGAGGACTAGCATGATGCCGGCACAGAGTAAGGAGGTCCATGGTGGGAGGCCCCTCATTCCCAGGGGATCCCTTCCTCCTCTGGCAGGGCTGGATGGGAGCCACATCTCCCAGGGAAATTTCAACTCTCATCAAAGAGCATTCATTCAGTCTCCATCCTTTCTTCCACATCTGAGATTCTAAGGCAAGCGCAGCATGGTGCAGTGCGAAGAGCTCAGTCTCAGGTTCAAATACCCGCTTTGGACAGAGGACAACTCCTGTCACCCTCCTGAGGGTGGCTATGACGAGTGACCGTGATCCAGAGCAGCAGGTGCTCAGTATGCCGAGGTCCCCGCCTGCTGGGGGCTCCATTCTGCAGGGGCTCCTCTCACACCTGCACAGAGGCCCTGCCCCCCTGCAGGCTGGTTGTGAGGCTGAAGTCACCTTTCAGCAGGACCTGACCCAGCAGGAAAGCCCACCAGCTCAGTGAGAGCTGCTCTCCCACATCCTGCCCATTGGCCTGGCCTGGGATCCCTCTGATTGGTCCTTTCTGGGGACCTGGCACTGTGGGTAGTCCAGGGATGTCTCAGAAAGTACTGTGGACAAGATGTGATTTCTGTGTATGTTTGCTTTCAAAATTCCTTGAAGAATTCCTTTAGGAATTTCTTCCATCACTCATAGTAGCTGCTCAATAAATGCTTATGAATGAATCATAATTGCTACCAATTATCGAGTTGCTGCTATGCGCTAGGCTCTGTACTCCAAGTAAATTGTAACTGTGTTATTCCCCTTTAACTCCACAGGTGGGAGAGAGGCACCAAACAGTAATAGAGGGGTGGCTCTGGAGTTGTAATTTGCACTAACCCGCATCCTTCATTCTAGCTGGGTGACCTCTGGAAAGTGTTTAAATTCTCTGAGCCTCAGTTTCCTCATCTGTAAAATGGACATAATGTATCTACCTCCTAGGATTGCTATGAAGAGTAAAAGATATTGATAGATAAATAGATCATTCTTTTACATATGTGTATACACACATATATATTTATGTGTGTGTATATATATACATATATGTATATAATTACTTAGAACACTGTCCAGTGTCTAAAACCTAGAAAATGACCTTAAAAACAGATGAAAAAATAGTACGTTATAACAACCCAGTAAGGTGGGTGGTGTTGTCCCCATTTTATAGATGAGAACAGTATCCTCTGACAGAAGTCCAGTCAGCGCCTCCCATTGACAAGGAGTTCCCTTGATTGTATCACAAGTGAGTAGGGAATTGACCTGGAGCTTCAGAAATACCCAGGATTGGGTGGCCCAGTGGAGAAGGACATTCCAGACAGGCTCAACCCCTACAGAGGCTTGAGGGGGAGAGGGGTAGTAAAAGTTCAAAAGAAATACTAGCCACATTTTTTTCTTCCCTTCCCATAGAGTGCTTGAGTATACATTAGGGAAGTTATTTCCAACCCTATACAAGGAGACATGCTATTTATTAAGCACCTAAGCAGAGAAGTAGGATAGAAAATGGTTGGTTAAGAACAAGTGCTCTGGAGTGGTCTGATTGGGTTTGAATTCCTGCCTGACATTTACAAGCTGTGTGGTCCTGGGAAAGTCTTTCAAACTCTCTGATTTTGAGTTCCATATTTGTAAAGTGAGGACAATAATAGATCCTTTGGAGGGCTGCCTTGAGAGTTAGACAAGTTAATATTTGCAGAGTCTGTGTCATGTCTATACCTTGTATGCATTCAATACATCACAGTTTTTATTGTTGTTACTGTTTGTAAGTGGTTTATATACATAATCCAAAATTTTGGGTGGATTACTAGTAAACAGTAGGCCAAATCATCCAACTAGTAACAACTGGTAGACACAGGATTCTAAAACCCAAATTCCATGCATCAGTCAGAAAAGATTAGGTTCTGCTGGGTAACAAACAAGTCCCAAAATTCCACATTGTGACACACTAGGCATTTATTACTCACACAAAATGTTAGTTTAACAGTCCAGATAGTTTTGCTCTTATCCACAATCAACACAAATGCCTATGGTCACAGTGGCAAGACCAGAGTTGGAAGGTTGGGCACTAACAATTAAACACTTCTACCCAGAAGAAACACATGTCTCTGCTCACATCTCATTGGCCAAAACAATATATATGGTTATACCAAATTCAGGAGAGAAAAGTGCACCCCTCCCGTGTGCACTGACAAGTTCAGGAAGACAAGCTACCAGTGAGCACTATGTGCCCTGAAGCCAGTCTCTTTACTTTGTGCTGCGCTGTTCTGCCTCTCTCTGCAACAGACCATCCATTTTCGACTTTTCCTTAACCGCAACAATTAGTTTCAACATCGCTTCCTTAAATTCAGAGAAGAGCATCAGTTCTTTACATGAGCTAATTCATCAAGGGCTCCTGTCCCTCTCCTGCCCATCCCGTCAGCGGCATGCCATGGCCAGTGCCCCAGTCAGCCCAGCCAAGGCTCCACATCCTTCCCTCTGGGTGTTCTCCTCTTCCCCATCGATACTCAGGGCCCTGTATTTCTCCAGCCTGCCCACGCCAGCTCTCACTTGATGTCTCAGTTTCAGAACAGAGATGCTCCAGCTGCTACCTGGGAGGACTCTGGCCCCCCAAATATTTAGTTAGCAGCCATTCAGTTAAGTGGAATTGACTTTTTATTGGCTTTCCTCTGTACGGCTGCCACCAGCGAAGGCTGTTTCCTCCTTCCCTCTTCTCTGCCTGTCAGTTCGCTCCACATTCCTATCGGCAGCCTTTAGCTCTGATCAATACTAACCGCTGTGTAACCGCTCACGCACGGCTGCTCTGGTTTGCATCGATCAGACCCTCTTCCAACAGGTAGTCAGCTATTTGAGGCAATGACTCGAGAAAAACACCTACTTTCACTTCAGGCTAATTCATTTCAGGTGGGTTTTAAGGAGGCCCTGCACCCCGTCTCTATGAGACAAACTGGAATCATAGAATCAAGATCAACTCCTCCTGCGCTTGAGATCCGAGGAGACCTTTCTTCATCTCCCCATTTCCCCCCTTCCCTTGTAAGGTATAAGTGCCACTTACCAACAAGATGCCAAGACTGGGGGCATTGAAAATGCCACTTCAGGAAATGGGTCAGCCAGCTGCCCCTCTTTCCTTTTAATAAGATGCATCTGGGACTGCGGGAAACCAAGGGCTGCTGTGAGGCAGCCTTGTCGCTGGGCAACCAAGCATCCTTCCAGCTTCCCCAAGAGCTAGTCTCACGATATCCCGCAACCCTGGTCCTCTTGCCAACTCAGGAGGCAGCCCTTGAGCCCTTGTTCCTGGCTCACAAGAGAATTTGCCAGGAACTGATAATTGCAAAACTAGTTGCTATTTTGCGATTGATTGGGGGTTGGTACAAGTCCATGGCATTTGTGTGAAAACACAAAAGACTGGATGGTATGCTCTCTTTTCCCCAACCTGTTACACTAAGCGTGGTTGAAGGCTACACCTGAGTCCACAGGATCCTGTCACCTGGGTCCCAGAACCCCGGTCCTATTTCTCTCTTTCTCCATTCCTCACCCACCTCATCAGTCCCCAGGTCCTGTCGATCCTTCCCGTGCTGTGCAATGCCAGGGTCCCCGCCCTGCACCTCCATTATTATCCTCCTCACTCAAGCCTTCATCCCCGGGTGCTGGGCCACTGCAGTACCTTTGAGCTGGTTGCCTGGCTTCCAGGTGCTCCCTTCTTTGTTGGTGTCGCTCTGCACACAGATTAATTCTCTTAGTGCTCAGCTGCGGTTGCCTCGCTCTTCTCCAAAATCCTCAGTGGCCTCCCATCACCTGCCTGCGTGGAAGCCAGATCCCTCAGCCTATAGTTCTGGCTTCCAGAGATCTGATCCGTAGCTCTCTCTCCAGACTGTCTCTCACTGCCCTCCAGCAGAAAGCCCATCCTCCAGCCCCTCTGAAGGACTCCCGGCTTCCTCTACATGACTTTTCTAGCTCTGTGCCTAAGAAAAGATTGCTATGCCACATACCACATTTGAAATTGGCTCGGGTCCTATCTTCACTACTTATTAGCTTTTGGACTTCAGAATTATCTAACTTCTCTGCCTCAGTTTCTCCTCTGTGAAAAATGGATAATAATAATAATAATAATACCTATCCCGAAAGATGGTTATGAGGATTAAATAAATTAATGTATGTAAGCATCTGAATGGTACCTGCACATAGTAAATGCCATGTAAATATTTCCTATTATTATTATTATTATTATTATCTTGTTCTCCAAGCCACAACACAAAGCATACCTTCTCCAGGAATACTCTCCAGGTCACCCTAGAAAAAAAATACTCATTTTCTTTTCTGCCATCCATAGTCTTGGTTTATACTGATAATATAATAATAATTCATGGGTGCTAGGTACATGCTCAGTGCTTTTGATGCATTATTGCTTTTAAAACTTTGGGATGGATGCCTTGCATTTCCCCAGATCCACTCTTCCTCCTTCTCCACCTTGCTTTTTGCCAGAGGAGGCCGATCTGTATGTCCAGTGGTTTCCAGTTGGATTTGGTCAACAAAGAGCACTGGCAAGAAGTAGGAACAAGCACCCGGCTGGTGTGGCTCCGAGGCCGAGCATCGACCTATGAACCAGGAGGTCTCAGTTCGATTCCTGGTCAGGCACATGCAGGGTTATGGGCTCCGTCCCCAGTGCGGGGAGGGGGCAGCGTGCAGGAGGCAGCCGATCAATGGTTCTCTCTCATCATGGATGTTTCTATCTCTCCTTCTTCCTTCCTCTCTGAAATAAATAAATAAATAAATAAATAAATAAATAAATAAATAAATATATTTATATTATTTATATGTATTTATATATTTTTTTTTCAAAAAGACATAGAAACAAGGAAGAAGTGCAGGTTGGAGTTTTTATTCTCCCAGCTCCTTCCCAGCTGAGTCGCTGCTGCAGAACAGCTTCCTCTCTCAGAAGAAGGCCCTGCCTCTTGTCAAGTGGCCCTCTTGGCCCAGCCTGCTCTGCCTCCAGCTTCTTCTTCATGCCCTCTCCTTGCCTCTTCACAATGGGGTGGTAACAGGGCCCCAAGGGCATTGCACTCTCCCCTGTGGTTCCCAGAAGGCTGACCACACCTCTCTAATGCAATTACCCCTGAAGAAACTCTCCCCAAGTTATCCTCATTCCCATGGGCCACCCTGGTTGACGTGGTTCTCATTATAATGTAGGTCCTGTCATTGTTATCCAGGATCCCCGAGATTACATCAAGCAAGTGATGGAGCCACATCTGCCTGGCTCTGAATCACTCCTATCATAGTAAGGATTGATAAGAGTAAGATGGCTAATTCTCTATGGACTTCCGCCTCTTAGGCAGAATATATTGGTTCGTTTTTGCCACATGCACCTCAAATCTTAGAGGCTTAAAACAGCAATCATTCATTAGCTCACCATCCTGCAGGTCGGCCATTCGGGCTGGGCTCAGCTGGGAAGTTCTTCTGCTGAATCGACCTGATTTACTTCTGTGGCTGCAGTCAGCTGACGGATTATTTTCTGAGGCCTGGTGGCTCAGATGGTGTCACATGCATAACTGACTAGCCGGTGGGGAGCCACGGGGCTCACCGGGCCATGTGTCTCCAATATCTAGCAAGCTCAGCTAGACTTCTTCAGGTGCCGGCTGGATTCCAAAAAGAGTGAAAGAAAGCCAACCCCAGTGTACAAGCCCCTTTCCAGCCCCTGCCTGACTTGGGTGGTCTAATGTCCCTACAGTATAACCCAGAGTTCAGGGTTGGCAAAATCCAATCCACCTCTTGGAGGGAGGAGCTGCAAAATTCTGCAGCCAGTCTACCACATGGGACACTCCTTTCTAGAAAGATCTATGCCCTGACAACTTTATATCCTGTATCCTCATAACCCAAGTCAGAGAAGCATGTGGGCAGGTCCTGTGTTTAGGGGGTGGGGAATATCCACTTTACAGCTTGGTGAATATCTGACACTTTTCCTGCCTGTTACCACCAGACTGGAAATAATTCTGAAAGGGAAGTCTCTTAAAACTTAGCATGAGGGAGTGGAATTTTTTTAATTAGGCTTCAGCAGAATTTTTAAAAGAATCTTTCTTTTCTTCAGCTGCCGCTCCCTTGTTGTAAATTTTAACCCCACCCAGTGGCATACCACAGCCAGCCTGGCTTCTCCTTCCGTCTTCCTCAGCACTATTTGCTTGGCAGCAGTGCGCAGCTCACATCGCCACAGAAAGCAGGGGGAGGCATCTCGCTTCCTGCTCTCCTCACTTCCTCCTTTCTCTTCTCTGCTCCTCCTGGAGCTCATCCTTGTCTGCTCACTGCCTCCCTGCACCCATCTGGTACCCTCCTAGGAGCAGAATTTTAGAAAGAGCTGGAAGGTTTGCCTAGAGGACTGCCCTGTGCAGCCCCCCACGCTGGGCACTGCACACAGTGCAGTGACTTAGCCTAGTGGCCGGGAGACTTAGCTAGCAGACTGAACTTCCAGGAAGCCTTAAAACAGAATATTCGTCGTCTAAAAAGTAGTTGTACATGAAATTTGACTTTAAAATGCCTGTGATCTTGTGAATTTGATGTGGCTAGCCATTTGTTAACTTATTTCATGAGTATTTATTGAGTACCTACTACAAGCAGTCTCTGGAAATAGAAGACATAGTTTCTGCCCTTGAGAAACTTATAGTCTGGGGCCGGCAGGGAGATAGACACATGAAGAGTTAATGTCAGTTAATGAGGTAAGTGCTATGTCAGAGGATGTCATGAGAAGGCAGAGAATGCTGTGTGTAGCCTGGGTGATTGGGGAAGGCTTTCTCAAAGAGGTGATGTCTGGGAAGGTCTTGTCCATTGCTGACTAGTAGAAATATACTGAGTCACATGTGTAATTTTTAATTTTCCAGTAGCCACACGAAAACAAAAACACACAAGAAAAAATAATCCTAATATATTTCATTCAACCCAGTATATCCAAGATACTAGCATTTTACCACACAAAAATATAAAAATTATTAGTAAGATATTTTACATTTTTTATTGCGCTAAGTCTTTGAAATCCAGTGTGTATTTTATACTCAAAGCATATCTCAACTTGGACATCAAATTTTCAAGGTAAAGACAAATGTAGTCCTATCAACACAATAAAGTTGTTTAATGGAAACGTATGTTATATTGCATCAGTTAAAAAATTTTAATTAACTTAAATGAAATAATGTTAAAAATTTGATTCCTCATTTCCCCTAGCCACATGTCAAGGACTCCATAGCTGTGTGTGACTAGTAGCTACCATATCGGAAAGCATGGGTCCAAAAGGATAAATAAATGTGAAGCAAATAACGTAGAGAAACTAGGTTACCTTGTTCAGAAAAAAACCAGGGTGATCAAAGGCACATAAAACAATGTAGGATTTGGAACTCTACACAGTTTAATATTACTGTGACATAATGGACAAGACTAAAACTAGGTGGGAAATGATCCAGTGGTGGAGGGAGAGTTAGGGACAGTGATAATGAACTTGTGTGATCCAAAAGAATTGGAGAGTCATATATTTCATAAGTATGGGGGAAATGGAGCACAGAGGGGAATCTCTGGCTGGGGCCACTAAACCTCAATGTGAAAAACATCCACTCTCCTGGCGGCCTGGAACAGAGGCTCAGCAAGTCCACATGGGAGATGAAGTTTGGCAAAGCAAAGTGCAGAGTGGGTGAAGTGTGCATTTTCTGTGATGTAACTAACAGAAATCAACTCAAATAGATATCAGTAAGTGGCCTTACTGGCTCACAGGGGCAGTCCAGAGGTGAGGCAGGGCCAGTGTCTGATTGGCTCAAGTGCTCAGGAGCCATTCTTCCGCTCCACCTGTCATCCACACTGCTGACCTCAGCCTAAGGCCTGCTCCTCCTGGAGTCATAGGGTAGCTGCCAGCTAAGTTGAGAGCCCATGTTTCCTCATGTATGTTCAGTGGTAGGGAGTTCTTCTGTACCATCATTCCAAGTCAGATTCCTGAAATTCCCAACAGGACCATCTCAGGACACCAGGACACAATGCTCCTAAAAGAATAACTGTAATCAGGGAATAAAATGTGCTGACTGACTCAAGTTATTCAGGGATCCCAGCTGGAATAGACCACCAAGTCCACGGGCTGCATGTGGGTGTTGTTAAAGAATCTAACAACCGAAGGAGAATCTATATACAGCTAAGATGGGGAACAGGACATAAATGCTGGGTAGCAACCAAAAATCATCATCTACAGTCCACCCCTTTGGCCATTCAATATCGTCCATGCCCACCTTCGATAGAAACACTTTACAAATGCTTACCCACATGAAAATGAATGAAACTCAAGTGGAAAGAGCCCAAAGGCTTGTATAATTATTACATTCTGAGAAATCCCTCTTCTTGAACCCAGAGGTAATTCCTTGTGGTCCAGGGACCTGTGGTTAAATGATGAGTTATTTATCCTTAGTACACCCAGTACAGTAAGTAAAGAACTCTATACAATAAGCACTCTGCTTGGTAAAATAAAAAATAGAACATATCATACCCTGCAGAACAGAAATAAAGACCCATGACAGGAGAAAGAATTCTTAGTATCCGGTATAGACTAAGGAGGATCATCTTGTCCATTTGTCCCTTGAGCATATTTGAGGAAGGCATTTTTTTTCCTACCAAATTAAGCTTTTCTATCTACTCATTCTGCATCCCTAGGTACAAAAACTGGCAGTTTCATCCACTGCATAATGAAGACCTCTGACTTCCCCGCCTGGGATCTGGCACCCTCACTGGCCACTCC
Source organism: Corynorhinus townsendii (assembly GCA_026230045.1). Classification (NCBI taxonomy): domain Eukaryota; kingdom Metazoa; phylum Chordata; class Mammalia; order Chiroptera; family Vespertilionidae; genus Corynorhinus; species Corynorhinus townsendii. Next base: position 16,699,217 of record JAPDVU010000011.1, read on the forward strand.
TGGCCTCCTCCACTTGCAATGCCATGATTTAGGGGGTATTTCTTGCAACGTTTTCTGATCCAAACTCTCATTACTCCTCTTGAAAGTTAGCCTCAGTAATCCAAGCCCTCCTTGTCCTAAGGAACAGCCTTAAAGTAACTTTTAGTAACTGTTAATGTGTTAGTCAGATTTTTCAAAGGAGCCTTCCCGGACCGTGCTCCCTCCCCCCAGCTCCCACCCTGCCTTTGGAGTGTCTGGTTTTAATGGGAAGACTCCTGAAAGGAGAAACCTTTACAACATCTAATGGTAGAATTCCAGGCACAGGGATGAAGGCAGGAGGATGGAGTGGAGAGGGGAAGCCTTCTGGAGCAGCGGTCGCCAACCTTTCCAACCTCACAGACCACCAGTGGACCATGGACCATCGGTTGGCCACCGCTGTTCTGGAGCCACGTAACTCTGGGTCTGCATATTGGCTTCCTCATGAACTATGAATTTGAACCTCTCTAAGCCTCATTTTCCTCATCTGTGAAATAGTGAATAAAAATACCTCTTATAATTGTGAAGGCTAAATAGAAGATAAAGCACCAGCACTGTGATGGCTATAGAGAATGTTGGTGTCTCATTCTAGAAGCATGGCAATGTCATGGCAGATGCTGCAGGAAGCCAAGTCTGGACAACAGGCTCCAGGACCCTGTCATCTTGAGGCCAGGGTGGCCCTTGGAGCCCTAGGGTCAGGCTCCATGGTGCCCCTCCAGACAGCAACCCAACAGTGTCTGCTAAGACTTGGAGGAGAGGGACAGCCAGGGCTTTCTTCAGCAGTTGGCCCTGACCCTCCAGGTGCTGGCTCCCCAAGGGGAAAACATGCTCAGAGTTGGTGGCCAACAAAGAGGCCTAGAGAGAGAAGCCGAAGGCTGCCACATCCGTGACTCCTGTGGGGTAGTTACAGCAGGGCCTACCCCGCAGGCTGAGCATTGAGGCTACCCTTTGCCAGTGAGCTGCCCCTGTGATCAAAGATAGGTCACCTGGTGAGGTGGAGAAGTTTAGATCCTTGAAGAAAATCGCCCAAACAGTCTGCCCAATTCTTTTTTTTACAGTTTTTTTAAAATGTTTTTATTTATTTCAGAGAGAGGAAGGGAGAGGGAGAGAGAGAGAAACATCAATGATGAGAAAGAATCATTGACCGGCTGCCTCTTGCACACCCCCTACTGGGGATCAAGCCCGCCACCCAGGCATGTGCCCTGACTGGGAATGGAACCGTGACCTCCTGGTTCATGGGTCTACACACAACCACTGAGCCACACCAGCCAGGCTGCCTAATTCTTTATAACAACTTAAGGGAAGATTAATAAAGAATATTAAAAATGCAACTTGAATTAATAAAATTCCAACTTACCCTCAATGAGCTTTAGACTATTCACTAGACAGTCTCAGAGAATGAATAACGTGCAAAATTCAGCCCCTTAAAGTTTCTTTTAGAAAGTCCTGGTCATGGGGAGAACCACTTGCTTTGAACCTTCTATCCTAGAATATAGACACTGACACCATTCTACCCCACCTCATCTGTGTTTGAGTCTGTTATCTCTTCCAGAACATTCCTTCCTGTGTATTTGTGGCACTCACCTCCTTGCCTCGCCCTCGTGGTTCACATAGTGGGTGTGGGTGATAGCCTGTGGGGTTCTTGCTTCATTGTAATTACTCACAATAAAACAACACCTTGGATGGGCCTTGCTCTCCAGACTAACATGGACATGGGCGTGGGTAGACCTGGACCCTATGTCTCATGCCTGGGATTTTTAGTTTCTGGGAGGCAGCTTCATGGGAGTTTTTGCATTTCCGTGGGGCTTTTGCTAACCCTCAGCATGAACTTGCTCTTTAGTTCCCAGGCAGGTTTATTGACCTTCAGGAGATGGTGAAAAGTCTTCCTTCCTAAGAATATAAAATGCCTCCCTTCTTCCCTTCCCTTTCCTTCTTTCTGCCAGTGTCTCTCCCTCCTCTCCTTATCCTCTTACCCTCTCTTTTTCTTTCCTGCCATCTCTCCTCTTCCCTCCTCTTGTCCTCCTCTTTCCCTAACTCTTCTTTTCTCTCTAGCTCTCTCCTCTTATTCTTCCAGCTCCCTCTTTTATTGCTCTTTTCTCATCTCTTTCTTCTCCCTCCCTGGCCCTCTCTCTGGTGACTAATTCAGCTGGCTTCCTGCTGCACTATTGAATTTGTTTGGTCATTTTCAGTGTGTGCCCAGACACTTCCAGGCAAGAGACAAACTTTGAAAATCCCTAAGACCGGAACATCCAAGGTGCAGGGCTCTGTGGGTGTCTGGGCCTGGGATGTGTAGGAGGTTTGCAGGGCATGGAGAGCTGACGCACCTACCTGGTCAGCCAGGTCTCCGGCAGCGGCCAGGGCCCTCCACCGGCTTTCCTTGATGCAGAAGGAAAGTGGTGGTCTCTGGCTGCTTCTGTTCTCTCCACCCTTCACGAACCTCCCCCTTCCCACTCTGTTAGGAAAAGTGTTTATTTAAAAAGAAATGTCTGTGTGGCTTTGTTGGCATCCTTTTAACTTATGAGTCCAAGTCTCCCATAGTTCATTGTATCATGGGCCCCTCCACTTCCATTCTGCCTATTTTCTCTGCGTTCCTTTCTTATTGACTCATCTGTGCTCTCCTGCCTCTCTTTCTCCAGTCACCCCACCCTTCTTCGCTGACACTGTTCCTTATTTCATTCTCTCACTTCTCTGTAGATGGGATACCGTGGGCAGACAGAAGCAGAGAAGTAGGACATGGTGCAGGAGAGTTTGACAAATAGGCCCAGGCAGTACCCTAAGCTTTTTCTAGAGCGCCCCTAAACATGGAGGCAAAGGGCAAGGACACACCCAGACCCATGAGTCCAAGGTGCCACAGTGGCAAACCCACCCTCCAGCCTCTCCTACATGATTCTTGAGAGAGGAGCGTCAGTGGCTTTGGGGCCAGAAAGGGCTGAGTCTGAATCCAGGCTCCATGACCTGCTGCTTGCTGTGTGCAAGACCTTGCAGAAACACATTAACCCTTCTGTGCCTCGGTTTTCCCATCTGTAAAATGGAGGGATAGCTATATTTCTTGAGTTCCAAGCACAGAATGAAATATGACAACAGCAAATATAACACTTGGAATGTGTTAAGCACACAGTGAATATTAATTTCCTCCTTTCAACCCAGAGAACATTGAATCGATAAAGACAGGATAAATAATAAAGCTTGGCAATGGAAGCTGGTAAGAGCATAGCGTTTTGTGCATTGGGGTTGGTGCTGTTTCCTGTGGATGGCAAAAGCTTACAGGCCAATTTTTATTCTGGGTACATTTCAGTAACTGCATTCGATTCTTTAATGTTTAAATAGTGCCTGCTTCCCCTCAGCTGGCATGAGAGTTAGACCTCCCATTAGCGTGTTTATTTATTTATTTTTAATTTCACTAGCAATGCGTGAAAGCATTCTCAGGGGCAGGAATCAAAATCAAACTAGCTGGGGTAAAAGGAACGTGCCCCCTGGCCATCCCAGAACCCTAGCCCGCTCTCAGAGGTAGTAACAGCTTAACGTGTTCATTCTGACCAAAAGGACAAACTCATGCACATGTATGTGTGTACATACACACAGAAACACATAGGCTTATTTTGTGATTTAAAACATAAAATGTATCCTCACTTCTATTATTTTACAACTTGGCTGTTTATTTCTTTATGAGTTGAAAATGCTCTGAAGATCATTATTTTTTTCTACCTGCTGCAGTGCACTCAATAATCTTCCCACTAGAATGTACACTCAATAAAAAGATGTTTTTTCATTTCCTTATCCCGTAAACCTCTAATATTGCCTGTCACATAATAGGTGTTTTACTGCTGTGTTAACATTTACAAACATTCCTTAAATATTCAATGAGTTAATGTGGCTATACCATATTCCTTTTTAACCATTCCCCTACTGTTGGACATTCAGGTTACTTAGTTTTCAAAATTCCCATCACAAACAACACTGCAGCGAACATCCTTACACTTGCTTTATTGTGCACATATGCATGGATTACTCTAGCACATGTCCCAGGAAGTGGAATCGCTGGGGCAAAGAAGAGGGTTTTGTTTTTTCCCCAGATATTGGTCAATGCTGCCAAAATATCTTCCAAAGACTGGCATCTGTCTATAACCCTACTAATACCTTTTCTTAGGTATAAGCTTCCCAAATGACATGTTCCAAAATAATCATATGTAGCCCTGTTTTGAGGTCAGGGAAGGAGGAGGAAAATATGATAATGAGAAATAAGGGAAGGTACAGAAATTCATTCATTCATTCATTCATTCATTCATTTGTCCAATCATGGATTCCATTCCAGGTCTTGCTCTAAATGCTAAGCCCCTAAAGATAAATGAGACCTGCTACAAACCCTGAAAGATTTCATACTTAAATACTTAACTCTTTTTTATGGAATTTATTGGGGTGACATTGGTTAATGAAATTATATATACTTTTCAGGTGTCGGGTTCTATAATGCATCCTCTGTATATTGTATTGTGTGTGCACCACTCCAGCTCAAGTCTCCTTCCATCACCGTTTATCCCACTGCACTTAAAATACAAGGAATAACAAGACATGGCAACTAAATGAAAGGTCTGATCCTGGATTTGATCCTGGACCAGAAAGAAACAATAGCCATAAAGAAAAATATGGGGACATTTGATTAAATTCAAATGTGGTCAGTGGATTAGATAATTTCCTATCGATATTAAATTTCTTGATTTCGCTAATTGAGCTGGGGTTGTGTAAGAGAATGTTCCTGTTCTAAGGAAGTACACATTGAAGCATTTAAAGGTAAATACACATGATTTCTTCAACTGGCTCTCAAATGGTTCAAAAAATATGCCTTCACATAACTCAGAGCTTTTCGGTGGAACTTTCCGCTCTGAAGGCAATGTCCTGTATCTGCCCTGATATGGGAGCCAAGGGCTGCATGTGCTTTACCGAGTTAATGCGGCTGAGGAGTTGAATTATTAATTTTATTCAATGCAAATTGAAATAGCCACGTGCAGCTAGTGGCTGCCATATTGGACAGCACAGATATAAATACAGAGAGAGGGAAAGAATAATGAAACAAATGGGACAAAATGTAAAGAATTTGCCTGGCCAGTGTAGCTCAGTGTCTGAGCATTGACCTTTGAACCAGGAGGTCACAGTTCAGTTCCCAGTCACAGCACATGCTCAGGTTGTGGGCTTGATCCCTGGTGGGGGATGTGCAGGAGACAGCCAATCAACGATTCTCTCTCATCATTGATGTTTCTATCTCTCTTTCCCTCTCCCTCCCTCTCTGAAAGCAATAAAAATATACTTAAAAAAATAATAATTGGTGAATCTGTGTAGAGGGTGTGCAGAAATTCTTCATCTTTACAATTTTTCTTAAAGTTTAAATTATATATACAGTATTTTAATTACATAATAAATGCAACATCATGTCAGAAAAATTCAAATGAAAGTATTACTGAGATATATCTTATTGCAATTGAATTGTCACAGATGAATGCAATTATGCTATCCAGGAGCCACAGAAAGGGTGTGCACAGACATTACCATTGGGTGTTCCAATAGGCACAATGCTTCGGACTGTATCCAACAGGAAGACTTGCTGAACTACGTGAGAAAATGTATAGGGATGTCCGTGGCAGCGTTATTGGTAACACCAGTAATTGGAGATAGCCAAACATGTTCAACAACAGGAGGATGGTTAAATATATTTTGCTTTGTTCTTATTCTGATTTCCTATGTGATTGCATCTTTGTAGTAAAATCACTAACACTATACACACACACACACACACACACACGAATGTGTGCGCATGCACACTTTCACTAGCATGTATATATACGTAGGAAAAGGCTTGGAGAAACACACATGAAACCAGGTCATTCTCCAGAAATTCCCCCAAGTCCTGTGGGAAGACCACCCAGCTCCCTCTCTCAAGTCCTGGGGCTGCTGCGGAGGGTCCCCTTGGAGGCACCTTGTGCCGTAACCACAGAGGCTCCTCTGGCCGGGTGGCCAAGAATCTCAAGCTGGCGCCCATCAGCTTGTTAGCGGCACCACCAAATCTCCTGGAAATGCCCCCTAACATGGCCTGCGATTTCTAGGCCCACACAATGCCCCTCCCCATCGCCCCGCAGGCAGGCAGGGTCATTACTGAGTTCCAATGAAGAGAGTGTTTATTATTGTTGTCGGTTTGATGCTGATCCCAAAAGGACCTAATCAACAGGTAATAAGACCTCATGGGAGCGATTAGAAACCTCAACTTTAACCCTCTTATAACCACAGCAGAGAGAGCCCGACTCACTGCAGTACGTGCCTCCCGCTGTACAGGCCTGATGGGGGAGGAGATGGAGGGGAAAGTGGGGTAGAGCCAGAGAGGTACTGGTGAGTGTGCTCTTCGGTGGGCTGAGAAGAGAATGGGGAGGGGGCAGACATCCCATTTTGAGCCTACTCAATAATATGTATTATCTTCCTCATCTTCCTCCTCCTCTTCCTCCTCCTTCTCCTCCTCCTCCTCATGCTTCGTTGAAGAGTTGTGCTGGGTGAAGTGCAAAAATAAATAAGCCATGGTCCTGCCCCCATGATGCTCACAGGCATGGCAATAGGTCTTACAAGCCAATCGGGACTGTCCCACAGCACAGGTGTGTTCAGGAGGCAGCGGTGGTCCCGAGGAGGGGTTACCAGCCTCGTGGGGTGAGCCAGGGAAGATAAATGCACCAGCAAAATGGCATCTTGTAGTAGGTACATGTGACCGCCCCTCCAGGTTGGGCATAAAGGGCTTACATTTAGACACCAACTTCTAACATGTTCTCCTTTTGACTTTGAAGCTGCTTTTAAATCCTTTTTCTTTCTTAATAAGGTTGGCTATAAATAAATAAAACCAAAATAGTCATTAATTTTAAAATGCATACTTCAATACTTGCTTTTGTTAAACTTTGTTTTTATTCTTGACACTATTACAGAGGTCCCCATTTTTCCCCCTTTGCCCACCTCCACCCACTGCCACCCCCATTCCCTGTGGCCATCACCCCACTGTTGTCTGTGAGTTATGCCTATATATTCTTTGGCTAATCTCTTCATCTTATTTCATCCAGTACCACCACCTCTTGCTTTTTGTTGTGGTAAGTTACTTACCTGCCAACCAGTTCGGTGCAAAGTTAGTCCCATCCATTAGCAAAACTTAATCATGCCTGATGACAGTGCCATGACCCATTCCTCATTACCCACGTAGCATCCAAGTGCATTGTTACATAATTACCAGGTGAGAACACCCGGGAACTAGACCTACTAACTGCACACAGGCACAGCGTCCTCATTGCCGATGGATAGTTGATAAATGTTGTGATGAATGATGGAGACAAGGATACAAAGTCACATCTGCAAATGCCAAATTGGCCCCCAATTTTTTCTAACTTGCAAGAATTGAACAGCTCCACTTGTTGCACAAGATTTTGCATTTTGCATATAATTAGCTGCAAACGTCATATCAACTTGGTGGATGGATTTGACCAGACCCAAGAGCACCACAGACAGTGGAATTCAACAGCAGCAAGTCAGTCACCTTGCTGCTCAATCTCTTATAGCTTTTGAAGCTCATCGCCGTTAGAGTTTGTACATCCCCAACTTGCTTAATCCCGGGTTCTCATTCCACTGGAACAAAAGTCCTGGGCACCAAAAACCGATACCACACACCAATCAGTGTATGTTTCAGTCCTTCTCAGAGGTGGTAAAGAACATCAACTTCATTGAATAAAAAAGAAATGTCAAATTACACAGATTCTTATTTCGTGATCATTCAGCCACCTAACAGCTGGTACTGGGTGTGGGGAAAAAGAAACACACAAAATCCTTGCCCTTAGAGAGTTTACACACTAGTTGACAAAAGCAGAAATAAGCAGAACTTGATGAGAAAGGCCAGTCAGTAGCAGAAGCTCAGGAACTAAGAGGAGAAACCCCTGGCGTGACTTGGAGGAAAGGGGTCTGGGAATGCTTTGGAGGGACATTTGAACTGGATTGTGGATGATGGAGACGATTCCTCTGGCTCTGGGCTGGTGTTCCAGGCAGGGAGGATTGTATGTGCAGAGGCGCAGAAGTGGGAGGTGGTCAGTGTGCGTACAAGAAAGTAGGAGAGAGAAGGAGGCATAGGGAAGACTGGATCCAGAGGAATCGCAATTGTGAAGGTCTTGAAGGCCATGAGAAAAATATTTGACTTATATAACCATGTATGTGTTCATATTTTTCTTTTTTTTCTCTTATAATTAACTAATAAAAACAGGCTATTAATAAAAAGTGGCCAAGGATGAAAGCACTCATGTCATCATGCACAATGAATGGTGCCTGGGTATAATGACCTGGTATCTTATAGTCCCATTCCCTCTGCAGGACACATGCATCATCTCCTGTGCTTTCTGAATGGTCTGGTGACAGACATATCAACAGGCTCTGCCTTCAGGAAGCTCATGGTCAAGTGGGGGACAGAGTTGAGTTTGATCACTTGACAGTGTGGTGATGAAAGCAAACATAAATTGCTGTGGGATCCCTAGCGGGTTTTGCTCAGTGGATAGAGCACTGGCCTGCAGACTGAAGTGTCCCGGATTCAATTCTGGTCAAGGACATGTGCCCAGATTGCAGGCTCGATCCCCAGTAGGGGGCGTGCAGGAGGCAGGCAATCAATGATTCCCTCTCATCATTGAAGTTTCTATCTCTCTCTCCCTCCCTCTCCCTTCCTCTCTGAAATCAATAAAAATATATTTTAAAATAAATGAATAAAATGATGTGGGAACACTTGGGAGGACAGAGAACAGGGTTGAAGTGCTTCCTGAAGTAAGTGACACTTGACCTTAAAGTTGACTAGGAGTCAGCCAAGTGAAGGGGATTCAAAGTCAGGTCTATACCTGGAGTCTACTGTGGCCCAGGAGGTGTTGTTCTCCAGAGATGCTATTTGTTCCCATGACGTTTGCACAGGTTCACCTGTGAACTATCAGCTAGCCTGTCATAATTGGTGAGAACCTTTCCAGAGTGTCTCAAAAAGAAAATACCTCATCCCTTCACTGAGAGATTGTCCAAATGGTCATATTTGAATCCATGGATAGCATAGAATTCCAGAGTACAGAGGCTAAACGTAACATTTTACCCAGATATTGTGTCAGTGATCTCAGTGGAGGTCCTTCTGGAGATCTCATAATGCTCCAGGTGCATTCCATAACGTGGCCTAGCAATTTACTTTGTGCCAAAGAGACTTGGCCAAGTCTTCCTCTGAGGCCAGCATCACCAAATGTTCCATAAGAAGCCAAGTGCCACGAGACAAGGAGTTTGACTAAGGGTATCGGGATATCCCCCAGTTAGCTTGGGATTTTGGCTAAATTACCAAAATCCTTGTCTTGGTTTCTAAATCTTTTTCACACTGCCGGAACAACCCTATTTTACAAATAAAAGGTGTTTTTATTTCATTAAACCTAGAAAACATTCACTGAACTCTTAGAATTTTCCAGGCACTTTGACTGGGACAGAAAGAGGCGTAAGACATGATCCCCACCCTGTGGAGTTCATGGACTCACATAAGAGTTCCAATACAAAAATAAATTAAATGTAGTTCAATATGGAACTGCTGAACTAGAGGGAGTGTCAAAGACTGTGGAGACATGGGCGAGGAAGGAATAATTCTCGGAATGTATCTGCAATGGGTGTCCAAGGGGAAGAGAGACAAGGTGGGGGGAACTGCGCTGGGCCGGGCCAGAGGAATGAGATGACGATGCAGGTCTTGCTGAAGGAAGAGGGAGAGTCCAGTATGAGGTGTTGAGTATGACTTACATGGGACAATGCCTAAAGGTGGGACGAGAGACCTGAAGCGCTCATGGCCCAGGATTTTAAACTCTGTCCAGTAGAACTGGGAGCCAGGGAGTCCTTTACAGAGATTTAAATGGAGGGCCACCGGGACCAGTGGCTACCATGTATTGAGCACCTAACATGCTAAGAACCACATGAAGCACTACATGTGTTCTCTCTTTCAACCTTTACAACAACCTGTGAGATAGGTACTATTATTACTACCTTTTTACAGAAGATGAAACTAAGGCTCAGAGAAGTTAGGAACTTGCTCAAGGTCCCCCAATAATTGATAGAGCTGAGGTGGTAATTTTCTTCTTAACATAGGCAGGTAAATTGAAAGACACAAATACCAAGGAGAGAAAGGCTAGCTGTGATTATGATTGTGAGAGTGCTTGGAAAGGTCAAAAAATCTATATAAATATCACCAAATGCCAGAGGTGGGGCTGTGATTAAGAAATGTACCCATTCAATTCAATTCAACAAATATTTTTCAAAGTACCAACATCATGCAAGTTCCTGTGATATAGAAAAGAGCTTCAAATCTAGTGAAAGAAACAGATAAGCATGCAGAAATGTGATTCCCCCCCCCCCCCCAAATGGACAGAAAATAATGCCAGAAGAGAGGGCGAGTGTGTAGCCTGAATTTAGAGGCTGGAAGAGGCAGTTTTGAGATGCATCTTGTGACTAGCTCACATACCTGGTCCCCAATTCTGAATGTAGAGGCATAGAGTGAGGGTGGAAGAAGCAGTACTGAGGAGGAACACCTGGTTAGTGAGGGGCACGTGGGTTGCAGAGCAGTGTTGTCATTAACAAAAATAAGGAAGTCAGGAAGAAGGCAATCTCAGCATGACCTTGAATTCAGAAGAGATGCTAAACTTCTTCATGGCTCTGAGGTGGATTTCTCTGAGAGCAGTGGTCCTCAACCACGGCGGTTTTGCCCCCTTGCCAGGGCACATTTGGGAGTGTCTGGAGACTTTATTTGTTGTCACAGCTCAAGGAGGCATCGAGTGGGTAGGGTCCAGGGATGCCCCCACAACAAAGTACCTGGGGAAAATGACAAGGTTGAGAAATCCTGTCTTAGAGCATCTGGGAAAATGTAACCTAAGCTTTCTGTGAGAAAATGGAGAGAGAAGGATAATCTAAAGGCCATTCGCAAAAGGATTGTTTTTCAAAGCACACGACCAGTTGTAAAAATCATAGGAAGAGCAGCAGAGAGCTTTGCAAAGGCTTCCAGAACACCCACCTGTGATGACCACACTCTAGGCCCCCAAAGAGCTAACACCACTTTGCCTGGATTCCTTTCTCCCCCAAAGAGATGGTGAGTGTCCACTTCACACCAGCCACCCTCCATACACATGCAGGAAAGGAGTAGCCTTACAGAAGTTCATTCATGATAGCTGCACCATAGAACTATATCTTATTAATATGGCAATGGCAGTCCTCGTGTCAAAAGACAATGTTCTTCACTTTCTATGTGATTCTGGGGGGTCCAAACCCTGCCTTAGAAATTCTATTTGGTAGATCTTGTATGGGCCCCAGAAATGTGCATATTTAACTAGTACCCCAGAAATTCTGAAAAGGTGGGCCATTGTCACAACTGAGAAATCCTTGCTCTAAGGGTACACATGGGGTGGGGACAGAAGGGATTGGCATCAGATTGGGTAGGGCAAAGGCACACAGGGCTCTGAGCTGATGGGATACAGACCAGGTGGGGTTTGGTGGGTAGAGAATGAATGGAGGTGGTGAGAAGGGTCTGAAGCACAGGAGAAAGGATGGTGGAGCCTATTAATAGATAAAGAACGCCAGGAAGGTGCTGATGACCAGCTGTTTTCTGATGTCTTACCCACAGAATCCTTCCTTTAGGCCAGGGGTGGGGAGCATCCGGCATTTGGTCTGGCCCTGCCAAGACATTGGGGATGAGTTAATTAAATGTTTGACCAAATATAGCAGGCTAATTTTTAAGCTGATAAATTTGTATGGCCCACAAAGGATGTTATAAATATCCAAACAGCCCTTGGCAGAAGAAGGGTTCCCCACCCTTGCTTTAGAGAATTCTGGGAATTCTAACCTGGAAACCAAAATCTGGGAGATGTTCTGACTTAAGTGGGATGAGGGGCCACTTTCTGCCACTTCTTGATATTTCTACCAAAAATCTGCCAAGTTCCTCAAACTCAGGAGACCCTCTTTGACCGGCTCAAAGAGGAAAAGGCACACCCATCGACCAGGTCATGTCAACTCTTGAGGATCTGGTGAGTTTATTAATTTATTTGATAAATATTTCCCTGAGTACCTGGGCAGGGCTGATCTAGACATGAGCAGTATGGTAGGGTCATGCATCAGCTGTCCGCCTTTCATTCCTTCTCTGCTCATTAGCCCAACTGTCGGTAATTAGGGAAAGGAGAGGAGACGAAACTCAACCAGTTTGTCTACTTGCTAAGGGTTTGAGTTTGAGCAGTTTGATGGTGGAGTCCTGGAAATTGTGAACAGTAGAACCCAAGGCTTCTCTCCAAGAGCTCCTCATCGGAGTTCTCCTTGCCCCCATCCTCACATGTGAGGAGCTGATTACAGTGGTGAGATGGTGAACGTGACAGTAGCACCTCAAGTCCTCACGACAGTGTTCCTAGGAAGGGGAATCCCACTGAGGGGGCCCCAGGTAGCCAGAAGCAGAAGTTCCACAGGGATAACACCAAGGCGCGGCAGCTGCTGGTGGCAGACTAAGGGACCCAGATCAAGATGAATATGTGGCCCTGCCAGTGTGGCTCAGTGGTTAAACGTTGACCTATGAACAAGGAGGTCATGCTTGGATTCCCAGTCAGGGCACATGCCCGGGTTTTGTGGGCGTGGTCCCCAGTGTGGGGCATGCAGGATGCAGCCGATCAATGATTCTCTCTTGTCACTAATGTTTTTATCTCTCTCTCCCTCTCCTTTCCTCTCTGAAATCAATAAAAATATATATATATTTTAAAGACGAATAAGTGATCTGCCCTTGCTCCCTCCTAGCCCCACACCACTTCTGTTTCTGCTCAGAATGGGACACTCAAAGCTCACCTCTTCATATCTCCCACTAATGCTGCTTCTAAGAGCCTGTCCAGTATGTGACAAAAATTTTAAAATCCTGACAACAAAAATTACTATTCAAAGTGAAATACTATTTTAGGGTGACATTATTTTTTTAAATTCACATTTTTCATTTGTTACAACATGTAGCAGCTCTGTGAACACATAGATAAGAGGATACAATAGATATTTGACAGTGTAGTTCTTGGAATATTTGCATATCCAAGAGATTATTTCAGCAAATATACTTAGACTGACCCTATTAACCATTCACAATATTTTGTCTGGAATCCAATTCACACTCTATAGACATGTCCAATTCACATAGTAGCTCTTCTGCTGTTTTCCCCTTTAGACTTTATATTAGGAAATAAATCCATAACATCAAATTTCATGACAACATCTGCTCGGGCTGACATGATTGAAAGGGAATCTCACTCATGCCCGGTTATTCTGTTTCTTAATTTGTTCTTTATCATACCTGAGAGGCAGCCTGTTTCATCTGACACAGAGGATGGACGTTGCTGGTGCAGAATCCACAGCCTGCACCGGCCTTGACGTGCCGGAAGGTGACTGCAGGCAGTTCTCTGAGCCAGCAGTGTTGACAGGAGGCCGGGGACTCACCCCCAGGCAGGAGTGGCTTGGCTGCTTGTGCCCAGGCCGGCACTGCCAAGCTAGCAAGCAGAGCACCCATGATCAAGTTAGATGAGTGTATATAATGTGCAATGACCTTTTATGAAAAAAAATTAATCCTTACATATTAGGGACTCCGATTCTCATACACCACTGTTCATAGCAGCATTACTCCCAACAGCCAGAAGGTATAAGCAACCCAATAGTTCATCAACACAGGAACAGATGAACAAAATGCGGTCTGTTCCTACAGTGGAATATTACTGAGCTCTGAAAAGGCAGGGAGTTCTCAGACATGCCACAGCGGGGATGAACCCTGGAAGCCTTATGCTCAGTGAAGTAAGTCAGACACAAAAAGACATATATTGTATGATCCTAGTTACATAAAATATTCTGACTAGACAAATCCATAGAGACAGAGTCTCCAGGGGCTTGGAGGGCGGGGGGGGGGGGGGTAGTCACTGCTTCATGGGTGCAGAGTTTCTGTCTGGGGTGATGGAAAATTTTGGAAATGGAGCGCCAGTTATGTAACAGTGTAAATGTGATTAATGTCACTGCCTTGCATGATGAAAAATTTAAATTTTTATATGTAACCAGAGGTCTGATGCATGAAATTAATGCAAGGGGCTTGGCCCTCGCAGCTGCAGCAGCTTGCCTCAGCCCTGGCAGCCCTGGCTTCCTCCAAAAGGCCGTCCGGAAGGACATCTGGAAGAAGGTCTGGTCTAATTAGCATATTCTGTTTTTATTATTATAATTTTATATACGTGTGTGTAAGTGTGTGTGTGTGTGTGTGTGTGTGTGTGTGTGTGTGTGTTTCCAGGTAAATCCTAAAATCAGACAATCAAAATAAACAAACATGAATGCTGCAAATGGGAATTTAAAAGCTGAAGGTCCAGAAGACAATAGTGATCGTCTTAGAGCTACTCAGTTCAAACTGTCCCAGAAAGTAGCTCATCTGTTCTCTTCCCCGTACCTGCCTGGGCTTCCTCTATGGATGTGGGTATTTGTTTAAAGCACATACCTGCAGCTGCCTTTGGAGACCTCATCACCGAGTTTGGGGTGATGGCGCCTGTCTTTGGCCGAGTTCCCCTCTGGGCCAGCACACCTGACTTGAGAAGAAGTCCCAGAACAAGCTTACTCCCCACCACGCTCCTGCCTCAAAGAGGAGTCTTAGCATGACGTCACGTTTCCTGCCTGTCCTCTCCCAACCCTGCTTCCTTCTCACCATCAGAATGTCAGCTTCACCTACTGCATGCTAGGAATTCTGTGGGGTTTTTTGCTGGTTTCAGAAGCATGAAGGGAACCGTAAGAGAGTCTGCAGAACGTGGGCAGTCTCCTGCCCACCTCTCAGCCTCCACCTCCTCCTTGCTGTCATAAGGAGGAAAAGCTGCTTTCTGGAACCGTTACGGGAGCGCAAATCCCGTGCTGGCGGCAGGAGCAGGCCGGCCGGCAGTAAAGTTTCCAGAACCCCAGGGGAGAGACTCACATTCCCCACCAGGTGCTGGGAGAAGACCTTGTTGGCCCGAGGCCAGACCTTCCAGGCCTCCCTCCACCCTTCGCCTCCATCCCATCGTCTTTCCAACCAGAAGCTTGTTAACCGGTTCCCTGTGCTTTTATTCGGATTTCAAGGCGCCCTCTGTGTGTTCAACTTCAAAGAAGGTTGGCTGCGGTGAGTGCGAAGCTACAACAAGTGGAAGCTCCCAACAGCTCCGATGAAAATGGTTTTGTTCAAACGAAGGGGGCTGGGAACCTCCCCTCCCCCCGCCCCCCGCCCCCCGTCTTTCCAATGAAATTGCATTTGTGCCCGGATCAAGTTGCCCGGTATCAATCCTGAAACTTTTAAAGATGAAAAGCAGAGCAGCCGCACCATCTTTAAAATGTGAAATGATTACGGAATGGCACCAGGCCAATGTTTATGAATCATTGAATATGATCATAAAATCATAAAAAATAATCACCAAAAGGTAAATAAATTACCCCGCTCACTGCTGATTTTCACGGAGGGGCTGACACAAGCGCTGCAGCCATGAATGATTTATACCTGTTTTAACAATAACGCTCATTTTACTGAAAGATGGTCAGCACTCGGGCTGCCGTGGGCCGCGTGCCAGTTGTCGAAAGGTTAATGTTTCAGCAGCAATACATTAAATTATGAATAATCCTGGTCCCAAAATGGAAGGTTATTAGCTCAGTATGCTTAATTAGCCCAGCTAGAAGTTGGCCATCAAGGAGCAGTGCCCATTACTGCGCCCCGCGACGAGGGGGGATGGCCGCGTGGGGATGCCAGGGCCGGCGTGGAGGCAGGAGCGGGGTGGGGGTGTGCCCTTTCTTTCCTTTTCATCCAGTGTAACATGACCTGAGCACCTCAGAAGCTGGTTTTCTGGATGTTGAACTCTCCCGTGGTTTCTCCGTGAAGACTTCCCAGAAAGATATAGCAGAAATTACTTGGGAGGGGCATGATGCCTAGTGTTATTGACCCACCGTGATCTGCTGCCACATTTGCTTGTGACTTCCTAGCTTGGGACCGACCATAGGAACCGAGGGTACCCTTCACGTCCAGGCCGACCGACCAGCACGCATCTACCACCAACGTTAATTGAACAGCTACTAGGTACCAGCTACATACAAAGTAGTTAGCAAGTCGTTTTCAGGTCTCAGGGAGGGGGCAGCCCTTCAACAGCCAATCAGTGCGTTAACTGCAGCCTCATGACTGCTGGGAAGGGAGGTGCAGACCACCAACACGGCCCTGGAGTCCGGAAAGGGGTCTTGGAGAGGGCTTCCCAAAGAAAGTGCCATTCGCTCTGATCTCTGAAGGGTGAGCAGGAAGTGGCTAGATGAACCTCCAGGAAAAACTCCGGGCAGGGAATAGCTAAATCGTGTGCCCGAGTCTCCAGAGAGAATGATGTTGGAGAAAGATGCTGTTGCCCGAGCGAGGTCATTGCCAGCTGACAGGCTTCCTTTCATTGCTGAAAAGGAGGATTGGAAGAGCATTTGCCTGCCAGGGCCGTAAGAGTGCCATTGAGCACCTAGCTTGTATGGGCGTGTGTATTTGTGTGTGCATGCATGTGTGTGTGTGTGCATAAGTGTGTGTCCACACCTGGCCCCACAACCACCCCCTTCCCTCCCACCATCCTGGGTGGCTCCAGCTTAAAACTCGAAGTTTTCGGCCAGGAGCAGGGCTTGGACCCGCCCAGGCCGCGCCGGCTGCATCCCGCTGTCTGCACCACCGCCCAGCTCTACTTAGTACTATTAGTAGCTTGTTTTTCTAAGCCCTAAAATTCATTTTCTTTTCCCGCCTTGCTTCCAGAAAAATAAATAAAAGTGAACACATCACTCATTTAAGACGAGGAATGGAATTTAGGTTGCGTTTTTCTTTCTATTTTTATGATTAGTTAGAATTTTCCTGGGAACACGGCCAGGAGGGCATTATGGTGAGATAATGTCCTGTATTTAATCAGCGCTGCAATGGCGAGCTGCGCTCTGCGGGGAGCAGCCGAGTTAACGCATCCTCCTCTGTCTTGTCTCTTTCCAGGGTGCGACCGGTTAGCCCAAGATGAAGACCAGGCTGAGAGGTGGCAGGGCTCCAGGCTCGAGTGATGGCCCACGGGTGGACAGCATGCAGCCGTGACTCGCTCCCTTCATGCAGAACCCATCTGCTCTGGGAGCCCTGCGACCCCCAAAGGAGCTGAGTGACAAGGGTCCCCAAACTGACCCAACTGACCGACCCTGGCCTTGCATCCAGCGGACACTTCCGGCGTCTTCCTCTGCAGCCTTCAGACGTCTGTTGGCCTGGACCCACTTCCCGCTTTCAAACGTGCATCTCTCTCCTTTGCAACCCAGACGCAATGTATGTGGGGGAAGCGCACGGCTTCTAAGGGAACCTGGAAGTCAGCAACAGGTAGGACCGGATCTGCTCCTTCACTCTGCGTGCGCGTGGTTGTCCAGAGGCCCCCAGAGCCTCTGCCGGAGGTGACAGCTGGTGCTTTGCAGGCTTCACAGTTGTCCCTGTTTCCCGAGTTGGTTGACCCATCACTGAAGAATGAGAGCGCCTGGCAGGGTAAAACGGAGAAGGGTATCTTGGAGAGATGTCTGCGAGAGATGTCTGAAAGGAAGGAGGAAAACGAGGAGCCGGGGGAAAAAGAGAAGGGATTTAACCTGGAGGAGGGGGCAGAGAAGTGGCGTGCGGACGCAGACTGACCTTTTTCTGCAATTAGCCTGGTGGCCAGGAAAGCAGGAGCACGTGGGGCCCACAGAGCCGCTCCCATTTACTGTTGTCCCTGTTAAACCCAGGGTCTGCGGGCGCCGTCTGTGCAGGTGAGGGCAGTGGAGAGAAAAGGATGCCCTAAGCAACATATAAATAGCAGGGCGAAGACAACGTGTTTATTACCTAGCCTCATGAAGCCCACATACGTGCTCCCCCAGGGTGCGAGAGAGCGAGAGCGGGTGTGTGCTGGCCCGCGCGCGTCCCGGGAGCCGGCGTCCCAGAGCCGCTGTTCGCGCTTGGCTTGATTCTATGAAGGCGGCTATTTGACGGAACGGACTGGAGCAGTTCATAGCCAGCCCTGCAAACCTTGTGTGGAGACAGAGCTTTCTTTTTCTCTTTCCTTTTCCTGTTTGCTGTGAGAATGAGGCCTTTCTCTTCTCGGCCCTTTGCTCTCCCCAAAGTTGTCTCACGAGGTCACTGCCAGCTGACAGGCTTCCTTTCAGTGCAAGGTTTGGATGGAAACAATGTTCTGTTTTCTGGGGGGCTGGGAAGGCTCCGGGCCCATTCCTGCCCTAAATTTAAATGGGTTATTGTTTTATCAGCGCTGTCAGTTTCTGCAGACAATTCAGTCTGTGTGAGGGAAGGCTCCTTTCTGTGGGTGTATGTGTGTCTGTGTTACCATATATACACAGACCGTTGATACCAAGCAGCAGAAAGGTGGTGTAAGGTCATTGTGTTTGGTTTCTAGCCACACTGGACCACTCACCAGCTGTGTGTCCTTGGGCAAGTTGCTTACCCACTCCAGCTGGGCCTCTCAGCATCCTAGTTCAGACCAGTCTGCCTATAAGATACCCTCTGGCTCAAACATTCCTTAACTCTGTGATTGCAAGATATTACATTACCATGTTCAACAACGAGCTTAAAAGCACTTTCTTTGAATAGCTTCTATGTCTACAGAACCGATTTCTAACAGCTGTCGGGGATGTGTGCTGATTATTCTATTGAATCTCCTGAGAAGATTGAATTTATTGGTTTGTGAAGGCACATGGAAAGTAGACGAAATCTGTGTTGTCAAGTTCCAGGGCCCTGAAAAATCCTTATCGATGTACACTGAGTGGCCAGATTATTATGATCTCTAAACGCATAATAATCTGGCCACTCGGGGTGTGTGTGTGTGTGTGTGTGTGTGTGTGTGTGTGTGTGTGTGTGTATTAGAGGCCCGGTGCATGAATTCGTGCATGGGTGGGGCCCGGCCAGCCTTGCCAGGGGGAGGGGACATGGGCGGTTGGCTGGCCTGCCTGCTGCTTGAAATCCTGGTTGAGGGGACAATTTGCATGTTAGCCTTTTATTATCTAGGATACACACTGAGTGGCCAGATTATTATGCATTCAGAGATCATAATAATCTGGCCACTCAGTGTATTCCAGGGTGTCAGCTATGATAACCTTCGTCAGCACTGGGTACTAGTTTGAGAACTAAGAAGCACTTTCAAAAGCTATACCTGGGGAACTTCTAAATGAGGACCCAGCTCTGCAAACTCTTTCATTGGATAAAGACGGCAAATAGAGGAAAGCAATTCGCCAAAACGGAGATGGACAGTTTTTGATCATTATTCATAATGACAAAATACAATAATACCACATTTCCGAGGCCTCCAAGGAAAGTGGTAGGAGTGTGACAAGACTTAGCAAGGCCCGGCTGCTGGGCTTTGAGGCAGCCTCTGGCACAGACGACCTCTGGCTGTGCTGGCGGGCTCTGCAGAAGCGTGGCCAGCACAAAGCTGTGTGCTGGCCTTCTAGGAAGGTAAGTCCCTGGCGAGGCCAAGAAAGAGGG
Source organism: Corynorhinus townsendii (assembly GCA_026230045.1). Lineage (NCBI taxonomy): Eukaryota > Metazoa > Chordata > Mammalia > Chiroptera > Vespertilionidae > Corynorhinus > Corynorhinus townsendii. The sequence goes on from JAPDVU010000011.1 coordinate 16,718,778, forward strand.
ATTCCCGGGGGTTCTGGTGTAAGTGCCGTGGGAATCACATCCCTGCAGCCACTGAACTGCTGTGCCAACCGCTCTGTAGCTCTCCCCTAGGTGGTCTCCCCCGGGCTGGCGAGCCAAAATCCTTTTGGGAAGAGCCTGACACTGCTGTCTCCTGGTTGGTGGTCTTACTGCTTCTTTAACCTCTCTACCTACCTCTTTCCTCCTTTCCCTCTACAAATATTCATTGAACATATACTATGCAGCAGGTACTGTGAGAGGCACACTCATATGCTCAAGCAAAGGGTTCCAGAGCTCAAAGTACCTTCTGCGTCCTGAGAGAAATAATTAACTAGAAAAATAATTGCCCGTATAGCTTACGTACAGTTATGTGCACTGAACTTGGCGAGCAGAGAGTAGGAAGCAAGGGGTTCTCGAGGAGACATTTCAGGTAGCTGTTGATGGAGAGGGGCAAGATACTCCCAGGAGAGGAACCCCAGCCCAGTGGTCGGCAAACTCATTAGTCAACAGAGCGGCAAACCGCCGGCTCGCGAGCCGACCACTGCCCCAGCCTATTTGGGAATCATGGGAAGACATTCTGAAGATCACATGGAGCTGTCTGGGGAGGAATCGAGGCTGCCAATGACACTTGGTGCCATCAGCCTCAAAGCAAACACAGTTGGGTTTAGGAATATTTCTTCACCCTTAAATCCTACAGACAAATCCCTAGGTCTGAATGTTGGTGAGGGGAATCTACAAATATTGCTAGCCATTAATAAAAGACTTGGTGATCATTATTAAATTTTCAGCCTCTTGGGGTCTGCTGCTGCTGGTTCTCTCTGGCTATCACCCATCCCACCCCTCCACTATGGAGATTAAGTGTTATGACCGCCCTTTCAGAACCTATGGAGGGCCAGGGCTCTCCAGTAACTGGCCAGCACCATAGAGATTAGACTATAGGGGTTAGAAGAGTAGTCTTCTTGTGAAAAGACAAGCGCCTATTCGTAGTTCGTCTTCTGAAACTGATGTCTCAATGTTTGATCTCCTGAGCCTGTGCATTTGACTGCCTTGACCTTCAAGACCTACTTGATAATGTTCTAAACCTCATTCGATTACCTGGACTTGTGGCCCCTCCATCTCCCCTTACTTGCCATACCCAACTGGTCCCTAACGCCCTCTTGTCCCTTATAAGTTTAAATACTTCCTGATCTTTGAACCACATTAAATATCATAATGTGTTAGAATTTGGCAACACTCACCTTTACTGGAAAGAGCCCAGACTGACATGAGCAACAAGATCTTGTCCATGAAAGAAGATGTACGAATGCCACTCGCTTAGAAAATCCCATGGGATTCTTGTCTGTCACCCCCATTTTTAATTAGAGCTGTAATCATCTCTCAAGGGGAATTTGGAGGCTTCATTAAATCTACCAGCTTTTCTGTGATATACAAAACTGGTGATGTTTAAAATCTTGGCCATATCCAAAATAATAGAAGTCGGGGGAAATGTGTCTGCCATCCAGGGCTTCGGGTAAAGCGAGTCACCTTTCATTCCTATGGGACCCAGACTTGCCTGCAGTCAGCACAACCCCCACACCTTTTCCAGCTGGAACATTTGCTTAATGTCCACCTCGAAATCCTGAATCCTTACAGTCTCCAGTACGCCTTCATAACCTGTTGTTCAGGGCCCTTCTGTGACCATGAATGTGGCTTCTTGCACATTTCTACTGAGCCTGCGTTCCTCCATCTGCTGTCCAGTGGAGGTGACCGAGGGCCTTCCAGTAAGTGACTCTGAGGTCAAAGCTATGGGTATCCCTACTTCTATTCAGGCTGCCGACCAAACCATTCTACTGGGCAGAGCTTCCAGCCTTGGTACTCTTACCTCACCATAGAACTGCTAAGTGTCTTACCGTGTCTGTCACCTGCGAGCTACTTCACAAACCCACAGCAGGTACATGACCCTTTGATATGGATCTGTCAGTCTTTCCAGGTTTGGGATCAGAATCATAGCACTAGACCAGGGACTCCCCAAAGTGGTGCTCTCGATATTTTTTTACTTGAAATGTTTATGGAGATAATTACTATTGGCATTTTGAGCCAGATAATTCTTTATTGGTGGAGGGAGGCTGGCCTGTGCATTGTAAGATATTTAGAAGCATCCCAGGCCTCTACCACTATAGGCCGATGGCACCTCTATATCAACCAAAAAATGTCCCCAGACATTGCCAAATATTCCTGGGTGGGGTGGAGGCAAAGTCCCCCCCCCCACCTGCTGCAGTTGCGAACCACTGCCCTAGACCTCATGCAGAACAGGGATGTGGAGCTGGGCTCTGTGGCTTTTCCAGTAGGGGCATGTTCTGGAGTGTTTGTCAAGTGTTCTCAGGCCTGTAAGAAACAGGAAAGACAAGATGTGACCATGAAGAAAGTCACGTGACCCAAGGAAACCACAGAACTTCCCCCCATTCATTTATAGTTGTTTACCCTCACTATCTTATACATCAGATAACTATCAGATGTGTTAGCAGTTACGATGTAGAAGGAAGCTAGCTCTCCTTGTCCAGCATCTCATGACCTATTGATACACTTGGTCTATATCATCTCAAAGGGTCTCATTAGATTTGAAACCATAATAAATTTGTTTGCATGTTATGCTGACTTAGGTGGCTCCAGTAAGCCAAGGTGTTTTTTTTTGGAAACGCTTTCTTATGTCTCATTTGGCTATTGCCACAGATTCCAGTAAAGTTGTGATGTTTCAGAAATTGTGTCATCATTTCACAGTGTTTTCATCACACTTCATTTCAAAGACTGCCTTTACCCTAACAAACTCATTTGAATGAACAGTGACTATGAGGAACAATCGGGCCTGTGGAGATCTGTCCAGGCATACCACTTTCTTCATGCCTGAGGAGCACAGTCTCCTGATATTCACCGTGGAGTCTGCTTTCATCTTATAAAAAAAATAAAAAAGGATTCATTCAAAGGAAAGTCACTGAGTAGGACATGGTGTTCATTATCTGGTGATATTTAGGGACCTGTAAGACACAACTTCAGTGCTCAAGAGCTCTTTGTCTAGTAGTAGAGTCAAAATGTGGACAGGGCCCAGCCAATGTGGCTCAGTGGTTGAGCATCAACCCATAAACTAAGAGGTCACTGGTTCCATTCCTGGTCAGGGCACATGCCAGGTTGCAGGCTCAATCCCCAGTAGGTGGTGTGCAAGAGGCAGCCGATCAATGTATCTCTCTTATCGATGTTTCTATCTCTCTATCCCTCTTCCTTCCTCTCTCTCTAAAATCAATGAAAACATATTTTAAAGTTTTCTTTAATGTGGACAGGAACATTTATAGTACAAGTCAGGGGTCCTATAACCTAAGTTCCATAGGTGTTCAGAAAAAGGCCACAGGAAAAGAAGGTGGATTCTTGCAGTCCATTGCCTGGTCACAGTGTCTACACTGCATGTGTAAATGGCCCGTAAGCATGCTTCATTTCCCTCTGACAGGTTGATATAGACCAGTGGATCTGGGAAATATGGAAGACAAAGAACATCCAGGCTTTACCAAGGCAGTTGGCAACATGACAAATGACAATTTGTCCATTGACCTCATGGGAAAGAAGGTGAAGTATGAGTTTGTTAGTAATTGGTTGACTAGAGTTGTGGAGGGGGATTCCTGGTGCTGGGACATCAAGATGTTGGGTCTTAATCCATGTGTGGCTGTCAGGAAGCATATGTTGCAGAGTAAAGAACTCAACAGATTTTGATAGACTGAGGCAATGCACTAATTCTGACAAGATGAAATACAGTATAAGAAAATGGAAGGTCTTGTCTTGGATCCAAAACCCCATCTGCACAAACACAGGAGGAGGGGGCCAGGCTTGGCCACAGATGTTGAGAAAGCATTTTTTCCAGATTTTGTACGTGTTGGGAATCATCTAGCATACTCGTTTAAAACGTAGATTCCAGGCGCTGCCTCCAGATTGTCAGACGGAACAAGTTTGAGGTGGGCCTAAGAATCTGCAATTATTAAAGTTTCCTGGGTCATGGAAACATAGAAGCTCCATGCACCACACTTTGTAAAACACTACCTTAGAGGTTTAAGTTAACAGCAGGAGGATTCAGCAGTTGTACTGAGCAAAGTGTAATGAGGAGAATAAAGGAGGTGAGAACCCTGCTGTATTATACTAGGTAGAGCATATATATATATATAAACCTACATTTACTCCTGGCCACAACCTTTTAAGGGACAAACTATAAACAGGGAGGCAAGTGAACTCTGGACTAGGTCATGTAAAGAACAGATGAAGGAACTGGAAGTGCTTAGCTCAGGAAGTTCAGAGAGAAGGTAGGACAGGAGAAAGATTGTCTGCAACAGGGAACCAAACATGCTTTGTGTGGTCTCTATAGGTGACACTAGAACCAGTGGACAAAGCTGTCGAGGAATCAATTTTGGCTCAAAATAATGACCATCCTTCTCCAATAGTCAGAGCCATCCACAGGCCTGTAGGTATTCACCCAGGGCCTGGAGAACTTGTTTAAATGTGTGTGTGTGTGTGTGTGTGTGTGTGTGTGTGTGTGTGTGTGTGTCTAGGAAGTTGGGTAGTGAATGGAAGGGTGCATGTTGAATAGGTGATATGATCCAGGGAAGTTTGGTTTTTAATAGGAGAGAATAGAGTATGTATAGGTATCCAAAAAGAAATAGAACGATTAAAGAAAACTATGAGAACAGGGGCAGGAGCACTGTGGGCACAGGTGCAGGGAGAGAGAGAAATACATGAAAGAGTAGGGAACTGGAGGGACCTGGAAGGGTTGGGCTCTAGAGCTCAGGAAATATTTTGCATTGGAAGCAAAGTAGAATAGGAGAAAGGAAGTAATGGTTAAGGATACAAGGCATTTTATGGTGTAAAGGTAATTACCTAGAAGTAATGCAAAAGGCAAGTTGATTAAGTTCATTCCAATCATGATTTCAAGAAACAAGGGGTTAAGTTTTTTTGCCAGAGTTAAGAAAGAGTGGGGTTGGTGGTGGCTTGAGGAATGTGGAAAAGGTGTGTAATAGCAGGTTTGGAGAATTTGTTGAGGAGTCAACAGCCACCCATGATTGGCTATTGCATTGTAGAACTTCGTAGAGGGTGCAGTCAACTTAAGTTCTTTACATTCCCAGCAGTGCTGAGCAACCCAGAGGCCTAAGTCATCTAGGCTAGGAATCAGCATGGTGGACCAGAGAAAGGACGCAGGATCATAAATTTCAGGCTCACAGAGATTGGTGAATACCAAACTTTGACTTGTGAGGGCAATGCAAGTTTTCTGCATCAGAGCCTTTAAACAAGCATCTATCTCCATTAAACTGAGAAACCCCAAACCCTAGAAATACCCACAAGTGCCTGAGATACCTGAATTTCATTTCAAGGTAGTCACCTTCATGCTTCCACCTTGGTCTTTATAGCTTTGGGGCTGTTCTGACTTGCAGGGTGTAACCATGCTGTGTGTGTTCTGGAAATGGTGGGGTTTTATTAAGCCCCCAAATTTCAACAAGTGTGCAGACCCTTTAACTTATGATAAAGGGTATAAGCTATGAGGTTTTTCAGGTTTTCGCCCCCATTTTTCTCTCCTTTACTTCCTAGTGGATTTTTAATATATTTATGGAAAATATGACAAGATAGACACAACCTGAAAATTCACTATACCTGTCCTTGCCCTTGAACCCATTCAATCCAGAAATTTCTTAGATGATACCCAAATCCATGACAGAGAACTGGAAACAGGCCTGTGAAAGCAGAGGTCTAAAGCCTTGACCATTTGCTTCTTCATTGTTTTCTGCATGGTCAGCTTTTAAATATTCCATAAATACTGGTAGAAACACCTTTTTAATTTAAAAAAAATGTAGATTTCTTGCAGGGTAAAAAAAATTTATAAGAGTATTCTTATTATTGGCTAAAATTGTGGGAGAGTGACTTCATTTTTAAGAAAGTGGAAAGACTGAAAAGAACCAGGATGAATGCCTTTACTTTTAAAAAGGGAAGTTTGTAATATCCTAATCTGGAAATTTACCTGAAAAAAAATGATCTCCAAATCACTTCTAGAATAATCTGTAGTGAATGGAGTGTTGGGAGCTTATATCACTTGTCAGAACAAGTCCTGTCAAACTGATTCATTTCCTTCCATGAAAGAGTAACAAGATTTTAGTAGATTGAGGGAAAATGATAAATGTAATCTATATTTCATTTAGCAAGATGCTTGAACCTGCTCCATCCAACACCTTGGTAGATAAATTCAGAAAATTTGGGGAATGGCATTAGCTATCTAGGGAGCAATGGAGCTCCCATGCTGGGGTCTGAATTTAATGGCACATCCTTTTCGAGAGGCTCAGCAACAGGGGAAAAGTTACCTGAGCTGCTTTAAGAGGAAGAAAAGATGGTAACTCACTCCAAAAGGATCCCTGAGTCCTGAAAAAATGTATTGGATGTGTTTGTCATTCGTGATTTTGATTATTTAGGTAGGCTTGGAAGATTGGTTATGAATATATTTTTATAAAATAAAATACATGCTGGCTGCTCACAATCATTCATAGACCCTGATTGCACATCCTTCTGAAAATTCCCCAAGAACCCCCTGACAGAATCAGTTCTCAGGCTTCTCTGTCACCAAAGAGGGGGGAAATAAGAGGAAACAATAACTCTGAAAGCAAGTGAGATGTGTGGGAATAAATCTGTCATACTCTGTAACTCCAAAAGGGAAAGGTAACTTCTGGAAATTCTATTCCAGCCTAGGAAAGTCTGTTGCTAGAAATGGTAAGGATATTAGGTTGATGATTATCCCCTAGATTTACATATCCCCTCTGTTGCGGGGTTCCCAAGCACCTTAATAAGTTATGTCATTTTTAACTATCCATCTTATCCATCTTCACAAGACCTGTCCCCCCCCCCACCCCCCCCCCCGCCGAGGAAGTCTGGTGGATGCTTGCATTCCTCAGAATTCAGTAACTTTATGGCTGGAATTAGATATATCAGATATCTGTATGTGGAGAAAGTTTGACCTTGTTAATCTATCTTTATCTCATTGCCCCATTCCCCAATATTAATAGATGTAACTCAGAGCCCAGTTATACCTAAGAAGAGTATCTTAGATTTAAGGCCTTCTAGCTCAGGAAGTACTTGTACAATTATTTGATCGTCACCCTCCAGCCCAAAAGTGCAGACAAGTTACTAGTATCAGGATACTATTACTCATTCCCACCATGTATTGAACACGCCAGGTGCCAGGCATTGTGCTGGACACTGTACATCTCCCCGCTCAGCCCTGTGGGGGGTGTGCTGACACCTCCACTTTACAAGGAGGGAACACACTCCAAGGATTAAGGGACTCGCTGGAGGCCATTTGGCTCTTCGTGGCAGAGCTGGGACTACAACCCAAGTCTTCAGTGATTTTTTTTCTTAAAACTCTCTTGATTCTTCTAGGTAGGTAAGGAGCTCTTTCTTATACTTATTTACTTTTCTATATTTTTAATCTCTTTACTGATTTACATATATTTTTATATCACTGAGAGGTGCTTCCATCTCTGGCTGGCAGTCCTTCATGCCCTGACTGTGAGGCATGTTTGTCCTGAGCCACCAACGTCACCTCTCTGAGGTCCTGCCCTGGGAGGATTAGAAAGAGGCTCTGTGTTCGAGGCACCTGCGAAGGACTTTCTGTTCTGGGGCCATTTGCCCTGAGAGAGAGAAGTGTTGGGTAACTGAATCATGTATTTTTTAAATACACCAATGATGGAAAGCGATTGCCATTCCACCTTGTATTATTGCTAGGCCACTTTAGCCCAGCCCACAAGCTTGTTGAGATTGTTTCTTTTAAAAAGTAATTTTTTAAAAGTAAAGAACCAGATCTCAGAAAGATACTCAGTAGAAGACCTAAAGTTTATTCATTCATTCATTCAGACGTTCAGTCAGCCAGTCAGTCATTCAGTCAGGCAGTCTTTGTTAAGCACTTATCTTTGCCCAGAATGCTTTTCATCCTGGAATCATTATTAGTAATTCAGTGCTGTCATCATTGTCATCATCATAATCATCAACATTATCATTATCCTCTTCTTCACCGTAGGCATACCACTGAGTACCAATTAGCACGGTGGGCATTCATGGAGATGTGGACGGTGTGTACTCCATATGGTGCTAGATGGGGAAGCAGGTGGGGCAACTCAGAACATGAATACAAATCTATTCGCAAATGCATGTGCATGTCCACATCGTCACAGGTATGGAGTAGTGAAACAAAGGAATCTTACTGATGTTATGTTGGTGCCTGGATAGTTATAAACTAATCCAGGAAATCTGCCCAGAGAGCTGACTTTGAGAAGCAGGGTGATGTCAACCCCAACACTGAGCCTGGGTGAGGGACCACATGAGGTGAGCATGAGCTAGACTCAAGGATGAAAAAGAGCTTCCCACATACCCTCTCCCAGATAGACCCAGAACCCAGCTGGTTTTTTGTTTGTTTGTTTTTTGCATAATTCCTACCACCCTCTATCACCTTTCTGCAGTACGCTGGGTCTTAGCCAGACAAACATTGATAATAATTGGATGGTATAGAATCCATAACAGAGGCATCTCTAACTCACAGCCAGAGAGTTTGGAATCTGTGTTCCACCTCATTCTTTTGTACTTTAATTCAGCCAGGGCCCCATAAATATTCATGCAGATGATAAGAGCAACACTGAAACTCCCAACACCACTTTATTTGGATTCCAAACCCACAAAAAAAAATCATTTAATTGATCAGCAGAGCTACCTACCTAATTGGCAACTCAAAAGAGTGAGTCCTTAGCCTATAACATTTGGAAGTTTAAAATTAGAACTTGTACAAAATATTTTAAAAGCTTGTAGAAAGTTCTGGAATCAGCATGTCTGAAGAGGATTAAGATCCCGACATGCCTGAAGAGACACATCTATAACTGGACCTCCTCAGCCAGATCCCCTGCCAACTCTGTACACTGAGCTGTGAGAAGGTCTCCAGAAGGTAACCTCATCTCTGAATTCTTCCTTACGGCTGCCAGGGCCTTGTGAACCAGCACGGAGCTGGAAATGTTTCTCAAGACACAGGAAAGCATCTGCACACTGAAGAGCAGTTCTATTTTAATGCTGATGGCCTCATCTCTAGATTTTTCGAAAGTCTTCCAACTTATTGGGGATTCTGAGTGCACCATGGTCTCATTCTTGCATGGCCTTCCCGTATGACCTTCCACTTGGCAGCCCCACTCCAAACTAAAAGGTGTGTGACCCCAGGATGACAGCCGGGGGTGGGAGGTGGGAACCTTCTGCCCCTTGTTCCACTCCCGGACGCACTACCTTGCAGTCCACTTTTGAGGCAGACTCCAGGGATATATCTCCACCTTTCTGTAAGAATAAACAGTCGAGGCTCCCATGTCTTTATCGAACGTTTCCTCTAAACTGCATGCTTTGGCTCTGTGCCCACATGCACCAAGAAAGCTTTTCCCAGGCAGCCAAACCCCAGAGCCCTGTCACATAGCTCTGCGTATAAACAGTGCTTTGCACAGGCGGGAGGCACCTGCGCTGACCGCTGCTCCTCCTCTCTGCCTGAGGGTCTCCCCCCAGCTCCTCCCTACCCCCCACTCCCCCAAGCTGGAAGGATACTGAGAAGCCTCCGAGGCCCCTGACAGAATGAGCAGCAGCAGAAGCAGCCGAGAGCAGTCCATGAACCAATGGCATGCGCTTCCTCCTTATGCACAAGGCCCAGAGCTGCAGGGAACTAGGGTCTGGCTCCGGAGAAGAGAGGGCCCGCGGGCCACGCAGTGACGGAAACGTGGGTGGGAAACTGGGAGAGAAAAGGCTGGAAATAAAGAAAGTAAGAAGGCATGTGTGACCAAACCCCAACACCTAAATCTCCAAGGCCACACTGGATCAGGAAACTAAGTGCTGGACCCAGCAGCTTTGCTCCGCCCTCCCCCATCCTTGGCCTGCAAGGTTTCTAGGACTGCCAGGCCTTTTTTTTTTTTTTTTTTTTTTAAATTTCGAAGGCTCGAATCTATAGAGAAAGAGGAAGTGTATTTTTAAAGCAGAGCGAAGACTCAATGCCACAGATCTGAGGGACTGAAAGAGGAAGAAAGGCTTGTTGAAGGAAAAGGACAAGGGGGCCCAGAAGTGTGTGTCTGTGTGCGCGCGTGCATGCGCGCGCGCCCTCGTGTCCGGCCCAGACCATCTATGAGCCGGCCTACGAGGAAAAAGAAAACAAAGGGAAGTGTGACAGGAGAAAGACAGAGAAATAAACGGGAGAAGGCGTGAGTGTGGGGGAGGGGGCCGGGCGCTGGTGAGGCGGAGAGGATGGATGCCGGAATGCAGGCAGAGCCGGCCAGGGGGGAGGGAGGCCCACATGTGTGTGTGTGAGAGAGAGAGACAATGATGTCAGCATTTCCTTCTGGATTGGTCACGTGGGCCTTTCCAGGTAAACAGACTGGAAATAGACTCTCCATAAAGGCAGCGCCTGCTGGGGGAGGGCGGAGGCGAGGGGGCGCTTCACCCTTTCCTCTCTGCTGCCTCCCAAGCAAGCCGGATTTCATGTTGGCGACAAGGTGGTCTCTGAGTGGAACTGCATTTTTACGAGCCCAGGAATATGACTCAGGGAGGGAAAGCTATTTGCTTTTATAATTACCTCGAGGAGTTTAGAGACATTTTGATTTTTGTAAAGAATGGAGGGGGGATGAATGTAAATCTAAGCCGGGATGCTGTGAGTGTCCGGGGCGGGGATGGCTTATCCTCCTTGGTCTCCTTGGGAAGGGGGTCAGATGGGTCTAGATTAAGAATGGATTAGAAGGCTGCAGTTTAGAATGAAAGGATCAGATGCTGTGATTATCAACATTAGGAAAAAGAAAATGCTAACAGACTCAAGGAGAATATATTAAAGGAGTTTGATACAGCTCAGTATGTGACCGTGATGCCACAGGGAGGAATTGAGACCTCATGAAAGAGATTAGGTGAAGAAAAGACAAGTTCCTGTGACTTCCAAGCAGAGTTTTGAAAAAATGATATAAAACAGTCCCCGACCAAAACATGGCAGGGGGCTCCCCGCATTTCAGAATGGCCAAGACATGTCTGGGAAGCCTTCAGATAGAAAAGCAAAGTGGATGGAACAGCTAACTCTGGTGGGGGAGGGGGGCGAGTATATGACTCTTTCTTCAAATTCCAGGAAATGGGCCCTTTGCATCTGTGATGACATAGCCTATGTAGGTCATTCTTTGAATAATTTTTAATTAAAAGGATCTACTTCATTTGGTCATCATTTTCTATGTCCTTGTGGAAATTTGGCCACAGCTTGTAGGAGGGAGAGTGACTGACTGCCTTAGTTCTCCGGGGCTTAAGGGGTTCCTGGGATGCAGATTTCAATCTAGGAGGGTCCTGGGCAAACTGGTACCGTTGGTCATTGCAGGGAGAGACCTTGTCTAGCTGAGATAGAAATAACAAGATAGCTCGCCCCACCCTGTTTCCATCAACAAACAAAACGAAACCCCTTTCATTCTTTTTCTTCTAGTTTCTTCCTCTCCCTCCACTCATTTCTTCCCCTTAAGCTTCCTCGATCCCTTTATAGCAGGACCACTGCATGTGTGACTCTGTTCACGGATGGAGAGCAGGCAGAATACAGCTAACGTGAACCCTGGGCTTTAATTGCACTTTGGGGGGCAGGGAAGGGAGAAGAAAATGTGACTCCCTGCCCATTCTCTCCTCACCCTCCAACGTCCCTTATTCGGTGGGAGAGGGCCAGTCCATCAGGGCACAAGTGTACTCCCAGCCCTGGGGTTGGAGGATAGCTATTTGATACCCCTCTCCATTAACAAAATACGTCACTCTGACAAGGCTCCCGGCCCCGAGTTATTTTTGCAGCATTATGTAATCGGATTGCCTGGGCAGGAGACCTTCCTTAACAAGGCTTTCCGCAGCCCCTCCGTGTGGCTCTGCCAGTGCTGCCCAGTTACACACACTCCCTTCAGCCCCAGCTAAACAATGAAGAGACATTAACCCGTGTCACCGGCCTGACCACCATGTCCCCTCGCTGCAGCACCTCGTCCCTCAGGAAGAGGGCTTCGGGGCCCGGTGGTGGCACACGTGGCGGCCAGAGGTGGTGGAAGGCTTGCCCACAGTCAAACCTGCATATCCACCAAGCAGGCATTTTTCTTCCGAGGGGCTGCAGCTGCTGCCACACATACCCGTCCTGCCCCTGCGGCCAGGAGACCCGCCACACATTTGGCTGTTGCTGCCCTCTCCCCAATTTTCTGGGTTTCCTCATATTCATTTATGAGTCATCTGATCATCTCTTCCTGTTAGCCCTGCTGACTCATAGAAGTTGGGAACTCGTATGAGCTTCAGACAGTAAGAAAATTTACAAAGAAAAAGAAAAAGAATGAGGCCTAGTATGAACTTCCCCTGGTATAGCCAGCACAGGCCTGCAAATCCAGGGGTATGCTGGACAGTTGTTTCTGGTGCGAGAGTACGCTGCTGTCATCTTGGGGGCTTGTTCGTGTTGTATTTTATTGTCACCTCAGCCCATGGCCTTTAGAGATCATGCGCCAGGACTTCCAAGGCTGGGTCTCTCAGGCCCGAGTCTATGTCCAAACCAGAGCACCCTTCCCAGAATCCTTTTCTTTCCCATCTATGCTGCATCTCTCTCTCTATTTCCCCCTTGGGTCCTTGGTTCTCCCGACCTTGACAAGAGGCAGACAATGCAATAGAAATAGCTTTAAAAAGCCAGGTGGACCTGGGTTTGAATTCGCACTGAGCCACTCAGTGATCTTAATCTCTGAATCTGACATGGGATTAATAACGCTAGTTTCCCAAAGCCACTGGGAGATATAAGTGCAATTACATGTAAATTTCATGCAGGTGCCAGGGAACGAACACATAGTAGGTGCCCCACAAATGTAGGAGGGAGGGAGGAGGAGAAAGGGCCAGTTGGACAGACTCCTAAGAGCTAACCCATCTCCTTTACTCGATCACCAATCTCCTGCAGGATGCCCTTTTGAAGGGAGCTGAAGCGAATCTCACTATCGAGAAAGAGAGAGAGAGAGAAGAGGGGTTCTTGGTCCCAAGCTCCCAGCACAGTGTCCCTGGGATAGAGAACCTCCATGGCTGTTTCTTTGGGGAACCTACCCTGAAAATATGGACCCCACTTGCCCCCGTACAGTCAGAGTTCCCTGCAGATCCTCTGTGCTGGGCACTAAGTTCAATGGGTTAGTTTTAGTTTTGCTTGTGCCAAGTTGCAGGGCCCACCAGAGCAAAGGGACATGGGACCAATGCGACTGCCCCCAGAGTGTCCCACCTGTGTGTGAACCTTACATCTTTGTTGCAAAGGAGGGTTCACCCCAACTGCACAGCAGGGACTAGTTGGAACCCACAGGTCAAAGATCGCAGGGGCTGACTGAGGTGCAACCAACCCCATGCAGCACTGTGGCGGTGGGAAGGCACCTCTCCCTGAAGCGCACAGGCCCAATGCCCCCGGGAAGCTGGCTGTACCTGGAGGGGCGGGGCGGGGCAGAGGAGAGCTTGTGGCGCAGGCACCGCTGTTCCAGTTGGCAGGAAGCCCTTCCCTGAAGACTGTCAGTTTAACCTTTAGCATTCAAGTGTCGGGGCTTAAGTGTCTGTTGTGAGCAGTTCTTCCTGCTGCCGCGTTCCCAGACTGCGGGGAGAGGGGTCGGCACACATCTGCCTGCTTTCCTTTTTCTTCCCAGACAAAACGAGAGGGAGGGCGCCCTGCGGAACCACACACACAGTCACGGACACTGGTGGAGGCGGCCCCTCTCTGACCTTCCACCCCCATCCCCACCCCCCTGGCGAGCCCGGTTCTGGGCGGCCTCCGAGGCGAGCAGGGGCCAGGCCTTCTCCACCGCAGTTCCCCGGGGGTTGCGTGGGGGCAGAACCGCCCTCCAGTCCCAGGGGCTTCAGCCTGAGCTGCTGCCCGGAACCCCGCCCCAGGTCCTCCCGCAGTTGGGTTCAGGGCCCCCAAGTGCCCCCACCTGTCCACACTGCACCCCCACCCCAGGCCCCACAGGACAAGGTTGGAGCGCCTGTGTCCAAAAAGAAGTTGGGAACCGGCGAGGACGGTGGACAGGGAATCAAACCACCAGTGACCGGTGGAGAGTGAAAAGTGAGCGACAAGCAGGCACTGGACCTGGGCAGCTATGGCCACCTGACACGAGGTGCGCTCCTGCGATGCCCAACCCTTCCCAGGTGGCTGCTGGGCCCGGCCCGATCCCGGTGGCTTTTCTGGGGAGCGCCCCGCAAGCGCGCAGTGGGTGATGAGATTGCTCCGCCAGGGGCCATTTTCCCGCCCCGCCGAGGGGCCTCGGGGCTTCGGGGCCATGCCACGCGCGTCCCTTCGAGGGGCGCCCAGGTCCCAGGGCAGAGGTTTTGCGCTGGCGTAGGCTCCCGAGGTGGCCTCGCCAGGGGCCTGAGCGCTCGGGCTTCCTCCAGGGAGCTCCGAGTGGGCAGAAGAAGAAAGGTTTCCTGACCTGGGACTGGGTGTGCCAGGTGTGAGAGACGCGCGCCCTGGCTCCGTAAACTGTGGTCGGCGCTTTGGGAAACTGTCGGGATCCCTCAGGTTATGGATCTTGGGGAGGAGAGAACAGCTCCCGGTCTCAAAACCGCCCAGCCTGGGGGCAGGACAGCAGCCGCGAGAAGGGCACGCCCTGTGCCTGGGCAAAGAACACTGGGGTTGATGGTCCCTGCTGTCCCGCTGAGCCCTGGAATTGAACGGGGTGGGGGAGACCTACAGGGGGCCACTGTCCTACTCGCTGCCACAGCGCAGTGTGGGTCCCCAGGACATCCGGCGGGGAGCTCAGCGAACGGGAGCCCCAGTCCGCACGCCCCCGGCCTGCTGTGCACTGGGCTGCCCTGCCCTCCCCGCCAGCCTCACCCAAGCTATGGCCCCAAATTTCGTGCCATCCTGGCACAGGAAGATCGGGCTTGCCTATTTCTCTATTTCTAAGACTGGGAAACAAACGAATTAGAAAATTTTTGCTTTGGAAAAATATCTGTTCGATGTCTTTTGGTGCTGAAATTATCCTTGGGAGTATTTTTCCCCCGGCTTCATTTGGAAAAAAAGAAGAGAGAAAGTTGATGCACGCCCCAAACCTTGTTTCTCTTTAAACCGTCCCCTTATACGTGCGGTTGGTGACCGCAGATGTTTTCTGGGTCAGGGAGAGCAAAATGGAGTGGGAGGGAGGCTGGGGACTGGGGATCTCTCATTTTAAATCCCATTACTGGCTTTGAGGAGCAGCACAGAAAATCAGGGAAAGATAGTTCGTCCCCCACTGATTTCCATCACTTCAAAGATTTCCCTCGTCCCTTAAATCAGAAATATTATGGCGCTAGGTATTTCTCAAGGAAAAAAAATGCACACGTTTCTTCAGAATATATACGCGGCATAGGACCCTTTATACATTTCTCAGCAAAAAAAAAAAAAAAAGGGGGGGGGGATAAGGCACTCAATTCCCTAGCTATTAAACAAGGGAATGCAAGAAATGCAGGCACCGGGGGATTGCTCAGCCGCGCATCCCTCCATTAGCGCACGCCTGCGTGGCTGCGTGTCAACAACGCACGTGCTACCGTGGGCACCTGCCTACCCCCCGGCCGCCCCAGCGGGCTCTGCACAGGGGCACCAGGTCTCAGGTGCCAGCTTGCAGCCCTGCTCCCAAGCCCACTGCCCTGCCTCTCGGGGACCCCTTTTTCTGCCTCTGGCTGGCATGCTGGAAGTCTGTCGCTCCGCTCCCCTCCCCTCCCCCCAAGTTCTAGCGGGAACCAGGGTCTCCTGCCCTCGAGTTGTTCACTTCATTGCCTTGAGTTGAGGTTAGTTCCCTCTCTTCTTCACCCGCCCTGGGCTGTAGGTGCCGCGCAACCTTCTGGCACCAGGTCACCAAAGGGGAGCCGGCGCTTGCCCGTGGAGTGGGCGGTGCGAACCCAGAAGAGCCACCAGTTCCAAGGCGCCTCCGGCCCCAAGGTTGGATTGCAGATTTCCATCGCAAAGGAGCGGAGGAAACTGACGCAAACCCTGCAACTGACTAATGGCCCCGCATCTTCACAAGGCGCCAAGTCTTGGAAAAGAAGGGCAGGCTTTATCGTTTGGAACTCTTTCAAGGACCCAGGCGCTCCGAGTTTGGGGATAGTTCTTTAAGGGTTTCACTTCTGAGAAATGAGGGGGGGCGGGGAAGGTGTGAAAGAATGAGACATACCCACAATCCTTGTACTGGGATGGCACTCAAGAGTAGGTTGTGGTCTCTTTTGAATCGAGAGTTCAAAAGGAGAAAAAGAAAAAAGGCTTGTTCCCTCCCCCTTTGCCCCAGGGATGAAACCTCTCTAGATTCAGCGGCCAATTTGTTTTGATTTCCGTGGTTTGGAGGCTCTGGTGGGGTTAGGGGGCGGCAGGACTCGCAAGACAGACCTCAGCTGCCTTCTGGAGCAGCTGGTCCGCTTTGGCCCTGCAAGCAGAGGCTGAAGTCAGGGTGAGTCGCCCCTAGTCTGGCACCTGGAAGGAGCTTCTGGGGAACGCATCCTTGAGCCTCCCTGGGCTGTGTCCCTAGCGCCTTGTATGTGGACTGGCTCCCTCCCCTGCCTCCACGTCTGCTCTCAGCACCCCCACCTGCCTGTGTCCCCCAGGGATCTAGTTCCCCTTCTTCTGTCATTTAGAGCCAGCTCTCTCCCTACCAAAACCTTCTTTTCCGTGGAGTAACTTTCCCAAAGAGCTGTCACTGTCCTAAAGCACAACCCTGCGAGGCTGAACGTGGGAAGCTCTTTCCCAATGAGAGCCCCTCTGTGGACCCGCATCCGGGCCCCTGCAGCCTCCAGAATGTCACCTGGCGACCCCGCCCGGCGCAACAACAAAAGGGACTTCGGGCGCTTTGCTCTTTTCCAGCGAGCCGCCTCGGAGACCAGCCTGGCTTTGGTTTTTGGTTATCTTTCAGGTGTGAACAATATGTTGGCAAAAGTATTCTCCCGGCTGCCTGAGTTGGAGGTGTGGGGAGGAAGAAAGCTTTTGACCAAAAACGTGGGCACAAAGCAAGAAGCTGCACACAGTGGACACCACTGTGTACGTCCGCTCACGCCTGTGAGGAGCGTGGCCACAGTCTGAGGGGCTGGCAGCAACATCTAAATTCCCCCATCCTGCCCAGGGCACCCCTATTTTCCGCCAATTTCCACCCAGCCCCAGCTGCTCACCCTCTGGCGCATTAAGGGCCAACTTTCGGATTTTGGGGCTGAGGCTCAGGGCGCAGTGGGTTTCACCGTAGGACAGAGCTGCGGATGGGGCCATCCTGGACGTTCAGAATGACCTCACCCGCACCCCAAGGAGAAAGGGGAACTGTTTGATTTCTCTGGGGGTCAGGAGGTGGACTGGGGCTTGGGGATAGGGAACAGAGGGATGGAACGCCTGGCTGCCTCTCTCTCCTGTGTCTCCCTCCCCGCCTCATCGTCTGCCATTTCCAGAGGCAGCAGAAAGGTGATCTAGGACTTGACCCCTAAATCACAGCTGCTGGTGACTGCACCTCACTCCAGGATGAGCGCAGCCGCTTCCCCGGCTCTCGGGCAGCTTAACCCTTTCCTCTCCGCGCACGCGCTCAGAGGCCGGCGGCGCCTCTGACCCCGGCACCGCGAGCAGCTGGCCTCCTCGGGGCGGCACCTTGGATCCCACGAGGGGACCGCAAAAGGGCAAGACTGCGGGGCGCTGCGAGCCTGGGCACGGGCTGGACGCCGGGAGCGCTGCCGGGGAGCCCGAGGAAGAGCCGGAGTTAGCGGAACGAAGAGGGATGTTTGGATCGTGTTAACTAGCCAGACAGATGCACTTCGGCATGTCTGCATTTATGGAATCCATACGCTGGCTTGGCAAATGAAAGGGCAGTAACACGTACATACAACAGACTGAGACTAGCAACACACATTTCAAAAGGGATCCGCACCTTCTGCACCGTGCAACCCTTCTCCTGGCGCCAGCTTTAGACTTGTTCCGAGAGGCGTCCTTTCAACCACCCAGTCTCCACCTAGGATTTCCTTTTTTCTTCCTCCTCCTCCCCCCCCCACCCCCCGCTTTTTGTTATTGTGTCTCCCACCCTCCAAACCACAGCAGAAGAAAACCCAGGGCCCAGGGGCTTGGCTCTTGGGAAGTCAGATCTCCTAAGATCCTCTTCACCTCGCTTTCCCCTTAAGGCTGCCCCAGCGCACCTTGGACCAAAGAACAGCTGCTAACATTGCAAGCCCAGGTTCTGAAAATCGCAGGAGGGCAGGTTCTTACTTAGATTCCCCATCCACATCTTCCTCATTAAACCGACACTTCTGCGTTACCTTCGTAAAAAAGTAACTTCAAACAGATTTGGAAACAAAAACCCCCAGCGAGAGAGCACACAGAGCTCTGTGCTGCACCTGCATTTATGTACACCTTGTATGTTTGTGTGCACACACACATGTCTTCACACACACAGAGGCAAAGACATCTAAAGTCACTCAAATGTATATGTACCCATTTATGCATATATCTTCGTGTTTATATTTGTATATATCCACTCCTTTGAACAAGAGCCGGAGAGATACACACATCAATGCAATATTTAGCCTACATTCCACTTTCTCTCCCATCTGTAAATATCTTCACAACACATTGGTCTAAAATGTTCTGCCCTCTTCCCAACTAAATAAAGGATTTAGATTCTGAATTTCTTGGTTCCTTTTTTCTTCATTTTGTACATAAAATAATCCATATAGATGCTGGATTATCGCCTAAGCATAATTCAATCATACAAGCGTGGTACCTCTCCCCCTTATAACAAATTCACTCAGTACAATTAGCATAAGTATTTACCAGCTTAAACTGACATTTTTCTATATTGCAACATGAAGTACATTTATATCCAGAATTTTCCCCAAACAGCCTATACCAGGGGAGAGATACTGACTTCCTCCGCGCCCTTATGTATAAGAAACAAGCTACAAGTTCCCTTCTAGTGCATTTACATTTTATAAAGAAATTAAATACACAGCATTGAAGTGCGTTTTCAAGATCTACAAGGAGAAATTTAATTCTACTACATCTTAAAAAATAAACCGACAGATTTATGCAGATTCATGAAGACAGATAAATAGGAAGCAAAGGCACTCCTGGGGATCTAAACAATTTTCCTTACCTGATGTGTTTGGGAAAATTTCAGAATTTACCAGTCTTCCTTCAGTCAGCTACATTTTACACTGACCTGCACTTTGGACTGAAAGGGAAAAAAAAAAAAAAGATTAACTGTTGCCAATGAAAATTTTAAAATAATAATCAGAAACCGGACAAACTGAAGGTAAAAATATACAATGGCTACATTAAAGATAAATATTTATTTAATCAAAGTAGAAGTTGTGTTTGGACTGTAGGAATGTTTCATCCTTCCCTTAAAAAAAAAAAAACAACCAAGAAAGAAAAAAGCCAGAGTGTCTGCAGGCTCCTGGAGAGGTCCCATTGTCCAGGGCTATCTAGAGCCCAGAATGGCATTAACCTCACAAAAGACACATTGTGCAGGGGACAAAAAACAGCCCCTTCTTCTGCAATAACTTTTAGCTTTTTTATTTTTAGAAAATGACAAAGGTTTTACAAGCACTGACTGGTGAAACCTGTAGCAAGCCAGGCTGGACTTGGCTTTATTGATCAACTGTCCCGCATGGAAAAGCAGCCAGCAAAACTTTGAATGGCAATCCACATTTGGCTTAGAGAGAGGAAACCCCCGATTTTTCTAAATGTACTTTCTCCCCCCCTAAATGAAACAGCATTATTCCCAGAGTGAATTCAGAAGGATTAGATGAGGTAACCCTGCAAAATCCTAAAGCGGTCTTCTCCCCCTAGTCTTTTCCCTAAGAAGCTGCATGCTGGAATCTCTCAAAATGAAGGATTCCTTTCCGATCAAACAGATTTCACAATGAATCCCCAAATTTCTTCTGAAATAAGTAATCCATGTAGGCTGGGGCAATATTTTTTTCTAAGAAAAATAAGTTTTAGTGCACACGCTCTCTCTACCTGATGTTACAGGGTGCACTAATGCCTTCAAACACATAAATGTTGTTTTCACATTTGTTTGCAGATCACTTAAAGTGCAAATTGCATTTTATTCTATTCTAGATATTGTGACTTTAATGGTACCAGTTCATATTTAGAACTTACATACACACTCTTATGAAAAAATCTATTGCAGTAGCAGTGAAGCTAAAGCTAGGATTTGAAGGAGGGGGGGGGGAGAGAGAGAGAGAGAGAGAGAGAGAGAGACTGACTCTTGTTCTTCCTGCGTTTGTTTGCTTGCTTTTTGGAGGTACCGTACACCCGCCTAAGTGATGGCTTTGATGTACTGGGAATCGGTACAGTAGCAGGGTCCCTGGCTGCTGTCTTTGATTCCAGGGATCTCCTTTGGGCTCTGGTGGGATGTACTGCTCCTAGTCTTTATCTGAAATCCATCCTCTCATTTCAAGCCCTTTGGCTTCCAGACTGCTCCAAACTCTTGGAGGTAGCTGTTAAGACTTTTTTTTTTTTTTTGGCATTAGAGAAGGGGTATGTAATTTTCCCCTTTTCTCCACTCTAGACCTTTCCTCGCTATTTAAATATATTGGCTTTCTTTTTTACGAATTTAGCCTGAAATTATTTTTCACTGTCTTTATTACATCCCTGCTTTTGATGGCAAAATAGCTTCCTGTATTTTGGAAACATCTGCTTTCCAGGTTTTACACTAGAAAATTGATTTTACTTTTCTCTTAAGTCCAGAAAGGTAGAAAGTTGGACTTGTTTCCAAGTGCAACTTTTCCTTTTCTTGTCTTTCCTTAAGTTACCCCCCCCTCAATTCTGATTCACTTTCCCCTTTTATTTCTTCTAATCATCACTCTCCTCTTCCCCACTCCTTCTAAAGAACCAGGGAAGATTGATTTCGTCTTATTTCAGAACACAAAATTAACATATATATTTTTGTCTAGTCTATGTACGTGTTAAAGTTTTCTCCATATTTTATTTGTTCTCTAACTTGAGGGAGGTAATTTTCCTCCTTAAAAAAAAATCTCAGATTTGCAATTTAAAGTGGCCTGTATTCTAAGTCTTTGCTGTTTCTCTTCTCTCACTGAAATCTTTAAGCTGTCCCACTCCATTACTGCCCCCCTTACTCCACTCTTCTTTGAAGATGCCCTCTTCCTACTTAATTTAAACATTGTTGTATTTGCCCCCTCTCAAAAAAAAAAAAAAAAAGGGAAAAAGAAAAACAAGAAAAGAGAAAGAAAAAAATCTAAAAAAAAAAATCTTAAGCCAGGTTCCTATTGTTGCTTCTCTGCATTTCACTTCTCGGTGTGTGTGTATGTGTGTGTGTGTGTGTGTGTGCGCGCGCGCTTGTGCGTGTGTGTGGGGTGTGTGTGTGGTGTGTATGTGTTTTTAATACATGCATAAACTTTTGGTGCCTCTCTCCCTCTTCCTGGGTTCTTCTCCTATCCTCTCATCCTGCTCTCCTCGCCCTGCTCATCACTTTCCCGTTTTTTTTTTTTTTCCTCCCTTCCTCCCCTCTGCCTCCCTCCACCTCCCCCTTTTCTTTTTTGCTGAATCTTATTGATCCAGAAGGTGGCTAATTAGCCCTTCCCGTCGTGCCTGGGTAATGAAGCACATGCGCACTGAATTAATCACAGCCATTTTTTGCAGGAAACTAATTAGCAGAATAAAGATCCAAAGACTTTTTTTTCTTTTCACTCATCAGCTCCCACTTCCAGCGCGTCCCCTCCGACCGCTGCAGCCGCCGCCGCCGCCGCCTCCTCCTCCTCCTCCTCCCGGCCGCAGCCGCCGCCGCCACCGCCTGCTTTGCATCCCAATTACAGCCTAGAGCCGCTGCCGCCGCCGCCGCCGCTTCTCCTCCGTGGCCCCTGCCCGCTCCGGGGGCTGTAAACTCCCCGCCAACCATGCTGCTCGGCGGCAGCGGCGGCGGCGGCTCCGGCTCCCCGGCTGCGGCCGCCTCCCGCCCCGGGCTCCGCCGAGCGCGCTCCAGCTCCGCCGCCGCCGCCGCCGCCGCCAGCAGCGCGTCCTCCGCCGCCGCCGACCCCCGCCAGCCGCCGCTGCTGCCTTGATGGGCTCCGCGGCCCGAGCGCCTGTTTTCGGGATTAAAAGCGCCGCCAGCTCCCGCCGCCGTCGCTGCCGCCAGCAGCGCCGCTGCAGCCGCCGCCGCCGGAGAAGCAACCGCGTAAGTGGCAACTTTTCCCTCTTTTTTTTTTTTTCCCGCCGCCGCCGCCGCCGCCGCCGCCGCCTGCTCCTCCTCCTCCCGCCGCCACCGCCCGGACGCGGGGCTCCTCGGGGCGCCCGGGCTGCTTTGCATGGGGCTCGTCCTGCCCCCTCCCGGCTCCCGCGCCCGGCCGCCGCCGCCCGCGCTCCCCGCGCCCGCGCCTTGCTCGCTCGCCGCGTCCCGCTCTCCTTCCCCCTGCGCCAAACTTTCTCTTTCTCTTCTTCCTCCTCCTCCCGCCGCCGCCGCCGCGCCCGGGCCGCCCCCTCCTCCCCGGCCCCCGCGCTGCCGCCGCCGGCCGCCAGCGACCCCCGGGAGGGTGGAGGCGCCCGGGGCGAGGCCCGCGCTGCGAGTTTGGAGGCGCCGCCGGGCATGGCCGGCCAGCGCGCGGGCCGAGGGCGAGAGGGCGGCCGGGGTCCGGGCGCTGAGACAAAGGCGGCGGCCAACGGGGGGGTCCGCGGTGCCGAGAGCCCCCGCCCCCGGGCCCCAACTTTGCCCCACCCCGAGAGGCGCTGGGGCCCCGGACTGAGCCGCCGCACGGGGCGCGCACCCGGCCGGGAGCAGTCGCCGCGGCCACGGCCGCGGCTGCTGCCGCTGCCGCTGCCGCCGCCACCACTGGCCGGCCGGGCGCCTTCCACGCCAGGGCTAGAGTTGCCGGGGACGTGGGCGCCGGCCCGGAGCCTCGGGGTCCGAGAGGGGGCGAGGGGGCGCGGCGGCCGCCTGACCCTCTACCTGCGCGCTATCCTCCTTGCCCCACTGGCAGCGCTGCGAGCGCCTGGAGGGGGCTCTGCCCTGGACACTAGGGGCTCCCGGGGGCTCGGGGCTGCGCCGCCGGCCAGGACTAGACCTCGCCGGGCCGGCCTCTCTTCGGCCAGCTGAGATGAGAGACGTAGGAGGATTCCTTTTCTTTCTTTCCTTTTTTTTCTTTTTCTTTCTTCTCTCTCTCTCTCTCTCTCTCTCTCTCTTTCCTTTCTTCTTTTTGTTTATTTTTTCTCACCAGAGTCTGGGATTGTTTACGTTCTGTTGCCCACTCTCACCCCTGTCCTGCCCCTCTCCTCTTTTCCATGTATTTTTTCCATTAGATGCAAAAACTGTGCTCCTGAATTTCACATTATTCATTGTCACGTACATCTCTGTACATCTTTTTGCATGTCTTTTGGGGACTAGATCTAAGTGTATTTTATGCAGGGCACTTAAATTGTGTATGGACTCAGTACTCGTAGGCTTTTTGTGGAGCTATTAAAATTTAAAAATACATTTTACTTTGCAAATTAATCTGTTGCTTAGAATCTGACTTTTGAAAATGTACCATTCCTTCGACTGTGGCAAATTCTTTGATTACAAGTGCTTTCAAAAAATCACCCACTCTTTTACTCCTTGTTGCTTTGAAGCAGGGTAAATATGACAATTTTTATTGGTCTCAATTATTGAAACTTGACCTAAGGACTATATGGAAGAAGGAGGCTGACTGCCCTGTTGTGGCCTCCAGTTCTCCTGACTTTTAAAAGGGGGTTTGTTAAGTACCTTTAAAGAATATGACTTACGGTGATCGCTTGGCTATAATGCAAATTACAGAACATAAATTCACTTTGGAATTAAAAAAAGACTCAAGTCCTTTCAGTGGGGACACTTGACGATTTATTATATTTTTTAAAAAATTACTTTTTTCCTCCCTACTTGGGTCGAATGGCCAGTTACAGACCAACTTATTTGGAGGTCTTCGGAGAGAGGCTTGGAAACTGGGCGAGGGGAGAAGATTGATCACAATCTGCATAATCAATAGGGCGGCGTGCTGCAATCGTGTACCTACATTTACTGTAAATTTCTACAATATCTGCAGCGCGGGTGCTCCAGTGGCTTGCTCGGCTTCTTAGAGAAGACTTGGAAGCAATATTACTGCCCACCCCTCCAGAACAATATAGGGGAGGTCCGCTCTGCTCTGAAAGTGGCCTGTTTAAAAACTCCATTTTGCTGCCCAATTTTTTATTTTTATTTTTGCAAATCCGTTTACATGTGGGGGTTTCAGGTATTGAACCCCCAAAATGCAGGTATCCTATAGATAGGAGTGGAAAGTCTTGGAGGGTTTAGGGATGGGAATTGGCTTATTGAATTATCACTTCCAGGGCTCTCCTCAAATCTTCCAATGTTTCATATCTTCAACTGGTGCAAATAATTTAGAGATAGGAATATGAAGGAGTAACACACCAGACTGAAGCAATGTCAAAAGTAAGGATTGCTGTGTGTGTATGAGAGAGAGAGAAGGAGAGAGAGAGAGAGAGAGAGAGAGAGAGAGAGAGAGAGAGAGAGAGAGAGAGAGAATGAATACAGACACTTATAGTCAGGCTTGAAAGCTTGGTGGTAGGTGAATCCATATTTGGAGATGATTTTGAAATAGTCTAGCAAATGGTGCACGAACAGGATTTTGCAAAAAGTGTACACGAAGTCAGTCTTGAAAGGATTGTGGTTTGGGGAGATGAGGTTGGGCAGGAAAACCCACTCTTAGGCCAGCAGCCTTCCTCTGTCTGTGTGTCTCCTCCCTTCCCCCTCCCCGAGTTTTAGTTTTTAATTACTTAATGCTGAAACGCACAGGGCTTATATAAATATTTGCAAATGTTCTTTCCTATTGATTTCTCTGAATAAACTGCCCTGCTCAGGTCCAGAGAGGAGGCAGTGTAGATCTGTGGAGTTTTAAAGTCTCTGGAGGAGTGTTTGTCTGTGCATGCATGTGTTTATGGGTAGAGTTGTAGACATGAAGATTTGGGGGACCCCCTGCAATGAGGGTTCAGGTTCCGGGTAGTGTGTGGGTAGTGTGTGCTGAGAAAGCTGGGCTGGAGTTGACCCCATGGCCTGGCAGTCCTGACATACGTGTGTGTGTGTGTGTGTGTGTGTGTGTACGCAGTGTGTGGGTGTCTACACTGGGGAAGTCTGAATGCATATGCACTTACACTCCCTCCAACCCCCCATTAAATACGGAGTTTTCCAGGGTTTGGTGACTGCCTTCTCTTGAGGGTCACTTTGAGTTCGAATCTGACCCAAGGTGCAGGAATCCTGTGATAGGGAAATAAAAGAATATACAGAATTGGGGTCAGGTCAGCTGCTCAGAGGCCAAAACCCCTACAGCTGCTTTGATTTTATTTTTCTGTGTGTATTTTAGGCTCCTCCTGCCATGTTACAAATGATGCCTCCCCCTCTCAGGTGTCTGTTCAATAGTTTAAAGCACCAGAGCCTCTGCCTGGATAGCTGTCTGCTCCCAGCAAAACAGAAACCCCACAAGACCGAATCCAAAACAAAACAAGGGAGGAGAGGGAGGAAAAACCCCTATTGAGTTCAGGCAAATAAGGTTGGGTCTCCAGATCCGATTACAAAGCAGCTTTGAATATGCAAGACAGCACACAAGACCAGTTAGTCCAGTTACAACAAACTATTAAAAAGAGAGAGGGGAGGGAGGGAGGGAGGGAGCGAGAGCAGGAGAGAAAAGAAAAGGCATGTTTAGGTCGTAATTTGTTAGTACAAGGAAAAGAATCCCACATAAAGCTGCCTCTCCCCCCCCCCCCCCCTTTGCTGGCTTTACATACAATTCACTCACCCTTTCCTGATTCGTTGAACTCTGTAGATTCTTTTATTAAAATCTTTTGGGTTTAGGAAGATCGCTGCGAGCAACACATTTTCAGTATTTTTCCCCCTTTATCTTAGAGGAGAGTTGGCAAGGGTTCTGTGGTTTGCAGTTACACAATATGTTATCATGTTTTTAATCACTAAGTCATTGCAGTGGTTATAGATTTACAGTCTTGGGGTATTGCAGAGAGGAGCAAAGGCAGATATATATATATATATATATATATATATATATATATATATATATATATATATATATGCTTTTAAATTACACCAGTGTAAACTGAGTGCAGCAGCTGTGAATATGGCCGGCAGACTTCAATCCCTCCCCTTCACCCCCAGCATCTTAGTTCTTTTCCCCCTCTGTGATTTTTTCCCCCAAATTGTTGCTTTAAAATAAACGAGTCTCCCTTCTCCTGTCGTCCTTGTCCCTTTAGCCCCCTCACCAAAGAAAATGCTCATTGCAGACCTCTAACCCCAGAGAAGCTGGAATTCAAACTCTGGAAATGTAACTTTGGATCAGAGAGTATAATCATGAAGTAGATTTCCTAGGAAATTCTCGTGGTTTCCATACTGATCTCCTGCACAGGGATGGAAAGCGGACTGATTGCAAAGCCCCAGGAGGGGGAGGCAGGAGGAGGGGAAAGCAGGCTTGTGGCGCTTGCCTGCCTGGAACCTCTGGTGTCCTGTCACCGCGAGCCCACTTTCAGCTTCTGTTTTTCATATTATTATGTAACAGAATCCTTGGCAGCATTAAAAATTCAGTATTACAAGCTGATTGTAATGCTGCCTCATTAGACAGCACTGTCTGGCCTTGTATTAAGTGAAACACAGAGCATGGCTTTTAGATTATAAACACCAATAAATATTAAGGATCAGCACAGGGGGAATAGTCAGCTGGGTTTTGGGCCCCTTCTGGTTTCATATCCCCACCCCCCATCTTCTTCCCCCTCCCCCTCCCCCGCCATGGTAACTGTTACATGTTTTCTTGGGATGCTGATGTGTTGACCGTGGTGACATTTCGGGAGGGCTTTTTATAGGGTTATCGTGTGTACACAAAAGGTTTGGAAGTTTGTTTTGTTTTGATCTGCAATAAACAGGTCCTTCACTTTGCTGATGTCATTTCCGTTCATATTTGAGTTGTTTATTGTGCTTCTTCGCAGGGCCCTCTCCCCCACCTCGCTTTTCAGCCAGAGCCAGTGGCTGCCAGGGGAAGGGGGGCCCGCTCCTAAGCTGCCTGGTCTGGGTTCAAAGGCTGAGAGTTGCATGTCACAGCCCTGTCGTCCTAGGGTTTGGCCGCTGGGGAAGATGTTTCTCGCTTCGAATCTGGTTAAACACTCCGACATCCACTTGCCCTGGTATTTTCATGGCATGCAGTGATTCACCCCGGCTTCCTTTTTCTGAAGCAACCCCCGCGCCCCCAAACACACACATCTTGTCTAAGTTGTTACTACACGGTGGTTGTCTCTTTCTCCACTCACCCGCCCCCTCGCTCCCCCCCAAAAAACCCAGCCTTGGAAGGATGACTTTGATTCAGTTGCATATCTGAAGCTGGCATTAGCCACTTCATGCTGTGAGAAAGGGAAACGTTTCCAGGCCTTGCCCACAGCCGCCCCATCATCACCCCCCATTCCTGTTTCGGTTTTTTTGTGTGTTTTTTTTCCTGCTCTCTGCCTTGTTGTGGACATAAAGGCCGTTCTGGTGTTACTAAAAATGACCTCAGTGTCCAGCGTTTCTTATGTCCATGTCCTCTACAATGGGAATCCCCCCTCCTCCAAAAATAAAAAGTAGGGTGGGGAAAGGAAGGAGGAAAAGCTGACCACAGGCCCTCCGGGCTTTCCTCTCATAGGATGATGGGTTTTAGGTTTAAAAAATATTACTGTTTTGTTCTTTCAGGTTTAGAAATAATAGGGAGAGAGGGAAAAGCAGTCATTAGGAAGTTCACTGAGCTGCTTTCCAACTAAGACGGGTGAAAAATGAACCTGCATTGACACTTGGCTCCATGTGAAAGCCCCAGTAACCTCTCCCCCCTTCCGTGGCCCTGGCCTTTTGTTCCTGGAGAATGGAGCTAAGGTGCTTTTTCTCCCAGACCAAAGGCAGCAGGCAAGGAGTCCCCTTGTGCGCGCATCGCCTTTAGATGGCCTTCTCATGGTTATTGTCAATGCAGACTCCCCCAAACAATTGCTCCAGGCAGACACAAAAGCAAAAACATTTGTCCTATTTTTTTAACCTCTTTGTTTTAGGTTTTTTTTTCATCCATTCTTTAAATTTCACAGTTTCTATTTGTCTGCAGAGAGACAAACGGAACAGCATGAAGCACATTTTATCGTAGGCCTCACTGGCGATTGGAACTGCCTCAATAGAAATCCAAATTCTAAAACACGGGCTGGCTGACGTGGAGGATATGTGAAATTTCAGCTCGGGGCTCTTAAATCAGATTAGCGCAGATTTCGAACAAAAATGCAACTAAAATAAAAAGATAAGAAAATGGGATTCCAGAATCATTTGGGGGGGAAGTGTGAAAAGGGTCATCTTTTGTTTATCTCTTAGAACCCTGTTCCAAAAATGTGGTCATTTGATGGGAAAGAATTGCAAACCCAAATGAAATTTTTCATTAAAAAAAAAATCTGATCTTGGTTATTGTGCTCCTGGTAGATGGTTTAATTGATTGTTTTAATGCATGTGTAGGGGAATTGTTGGCACATACTGTGGGATTGATGCTGTGTTGAGAATTTAAAGCGCGCGCGTGCACACACACACACACACACACACACACACACACACACACACACACGATTTCTGTAAAGAAGCCATGTCCCCTCCCCCCTTTCTTTCCTCTCTCGTTTCCTTTTTCCTTTCTTCTGCCTCCAACCTGCTTCCCTCCAAGAATTCAGGGGTGTCAGGCGGAGTGCACAGGGATGTGTCAGACAGCGGGGATGGGATCCACCTCTTTTTCCTGGCCCAAACAAAGCGTCCCTCTCCTGTACTGTATGGACCTTGATTGTGATGCTGTCCTTAAGCAATCTGTCTGCCTTTTCATTAAAATTCTCAATTTCAAGGTTTAGAAACACAAATGTAATAATCCCCCTGGGTATAAAAGTCTTGCATGACAAATTCTCTTTGCCCTTTCAGAAATAATATTTTTTTTTAAAAAAAAAAGGAAAAGAGAGCGAGCTTTTTACCTAACGTTTTTTAAGCTAGTTTAAGGAAAGTTATTTATTTCTGCTTTCTTAAACTGGGCTTTGTAACTTAACATTAATTTGGGAAAGCTCTTCCCATTCAGAGTTTCTTAAAAAATGTTTACTCATTTGTGTCTTTCTTATGTGTGTCATTGACAGATTTAGGGTCTGAGCTGGGGAGGGTGGGTAAATAAGTTAGATAATGTTCCACCTATGACTTGGGGGTAAAATTAGTCTACAGAATGAGCATTATAGTGATAGATGGAGGCCTTGAGGTTTGTGTCAGAGAAATGTGAATCAGAACATCTGTGTAGGCCTTGGCACAGCAGCCTACACTGGTAATGAAGGTGAGTGTGGGTTGTTCTCAGGAGAGTCTGCATTCTGTCCCATACCCAGGAGGGCCTGACCACCCAGCAGGTACCAGGCCCGTCAATATAACTGCCTAGAAATGATGGGGTGATATCTGGGCATCCAGCTCCAAATGTTTCCTTGTTCATTTCAGGAATATTCACCTGCCCCCCCGCACCCCCAGCTTTTTTCTTTGTTAAAGCCTCAAGGTTATTTAAGCACTAGTTTCAAAATCAATGTGTATGTATAATTTAATAAATATAGAAGGATCTGGAAGAATACACAAATCCGCCTAAACCCAGTTGTGCTGTGAAAATAGAGCCCAGGTTTAGCGAGAAGTCAGAATGCTGACATTCACTGAATCTCAGCTTAGAGATCATATTTACCTTTGCTGAAGTGAAAGGATACAGCATTGGAGACTGAGTGTGTATGTGAGGAGAGAGAGAGCGGGAGAAGCCATTTGGCTCTGTTCAGATCGTTGTAATTTACCAGCCAGCTAAGCCTTAGGGGGACTGGCCTCTGGTTTGGAGAGTGAGTAAGGGGAGGAGTAGGGAAGGGGTTAGCATCCCCTGATTTAGTTTTAAATATTTATCCTTTTGGCTGTTGCCAATTACGCTTTCCAGATGAGAGGAGACTAGTTATGGAGAACTGGAAGCAGGAATTGCCTTTTCTGAGGGTGGGTTTATTTGTCAACAGCGTTCAGGACAGGGCAGAGAGAGAGTGCAGGGCTGTCCCTGCTGGGCAGGCCGAAGGCTGATCCGCAGGCAGCTGCCCTCCGAAGGGCCAGGGCCTTGCAGAGTCACAGGACAGAATTTGCAACATGCATTTCAGAGAAACTGTTGATTCCATTTGTAAGAGCAAAAGTTGCAAATTCCCTCTGAAAAGATATTTTCTTTAATGATGAAAATAATTTTGAGTAGAGGTAACATCCCAGCGTTTGTGCAGTCCTTTATATTCATAATAGTAGAGGCCATTGATCACTTGCCTGTGGATTACCTGTTCATTTTCTGCCTGTAACAAAGGCAAGCTTTACCAGGCCTCACCATGTGGAGCTGGTGCCAGATTAAGATAGAGGAAAAAGGGATCTCGGTTGCTCTTAGTTCTATTTGTCAGGCCTCTAAGGGGCAGGAGGTAGGTTGCAGGTGGGACACTGGGGGTATCAGGGCAGATCCCCTCAGGGCCTTGTTTCCAGCACCTCCTCATCCTTCCAGAGTATTTTATAGCTGCTTCTTTGGGCTTGCTAGCTTTTATTTTATTGAGGATATTTATGTGTAGGCCCACAGGTTGATGATGTCACCAGATTACAAGGTTGCCCCCTGTTAATAAAAGTTCAAACAAAGCAGCAAAATTACATTTCCTGGGAGTATAAACATTTTCTCACTCTCTTGAATTTAGCTGAGGGGCCATGGGCTGCTGCTTCCAGGTAAGGAGTGGGGCCTGGAGCCTTCCTTTTTCCTGAGATTTCCAGGCATCTCTCTGTGGGGCATGTGCCACGTTGCTTGCATTATTGCTAGCATCATCATCTTCATGTATTATTCATAGTCACTTTTTCAATTAAATTATTAATTGGTTTTCTTTAAGGTGTTCTCAACTCACGTGGCTAATATAAATAATAGCGTGTTTTGAAAACACCACCTGTTCTTGGGCCTGAAGTCAGGCGGTCTGAAGACACTCCGCGGTGATCAGACTCTGCTTTATGAAATCACCCTCTACTTTCCTTCCTCCCTCTTCACTCCCCGCCCCGCCCCGCACCCCCCCCTTACCCTCTCATGTGTGACAGAATTTGGCTTGTGCTTTCCTTTGTCCCTAATCGGACATGATTCCCTAGAGGCAGTCTTTTCTCCCAAGGCCCTAGCTGAAAAAAAAATAAAATGAAAATTTTTGGAGTCTCTTCTGGACTAAAATGGAAAGAGGGGTTGTCTGTCTCCAACAAGTTAGATATTTACATTAATTTGAACCCGAGTTATATTGTGTAATATGCCTTGTACATGGTGACATGATAGTTTTCATCAGCCAGGCAGGCATCCCTTTGCCTACTGCATCCATGTGTGCTTAATGCTAATGCGATTCCATACATGCAGCTCTTCGCCTCGTGAGCTTATTATATTTCTAACACTTGCATGGTTCATTATTGTGCAGTCGGAAAGGACTCTCCGGGCTGTGGGGCCAGCCTGGGTGGGTGGCTTTCAGAAAGGGGAAAAGCAGGTGCCTTTCTGTGCGAGAGAAACCAGAGTAAATTCAGACTGAGCTTGGGGTTCTGGCAGGGGGGGGGAACAAGGGACTTCCGGTGAGAGTTCTTTGGTGCTCCCTTTGCATAGCAGAATGGGAAAGGCGAAGCTGGGGGGATATAAAAGTGTCCAGCAATTGCTTTGCCCAACTGGGGTGGCCGCATGAAATTTGACCCCCCAGGTAGACTGCCCCTGTGAAGGGCGTGATCTGTACGATCTGAACCTGTGTGGCTTTATCAAGGCGAGTCTTGTTCAAGAGACTTAATTGCAAACTGAGACGCCTTTTCACTTCTTTTCTTCCTCTCTCTTTCTTTCTTTCTTCTCTCTCATTAAAACTCTGTCCTTAAACTCTCAATGGGGAGCAGGGGGTGTTTTTGTAAGTTTCTGCAGCTGAGAAACAGAAGTGCTCTGTAAAGCAGTTAATAGGTTGGGTGTGTGTGTTTCAAATAAATTCCAGTCCACGTTGGCTAATGTCCCCGGGCTAGAGTGGCTGGGCCGTTAAGTGGATGGGGCCGAGGGCCCGCTGGCTCCGGGCGAAGACCCCAGGCACGTTTTTGTGGCCGAGGGCGCGTCCCTTTCTTCTCGCCTGCTTCCAGGCCGCCTCCTGACTTTTGATGAGTGAGGGGTCAGCGCCGGGGGAGGTCCGCGCTTTGTTCCCACCTGGCGGGTTGCGGGGGAGGCTCACGCCCAGCCGCTCAGGGCTCGCGTCCCCAGGCGCGCAGCCCGCCCGCCCGGAAGCCGGGGCCCGAGCGCGGCCCAGTGCTCGGGCCTGGGCGCCGGCGTGCGTCCCCGCTCCCCGCGGGCGCGGCCACTGCCTCTGCCGCTGCCGAGCACCCGGCCTGTGCCCGGCACGACTGTAGATGTCAGGCTTTGCCCGGGGAGCAGAGCTGCGGCGGGGCTGTGAGTTTCAAATTAACCTTCCGCTTTGTTGCTGTGTAATGTGGATCCCTGAAGGCCCCCCGCCCCGCCCGCCCCCCTTCCTAGGGCGGTGAGCGCCGCCACTGCGAGCGGAGCTTCATTTACATAAAGCGATTCCAGGAGGGCAGCCGAGCCGGTGGGCAGGCCCGGGACGGGGACTCAGCGTCGCGCCCCTAGGGTGAATCTCCGCTGAGCCCGGGGACCCTCCCTCCCGGGGAGGGGCGACTGCCTGCCCCGCCGCCACCATGAGCCCCCCTCCCCTGCCTGCGGCCCCCCTACACCTGGGCAGAGCCGCCTCGGGGCCCCGGGGGCAGCGGGAGGTAGCGAGAATGCCGCCTGGGGTGGGTAAGTTTGGGGCTCCGGTGCCGCTGGAATTTCCCATTGTCGCGCATGCCCCGGCCCTCGGACCTGCAAGTGCCTCCTCCCTCCGGAGGTGTGCGGAGCCTTTGTGTGCCAGGTGAGTGGAGCCTCCGCCCCCGCCGGCCGGCCCGCCGGGTTCACGCAGCCGGTCTGGAGCTGCAGGCAGGTGCTGTGAGTCTTGGCTGAACTTCCCATTCTCTTGGGGCATGTGGGGGAAGGGCAGGCTGGATGCCCTGGAACTAGGAGATCCAATTGGAACCTACCTGGGATGAGAGCCTCTACGTTCTGCTGGGCACAGAGTGAAGCCCTGCCTCCTCTGCTCTCTTCCTTCTGTCTCCCCTCCCTCCTCTACTCACTTTGCTTTGGGATTAGTTCCTGCCTTCTGAATACTTGCGGTGCTGGTGTCATTTCAAAGTTTGGGTTCCTCCGCCTAGACAGGCACCCTCTTCAGCCCCAAAGAAGTCACTGGTCAGTTCCAAACAATGTGGAAAATGCGCTTGTTGTGGAGCAGCTGGAGGGAGAATCAGGGTTTGGGAGGTGGCAGGCAGAGCCACCGGACCACCCTCTAATTTTGGTTTGTTTGCGCTCTGGGAAAATCAGAGCAGCATTCATTTCTGAAGGGGTGGGGGTGGTCAAGGGGGAAAGCTGAGATGTTTGTCCTGTTAAAGGAGCAGGAGGAATGTCCAAATGAGGTCAGTGGCAGAAATTAAAAAAAAAAAAAAAAAAGAATCATTGTAGGCTTAGAGGAAAAAGAACTTTCTGAGTAATGGCCCTGTCTGCGTTAGACACACCTGAGCTTTAATGATGGAGGGCAAAGGTCACCACTCATCCCTGGGGTAGTTGAGTGCATTGCCTAGCGCAGGCACAGTCTATAAACTGGCTTAAATGAAGCCCAGGCACAGGTGAACCCCGAAGGGCCATTCTTCCCCCACCCTCTGTTGGTGTCACTTAACTGGCCTCAAGACTCTGAAAGCCCCTGACGGATAACCTCAGAGAGGACACAGTTGGGCACACCCGGCCTGCTGGGGGGGGGGGGGGGGGTGGAACGCATCAAAGCAAAGGAAGGAAAACGAACTTAAACCTTAAAGGCAGAGAGTGAGAAGGCTACACGTCATTGTATTTCATCCCCTGCTTTGAGATCTTTGGAGACAAGTCACTCAATAAGTAGAGTATCATTTAAAGCTCACCGGAGCTGGGAACTTCGCTTCTTTGCCATCGAGCAGCAGGTGTGAGTTTGTGGAGCGGCCCCCAGGGTCCCCCTCATTCCTAAATTCAGGAGGTGTCAAACCTTCATGTTCTTTTAATGGCTGTGGTTTCTGGATAGTTTTCAAGGGGAAACCCTAAAAATCACGAATTCCAGGAGGCTGGGCCGGAGAGGGAAGCCTGAGTGCCGGGGCTGAGATCGCCTTGGAGGGGAAAACATACCCCTTCGAAGGTAACCTGATCGAGCAAGGCCCCGGCTGCCCAGGCCAGGAGCCGGCCTGTTCCTTGTTATCAGAACTGCCACTGGCTGCCTGAGATTCTGAATCCTTCTCGTTACCCAACCCAAACACGGAAAGCAGTTAGGGGACAGAGGTGGAGTGGGAGAGAAGTCAGGAGACCACAGTTCTAAATAATTTAAGGGTTTCAAGAAGGGGGTCATTGGAGGAGAGGTGCATACATACCTGGCTGTTTGCACACCTGTATTTGTGTTCACCGTACTTTGCAGAGACCCCAGAGGCCCCCCTTCAGAAGGTGTGTGGCCCTGGAGGCCGAGAGAAACTTTTCCTCCCTCCGTTCCTTAAATGACAGGACTAAGGAGACCGTCTGCATTTCGTTTCCAGCATGTTTTCAGGGAGCCTGTAAGTGCCTCTCAGAATGGGCGAGGGTCGCACTTGGCTCTTTTATTTAATTACACAAGTGTCGTTTAACAACATGGGGCAGATGCAGAAGCAAGCACTTTTCCGATTTAAAAATAGTCCTTTTGGAATCATGAGGAATTAAGTGGCTTGAAGGCCTACTGTCTTTCTGACATGGGTCACCTCCCTTTCCCAACTCTCTTTTGAAATGACCGCACTTTCGGTGGGAAGGAGCTGCTGTTCTCCAGCTCTCCTGAAAACACTTTTGATTGATAGGGAAGTATTGAGAAACCTTTGCTTATTCTTCCAAAAAAAAAAAAAAAAATCTGTGCTGCTTCCCCAACCACCTGAAACTTTAATTTTGGTTTCTTCCCTTCCGTCTTTTATTGGCACAAATGAATACTCAGGCTGGGTGGAAGGGACCCAACTAAAACAGTGCTCTCACAGGCCTCTGTTTGGCTCCTCCCACCAGGACAGCAAAGTGCCTGCCTTCTTGATGCTTTCAGAACGGGCTTGGAACGGATTTAACTGCCTTGTAAACTTGGTGCCAGTTGGACTGCCCAGTGGCAAGGAGCTAAAATAAGCGAGATTTCAGTTTTCATTATTATTTTAAATGATGATTACTAGACACTTCCAGGACAGGCCTGGCTCACCTTGGATGACCCAGCGGTTGTTAGTTCATGAGAATAAACACTAGCAAAATATCATCTGGGGCTGGTGATGACTTAGCTCGGT
This sequence comes from Corynorhinus townsendii, assembly GCA_026230045.1. Classification (NCBI taxonomy): domain Eukaryota; kingdom Metazoa; phylum Chordata; class Mammalia; order Chiroptera; family Vespertilionidae; genus Corynorhinus; species Corynorhinus townsendii. Next base: position 16,754,210 of record JAPDVU010000011.1, read on the forward strand.
CCCTTTACTTCTGGTCCCAAGTGATGTCCAGGAAGCATGTCCTTATTGTCACTGTTACTCTTGAGGATTTTTAATTTATTATTATTATTATTTTTTGCTTCTGAAGTCTTACTTTGAGAAATGCGAGGACCCAAAGCAGACCCTCACCTAAGAAGTTCTTTTCTTTTTTTTGCAGAGTTGCAACAGTTTTATGTTAAAAAGTAAATATTTAAGTGACCAAGCAGTGCTTTATGAAAGTGTAGGAAATTGGAGGGAATTACTTGAAGGGGGAAGAAAGTGAGTTGTCTCTACAACTACTTTTGAGGGTAGCTGGCTTGCTTCTTAACCTGAAGGGCTTGGCCTGGTCTTGTAGGGGAGGCAGCTGTGATTCTGCCTGAAGAAACTTGCAAGCTCCATCTCACACTCACGGGTATTACAGGGATAATGCACCTGACGTCCACCATCAGTAACCTCAAGCAGTACAGTATGTGCTGTGGTTTATACTTTCCCTTGTTATTAAAATGGTTGCTTGCTCTTAGCCTGGCCTATTTCTGTAGTGCTTGGGCTTGTTGGCCTACTCTGGTCCCCAAGACTGGAGTAATTAACCAGGATGGGGGCAGCACTGTAAACACACACCAGGAAGGCAGATTCCATTAGGGTGAACTTCATAGGGGTCTCCACCTGCTCTGGTATGAGAATTGAACTGCAGTGGTGATGGTTAGAAATCACAGCTCAGAATCACAGGCCTCTGCCTGGGTCAGGAACTATGGTCAGGGACAAAGGGGACCCAGTTTTACCAGAAGCCAGTCCAGGGAGTTCCTCTGCAGGAGTTGAGCTCAATCAAATACTGAGAGGTGCCTGTTCTGACCCAAGTGTGGGGTCCTGAGTCCTTAGGCTGCTCCCATTGAGAAACAGACACACAGAAGCTAAGATTGAGTCGAACTGCCCCGAGGGAGAGACCCAAGCAACAGTCTTGGCTCATTGGCAAGCCACTTTCAAAATCCAGAGCGAGGGGGAGAACTACAAAATCAACAGCTGTCAGATTTCTTTTCTCCATGATTTAAAGTTGGCTGCCAGATTGTTCTCTTTGAACATGTGCGAAGTGACAGTCAGATGTTAGAGGGCTTTTTTCCTGCTAATGTGGTAAATGATTTCTGTATGGATGGAAACGGGGGCATTGACTGCAGCCTCCTGCCAAAGCCTCAGGAGCAGAGACAACGTGAGTGTTTTCCTCTGCGTTTCATTCTTTGGGGAAGGGGATGGGATGGTGAGGACAAGGTTTTGAGTGCTTCAGCCTTGATGGGTGCATTTCTAGAGAGTTCTTTGCCCAAAGGTGTCTTGGCTTCTTACTAGTTACTTTTCAAGGTGATTCTCTCTCTCTCTCTCACACACACACACACACCTGCTGTTTCTCCCCTTCTTTCACCCTTAATTCCTGGAGTTTCTTGCTTTTGCAGGGGTAAGGGCATGAATAAAAATGGGGGAAGAGACTTAGAAAGTTTGCTGGGTGGCAGAGTTGGCTTCATTTCAGAGCAAGATTTCTGTTTTGTTGGTTTTAACCCCGGACAAGGCCTCGTAGCAAAATGCCTGGGCTTAATCTGCCATTTGGGTGAGCCCTTCTCCCATTGGGGGGGGGGAGGGGGGAGCAGTTGCCATGCAGTCTTGTCAACGTGAGGATTAAAGCATGGGGTTTGATGTGCACCCCTCCCGAGAGGAGGCCGCCTGTGTGCTGGAGGAGTGGGGAGAGGGAGGGTCTAGGGTGGCTCAGCTGCTGCTCCTTTGACTTCTGTGCCACCTCCAAGATGTTTCCCCCTCTGCCCTCCCTGCAGCAGGTCTCGGGCTTCCGTGGAAGGATTGGGATGGGCAGTGTGGTAAGTGGCTTCTCCTCCCGTGCTTGTCCCCTCTGGCTGCTGCTGCTGGTTTGGGACTAACCACCCAACCCCCCTGGCAGCCGCTCTGCTCCTGGTGAAGATGGGGAAGCACCTGATCCTTCTCCCCTTCCATCCTGCTAATCACATAATGGCCTTAAAGGCTTTCTCAAATGATTATCTGGTCTTTAATTTTAAGTGGGTCTTTTGGAGCAACAGTTGGGAGTGTATGGAGTGTCTTTAGTCATCTGCAGGGAGACTCTGGACTGGGAAGACGGGCTCCATTGGACTCTGTGAAAAGACGGTGGAATTTTCATCTGCTGCCGATTTCACGCACTGTCCTGAGGGTGATTTCAGCCACAGACCTTTGATCTGGGAGTGAGACCTCCCCCGACTTGGATGCTTCTGGAGACCAGGGGTTGATGACTGCTCCTTCCTCCCCTCCCCCTCCACTTTCTCCTTCTCCACCTCCTCTTCTTCCTCTCTCTCTCTCTCTCTCTCTCTCTCTCTCTCTCTCTCTCTCTGTGTGTGTGTGTGTGTGTGTGTGTGTGTGTGTGTGTGTTGGGGATGTTACCTAAAGACAAGGGCTGAGACTGAGGACTTGGGTGGTGAAACATGATGGGGACTTGTGGACTTCATGAGTAAGAAGCCTGAGTTACTCGGGGCCCTTGGGGAGTGGGCGAAAGAACAGGCCTGTGTGTTTCTCCGGGGTGGTGCCCAGTTTATCCGGGAGTGTGACTGGAGAAGAATTCTCCCAGTCTGTTGTCTGAGCTGGATCTTGAATGAGGCCTGCGCCTGTGCACATTGCTGTCCTAGGCTCTGCGTTTCGGTATTAAAATTCCAGCTCACAGGCGGCCGTCTTTTCACTTGAAGCTCCTCAGTGGAGAGGCTGGAGTCAGATTAGCTGAGTGAAAAGACCAAGGGGCTTAATTTGATATTTGATTTCAGCCCTGCAGCCCCACTCCCCCCAACTCTAAAGTCATATAAGTGCCTGTTCAAATATGGAAGTCTCCCTTCTGTGTATAAAAAGCTCTTTTCAAAAGAGTCTAAACTCCTGTAAATCTATAAAAAGTACGTATGTGTAGACATGAACTTATTTGCTTCTCACACTTCCGGTCTCTGAGTGGCCTATTTTGAGCAACTCAACTTTTCTTTTCCTGACATCTTTGTCCAGCGAAAATATGCTAAAGAACATGTGTGTGCCTTCTTTTCTTCTCCTCAGCAACTTTTCCCTTTTTAAAAACAAACAAACAAACTTTCTTAAAACAATTTTTCTTAACTGCTCAAGAAATAACGCAAGCCTCTTCCACCCTTCCAGGCCTGGTCTTTAAAGTGCTCTTTGGTGCAGGGCCTTGGTTCTGAATGTCCATTTGGCTAGGAGGGGGAGTGCTGCTTGCCTCGTATTTCTCCGTGGGCCATCTGCATGGTTGCTAAGGCGTCAAGTCCACTTTTGGAGACTTGAGGAGGAGGCCCGTGGGTTTAGTGTGCGTGAGGAGGTTGAAGTCACTGCTGCAGCAACTGCTGATAAGTGGCCCTTCCGTTCTGCCAGGCTCCTGTGGTATTGCTTTTACACTCGGGCATTGAGGGCTGTCGGCCTGTGTACCTGGCAATTTGAACACATGCTACTTGACTGCCTTGCACAATGTAGTTCCAGGTAAACCGTGGCAGAAGTGAAAATAGTGGTACCCCCCTCCCCCACACTTTTTCGAAGAGGAGGATAGAAGCAGGGTTTCCTTCAGTAGGTGTGAACCCAGGCAGAGGATTCTTTGGGGGAAAGGAGAGAACTTCTTGTTGGGGAATCCCTAACAGTTGTCCAGACAGTGGAGCCACTGGCTGGTAGAGGAAATCCTGGTGTCTGATTGGAGGGGGAGGTGCCGTCGTCCTCATTGGTTGAAGGAGTGAGGTAATTACAAAAGGTAGGGTCCCTGTCCCGTTCAGAGCGCCAATCATGCATCAGCCCTGGAAGTGGGGGCCCCGTGGTTCACACTCAGCTCCTTGGCAGACGCAGAGATGAACAAAACGGAGCCTGCTCCTTGGGAAGCCGGCTTCAAGCTCAAGCCGTCTGCTGGGGTCACAGGCTGGAGGCCCAGCTCAGCTCTGGCCTACCTGTGTGGCTGTGGGCCAGTCACTGAAACTCTCTGAGCCTCACTTCCTCCATCTGTAAAATGGGCAGAATAGACGCCCTGCATTCATAGAGGAAATTAAATGAAATGGGAAACAAGGCTTTATTGTGCTCATAGCATATTGAGCAGCCCGTCCGCAAAGGTCGGTTCCAACCCCAGATCCTTTTCCTTTGTGTTTCTTTTGTTGCTCTGGATGGCCCCCGCTACCTTTGTTCCCCAGCACCCTGGAAGAAAGAAACCGAACGGCCCAGCATTTTTTCGCTCTTCCCTAGTGGGCTTGGATGCAAGGCAGTTCTTTTTGACATTCTTCATCTGAGTTCAGGAGTGAAAGAGTCTGAAATAGACAATGTCACTGTCCTCCCCAGCCCTCCCCTCCAGTGCCCCCCACCCGGCCCCCAGGCTGGCAGGCGGCCTTCTAAGTGAGCAGCCCCCTCAATGACCCACCTAGAGAGGCCTTCCCAGGCTGGCTTGTATATGCTAATAGGCCTGACTTGTCCTGGCTTGTTTGTAGTGATTTGTGGAGGCATTTATATGCAAATACTATCAACTTGCTGAGTTAATTATCATGTGCCCTCCCCGCCTCCCCCCCCCCCTTCCTGCAGTGCCTCCCAGCCTGGCTCTGAGAAGGGGCTGTTCCCATTCATCTCTGTGCTCTTCCTGTCTTTGCCGCCTCCTCCGTTGCCCTGTCCCCTTCCTGCCCCTGCAGACCCAATCACAGCGTCTCCGCTGCCGCTCTGTCACCGGCCACAGGAACCTGTGTGGTCAGGGGTGGGGCCCTGGGCCGGCCTGTAGCTGCCCAGTTGGAATCCGCCATGAGAGGCGGCACTGGGTGTGCAGGGGGTTCTGGCTGGCCCTGCTCTGAGCTTTAAGCCCTACTTCTCCCCTGCTAGCTTGAAAAGCAGACCTGGCCAGACCTGTCAATCCTTGACACTCAGTCCTCTGTCTGGTGAGAAACTGAATCCAGTTGTAACCTTTTTGTGGTGGTGGTGCTTTTTTGCCCACATTGTTTATCCCACTGAAACTTGTTCCCAAGCCTGAAACCTGCAGAGAAGCCATTTTGCAAAGCGGTGCCCCTTCCAGCCCTGTGCCCTGGGAAATCTGAGCATTAAACGTGTGCTTGCTTGGGACTCACATCTAGTCCCTTCCTGGTGATGTCGGGGCACTGTTGACGCGTGGGGCCTGCTCATTCTCTGTTCGGGGAGACAGTTAGCTGTCTTGTGCACCATAGGATGTTCAGCAGCATCCTGTCCACTAGGTCATCTCCACTGGCTGCTGCGAGCACCCCGCCTCCCATCACGGTAATGAAAACAGTCTCCAGGAACTGCCCCCTCTCTGCTGGGGAAGCAGAAGGGCCCCAGCTGAGAATCACTGCGGTGGAGGTTGCATTTGTTCCTCTTTGCTAAAAAGACACGCGATGCTGCCCCTCTTCCAAGCATGCTCTGAGTTTGTGATCCAGCCTAGCTGACATCAGATATAGCCATTTGCCTCATTTTAGGGCCTTGCTAGCATTTACCAATTAAGCACTTCCTTTTAGGGCCTGTGGTCATGGGCTTGTGTTTGAGGCCGTAACATTGTCATCCTCTGGCGTGCTGGCCTATGGAAATAGAACTGGAGCCTCATGGGTAATTGTATTTTTTAGTAGTCCCTTTAATAAAATGCAAAAAGGAACAGGTGGAATGGAGTTTAAAATATATTTCATGCAGCCCACAATTCCGCCATGACATTCTTGTTTCAACAGCTGGGAATGGCCCTGTTGCCAGGGCCCAGGAGCCCTGTGCTGCTGGTGGCTCCCCTGTGGGACAGCTCAGCGGTACCTGGGATGGTCCTGGCCTTTCCGCTTGTTTTCTGCAGTTGCTGGGCCTGGAAGAAAGTTTTGCCTTCTCTCTCAAAGAAAAAAAGCTTTGTGTTTATTTTCTGGAAAGTGGGGCCTTGGCTTGCACAGCTGCAGCACAGCGCGGAGGCTCGGGGAGCTGGGCCTCTAATCTCCGGGGAAGCTCCCAGCCTTGAGGGGGAGGCCCGCTGGGCAGCACCCTGGGCCCGGCCTGGCAGGAGGGTAAATATTCTGAGGGCGCAGTGTACTCTCTCACACCGCAAAGACTAATGGTTCGGGTTAATTTTGTGTACAAGGTCCCTTTTGTTGGAGAAGGGGGTGAAAGTCCGCAGCTGTGACCGGAAGCAGGGGAAGGGCCTAGTGGGATGACCTTGTTTTGGAAAATCTAAATGGACCACTAGTGGCAGAGATCTAAGGCGGGTGATATGTGTGTGTGTGTGTGTGTGTGTGTGTGTGTGTGTGTGTGTGTTCGGGCCTGAAGATAAGGGGAAGAGTATTTTAAAAGTTACTTTAGTGCCACCTCCCAGATAACCATAGGCCTGGGACCAGTTACAATGTATGGTAGTCAGGCCTGCGTGCGTTGGCCTCATTTTATCTTTTGAGTCCAGGCTCCATAGCTTAACTGGTGGTGCTCCGTTTGTTTATTTTATCTTTTTTTTTTTTGGAGGGGGGGCAGTGAGGGCTGGTCAGGTTTTGCAGTGATGCATGGTGGCATTTTATAATGCACAAAGAGCTGTTCGTATTACTGCTCCCGGGTGCTGTCCCTAATAATAGTGTGCACTGGGGTGTTGCGTTGGAGAGTTTGCAGAAGCCTGGAGTGCAGGCCCACACCTCGCACAGCGCCATAGCCTGCCTGAGGTGGGAGCCAGGGAGGAGGTGTGGAGGCCTTAATATAGCGATCCCCGAGCCCCAGGTTTCTTTCATCTCTGAGGTCAGCCTTTTCCTGTTGCCTCCTGAGTGACTGAGACTGCATTCAGCACACCCAGCACATTTTCCTAGTAAACTGGACAGTTTGGGGTGGCGAGGTCCTAGCTTTCTCTGGACAGCAGATGAGCAGTGATATCTTCCCTCATGGGATCTCTTCATCCCGACATTGAGGCGTTCCCTGAATGTGCTCATCTTATAACTTACAGATATCCCAGAGTTTAGCGTCGCCATGGATTTGATCCGTGCGTTTAAACCGTGACTGGATGTGCTCCTTCCTACCTGAGTTTTCCCAAGGAAGAACTTTGCACCGCAAAATACGCCCAAGCTTTGTTCTTGGAAAACATACGTTCTTGAACTGGCCGGGGGGGGGGGGGGGGAGTTCACTTTTCATGATACCTTTTAGGGGTCTGGAGCTGCTTACATCTCGCACTGTTTGTTGTTTGCACTTTGACAAGGTATAGTTTAGGGGCCTTTTTTCTGGGGGGGGCAATAAGATAAAATAGAATGTTCTTTTGGGCCTTAATTTATAAAATAACGTATTTATTGATTATAGTAGATTTATGTTTATCTTTTCTTTTTCTTGTGGGTTGAGGATGGGACCTAAGGTTCTTTCAGACTTTTCACTTTACCTATCCCCTAAACCACTGCCATCTGCTTTGAAAAAAATTATTTCATTTTAAATCCTCAAAGACAAAGGGACCTGGAAGCTCAGACCTGTCCTGCCACATTCCTGAGTAATTTGGTTTTGATTAACCCGAGGAGAAAAGTTGGTTTCTCCTAGCGACGACTGTGGGGATCAAAGCACCAGGAGGGGCAGTTCCCCTAATTCACGCAGCCCCTCCCCTCCCCTCCCCTCCCCCCACTGCCTTCCTGGCCCCACTCCCCCTCCCTGGCCTTTTCAACCTCCCCCTCTTTAGAAAGCCTGAGCAGGAGTTATTTCCACTTTCAGACTCTCAGAGCAGTGGTGGTGTATCATAGAGCTTCGGATGGACAGACCAGGGAGAAATCCCCCCCACCCATTCCTTTCTTCCTAAACTCCCTTTCCCCCCACAAAGCTGCAAAGCACATTCCTGTGCTAATCCTGCCGCGGGAGGAATGCAAATGGCTGTAATTGTGTGCCCCAGGATGGGCCTTCCGCATCTGTGCAGCTTTTCTTCTTCCCGGAGGTAGCCAAAAAGTTCATTTGCATGGAGAAATGAGTCTGGGCTGTGATCCCTAGGGTAGGGTAGGCCACTTTCTAATAGAAAAGGGGCCATTTCTGTGTTCTCTGCCCCAGTCTCTCCCGTCCCTTCCCACCCACTGTACAGTGTGTGTGTGTGTGGGGGTGGGGGGGTGGGGGGGAGTCGGGTTCCAGGCTCCTGCTGGTATATTTTATGGAAGAGGCAGTTAAAAGAGAGAGAACTCTGTTCTCCATAGTAAGAAATCAAGCTGAACTATTTGACTAGTTGAGTAGTTAGGTAATCCTCGTATTAAACCGCAGTAAACAACTTGTTACCACTGTTACTACTTAAAGCAGACTGTTGGTCTCAGACGTCATGGGTAACATTGTGGAAGCGGTGCCCCGCTCCACTGACCTTGTCTCCCGCTGACACTCATCTGACCTTCCACCTTTCTTTTTTCTCAACTTGCACATACAGTTTGGCATCAGGTTAGTTGAACACTAGCATTTCCCAGCATAATTAAAAGCATCCCTTTGAGAGCTGGCCCATTGGGGCCCCAAGGGGATGTTCAGACTAGACAAGAAAATTCTGTCTCAGTCATATTCAAGAACACTTCACTCCTGGCTGAGCCTGAAGTTGAAAGAGGCTCTAGAACAGCACCGTCCAATCGAAACACAGTGTGAGCCGCACGCACTTGTAATTTACAATGCTCCAGTAGCCAAACTGAAAAATTAACAAGAAACTGGTGAGATTAATTTTAAGGAGATACTTTATTTAGCTCAGTATACCCGAAATGTTATTTTAATATGCAACCAACATAAAGGAAACCATTGAGGCATTTTACTTCTGTTCAGAATACGTGCTGTGTGTATTTTATACCTACGGCACCTCACAGTGTGGACGAGCCACATTTTATCGGCTCAGTGGCCACAAGGGGCTGGTGGCGACCTACTGGACAGGGCAGGGCTTCCCTGGGCTCCTCTGAGACCTTTGGTAGATGGAGCCGAGTCACCCTCCTTCCTTGAGACCAGTTGCTTCAGTTTCCTGGGGTTCAGGGGGTACTGGCTTCATCTGCGCAGTTTGTTGTGTAAAAGCTACACGATTCCTCTGACATCCTCATGGGGTTGTGTGGAGGCAAAACTATGATGCTGGTGTGAAGATGTTTTGTAAACTGTCCCTTGGCACACAGGTGGGGGAGTGGAGAGAGCTACCTGGCTTTGAAGGCCTTTCCCAAGGAAGAATACCAGCAATGGCCCCAAGGTGGGCCACACCCCAGCAGAGGGCTCCATGAATGTAGGGCTGGGGACACCTGGATAATCTGGGAACTGCCCTCTCTAGCATCAAGCAGGCCTCCTGATTGGTTGGCCCGGCCAAAGTGGTGTGTTCCTGGGAGGGATCTTTCATTGGGAGGCTCCTGCCCTGCCCAGATGTGAAGCTCAGGACCTGTGGACCAGACCACCAGTCCCAACACGAAGCCACTCCTCTTCCCCGGGTGTTTACTAGCCTTCCTGATTTCCCACAGCGTCTAAGGGCACACAGTGGAATCTTTCCCGCCTAGGGCCTTGGGCATCTTTGGTTTGGAGGAGGGAAAAAGGAAGGGGCAGAGGCCTGAGGATAAGGGATAGGGGAGAGGCAAGAAGTTCCAGCCTAGACTTTTCTTCTTTTTTAAGGCTGTTCATATTTTCCTGTGGTTCACTCCTGAGGTGACTTCTCAAAGCTGGGCGATTAGGGTCCCGCTCCCATGACAGTTTTTATGGGTCCACAGCAAGGAGGCTGGCCACTGGCCTCTGCTACAGAGAGCGCCACTGTGCGCTGCGTCCCACTGAGGATGCGCGTCTTCCAGAGCCGGATAAGCACCCGGCTTCTTGTTATTGATCTTCGCATCTTTCGTTGCTGTCTGTGATGAGAACAGTTTTCTTTCGTCTAGAGCGCCCCCCCAGCCTCTGCCAATTCGAGGGCCTCCTTGGGGCGGACGGTGGGATCTGGGCCCCTGGTAAGCTGAGAGGCTGGTGGGGGTTTGGGGGTTTAGGGAGGGAGGTATCTGATTCCTTCAGCAGGCGGCCTCCTGTGCTGGCAGGAAAAAAACTGTGAACGTGTGAGCCAGAGTGGCCCCAGCGCCGGCCTCTGCTGGGGATGGAGCAGTGCAGCTGTCTGACCCCGGGTGAAAAGTTCAAATCTGCATTTAAAAGGAGTGCCAGGACCCCCACCCCCCTCTCCCAGTCAAGTTGAAACCGCTCACATTTTAGAGGCTGTGATCAGGCCTTGTGCTGGGACACCAGGCAGCCCTGGCCTGAAGATGCTGGGGGCTTCCTGGCAGCCAGGAACGGGGGTGCTCTTGTAATACTCCGTTCTCCAGCGACAGACTCCCCTCCCTCTCACCTGGAAGGATGGAGGAGTTTCTTCCTTCAGCTCCACCCTCTTCCTCTGGAAGCTTCCATGGCCTCTGAGGGCCGAATCCAGATGGGCTGTGTGGGGTCCTGAAGGGCCCAGGCTTGGAGGGAAAAGCGGGGTTGGGACGGGATGGGAGCCTGGCCTCTGTCTGTCCTCAGCGCTGGGAAGCCAGCCTCAGCCTTCTCCCTCACCCCCAGAGGCCCAGCCCGGAACCCCTCCTCTCGGCCTCCGATTTGTTTACTTGAGCATTAGGTGAATGTAAACAGTTCAGCCTCTCTGATTTTATACCCCCGAAGGGTCTGAGTGTGAATACAAATGGGTATTAGGCCCCTGTGGTTTCAATGCCTCTCCCCACCCCTCCCGTTGCTAACGAGCAGGTCTCTAACCTGCTGGGCGGAGGACACGCCCCCTGCCAACTCTGGGACTGGCCGTCTCCCTTTCTCCTTCTGGTTCTGAATGCTTCCCGGTAAAAAGTGATGTTGGGAGGCCCCCATCTGCAGGACCGAATGTTTTAGAGCAGAGAGCGAAGCTTCTATTAGGAGAAGTCTAGTTCTGATCTATTTCGATCGCTTGTCTGGGCAGGAAGAGAAGTTTCCTGTTACTCTGTCCGATGTACTTAGGAGTCTTGGCTGTTTGGTGAGACGGGTACGTGAACTGACCAGGTGGCATCATGTGCCTTCCATGCATCTTTCCGAGTCTCGTTTCTCATTTAAAGGGTAACTGGGAACTCACGCTTCCGACCCTCATCCCCGTAAGCAGTGTGGTCTCTAGAGAAGTATCTACTTGGTTAGTTTAAGACACATACTTTTTATTTTTCTTCCGGGGAATGCAGGAACTCAGAGTATTGAGGGTCATGCCAGGTCACTTACCCACAAGGTTTCAGAATGTGCATTCTGCTCAGGGATCTGGCGTTCCCTCTGAAACTCCAGTGCCCTCACTCCCCCACTCCCAAGTCCTTCCCCTCTCCCCCTCTCCCCCTGAATCCCCAGTGAGGGGATCCCTCTGCAGCCAGAGGGCCACTGTGTATCCTCAGCACTGGGAAGAAGCCAGCCTCAGCCTTTTTCCACCACCCTGCCTCCAGTTCGTGTTCTGGTTTTTGCATTCAAGGCCCAGGCAGTTCTGTTCCCTGTGGTGGCTCCCGGTCCAGTCACGCCATCACAGGGACATTTTAATTAGCAGGGCCTTAGTCATTAGTGAGTTATTGTTTTTGTCTGGAAACACTTAAGTACTGTTTACTTGATGTCTCAACGAAATACAAAACAGCAATTAAGCAGAAATTTGTTGTATGAGGCAGGAACCAAAATGGATTGTCAAAACAGGTCACAGTTTCTCCAAACCCAGTTAAGCCCACTCTTGCCTGCAGCCTCCAATACCTGGAGTGCCCCAAGCCCTCTCTCTCCGTGACCTGCCCCCTAGAGTTCTCTGATGGAAATACCCAGGAACCAGTGTCTTCCTGAGTCTGTCTTTCCTTGTTAGGTTTGATGAAGTGTTGATGTTTACTCCCCTCCCCCCCATTTTGTTGTATTACCTGGGATATTTCACACACGTTTCCAGATGAAGATTAATTATTTGTGAAGACCCTTGCGTGTCCTGTGTGATGATTTCTAGAACTCGGGTATATTTTCTTTATGCTGCTCCAGACCAGGTGCCACTGTGGCCTTGAGAGGGTTGGGGTGCTGGGACAGATACTCCTTTCACTTACGGAGGTGTTTTTGTTTTGTTTTGTTTTTAATGGGTTGGTGGAAAGGAAGCTGAGACGTGGCAGAGGTGGAGCTGGAGAGGCACAAGAATGCAAAAGAGAAAAAAGGGGGGGGGGTGCCTGTACCTTGCTGCAGCTTCAACAGGAATCATGGAACCCACAGGGAGGAGCTGTCCTTATGAAACTAACATAAACAAACAGACAGCTTCTGCATTAGTGGGACCCCCCCAATCCAAGGTTTGTGGAAGTGGAATCCCACGAGAAGGCGGAGGGGGCCTGCCCTGTAAGCGGAATGAACTCTGAGTGATACTGTATCGGTCTCCTTTCCCGGAGACACGTGGGTGTAAAACCCTGCACTGAGTTGTCACCAGGGAACCCCATTTCTCACTGCTCAGGCTCTTGTCTCACTCTCTCAGTCTCTCTCTCTCTTTTTTTCCTTTTCCCCTTCAAACAATATCTTCTGACTTCCAGATTTCTGATAAATTGATAAGAGGCATTGCGTGAGTCAATAGAGCTGTAGACACTTTGCCAATATAACCCCGGCTCTATTGATCCGCCAGTAAATTAAAGTCTTACTTAGAGCCTGCTGATATTTCTAATCTCCTGCCTCACCAATTACGTCCTCCCAGCTACCTGGGGAGGGGACTGGAGCCTCCCCATCTCCCCTTGCTGTTGCGAGCGGCTGCGGGCCTTGGCAGGGTGGGGGCAAGTCCCTTGCTTCTCTGTTAGGAGAAGGAGTGCAGAGGGACAGGAACCAGCCTGACTCCTTGCACAGGAGCTGTTTCCATGCAAACTTCTAGGAAACAGATTCATTCCATGATGGTGGCCACGTACATTTTATAGCAAATCCGCAGGTCACTCTCACCCGTGGGTTCGCCCAAGTTTGGAGGTAGAGAAAGTTGAGAGTGGCTGCTATTGGAGGTAGTCACCCTGGCATACCGCATGGATGTGTCTCACTTAAAAAAAATGTCGATAGTCTTTCTCTTGCACTGGGAGCGAATGGATGTTTGGATAAAAACTGGGTGATGAGTGCTTACCATATTTTAAAAATGCCCAAGAGTTTATAGACAAGAAAACAGGAGGGGTGCCCCAAACATCTTTGCCGGCTGATTTTGGGGATTTTGTTCTGTTGTTGTTTTGAGGTCTCATTAGAGAGGAATGAGGGAAGGAGAATTTGTTTCTTTGTCCATTGTAACTCTTGCCCACGGTATCCTCTGTCACTCCCCTCTCTGCCCTCACTCCCTTGTTTGAAGTTGAATGGCTCACAGAGGTCTGTGCGAGAACTCAGGGCTCACAGAGTCCCTGCTGGGACGCCCCTCTCCACGAAGGCTGTCAGCAGATCTTTCCTCCCATAAGCTCTTTTCAAGGCCCGCTGATGTGCTTGGCTTTGGCAAGAAATCTCCAGATAAATGCCGTGTTCTCTCTAATACTCCAGAGTGAAAAATCAATGGGCGGGATAATTCCTTCCTTGTCCAACACACACTTCTCATGTGTTTCTACCTTGAGCAGCACTCAAAAAAAAAAAAAAAAACCCACAAAAAAACCAACCACTTTTTTTTTTTTTAATGAAAAATCCAGTCCTAGAGTCCCACCTCGTGTCCATATTCTGAGGAAGGAATCGGTAGGAGGTGCCTGTGTCCCCTTAGGACAGCTTGGACCCTGTGGCCTGCCTCTCTGTCCTTCTCCGTCCTTCTGCCTCTCCTTGCCTTTCAGGTGGGAGAGGTGGATGGTGAGCTTCGGTGGTCACATCACGTGGGAAGCTTGCCAGTGAGGTTCATTGGCTGGCTGAGTTAGGGAGGGCATGAGAGGGGCATGGGGGCTCAGGCCCAGGCCTGAGGTGTTGAAGGGTCTCCCTTGGCCAAGGCTTTGCAGAACTGCCTGCCTGAGGGAGGCGGTGGGAGGGCCCGCTTCTGGCGTGCTGAGAGCTGCTCACAGCCCAGCCGGACTGGGGCGAGCTCCTCCACCTTCACCTGGCTCCCTTGGGCTGAGGAGTGAAGACGATGTTAGACAAGGAGAAACCCCAGGAGGCTGGGATTGGCTTTCCCTTTGTCCGGATGGCATTGTATTGTAGGAGGTGTTTCAATCTTGTTCACACCTGTTGAGGCTGAGGCCTGGCTTTGAGAGCAGTTTGTAACAAGACTTCTGTTGTTGTTGCCGAAAAGGTTTCTAGCTCACAACAGAGGAACTTTATTGTAGCAACTTGTTAATGTTCAATTAGGCAAATTCTGGGCGCCCCGGGGCAGTGGAAGGGCGTGCTGCTTTCCCTGGTTGCCTGGGCCCCTTGCAGGCAGGGGTGGGGCAGGAGAAGCAGCCATGCCCGCTGGCTCCTCCAGGGGGCCAGGCTCCTCCAGGGGGCAACCCGTGGGGTCTTGGCTGAGCTTGAGAGCCCCCCAAAGGCGTTTGGTGTTGGTGAGGGTGAAGGGAGTGAGTCTGATGCCAACTCCGCACCTCCTGTTGTAAGTCTCCCCTGTGAGTTGGCGGTGGCGGACCCTTGGGTGTGGCGCAGGACGTGCACCCTGCACGGTCTGTGTGTGGGTTGGGAGGAGGGAGAGAGGACTGACACCAAGCCCAGTGTGGCAGCTTCTGCACTGTGCTGCCCCAGGCCTGGGTCCCTGCTGGCTCCCAGCCGCTGAGTCGGACTGGCTGCACCTGGCCATGTTCTTTGGCTTCTTCCCCGGCCTGGTTCTTCTGGAATGGCTGTTAGGTACCTCGATGGGCAGTGTCCACCTCCTGGTGGACCAAGGTCTTGAGACCTTGGGAAGGGGAAAACAGGACACTCCTTTCTCTGATGTGGAGGTGCTTGCCTTCTGCCACATGCACGTGGTTGGCTGGCAGTTGTCTTTTCCTGGTAGAAAAAGCAAAGAGAACTTGGGGGGACTGGAGCTGAGCTTTAAGCAAAAGGAGAAGCTCAGAGGGGCCGTGCCCCGTCCTTCCCTCCCTGGCCCTCTGTCAAGGTGTGTCTGGGACCTGGCCGCGTGGCAGGAGCTGGAGGTGGGTGTCCTCTGGTCTTGGGGAGTCTTCTGTGGCCACAAGGCCGGGCTATAAAATACGGCCCGTGGCAGCCTCGCCCCGCGGCGGTGAGCGATGGGGAGCGCAGGGCACCCGCAGTGTATTAAACACTAGTTGAGCTCGGGAGGGCCAGTATATCACAGGAGAGAGATAAGCAAAGTTCTCTGATGGTGGATCAATAAAGGTTAGTGACATCATATCTCAAAGTGAGGGAACCTGCTTTCTGCACAGCCATTTATCAGATCCCGGCCCTGGAAGGGCATTAACCTCTTTCTGGCCAGATTCGTTTTTACTGAACATGGACCGAAACTCCTCCTGGCTTGGGGGGTGGTGGTAGGGGGACCGTCACCTCCCTAATACTGTATTTCAGAGTTTGGATATGCCTTCTGCTGTGGCATGTCCAGCCAGTGGTGGTGTGGGTATTCACTGTGAGTTTATAGAAAGTTTCTTAACTTTGAAATTTGTGCAGAAATTCCCATAAAAAGGCAGTGTTGCGACTGAAGTCTTAAGGCTAACGCTGCACTACCCGTGATGGGCCACAGCCGTGTGGCCGTCGCACACTGGCTGCTGGGCTTTATGTTCGGTGTTTGAGGGCCAAGCAGTTTGATTGGACAGATGATTAAACTCATAAGCCTGAGAATGATCTCGATTTGTCTTTTTTTTTTTGCGCCGTGTGTTCTTGGACATTTACTGGTCTCCCAGTGGTCCGGGTAGGCAGACTGCAGCCTGGGGCCAGAGCAGCCCAACGGCTGTTTCTGTGTGAGCTGCGAGCTAAGAATGGTTTTGACATTTTTATTTATTTATCTTTATTTTATTTTTATTGAGAGAGAGATATAGTTGTTGTCTCTTGTATGGACCCCGACGGGGGATGGAACCTATAGTCTTGGTGTATGGGACAATGGTCCAACTGAGCTACCCAGCCAGGGCCAGCTTTTACATTTTTAATTTAATTTTATTTTTATTGATTTTTTTTTTTTTTAACAGAGAGGGATAGAGAGCTAGAAACATTGATGAGAGAGAGACATTGAGGAGCTGCTTCCTGCACACTCCCTACTGGGCATGTGCCCGCAACCAAGGTACATGCCCTTGACCGGAATCGAACCCGGGACCCTTCAGTCTGCAGGCCGACGTTCTATCCACTGAGCCAAACCAGTGAGGGCCAGCTTTTACATTTTTAAATCGTGGGGAGAAATCCAAGGAGTCACGGCATTTTGTGACCCATGGAGCTGTGCGAACTCCATGCTGTGTCCGTGGGCCTCTGGGCCAGGTGTGTCCTGCTTGTCCGCGCACAGAGGCCTCTGGCTGCTTTCCTGCGGCGGCGGCAGAGCTGAGCAGCTGCAGCAGAGATGGTGTGGCCCGTGGAGCCGAAGACCGTTACCTGGCTCTTTACAGGAAGAGCTTGCCAGCAGCCGGTGTAGCCTCCAGTCTCACACCTAGTGCTGAGTAGCTGCGTGACCCTGGCTGAGTCACTTCACTTCTGTTTTATTGGCGTCTGTAATAAAACGTTGTCCCTTGCCTACTCGTGTTCAGAAAGTCAGATGAAAATGGACCAGAAATGGGTTTGAAAAATAGCTTGTGTTTGCACCGCGTTTATTAGCAAATGAGCAGACCCTCTAGCAGGTAAACCCACTGAAGACTGCTAAGCCCTGAGCCTTCTCCTTATGGAGATGTAGCTCCTGCTGCGGTAGTTTGGGTTTGGCGGGGATTGTGAACCTCGTCTTACTTCTGCGTCTCGTTGGGCCAAGTTGGGGTTCCGTCGCCTCCCTGGAAACTTGAAGGTATGCCGCCCCCCAGAGTGACCTCAGCATCCATGTTCCTCAGCAGCGGCCTCTGAGATTTTTATCCTTGAAGAGTTGGGTCACTTTTCTTTCCTTCCCACCGGTGATTTATAGGCAGAGAGAGCAGGCCTTTTCCTGCAGGTCTCTGGCTGTTTATCTTCTTGGTTGGGGCCCTGACAATACATTGGCTGAGGTGTTCGTACTGGGCGTTTGGGGGCCAGATGCCCGTTCCCGGGCCCAGGGTTGGTGGGGGAGGAGGGAGGCGGAGATCCCGGCCCCCAGCTAATGGGCTGATGTCCAAGTGGAAAGTGTGTTTTCATTGAGGAAGTGTAGGTATTAGTGGAGCCTGGATTACTGTGTGATTGTGCTGTCAATACTGCCGTATTGAGTCCGCGAGAGCCCGCACAATGCGGGGAAACACTTAGCTCACTGCTGCTGCTTATTGAGAAGCCAATAGCAATTTACGTGCTGACACTTGACATCAAATCCATTCCCGGGTGGAGCTCCTGCAGCTCCTGGGGAGCCCGCTCCCTGCCCAGGCCCTCTCCTGCCGGGGGTGGCGGCCTGCTGGCTGGAGGAGGACACCGGCTGGGGAAGCACCGGTGGAGATGTTCCTGCTCAACTTCCCGAGCTGACAAGGCGTTTTCTTCTCTTCCTAATCGCTCTCGCACTCATCTTCTTTCAACAAGTGCTCGCTGACCCCCTCTCCGTTCCTCCCTGGGGTGTGGGCTTTCTGCACGTGGGAACTCTCTCCTCCTCTCCATAAAAGGGCCGTCCTCCAAAGGGATACATGAGGGGATCATATGTGGGAGAGAGCTGACGAGAGGGGTGGGAGTCCCCATGTGCTGTGTGGGGAGCAGAGAGCTCCCCCACCCGGTGGGACCCACAGTAGGGGAGCAGGGCCACCCCATGCCCACGTTCTGGGGGGTGGGGGAGGGGTGTGTGACTTCAGGGCCGCGGGGATGGGGCTCAGGCGAACAGCCTGTTCCTTCTGTGACTACTCATGTGGAGTCTGCCTGCGAAGTGTCTGGCAGCCTGATTTACAGTGTTTTCACGTGGCCAAGCCGTTCAGATGCCTTCAGATCCCAGACTCTTCTCCAGATAATCAGCTCGCAAATCGGAGAAACTCAGCCTGGGAGGCGGAACCTAACACACGGCGATTTGGGGGTGACCAGCCCACGGCTCCCCCTGGCCCCCCCCCCCCGGCCTTGCTGAGCGCAGGTGCGATTTGAGTTTTCGTCTCTGCGCTTGGGACCCAGTCCAAACCCTCGTTCAGTGTGTCTGTCTTACGTGGGTTTCTTTGCAGCCGCTGCTTGGAGGTTGGTGAAAGGAGAATGAGGTTTGTGTGGTGCAGGTTGGATGGTCCCAAACGCAGTCACCACGGTTGGTGCCTGAAGCCTGTCGGTGAGGGGAGGGGCTGGGGGAGGGGGCCTTGGTCTGTAGGATATTAGGAGGCTCCGTGGAGGCCGGCCATGAGTTCTATGGAGTCCAGAAGTTCCTCCCCAATGGGGAGATTGTCCTGCCTCCCTCCTTCCTTGCCCCTCACTTGGCCCCATTCACCCAACCTCCTCCTCCTCTTCCAAAGACTCAGTTATTCGTGTCAAACAAAGCAGAGCTGCTCGGACGTGAGGTTAGGGCCTCCGATGGTTTTACCTTTTCTCCAGTGACCTTGATTGCTCCCAGAATAGGATGCACATGCCTGGGCAGCAGCCGGGCCTCTGCTGTTGATGGAGCACCGTGCAGGGGGCGATGTGACTTCCTTATGAGAATGCACAGGCTCTGTTTGTAGGACCGCTTTCTCCGGGAAGGCGACAACACTCACAGGAGGCCATGCGACCCCGTTTACAGCCAGGACAGCAGAAGCTGGTGTCCCCCCAGCAAGTCTGTCCCGAAATGGAGGTGTCACTTGGAACTTTGTCCCTTTCCGTCGTGGCCCACAGAGATGGCCACGTTGCCTTTGGATAGACACAGTGGAGTGCGTTGTCAGAGCGCCCTCCTCCCGGTTACTCCAGGCTCTGGGGTTCATTGGTGCGCGCGGTAGCCAGACGCGAAGTGCGCCTGGTGGATTTGAGGTTGAGGACCCGAGCTCCGGTTCCAGCAGGCTTCCAACGCTCACGTCATCCCCTTCCCAGGCCCTGGTTTCCTCCGACCCCAGGGGGCCGACGTGGAGTTCTGTGCTTCTGATTAGGCAGGGCGCTGCTGCCCAGAGCATCACGGCAGTGAGTCCCGGAGGCAGCCGGGCCTGTTGGGGCAGTAGGGAGTGCTGTCCTTCACACCGTGGCGTTGCCCTGAATCCTCTGGGGGGCCGGTCACCATCTGGTTGTTCCTGGGCTGGTGGTTTGGGCGGGTTGAGTGGCAGGGAAGGCCCACTGGGTGGCCGGGCTGGCTCCTGAGCAGCATCAGGATGAGGAGCCCTGTCCTCTGTCCAGGTTGGGTCATGGGGGCGCAGGCTCTTCCACCTTCTCGAATGAAGGCTAGGACTTGCTGCATTTACTCTGATCTTCAGGACGCTCGTGGCCTCCGGGCACGCGCCTCGTCAGTTCGGGGAGCTTTCCTGGAGTGCTTCCCTTATTTCCCCTGTGTTCCCGAGGCGCAGCCCTTTGCTTACATGCAGTCTCTCACAGGCCCCGTCCCCTGTGGCTGAATTGTAAGTTCCTTCTGGATCTCCTGTCCACCTGTCTTTCTCCACCCCCAGGTAGCCTCTGTGCCGGAAGTTACCAAGTTGTGTCCTGTAGGCAAAACCTGGCCTGCACACGCTTTGTTCCGTACCTGCTCCATCTTTTAAATTGGCATATTTCAGTGTAAGAATTGGGACTGGACCCTTCTCTTCAGGGACTTGGCATTTCCGGGCCTCGAGGGCAAAAGCTGGCTGGAACAGGACAGTCGCTGCCCCTCTTAAAGGGGCCTGCACTTCTTAGGTCACCAGGGTGGGTCCCCGCCACTCCCTGCAACCTTATATGTGCTCAGCTTGCTCCCATCTGTTGCTGGCCTGGCCCCTCTAGGCCTGTGCTTCCTGTGGTCACACTGTGTGCACCGTCACTGGATACCCTTGGAGTGCTTCTCAGTGGGGAGTGATTTTGCCTTCCCCTCGCAGCACGGCACGTTTGGCCCTGTCGAGACGGTTGTGGTTGGCACAACCGAGGGTTAGGGGATGCTACTGACATCTGGTGGGTGGAGGCCAGGGATGCTCCAGGGCTTCCTACAGTGCACAGGACAGAGCCCCCACCCCCTAAGAACTGTGCAGTCCAAATTGTCCCAGTGCCAAGGTCAAGACTCCCTGCTGTGTTTTCTTCCTCTCATTCTCCTGACTAGCGGCTCGCAGTGGCTCCCGGACGCCTAGCGTTTCCCACCTGCCCGCAGGGACTCGCAGGTCCGGCCTCCATGCGGGCTGCTTCCGCTGGCCCACAGTTGGAAGTGGATCCCCGGACCTGTGCCCTCCTGCAGGCTGCATTCCCTGCTGCCACTTCCTCTGGGCCTCTGTCCCCTCCTTCGCCGCGTGTTTGAGAGCCTCGAAGCTTCTTGGGGGCCAGGCACTGTTCTAGGTGCTCCAGGGGCTGGTGATGCAGCGATGGGGGGAGAAGGACACATCCTTTGTCCTCAGGGATCTTACCCTCTGTCCTCCCCCAATAGGCATAACTAGTATGTAAAGAGCAGTATTTGAAAAGATGTTAAATGCTATGGAGAGAAGGCAAGTAGGGGATTAGGGAGTGCCGTGGAGGGCTGTGGATTGCCGGTTAAGTAGGGGGTATAGAAGGCCTGGTGAGGTGGCAGCGGTTGAGCACAGTCGGAAACCCTGCCTGGAGCGCCTGGTGGGTCTGAGGAGCGGCGGGAGCCCCGCATGGCCGAGTGGGTGTGTGATGGGGAAGGGGCGGATCTGGGAGGATCCCCCTCCCTTAGATATAGGGGGGGACTCGTCCCCCGGGGTGACTGATCTGACTTGGGTTGGACAGGTTCCCTCTGGCAGCTGTGCTGGGGTGATGGGGGTGGGCAGGGGACCAGCCGGCAGAAGGGGCTCCAGCCAGGGCCTCTCGGTGCAGGGCCAGAGCGCCCGGTGCAGTCCTTCCCCGGGGCTGCCGTGACAAAGTATGACACCACGGAGTGGCTTAAAATAGCTGACATTCGCTCTCTCACTGTTCTGGAGGCTGAAAGTCTGAGCTCACGGTGTTGGCAGGCCCTTGCTGAAGGCTCTCTGGGCGAGGCTCCTTCTGGCCTGCAGTGGCTGCCAGCACTCCCCGGCATTCTGTGGCCGCGGCTGAATCCCTCCGATCTCTGTCTCCATCTTCATAGGACGTGTGCTTCCTCTTTTCTCCTAGGGGCACCAGTCACTGGAGTTGGAGTCCCCCAGACTGGTATGGCCTCACCCTAAATTATATTCACAAAGACCCAGTTTCCAAATAAGGGCACCTTCTGAGCTTCTGGGAGGACATGATATTTTGGGGGACACTCCAGCCTGCACCAAATGGTCACCCCGTGGTTCTCCTTTGAAGGTGGGTGTGGGGTAGGAGGGAAAGAAGAGTCCAGGATGCCACGAGATATTGGAAGCCTATGCCCTTTCAACTAATCCCCACAGTGCTATAAGGTATGCAGGGTGGACACGAGATTTCTTTTCAGATGAGAAAAGCTCAGGCGTCTGAAGAAGTGTCTGAGGGGGGGATCACCTAGCAGGTGGTTCATACCTGAATTTGAACCTCTTGGGCAGGCAGGCACGGACGTGGGAGAGTGTTGGGAGGGGCGGGGGTGGATTATAGGGAGACATTCTCTACTCACCACCCCTACTGGCCCACCACCCCTCTGACCCACCACCCCAGACAGAGGGAGGCCACGGGACCACTGTGTGCATGTTGGGGACCACTGTGTGCATGTTGGGGACTCAACTTTTAAGGGCCCGTGGAAAGGAGGAAGTGGGCTGCACCCCTCCTCCTGAGATGAGCGTGCTTTTCCATAATAGTTCCAAGAGTGTGCAGAGAAGGACCAATGGAGATGCGCTCCTTGGCAGGAGCTGTTTCACGTATGAAGCAGAGGTTCTGCCGTGGATGCTCATGGTTGCTTTGTGAGCTGGTATACGGACTGTCCTACCTAGAAGAATATCTACAGGTGCTTGTTCTCCCAAAGACTCTGGCGTTAGGAAAACTAGGCACCGGATTCTTGCTCTGAGGCTTCTTGGCTGTGTGACCTTGGGAAAGTTACTTGGTGTTGGTGGGCTTTGATTTTTCTTGTGGGCAAAATGGGACTGATGCTAGTACCCCCCTCACAGATTGTCAGGAGGATGAAACAAAGAGTATAGGTAGAATGTTTGTCATAGTTCCTGGACCATAATTGAGCAGTTGTTAATTGTACAGTCGCACTCAGTGTTTTTCCCACTTAAGCTAGATTTGAATACAGTAAGACAGAAACGGACCAAAGACCATGCCCATCATTTTCTGGCCTTACCCTTAAGCTAGTAAATGTGTGAGTGGGAAAATGTCAGGAACATGTGGGGCATTGAAGAATCATTGAGTGGAACTTAGCATTGGCATCTAAACTGATCAGTTCCACTTGATTTCAGTTTCCATAACTTTACTGCAGAGTCGTGGTTGACAAGCCAAGGTCAATGTGACAGGTCTGGCTGGGGCACCAGCATCATAGGGTTCGTCCCACATGCCCTACATTTCCCGTTTCTGTGTATTTCAGAAGCTGTCCCAGATGGCAAGGCCATTCTTGGCCCTCACAGGCTGTGTGGGGGATGTTTTTCTTTCAGAATTTAAGATGAAGATCTTTTATTTTGATATTTCTTATAAGAATCCAGAACTATATCCTTTTTATTATTATTCTAAAATTTTACTCAAGGATATTTCTTCCATTGATTTTTTTTTTTAAGAGAGTGGAAGGGAGGGAAGATGGAGTGAGAAACACACACAACACACAATGATTGGTTGCCTCCTGCCTGCCTGTCCCAACGGGGGACGGGGCTGGGGATGAAGCCTGCAATCCAGGTACGTACCCTTGACCCGGAATCATCCCTGCCATCCTTAGGTGAGGGCTGACGCTCTAACCACTGAGCACCGGCCGGGGCTATATCCTTCTTTTTTGATGGAATGCTGTCAGTGCTAGCCCGCTCTAAGGTTTCCCTGGGCAATCTCCCTTTATTCGGGTCTGAGACTTGGTCTTTATTGCTCAGAAAGTGTTCCTCTGATGTAAATTTTGTCTGTGGTTCATGGCATTTATGCTGAAAACTTTGAAATAGAGTGTTCTCTGTTTGGTGCCTCTTGTGCTGGTGACAGCGGCCTTTCCCATGTTCCTGCCGCATCCTCGCTGTGTCTTACATGCTCAGCTCTCAGACCAGGAATGTGAAGCATCCACGTGAGCTGTTGCAGTGTAAAGCGGCTTTTGTCCTTCAGCGATAAGGAAGAGTGATAGTCAATCCCCATGGGATGGCCGCAGCTCTTTGGGCAGGTTCAAGGGCTCAGCGTAGGACTCAAGCGTAGTTGGAACATGCACATCTTTAAAAAAGTGTTTACGCCCTGCCAGGAATGGCAGACGGCTCGCTCACTTTGCTTATCAGTGGGGTAAACAAGTCAACAGTCCCCGCGGTGGGGAGATGGAAGAATCCTGTACAGTCTGTGGGGAAAGGGGCTGAGGAAGCCAAGTGTGATCTAAGTGACCAGGGGAGAGAGACCAGAGAAATCTCTCTAGGAACTGGCTCACATTTTGGGTGGAGAAGTTGCTTCCTGTAGATAGTGATGAGTCACAGTACCCAGTTCATGCCCTTTAGAACAGGAAGATCTCGACAAGGAAAAAGGCTAAGCTGCGGGTGCAGATGCAGGCGGTGTGGAGCCATTGCCCAGGGCCAGCCTAGGTTTGGACAGGAAAGTGCTGCTCCCTGGACATTATCGGGAGGCGGGGCGGGGCAGGGGTCGGGGCCTCCGGTAGACACCAGGTGAGGAAGTGGTGGGAGATTTCTAGGCCCCTTTGGGGCTCCAGTGTGTCTTCTTGGGCATGTGAAGATGAGGCCCAGGTGAGGCGTGAGAGAGACAGTCACTGGCTGCTGGCAGCTTCAGCCACATCGGGCCACTTTCTGAGATGAAATGGCCACAGGATCCTTGCCTCTTGGAATAACTTTGTGAAGTCACAGCTGATTGAATGCAGACACTTTGACTGGAGGCAGGATGCGAAGGTACCAGGTGCAATGCTGCTGTATTTCCACGTCCAACGACAGCCTTGGGGACTCGCTTGTGAAGCATCTAAGGAAATGGAATGAGGTGATGGAATGGAGGGCTAGGTCTCCGAGGCCCATGTTCTTAGAAAGCCAGGACAAAGGCCTCACAGTACCGGAATCTTTGGCACCAGCACAAGGCACAAGCAAAGCTGGAAAGCGAGTTCTTTTTGGGTTGGCTTGAGGAGGTTTAGCCTTTACATGAGAAGAAGGTAGCGTTGGGGATAGAGGCATGGCGGATGGGCACTGGGGAGATGGTTGGACCACTGAGTTCATCATTTAAGATTTGCAGAGACTGGCTTTAGTCTTGAAGGGAAACCAACGCTTCCAGAACCCAAGATAAAGAGAGTATGACAGCACGCACAAAATATGGGTCAGTTTATTAGCGGGTCCCTCCAAATGTCAAAGAGAATTCTAGCCATTCATTGCCTAAAGTTAATTTTTTCCTAAGATGAAAACGTAAGTCTTCCCTTTCCCTACTCCCCAAATACCCCAGAAATTTTCAGCAAAAATAAGGAAATCCTTCGCCCCAAAGAAGGGATTAAATTAAGAGGACAAGAGGAGGATCTGAAGTACCGGCAAGGGGCAGGTGTAAGAACCTGCAGGGCCTGACTCTGTGAAGACAGCGGGAGGTGTCTTAGTCTGTTTGGCTCACTGCCCATTCCTGTCCCAAGCCCATAGGACAGCCCTTGGCGTGTCTGAGCGCTCAGAGTTTGAATGCGTGGATGGCCAATTCTGTGGTAAGCTGGAAACACCCTTTGTGTGGGACCTGGTTTGCTGGCACCCAGCGCTGGAGAAGTCAGCTGAGAGGGTGTGCTGCAGCTCAGGAAGGCTCAGGTCAGGGTGTAGAAGGGAAGGCAGCATTCAGGCATGCAGGCAGCCAGTGCCTGGGAGCAGAGCCCACAGAAGCGCCTTAGAGATGGGATTGGCGAGACTGATGGCTTGGCGAGGGGAACCAGTAGGATGGGGCTGGGAAAAACTTGGAGCTCTTTCAGATATTTTTTTTAAGTGTTCTTCCTCCTATGACAGATGGAGTTGCTTGTCTGGGACATCGTCCCATACCCGCCTCCCTGAATAAAAACAAAAACAAGATCCCCCCTTCCTCTTAATCTGCGTGTGTAAGAAAACCCAAAAGATGTCTTGAAAGCATGTGCTGATGGCTGAGCCAGCCATTGGTATTCCGTTGTCTCTTTTCAAGGCGCTTTAAAGCAGACGGAGTGTTCAACTCTCTAGGGATAGACAGCCAAACCTGGGTAGGGTTCCCAGTGACTTTACGCTGAGTGGAGCGCTCTGCCGGAGAGCCGCCTTGCTCTGACCAGGGCGCGCTCCCACATCCGTGGGAGGCGCGGAGAACATTCTTGGTTCACACAGAGGTTGCAGAGTGGCCGTAAATGGACGTTCATGTAGAAGAAGAGGAAATGACTGGATCAGAGCTCTGTGCAGGGCTTTAAAAGAACGCCATAAATTAGTCATAAGAGCTAGGGAAGATGGGCTTCTATTTCTAGGGCTGGTTCATTTCGAGGGGGCATCGGGAGAAGCAAGTTGTACGGAGAAACAGGTCAAGTCACATGAAGTTTTGGGTCTCGACAAAACTAACTGCTAGTTTTGCCAGAATTCACCTTCTCTTGGACTTGGATTATTCCAGATTATGTCTTCTTTTAAAAAATGTATTTTAAATTGATTTCAAAGAGGAAGGGAGAGGGAGAGAGAGAGAGAGAAACATCAACGATGAGGGAAAATCATTGATTGGCTACCTCCTTCCTGCACGCCCCCTATTGGGGATTGAGCCCACTACCCAGGCATGTGCCCTTGTCTGGAATCGAACCCAGGACCCTTCAGTCCGCAGGCCAGTGCTCTATCCACTGAGCCAAACCAGCCAGGGCCCAGATTATATCTGCGTTAAGCAGGAGTCTGAGAATGCTCTGTGGGGGTGGTTAATTTTTTTTTTAACGACTTAACCCTGTTTGAAGTAACGCCTCTAAATATGCACTGAAATTGCACGTTTAAACCCTGTAGAGCAACCCGAGTTACCCAGACCCTAAACATGGAACATAGTTCCTCATGTCAGTTGTTAACGTGAAGGAAATGGGCTAGACTGGGAGAGTGAAACAAGCTGGTAGGCTTTGTGGAAATGGGAGAATTCAGGGGTCTGTGGGTATGGGGAACCAAGTGGATGGATGGTCTGATTGGTGAGGGGAAGAGGTGGGGTAGGCTGGAGTGGGAGGCAGACCCTGGTGGCACCCTCCTTTGCACAGTGAGCAAGAAGACTATTCCTTGCACACAGGCAGATGTGAAGCACGGAGGCACCGTATTGCTCCGTATCAAGACACCCTCCTCTACCCACCTGGCCCGCCTTTGTGGCGACGTCCTTCAAGGCGCCCCGCCTCGACCTGGTCCACAGTGGCCTGTACCTGTGTGGTGTGTAAACCCAGTCCTGGAAAGCTGGCTCCGGCGGAGGTGTTGGGCAACCGGGGCCGGCTGGCAGCCAGCGTCTGATGTGGTTGGCTGCCTGGCTTGCTCCTCTCAGGTGCTGGCAAGGTGGCCAGATCTATTGGCCCCAGGCTACCACTGAGGTGGGCACGACGCCACCGCCTTCCAGAGCCTTCCTCCTCCCGTTGTCTTCAGGGGCCCAGCGGGCATGGCCCTGGCTTTCCAGTTCTCCATGCTGGCAGTTGGTGTGGTGCTGAGGCTCCCAGCTGTGGGGTCCATGGAAGCTGTGAAGGTCTGGCTTGGCAGAGCTTCCTTGATAAAGGAACCATGGCGCTGGGATTGCACCTGGAGTGCTTTTTCCCACCCAGGATCTCCTATTAGATAAAATCAAAATGTCATACATCTATATACTTTGTGTAACTACTCTTTTTCTATTGTTCCTGTGGTTTACTTGGGATATTTCTGAGTCTCACATGTAGTTGGCTGGTATGGGAGTTTTTTCTATCTTATGCTAAGATGCACCACTAAATACTACCTGTTAAGACATAACACTGGCTTACGGCGCCCAGGGCCTGCAGTTCTAATTTTTGGTGGCGGAGAAAGAGAGGGTTCGGCTGGCTCTTCGCGTCTGGAGAGGAGGAGGTTGTGTGAACCCTATGGGTTGACTCGGCGTGAGGTTTAGGGACATTCCTGCTTCCGGGTGTTCATTGCTGCAGGCCCCCTTTCTCCAGAAGGGTCGTTTCAGTATCCTGTTGATGTTGCGACAAGTCATTTGTTTCAGTAAATGACTACAAATTTGATGGCTTAAAACAACGTAAATTGATTGTCTTACTGTTCTGGAGCTCAGAAGTCCAAAATCAGTCACTGGGCTAGGGCCAGGGCATTGGCAGGGTGGCCCTTGGAGGTTCGGGGGGAATCGGCTTTCCTTGCGTTCTCTGGGTTCTGGAGCCGCCCATGTCCCTTGTCTCACGACCCTTTTCTCCCATCAGACCACCCCTTCCGTCCATGTCACACCTACTTTGACTCTTAACTCTTAATTATATTAGACCCACCCGGGTAATCTTGTCTCAAAACCTTCCCTTGATCCCATCTGCAGAGTCTCAGCTGCCATATAAGTTAACACATTCACAGGTTCTAGATACTAGGATGTGGACATGTTGGGGGGCTGTTGTGCAGCCCACCGCAGGGGGCCTGTGGAGGAACTGGTGCCGTTGACAGCGAAGGAGAGCCCCGAGCCCCACGTGGACCTGGAGGTAGGTGGCCCTGGAGGGGGAAGCTAAACCAGAGAGCATCCTCGAAGCTGAGGCAGCTTAGCTGGTCTGGCAAAGAGGGTTTTCTTGGGAATGAGGGAGGGGGCTGCAAGGTGATACTTGGTAGCCTCTCTCCTTCCAAAATCATGTGATTTGAGTTCTTGATCAGCAGCGGCTTCATGGTTGTGGTTGAGAAGACTGCTTCTTCAGGTGCCTGCAGTTCCGAGTGGCTCTGACATATGATGGGAATACTTAGCTTGAATGTGCTTTGTGCTTGATGACCTAATAGCGTGCCTGCCTCTAAAGATAGTGTTTCAGTGGTGGCGGAAGGAGGCGTGCCTCTTTAGGCCTGGATGGCAGCAGTTGGCTTCTCATCCTTGATAGAAACTCACCTGGCACCCCAAATTGAATTGAAGGGTATCTTAGTTTCCCCTGCATGATCACAGCATTATTTGAGAGGGATTACCTTAAAACTTAAGTCCTTTGGGGGATTTGTGACATTAAAATGTTCTCTGTTAGCCCAGCTGGTGTGGCTCAGCGGTTGAGTGATGACCTATGAACCAGGAGGTCACGGTTTGATTCCTGGTCAGGGCACATGCCCTGGTTGTGGGCTCAATTGCCAGTAGGGGGCGTGCACGAGGCAGCTGATCAATAATTCTCTCTCATCATTGATGTTTCTACCCCTCTCTCCCTCTCCCTTCCTCTATTTGAAATCAATTAAAAACACACACATATTTTTAAAAATGTTCTGCATTAGCCAGACAGTAGGACTTGATTTGAATGCCGCCTCATTCTGAGGGAGACCCTATGCGGATGGCCTGGCTGTGCATGGCGTGACTCCTGAAGATGGACATGGAGCCTGTCAGCCAGTGGAGGCTGCTGGCTGCCAGCTCAGTCCTTTTACGAGGTGTTCAGAGTCAGCTCCCCTGAGAGGAGGGGGCGGAGATGAGGTAACCTGGTCCTGCAGGTCAGCAGGGGAGGACATGCCTTGGGGCGATGTGCCCTGCGCTCTGATAATGCAGCGTTTTTGCTTTAATGCATCTTAAATGTGGGCTATGCTATTAATTACTGCTGGGCGAAAAGGGACCAGTGCAGCTGGCCTGCTTTCCCTCTGCACTTTTACACTTCCCCTTTGCTAGGCAGTGGCCAAAGGGCAGTGCGTTTTCCTGTCATCTGTCTTTTGTTTGAGCAGCAGTGGCTGCTCGGCCTCCTGTGCTCAGCAAGACAGAGGGGAATGCATGGGGCCGGGTGCAGAGTGTTGAACTCTCTGTGGCATGTGGGTGTGGGATGGAGGTGGGGCTGCTTCCTCCCCCAGAGTTGGGCATTCTTCACCAGCCGCCGAGGCTGTCTGTCTGGATGGCTCCTCCCAGCTATGGAGGGGCCTGTTACGTGCTCCCTTCTCATGGGCTGCACCTCTGTGGCTGCTGTAAGTGGAAGTCCCAAGACGTCGTGTCCCTTTATGAGTTTCTTAAATGGGTGGCTCTGATTTCTGCTGCTGGCCCACGCCAGCCCTGGTGCCAGGGCGGAGAGTTTAGTAGCCAGAAGTGAGCTAATACCTTGTCATTGGAGACATTCTGAATCTCTAAGCTTTGGTACTACCACCTTCCCTTGCATAAAACGGTATAGATTTTAAGCAGTAAATAACTACACTTTATGCTTTTCCCATATTCAGGCCAGTATACTCATCCTTCATCCATGTGGAATGAAGTTTTAAGAAATAGATGCGGCATTAAGTAACATCGTGCTTGTTCCCCCAGGAGTACATAACTTGGTCGTGTTTGCAGCTACACAGTGCAGTCTGTGGTGTGTGCAGCTGCCTGTGTCCTGGCACCCTTCATAACAATATACAGGCCTCCCCGGGGCAGAAATTAGACAGTGGGAAACAGATTTCTCCAGAATGAAGGATGGGGCAAAAATAGGTTGGCAGTTATGAATATGCAAAACATAGTGTTTATCCTTGGATCATTATTTATTGATTATTGTATTATTTTCCATATGAACAACTGTAACCCACCCCCCTGCTGTCCCCCCACCCCCGCCGCACCACTGCCCCTGTAAGTTGGAAAACTGATGAATGGAGTTGATGTTTTCGTTTTTACTTGATACTGCGAAGTTTGCGGGGAAGATGGAAGTGGACAGTGGCATAACACTTAAAAGTCACAAGTTAATTGACTTAAGTTTGGATTGAAATTCATTTTGAGGAATAATGAGGAAGTCTGCAGCAACCCAAATGCACATTATGGAGCATTCGTAAGCCAGGAAAGGCTCGGTGGCGAGTGGGGGAGGCAGAATTCGATCATCTTCTCAGCTGCACATTCATGCATTCCAGGTTTCAACATGGTAGCCTGATGGAAGCCGAACTGAACTTTTTTTTTTAACTACTTCCTTTCCCTTGAAACTGTAGTTCTCCTGAACTTGGAGGTTACAGAATTGGAGTTTATTTTTTCCTCCTCCTTCTCCAGCCACAGATGTGCATCTGTTTGGAGCCAAGTCTTGCTTAATGAAACCAAACTCCAAGAAAGTATGGAAATGTACTTGGTTATATACTTAGTATATCTGGGACGATTTGATTCCATTTCTCAAGAGATGGCTTTGCTTTTTAAATTAATTTTTAAAGAGGCAGTACATGCCCATAATAAAATTTTCAGAAGGTACAGCAGAGACTTCCTTCCCCTCTGGTCCTGTGCTGCTTGCCCCACAGCCTCTCCGATCCCTGGGATCACCTGCCGCTGGAGTGCTCCTTTTAGGCGTGTGCGTGGATGGCCCCAGCACCGCATGCTGTAAGCAGCACCGCATGCTGTAAGCAGGTGTCTTTTTACTACTTAAACATTAGGTAGTGTTTTCTGCTTTAAGTTTTTTCCCTTTTCCAGAGTTTCTTTATCTTCTTCCCCATGGCTGGTTTCTTTATCTTCTTTCTGAGATGTCTTTAATATTAAAAATATCAATGAAATCCACTTACTTGAACATTAAAAAATATCCTCCCGAATCACTTGAGTCAAAGAGGAAATGAAATTGCTGTTATAGAATCATTAGGAAATACTGAGAACTCTGCAGATGTCCATGTATGGGGTTATTGTCAAAGTTATATTCAGGGGCACATTCATAGCTTTTAAATCCTCTTGTTATTAAATAAGGAAAAATGAAAGTGAATGAGTTAAGTATTCAACTCAAAGTTGGAAAGTATGAAACAAGCCTAATAAGATACAAGTGACATGAATTAGAAAACAGACAAAAAATATTGAACTGATAAGTCTAAGAGCTATTTATTTATTTTTCTTCATTTTATTTTTTCTATCACCATTTATCCCCTCTATGCCCTCCTCCACCTCCATCCTCCAGGAATCACCACACTGTTTTCCATGTCCATGAGTTCTCTCTTTTTTGTTTAATCCCTTCACTACCCCCCCTCCCCACCTGCAACCCCCCTTTCCCCCAACCGGAGCTGTCTGCCTGTACTGAGAGCTATTTATTTAGGGGGGAAATCATAGAAATAGACCAGACCACTATCATGGGAAAGAGAAAATCCAACTGCATAAAACTAAAAACGAGTTTATGTGATTAAAAAAAGAGTAACAGATTCTGAGTTATATTTGAAATAATTGTTTTATAATATAAAAATAAAATATAATAACTTAAAACACCAAACCTTGAAAACCTGGGTGGACAAAGCTGTTTTAGGGAAATGACTCAGAAGTCTGAAACTTTAAATCGGGAACTAGAGATGAAACGGAACATTAAAAAATAAATAACATTTCAACAAAGGGATCTGGATACAAGCAGTTTTAATGGATGAGTTCTTTAAACTTTGAGGGATAAAATAATTGCCTGCTAAATAAACTGTTTCAGAACCTAGAAAAAGACATAAAGCAATTCAGTTGATCTTAAAAAGCTAGTACAACTCTGGGATCCAACATCTTGACAAAAGATTACACAAAAAGAAGACGGAAGACTGAACTCAGGCATGAGCACAGATGCAAAAATGCCAAGTAAAACAGTTGCAGATTGAATTTAGCAGTATTTTTTTACTTTTTAAGAGAGAGAGAGAGGAGAGGGGGGGAGTAAGGGAGGGGGAGAGAGAGAGAGGAGAGAGAGAGAGAGAGAGAGAGAGAGAGAGAGAGAGAGACAGAGACATTGGTTTGTTGTTCCACTTACTTATGCATTCATTGGTTGAGTCTTGTACGTGCTCTGACCGGGCATTGGACCTGCAGCCTTGGTGTATCGGGATGACACTCGAACCACCTGAGCTACCCGGCCAGGGCCTCAGCAATACTTTAAAGGAATCATGACCACATAGGGTTTATCTCAGAAATGTTAAGAAAGGCTTAACATTAGAATGTCTGTTCTTCAAATACGTCACATAAGTAGAACAAAGAAGCAAAACAGATAACACATAAGGACGTGGTAATTTTCTACTCTTATTTCTAGTTTGCTTATAATTTTTGAAAACCAAACTACCAAGTGATTGCATTACTTTGACAAAGGAACCAGCAGCCTCAACAGCTGGCGACTTAATGATGAACCTTGAGAGACAGAATAATGAACTTGGGAACGAAACAAAGATTGCCAGTGTACTCATTCCTTTTTCCTGTCTTATTGAATTGTCCAGAATGTATGAACCAAAGTCAAATAATGCTTTAAAAGGAACAGCAATAATTATTTGCAGATGTTATTGTCTTCCTAGAATACCCAAAGCACATTTAAATTGAATTAAAGTACACAGTTCAGTTACAGAGTAAAATTTCAAAATCACCAGCTTTCTCATATACTAGAACAGCTTGGTTAGAAACTATTATAGAGACCAATCAGTGGAATGGAACCAAAGAGAAATGTGTCTGGTGAAGGTAGCGTTTCAAATAAGTGAGACGAATTAAAATGATAACAGCTCACATTTTTTGGTCCTTCTAAGTGCCAGGCATTATGCTAGACGAGTGGTCGGCAAGTCGCGGCTCACGAGCCGCAGTTTGCTGACTACTGTGCTAGATACTTTATATACTAACTTATTTAATCCTCACAAGAACTGTATGAGGTGTACACTATGAGTAATTCCATGTACTCATGTTCAGAGAGTTTAAGTACTTGCTCAGAGTCATCCAGACTTGAACACTGATCCAATTGACAGCAAAACCAGTGGTCTCCCTAGTATTATACAACACTAGAGGCCCAGGGCACGAAATTCATGCATGGATAGGGTTCCTAGGCCTGGCCAGTGATCAGGGCTGATCTGCAGGGCAACCGGCAGGGTGATCAGGGCCCCCACTTGCACCTGGCTGGGCAGTCCTGGCACCGCCCACTCACCGGCCCCACCCCCTGCCACCACCGGTTGGGGCCTGCAGGCTGGGGTCAGCTCCTGCATTGAGCGTCTGCCCCCTGGTGGTCAGTGCACATCATAGCGACTGGTCGTTCCGCTGGTCATTCCGCTGTTTGGTCTATTTGCATATTAGGCTTTTATTATATAGGATTGTTTATTATGCAATCATTTAGTAAATGGCTGTAGGATCGTTAGATGACCATGTAGGGAGAAAATGAGGTTAGAGCCATTTCTCATAGTATATATTACCATACATTACCAGATGAACTAGAGAGGTAAAAGTAAAACTGAAATCACAGAGGAACTAGATAGAAGAAGGTATAGGTTAACATGAATGTGAATCAGGGGCAGAAAGAGACCTAATTCTTCTAGTGAAGAAATCATGACAGAAAAGACTGATTTACTACATTAAAAAAAATTCAGTATGCTGGGCACTGATAGCAAACTTGAAACACACATGGCAAACTTGGAAAATATGTTGACAACACATGTAATTGACAGAAATAGTCCTATATATCCTTAATATGTAAAGAGTTCTTAAAATCAATGATAAACATAGCAGAAAAATGAGCTAGGAATACAAATGAGCAACTCATTCAAAGAATAACTTCAGATTGCCCATTTGAAGAGCCAGGTGGTAAGTAGCTCTTTGTTGAGCTCCCCACCCCCCGCCAGCGTGTGTGTGTGTGTGTGTGTGTGTGTGTGTGTGTGTGTGTACACACCCTGGTATGGTAAGGAAGTAGAAAAATTGGAGAGCCCTTTCTGGAGAGTAGTTTGTCAGTGTGTATCAAAAAGTTTTAAAATAAGGTTTATTTAAATCTGTAGCTTGTCCTGCCATAAATTTCATAAATTTATTCTGTTCTGCCTTTTCCTTTTTTACCATAGTCTATGCCACCTAGTAAAACACTATAATTTTAAAATTTATTTTCTTTGCTTGTCTCATATGCTAGAATATAAGCTTCTCAAGGGCAGGGATCTTTGTATTTTTCACTAATTTTCCCCTAGTATCTGCAACAGGACTGGGGACCCAGCATCTTCATTTATAACAAAGATATTATCAATTGTGCATAAGATATTTATAAACATTTTCATTACAGACGTTTGTATTAGTGAAAAACAGCAGCAGTATGAATATCTCACAGGGGATTGATTTAAAACGTGGTGCATCCATATGGCAGGTTCTTGTGTGGCTTTTCCAAACTCCCATCTCATGGGTATGGATGTGGGGAAGCAGTGATGTTAAATTCAATGAAATGAGGTTGTGTGTATTATAGGACTTCCGTTTATTTTTAAAAACATGCACTGCCCGGCCTGTGTGGCTCAGTGGTTGAGTACCAACCTATGAACCAGGAGGTCATGGTTCGATTCCCTGTCAAGGCACATGCCTGGGTTGTGAGCTTGATCCCTGTTGGGGAGAGGGGGGTTGTGCAGGAGGCAGCCAATCAATATTTCTCTCTCATAATCGATATTTCTCTCTCTCTCCCCGTCTTCTCTCTGAAATCAATTAAAATATTTTAAAAACCATCCATAAAGTGAGAGAGGCTAAAGGATTCCTATAACAGAATATTATCTGAGTGGTTATTTCCAGGTGGTGGGAGTGCGGGCGACATTAATACTTTGTTTTCTGAACTCTGAGTAGGAAGTAGCTATTTCCATCATAATATAAAGTACATGTGTCCAACAGTGAGAGTGTAGAGTCACTTGAATAGCACTTGTCTGTGGCTACTTCTGGAAGACTTTTGGAGATTATTCAATCTTGTGAATTAGCGAGAGCCTAATTAAAAAAAAAAAATCAGCAAGAATGCTTCACAGAATGTCCTCAGGCTACTTAGCCTTAATTATTTATGATCTTTACTGTAAGTGTCTAGAGTCTGTGTTTGTAAAAATAATGGAAGTCTTAGTGATGTGCAAGCTTGTGGAACCCTCCAGGAGGTGCAAGAACACCTCTGCCCACTTAGCTTTCTTGATGGAAATGTATCGTAAACTTAGGTTTCATAGAATGTCAAGTGAACTTAGGTTGGACCTCAACATAAGCCAAGGATGAGGGTTTTCAGCTCTCACGTTAACCAAGGGGCAAGCTATGTACCTGTGGTGACTCATGGCTGTGAGGAAGGACTTTGGAGGACAGATGTAGGAGAAGCTGCCAATTTAGAGGGGAGATGTCAAGGTGGGGGGTGGCCACCACAGAATATTCACAGCAGAGTGCCATGGGGGCAGGTCGGAGTCACTGATGGAATTTTCCTGGCCAGCAAGTCAGAAGTAAGTTTAACACATTTGGGTTGAACTTCCCCAGATCCCTAAGGAGTCCTGTGTGATCTTGGCTAGCATCTGAGCTCCCTCTCTGCGATTTTGACTGTAGGTCTCAGTTTCTTTTCCTGTAGAAGGAGAAGGGTAAACTAGATCATTATCATCTCTCCACTCTTCCTTCAGCTCTGACATTCTGAATGAATCCAGTGTCTTTTTGTTTTAAGCCATGTTTTTGAGGTACCCGTGTGCATCTGTGGTGAGGGACAGGCCCAGTGTGTATTGTCCCTTCATAGCTCCATGGACTAAAATGTGAGCTAGATGACTCAAGTTGGAAGTTGAGGGGAAGCAGCCATGAAGGACAGTCTGGCCTGAGAATCCCAGCTCTGCCCAAATCTTCTTTTCGTTTGTAAGATAGAGGGACGTGTCAATTATCTATTGCTGCATAACAAATTAAACCCCCGACTTAAATCAACAAACCTTTATGTAGTTTCTGTGGATCAGGAATCCGAGTGTGGTGTAACTGTCCTCTGGCCTGGGCTGAGGTCCCATCCGAAGGCTCCACCGGGCAAGGGTAGGAGCCTGAGCTCACCCACGTGATTGCTGGCAGGATTCACTTCCTCCAGGGCTGTTGCATCAGGGGCCTCTGTTCCTCGCTGGTTGGAGGCTGTAGTCGGTTGCTTGCCATAGGGGCCTTTCCGTAGAGCAGTGCCCGACATGGCTCTTGGCTCCCCCTGGGGAGAGTGAGGGTTGTGCAGAAGACTGAAACTACAGTCTCTTTGTAACCAGTGACCAGTTCTATTTGTGGACTGCTGGTTAGAAGTGAGTCACTGTGCACAGCCCACACTGAAGGGGAGGGCCTTGCACAGGGATGTGAGTGCCAGGGGGCGGGGTGAGAGAGGACTGCCCTCCCGGGGTTGTGAAGACCGAGAGGTGGTGGTTTGTTCAAGTTCCGGAATGTCTTCGCTGATCAGCGTTAGTCCCTACCCCCAGGTCTACTCCTGGTTTAAAAACTGCTTTTCTTAAGGATACTCTGTGGGTTTGAGCGGGTTGGAATGTGGGGGAGGTGGGGTCTCCTTGCACCATTTAATATCCCCTGTTTTCTTACACGTAGGCCTTGAAGGGTCTGTGGGCCAGTCTCTTAGACCCACGCCTCCTCGCCGTGTCGGCTGGGTGTGGCACATCTAGCGTAATTTGAGAGGGAAATGGGTGTTTGGCTGAAATGGAGAAAAGGTCCAGTGAGTGTTTCCATGGGTCAGCAGCTATTCGGGGAAACGCCCGGGAGCTCCTGGGAGCCTGTGGGCTGACACACAGCAAAGCTGCCCCTTTTGTTTCTGAATGCCCACCACCTATGAAGTCTCAGAGGCCTGCCTGGCACCGTCTCTGGTTGGGGACACTCCAGTGGGTGGAGCTGGGTGCCAGACATTGCCACAGCCCTCGGAAACGAGTAAGAGAAAAATTTTAAAGCAGAGACCTCCCCCTAGAACAAGCTGAGCTTTGTGCAGAACGGGCTCCAAATATGAAAAGACCATTGTTCCCCGATGGCTTTTTAATTAATGCTCACCACTCACACCCATCAGCTCGCCAAGAGGAGCCGCCTCCTTCCTTCCTCTCCCCGAATGCTCTCCAGCCCGCTCCTCTCCCCATTGCTTGGGGGCGGGTCGAGGGACCCTCAGGATGGGAGGATGCTAAGAACAGTGTGGACCCAGAGTGGCTCCTCCTCCTTGCTCCTGCCTGGCATCTTAGCGGGGAGCCCTCCACCTGTTGGAGGGCAGCGCCTGCACTTCCAGATTCAGGAACAGATCGTGGCCTCAGCCTGTTCCAGTCCTTTCTCTCAAGCTCTGTGCACACCTTCCCTTGCCCAAGGCCAGAGCAGCGAGCCAGAAGTGAGCCGTTTTCTGTGTGTTTCGGATTCCCCAGATTCCGCTACTCTTAGGGCTGAGGAGCTCTTGAACTTCCCAGTGTCGCTTTCCAGATCAAACCCTATATGCTTCCAGATAGGGCCCATGTAAATACAGGGACAGGGGCTGACCCAGGAGGTGCCGCTGGGATGATGTGGCTGGTGGGCTCCGCGGGGCCCTGCACTGTGCTGCCCTGACATTGGCAGGCTTGCTGTCCGGACCCATGCTCGCCTTCCTGGCAGAATGGGGGAGGGCTGGCATGTGGGGCTCGGTGCTTTGGGCGGCTGTGTCAGCTCTGGGGTGCGTATGGTACTTAGAGTGTCTTTGTGCCACCCCTGCGTAGACTGGGCTAAGCCTGCGGTTCTCTGGTTAACAGTTGGTGAGAACACGGTCTCAACGTTTTGTCTTTTCTTGAAGCAAGCTTCTGTTTCCAGCAACTCCCAGATCCGTGGATTTGTCCTGTGTCCATTTGTGCCTTAGGGTTCGACAGGCAGGCGATGCTGCCACGTGATTTTGTGTACGTGGCGTGTGAGACCAGGGCAGAAACCCTTCAGGGTGAGCTTTGAGTTTGAAATGGAGTCTGTCCCAGAACACACCAGCCCAGAGACATTCGATGTGGCCACCACAGAGTTAACTGCGCGTCGTTGTCGCGAATATGAGCATGTTACGTGGTAGGGCTGGGAGGGTTTTAAGTGAAGAAACCCCGTGGGTCTGGCTGCATGGTGGGCGAGCCCTGGAGAGAAGGCCCGATGGACCAGATAAGTTGTCCCCGATTCCCTGAATGTCTGTTCACTCCAGGCCCAGCCAGCTTAACTTCTTGACACGTTACCCAAATATAATTGCAAGTGCCGTGGGAAAGAATCTCGAGTAGGGGCGAGTTCTGTGAAGTCTGGGAATGGGAAAAACAAGCCTGAGCTATTCCAGCGAGGCCGGGCGAGAGTTATATTTTAGGTTCTCATCGGCAGAGGAAGACAGCCATTCAGATGGCTGGAGCTCAGTAGCCACCAGCCACACGCGGCTCCTGAGCACTTGAGAAGCGGCTGGTCTGCACTGAGCTGTGCTGGGAGTGGAAGGCACACTGGCTGCCCAGGCCTAAGGATGGAAACAAGGGGGAGGTACCGCAGTAAACTGTGATGGGTGGCATCTGAAATAATATTTAGACATATTAGGTTAAATAAGAGACACTGTAATTTACTTCACCTGTTCCTCTGCCCCTTTTTCTTAACATGATTATTAGGAAATTTAAAATTACATACGTGGCTCCCTTTTAAGAGGAGGGATTTAGATCAAGGATGGCTAAACCAGGGGG
This sequence comes from Corynorhinus townsendii, assembly GCA_026230045.1. Classification (NCBI taxonomy): domain Eukaryota; kingdom Metazoa; phylum Chordata; class Mammalia; order Chiroptera; family Vespertilionidae; genus Corynorhinus; species Corynorhinus townsendii. Next base: position 16,792,609 of record JAPDVU010000011.1, read on the forward strand.
ACCCAAGTGTGCTGGTTATGGTCCTTGGTCAGTGAACTTTGTGGAAAGTCAGACTTGGCTGCAGTCGGGAGTATGGTGACTAACGCCACGGGGGCAGTCTGTGTTTGCTCTTTGGATTAACCCACTTTAGACAGAAATGCACCCAATGGTGTCCCTCTGGCTGTGAAGTGGCCGCACATCGTGGGGGAGCCCTAGTGCCTTGAGATGATGCACAGAGGCCACGGGGCCTTCCCCTGGTGAGCCCTGGGGGAAGGGGGAAGGAGGATTTCTCAAGAGCTGGAGCAGCCCTCCAGGGTGAAGTCCTCTTGCTCCATGGCCAGGCCTTTTAGGGAAGATGGCTATTGCTCAAATGGACCTCTGGACCCTCTGAATCCAATCATTCCAGTTACACAGGCCCACGGGCAAGACAGCACTGTTTAGTTCTTCAGCGGCATTAAGATTTTACCCCACGGTCATCGACGGGAGCGATAGGGCAGTTCCATACAGAACCTGTTTGGGAAGGCGTGCCTCTATGTAAAGCAGAGTTAGAGTTCTGATTCTGACTTCCTTTCTCAGGTGGCTTTGCGGGGGCCGGGGGGGGGGGTGGTCGTGTCTTTGTGAGGGACCCAATGTTTCTCCTCCAAGAGCATTAGGTCTTGCCCTCCTGCCCAGAGAGAGCCTGGGAGGCAACGTAGAATGTCCAGCCTCACTTTTGGCCTGTACCAGCTTAGGGGTTAGGAGCTCACCATACCAGTTGTCAGTGGTACTAAGAGGGCTAGCAAGACAAGGCTGATCTTAAGCTGGGTTTAAGTTTGTCTTGTGATTCCACATCCAGAGTACTGGTCAGACCAGTCTGTATCAGGCTGATTCTTATCAATAAGTAAACTTAACTCTGTGGCCAGAAGCAGTCTCTAGCATCTGGCAGCTTAGGTTTACCAGGTGAAACTGCCTTGCGACTGTGGTTTGCATCTCACAGAGGGCAGCACCTGTAGATGTGAGACATCCCGGCCATTTCTGCACAGAGAGGGGACCCAAGCCCCCATCCCTTTTGGGGACTCACAGCAGTTGTGAATCTTGTCACAGTAGTCTCTTTTTATAGAGAGTTGATGGCTCATTGCCAGCATGCTGGCACGTGAGAATGAATGGGTAGCTATGTGGGTCATCGGTTCCAACCCTTTATCAAGAATCTACTTGGTGCTGGTTGGTGATCTGTGCACACTGGTTTACAGAAGATAAAAAGCCACAGCCCTGCCTGGCCAATGTGGCTCAGTGGTTGACCATCAACCCATGAACTAGGAGGTCAAGGTTCCATTCCCAGTCAGGGCACATACCTGGGTTTCAGCTCCATCCCCAGTAGGGGGCATGCAGGAGGCAGCCCATCAGTGATTCTCATCATTGATGTTTCTGTCTCTCTCCCCCTCCCCCTTCCTCTCTGAAATCAATAAAAATGTATTTTTAAAAATATTTAAAAAGCCACAGGCCTTACCTGTAAGGAAACCATGTCTAGTTGGACTAATAATCGTCCACATTTAGGGGCTTAGCTGTAGAAGAACCTATGACTAAGTATTCACAGTTACGAGGGAGGCAGGGAGATAGCACAGTGCCTCCTGTACAGAAAATGTAGAAATTTCCGAGCCTGAGGGCTTTGGCTGCCAGAATACTCCCAACGTTTATTTGTGTTTTCAGTTTGCACTGTTCTCCTCGGACCCTCTTAACAGTCTCAGAGGTCGCTTGGTCAGACCACGTGGTGCCTGTGTTGATGGCAAGCTGTCAGCCCTGTGAAGTTATGGGATTCACCCCAGGTCATGCCGCTGGCGAGTGCGGGGCTCAGTGCAGGGCTCAGTGCGGGGTTTGGGGGCCGCTGCACACCCCACCACATGTTTCTGCAGAAGCTTGGAGAGCTCTGAACCTGACTGATAGCCGTAGTGTGTTTCATATTAGAGGAATTTGGGGGCTGGCCTTGAGGAGGAGACTAGGAAAGCTGCCGTTGTGGATATGATTGGAGGGACAAAAAAGGTGTCCATCAGAGAGGTTTGTGCCAACAGCTTAATTTCCTTTATTTCGGGACTGGAAGTTATTTAAATTACTTTATAGACTTCCTGTTTCCTTGCAAGAGCTCATTAAGCCCAGGCTGAATAGTGGCATGGCCATAATGGAGAGCTGGCCCCTGCAGTTCCCGTTCCATCCTCTAGGGCACCTCTATCGGAGCGGTCCTTGCTGAGGAGGGAGGAGAGTTTGGGATGCCTGTGGATGGTGTGACCCTTTTAATAGATGTCCCAGGATGACTTGGCATTTATGGTCTTCCTCAAGGATAAAGAATTACCTAGTGCTCTGGATTCTGTAGACTGTGGACTTTTGGGGACTCATTAATTTCACCATTATGTAATGGGGAAGAGGCAGCCACATCTCATCTGGCTGTGGGACCGGGAACCCTGCCGGCCTGCCCTTTTGGCGATTGGAGCGCAGCCTTGGACTAGATGTAGCCTTAGAAGCCCTTGCCTATGCCATGAAGTCCGAGGGTTTCCCCAGGGGTTGGGACGTGTGGTGGTGTGAACGCCGATGACCTCAACCCTCGTTTTTACTGGAGGGGGAGGTTTTCAGGCAGGGGTTCCAGAAGTGCACCACAGCTTTTGAACCCTGCCCAAAGGCAGTACTTGAAGAGCCGTGTATGTGACTAGGTAGTTTATCTTTAAACTTGCCAAGGAAATCATTTCGGGTGACCAGCAAACACTCCCTTTTGCATCTGTAATTGCTCCACCCACAACAGGTGCCGGGAGGGCACAGAAATGGTGCCAGCGTGGAGAAGCTGTCGCCGGCTCCCTGGGGATCGGGAGACCCATGCAGTGCGGACCACCCACCTGGGGAAAGTAGAGGCAATAGAAATTGGATAAGCTAGGCTGCCACGTCCAGGCCTTCCCTGCCTCGATGCAAAGCTTTTATTCCTGCTTTGAAGTTCTGGTCCGAACTCTGTTTCCCTCTGGTGCTCAGTGCATACTCAGTTTCAGCTGGTTCAGAAGATCTTGGGGAGCCCCACACCTGGGAGCTGGGGAGGGGCATCATTCCTTACTAACAGGCAAATAAGAACCTTTCCAGAGATGGAGGCCATGCAGCAACGTCAATGTAACCTGCGTCAGACTCGCATGTTTCGGTGAACGCTGAGTCTTAAATAGTCATTTACAGTGTTCAAGTCTGTAATTTCTTCATAAAGAATTCCAAAATAATAAAGATAACCTGGTAGGCAAAATTCATTTGTGTTTTCTAAAAGCTTTTGATAAGGTCCCTCATAAAAGATTGAGAGAACAAAACCACAGTGTGGCGTAAAGTTCTCGTTGTGGATTAAAAAGTGATTAAGTGATAGGGAACAGAAGAATTCTGGTGGAGACCCACTGCTTGTCTCGGGGAGAGGTTAATAGAAAGGGGTGTCTGAGGAATCTCTCGTCGGGGCCGGAGTTATTAAGTCTATTAATTGTTTGCAGAAGGAAATGGAGGGTGAATTAGGGCAGTCGGCTGCTGTTGCCCTCCGTTTGGCCGTGGATTCTCTGCAGCCTTGCAGGTGCGCTGGCAGAGGAAGTGACGTTTGGGGAGGCTGATGGTGTAGCTCACTCAGGTCGGCAGAACGTCGACTCCACACGGGGAGGAGACAGTGGCCCCTGAGCTTGCTGCTCCGTTGAGGAAGGAGATTCAGGGGTCACCATGGGCACCTGCAGTTCAGTGAAGTGGTCTTCCTTAGGACACAGCAGACAGAAGAAATTGGGATGGGGCGGAGTTGAAAAATACAGCATTATTTAGGGAGGACGAATCATGCCTCTGTGCGCTCAGAGCATGTCCCCCTGTCCTGTACAGGGAGGAGGGACAGTTCTTCGTCTTTCTGACCATGTTCTCTGCTTGTATAGTCATGATGAGGGCAGTCTACCGTACACGTTACATACATGTGGGGGCAGCTAGTAAAGGTGGCCTGTCGGACAGATCTATTTGAATGACCAAAGAGGTCCTTCAGTGTCCACCACACAGCATCTTGAAGTTTCTAAGTTCAAGGTGGGGTGTCTACCCTGTGTGGGGCGGGGAGTGGTTTGAGGTGAGCAGACCAGAGCAGTGTCCTTGCGGGGGGGGGGGGGGGGGTGGGTGGGTGGCATAGGTGGGGAGAGGGGAGGCAGCAATGGAGCCCTCACTGCCCACCCTCCTGGTCTGCATTTCTCTTGGCTGCTTCTCTAATTCTCCTTGCCTTGTGCCTTCAGCGGCTGAAATGCGAGTTTCCTGCTCATGGCCATTCGCCTCAAGAGCCTGCACTTCCTGAATGGGCTCTTGCCAGCTAGCCACGGATTTCTTTCTTAGCCCCTCTTCTTTATTTACTAATTTCCTTTTGTAGCTGTCTGTCTCCTTACCCAGGTCCCACTTTAATTAAGACCTGGAAAAGTGCTGGCCTCCCTCAGAAATGTTGCTGAGTCCCTCCTTTTGGCCTGGAGCAGATGCCTCTGTGTGGGTTGGGGTCCCCCCACCCACCCCGGACTCACCGTGGGGAATTTTTGCAATCTCAGTCCAGCATAGTTAGAAGCGGCAATTACTACTTGGTCGCTAATTACCGGGCCTAACATTAGATCAGTTTACAGAGGGAGCTTGGAGCCTGTCAGCAAAGGTCAGCCCGAGGTCCTCTCACTAAACAGCCCTCTTGTGATAGCTGCACCAGGAAAAAGGCATTAACGGGAGGCTGGGGAGCCGGCTCCACTGCGGGGTCCTTGCTGGGGGATGGGAGAGAGAGAAGTGCTGTTGATGACTAAAGGGGTCTTGGAAGCTGATAACCTCCTCACAGCCTTTCTCAGAAAGTCTGGAGGAAGGGGCAGCCTTTCATTGTGAGGCTTTGCTTAGAGAGGGCGAGAGAGAGACAGAAAGGAAACCAAGCCTGTGCGTTGGCGACTTTTAATGGTCGACCCTTTTAGAAAGATCATTCAGCCACAGCCTCGGAGTGGGGCACAGGGTCTAAGAGAGAACCCCCTGAATGTGGGGTGACCTTTCTGTTGTATCTTTTTTTACCACCTGTACTATACTCACTTTAATTTTGTTTTTCTTTTCCTGGGCTTCCCTGTTAAAACCATAAATACCTGCTCTAACATCTCCCCAAGCAGTGAAATCTGAGGAATCTCAGGTTCGGGCTGGTTATATTGGCTCAAACAAACATGAAATAGATAAAGATTTGAATTTAAAATGTTCACCTGTCACCTAAATCATCCAGCCTGTGGCCGGTGCTGCCTGCAGGACATGCTGGGAAATTATGGTGGGAAAGACACTAAACCGGAAGGGTGCATCCCTGTCTTCAAGTCCAGCCTGGCTCTCTCATGCCAGGTGTGACTGTGGGTGCGTCCCCTGCTTCTCTGAGCCTTAAAAATGAGGATGTGGTCTTCGTTAGGTTTATGCACAGAAAATGAGCATCTTTCCCCCCTCCCCCCTAAACATTAACAGCTAACACTTATTAAGCATCTACTGTGCTAAATATGTCACTGTCTTATAAATCCTTACAACCATATGGGGCAAATATAATCGCTTCCTACACCCATTACATGTACAGTGAACCCAAACTAGGTTTGCAACAACGTGCAGCTTTTAAATGGCTTCCATGCTGGGGTGCTAGCCCAGGGCGTATGCTTGTAGATGTGTGTTATTGACCCACTTCAAGGTGTTAGGGTGCAGTGCTAGAAAAAAGTCCTCTGAAGGAGAAGGCCTGGAAAGAAAGGAGTGTTCTGCTCCTCACGGACGGGTCTCTGCATCCCTCAGCAGCCCGGCATGGTCCTAAGTGCTCAATTCCCATCGTCCATAGGGCCCTTCCCTGGTCGGGACAGGCCTGGACTTCACCATAGCTCTCCCCTCCCACCCTTCCCAATCGGTAAGATCAGTATGCGGTTGATGGGGGCCTGGAAGGCAGGGGTACGATGTGTAACATTGATAAAGTTCCTGCAGCCTGAGCTTCTGAGCAGTTTCAGAACTCCCTGTTCGATCTTCTAACAGATAGACCACGTCTCCCTGGCATCTGAAGCTCTGGCATGGCAGGACCCAGGAGGACACGGAGTCATCCTGACCCTCCGGAGTGGCCGAGGGACGGCGCTGGGAGGTTTCGTGCTTGCCCGCCACCACCTGAAGTTGGCACACTCTGGTAGTGGGGGGTTGGGGGCTTCGCTTCTTGGATTGGCTGAGTCTGACACAGGCCCAGACCTAGCACTTTTGGATTTGTGTAACAGAAAGGAAAACACTGTTATTTTATTTTTTTTAAATATATTTTATTGATTTTTTACAGAGAGAAAGGGAGAGGGATAGAGAGTAAACATTGATGAGAGAGAAACATCGATCAGCTGCCTCCTGCACCCCTCCTACTGGGGATGTGCCCGCCACCAAGGTACATGGTTGACCAGAATCGAACCTGGGACCCTTCAAGCTTTCAGTCTGCAGGCTGACGCTCTATCCACTGAGCCAAACCGATTAGGGCAACACTGTTGTTTTATAAGTCAGGGAAGTTTGGCTGAGCAGTCCGGTGAATGGAAGAGGAAGGTTTGGCGATAAACTCCCGATTCCTCTTCTGTTCTCCCGAGCCAGAGAAGCTTGTGCGTGAAACACGCTTTCCAAAACGATTTTACTGAGCTTCCACCCCCTGGGTGCTGACTAACACGACTTCCCCTCATATAACTTCACGTTCTTGTAATTAACATATAATTTGATACCTGGAAATCCATGCTGGGTGGAGCTGGAAAGAATTACTCAGCTCTTAGCAATTCAGACTCTTGGGTTATAGAACTCCGTGTGCGGAGTCCTGTTCTCCTGTTACTGCTAACTTGTTTTGCCAGTCTCCTCGCTGCTCCTCCTTCCTTCTGTCCTGCGAAGATGCGTGAAATAATGACACAGTAGGTTTTTATCACTCAGGCAGCTGCAGGGGTTGGCTTTTGCATGTGGACTGCCTGCTTCTCTAGTACTTGCGTTCTTTGCTTTCTTCTCCTATGGCTGGAGGGATTGGATGGTGTCATAGTTCGTTTCACTTCCTGCTTCTTCGTCAAAGCTAGGCCGTCAGTATTTTTTTAAAAAATGCAGTAATTATCAGGGAAGAATAAAAATGAAAAATTAGGGCAATTCTGCAATTTAAATTTGTAGTGTATGCCAGTGGTTATAAGTTTAGTTAAGGAAATTATCCATTGTGTTGACACATGTATTAAGATGGGGTGACCATAGTTCTTATCACATGTGATACCTGCTCATTGAAAGATGTGGAGGCTGGGCGAACTCTGACCCAGAGCTGAGAATCAGCAGAGTTAAAAGCCCATCAGGATATCTTGAAAGTAAATCGGAATGTTGTCCACATGTTTTGAAAGAGGACATTCAGGGCAGTTCAGATGGAAAATTGTATGTGATGTGAACTCAGAGGAAGGAGAAGAGGGACTCCCTTAAGCAGCGATGGCAGATGTGTTCTGGCTCTCCCACCGACTCTGCGCAGTCACAGCTTCCTAACCCAGTGGACAGAGACGGAGCCACAGTCCCGGTCCAAGCTGAGCATGCCGTCACCAGTGGGCTGCAGAGAAGGTAGGCGTGCGGAAGAGTAGCTCGGACGCTGGACACGTGTTCCCAGCCATGGCTTTGCTTGTGCTTTCAGGGTTTGAGAACTTGACTTTGGAAAGCTTCTAAATTTGTTCCTCGCGGGTTGATTTATTTTGTTGAGGTCAAATTAGAGCTAATGGCCCTAATGGTTTACAGTGCTCCTAAATGGTTCTTAGCACTTAGGCAGGCCTTGCCCGGCCAGTGTGGGCGGGCTTCCAAGTGTGGACCATATCATTCTGAGGGTATATGTTTTGTTGAAGTTATTGTTGAGAGCACAGCATATATGTGTAGGTCGGTTAAAAGGTAACAGCAGAATCAGTCACACTTCATATTCAACTCTGCCTTGATAGCGGGTCCTGGGTGTGTTTCTTAATGTGGACCTGTGGGCATGCAGCCGGGAGTTCTGTTGTTAGTGATCGTTTGCCCTCGGCCCCTTGGCCTAGGCGTGTGCTGTTGGTGAGATGCAGTAGTGGGGAAGCCTCAGGTGTCCTCTGGCTGTTCCTGGTTGCCAGGTAGTTCCTGTGAGAGCAGGTAACCAGGTTAAACTAATCTCAGTGCATGCCTTCCAGCCATGCTGTGGTATCTGGGAGTTCATGGCAAGGTCTTTGGCAAGGGGATCATACTCCATAAAAAACTGGCTCCAGTATCTTGATTTCTGTGTGATTGGGAGTAGGCAGAGCAGACAGGTGTCTGCAGAGGAGCTGCGTGTCTCTACTGGCCCACAGAATTAACCCACGTGTACAGGCGGGCTCTGTGGGCAGTGACCTCCAGGGCTGCTGGGTGCAGCTGAAAGGGGAGAGTGGCAGGAGGGCGGGGACTCTGCTCCCTAAACGGAGGTGGTGGTGCAAGGGGCATTGGTTAACGATTTCTCCGTGCTTTGATGGGGGTAGGGGTGTGGCGGGAAGAAGCTGTCTCCAAAGTGTCTTTCTTTGGCCCATCAATTTTCAGAGTAGCGCCCCCAAAGTTGCAAATGTGGTTTTGAAGGCCAAGTCCAGTCAAATTCTACTATGGGTAAAATCCTATTGGTCATCGTGGATTGAGCCAGAGCTATGGAGGGTTGAGTGAGGGATGGGGGCTCTTGCCTTCTGATTGCTAATGGAATGGCTACTTGGTTCTCAGAACTTGGGGTTCCCTTTCCCCCTCGTGTATACTCTGAAAACACGCTTTCAGTATGTTTGCATGCGTTGCAGTCCCGAAGCTACTATACTTATTCTCAGACCCAATAGGAGCGGATTGAAGAACCTAATGCTACCTATGTGATGCCTACTTCTTATTGAGAAAAATCTCTACGTTCATCCGGTTCATCTGGAAAATATCACAGTCACCGTGAATAGTGCTGTTAACGCAAAGACTTGGGTCTCACGGCCGGTAGATGGCTGTGCTGGTGACCAGGAAGGAGTTACCGTCCACTGTTAACGAAACGAAGCTGGTGCATTGGCAGGACAGAATGCAAGACGTGAGCCCAGTGTAGCAGCCAGAGGCACCACTGAGCCGTGGCAGTGGAAAGGTGTGACCACGTTCAGCCCATGGCCACCAAGTTCTCCAGAGAAGTTTTAATTACAAACCATGGTGGTGTGGTTTTTCAAATGTGTTATAACAAATGGATGTTAGCCCAAGTAGCCCTCAGCCCCCTCCATCAATAAAACCCCATCATTTTCACAGGGTGGGCTCCAAGGAGGAAGTCTCAACGCCCTGAGTGTCTAGTCGGCTGTGCTTCCGGCCTCCCTTTCCTGGAGAGGGAGGCAGGGAGAGGGCGTTGAAGGACAGCCCTTTCCTCAGAGGCCCTGGGAGTGATGATGCCGCCTGGACAGGCGCTGATGCTGTCCCAGGGAGGGACTTGTCAGTAGCCCGGAGGGTGAGGTCTGCTTTTCGGTGGGGGGCCAGGGTGGGAGTTTGGGGGTGGGAGGATGGTTGAAATGGAAGACCTTGAAATGGCAAATCTTTATTAGTTTTGTAAACAGCTTTAGGAAGCGCTGGGAGCATCTTGCAGGGACCCTGCAATTATCATAATAAACAGTTTTATCATCTGCTTGGCAATCAATATTGTGGCTTATGCTGCTTTAGTATCTCAGTGGTATTGATTACCTTAACAACTGTGCTGCGGTCAGCTTCCATTAACCCCTGCTCTGCCAGTGAGCTCCAGTCGCCCATGGTTGGATGGGAGACTGTTCTGGTCCCAGCCCAGGCAAGCACTGGGATTTGACGGCTGGCCAGAGAGTCAAGCACAGCTTTTATCTCAAGATACCCAGCAGAAGAAAGGGTTTTAAACAGGGAATCTGGAAGCTAATGCAACTTTTTAAAGGCTTTTTTTTTTCTTTGTGGAGACAGTTGTATAAAACAATTACAGCAGTGGGGTTTCAACTGTGACTCAGGAATTTGAACGTTAGGAGGGAAAATTCTGATTCTTCCCTGCCTGAGCTCTGTCCAGTGTTCTTCTCAGCTCCACCTCCACCCTCCCTGGGGGAAACAGACATGTGTGGAGTTGAATTGTGGACTGCTGTGCTTACGCCCTGATGCAACAGGCATTCCTGGGACTCTTCAAGCACTCATTTTATGATCCACATTTTACTTTTAGAGAGAAACCACTTACTCAGGGACATCTAGTTCCCGGATTCAGGTTCTTCTGGCCCAGCCAGTGCCTGAAGTGAAATGGCCCATCCTGAGGTGACGGAATGCTGGAGATAGATGGTGGTGGTGGTGCCGCTGTAGATTCTATCACTCTCACTGGCTGCCCTGTCTCTGGTCTGGTTGCTGTTTATAGTCCCCTTTTCTCCTGATGAAACAAAGGCTACGAGGACACTCTGCTCTAGGGAGCGCTGATGGACTCCCCAGACCAACCAGGAGTCAGCGATTAGGTAGTGACAGTCATTCAGAAACATGCAGGACGAGATCTTGCCAGCAGTAGGGGTGGTGGTGGCGGCGGTGGTGGCGGTGGTGTGTTGACTTTCTATGTTTTTTTTTTTTCTCTCTTTTAACTGCCCTCTTTTGTTTTGTTTTAAATGAGAAATATAGGTGTGTATGCACATGAATATGTGAAGTTGGGGGGTGAGGTTGCACACATATCCAGTGGCTTAACCCTCCTGACCCCCTTTTAATGAAGACTGTCATGGGGTCTTCAACATTGCAGACCCAATAGCACAGGTGCTGTTCAACCTGAGTGGCAACGACCTCTAATGGGAAGCCAGCTACCATAGCCAGGAGTTAGTTTTTAACTGTTGATGAGTTTTATGGAGTCACTGGGGAGTGGAGGAAAGGAAAAGGAGGAGGAGGAGGCGGGGGGGGGGGAGGGGGAGACAGAGACAGTAGTTGGACTAGAAGGAGAGTGAGTTGTGCTGGCAGCTGCCACTTCCCTATGCTTCTTGCCAGGCTGCAGCCTGTGGCTTCCTATTGCTCGTGGCTGCCCAAGAGGAGCCAGGAGTGGAAGTTGATCAGATAGGGAGGAGGCTAGTAGGTATGTGATGAAGGCAAGTGCCACACACTGAGCTTGGAGAAGTGCAAGGGGTCACAGGTGTATGGATTCCTGGCCATGGGATACAAGCCCCAACAGGGTAAGAGTCTATACATGAGAGGGTCCAGAAGCCAGGCCATAGAGTCTGGACAGCAAGATGTAAGGCTGTAGGCTCTATCTGGTGAGGCCTAGGGTGGTAAGAGCAAGACTGGATCTTGTATTGAGTCACAGGCTTGATGAGCGGGGCTGAGCCTGCAGATGCCAGTGAGTAGATAGACCTGCACAGGGGAGGGGAGGGCCTCAGGGAGTGATGATGGGTCTCCCTTCCGAAGGGAAAGCCGATGGAGTGTCTTCTTTTCAGGGTTGGAGAGTCTGCATAGGGACATGCTTAAGCAAGCCTTCCCTCCTGACTGACCCCATCCTCCTAGGTCACCCTCCCTCCAACTGGGATGTCAAGGGGTCCCTGTCACTGTCTTGTATTCTGGTCCCACCCACTTCTGTCCTCTTTCTCCCTCTGCCCAAACCAGCTTGGTTCCACAGATTGGAAAGTTTTAGACAGAATGTTCTTTCTGAAAACATCACTTAGTAGATAAATTAATTAGACTCAGAGTGTGGGCGGTAGTTATTAAGTTGACCAAGGTTCCATTGTTTTCCATCATGGCGGCGACTGGAACTCACAGGGTTCCACTGTGATGGGAGAGTGTAGACTGGATTGCTCAGACCCATGGAATAAGTAACATTCATGATGGGAATGAAGCTAGTTCCCCAGATTTTGGTTTTATATAGGTTTGTGCACTTTGAGTCATGATGCACTAATACTGTGGCCAAAATCACCCTTCACTTTACCCCACTGGTCTTAACTTGAGCTGGGTTGGCATTAGCTCTTCAAAGTATGACCTCATTCCTGTGGAACTCCTGGACCTTGACAATGCTTTACTTTCTTCTTTTCGCAAATAGCTTTTGAGTTGTGTTCAAACTAATGTGAGTGGCAATGTCCTCTACACAGTAGAGGACATTTGGAGGGCGTTGCACTCTGTCTGCTCATGTCTTACATTGTGTTATGGCCAGAGGTCTTTGCTTCAGCCTTACTAGGTGCTTTGCCTGCCACACTCTGATCTATGTCAAATTTTCAGACTTAACTGTCTTCCATCAAGTTCTTAGTATTTGGTGTTATTTATAACCATGCTTTTAAGTGTGAGCGGTGAAATATATTTTTGGGGTCTTTGGTATACTCAGATTGTTTTCATGCGTATTTAGGAGACGAAGTGTGATTTTGAAGGGTTCGCAAAGGTGATTCTCTTTAGGAAAGAGATGCTTTCGTCGAGGAAATAACACTGGCGTGGAAACCCAGAGTCCCATTCCTGGTCCCTGATCAGCTACTAACCAGGTGGCGACGTTGGAAAAGAGTGACTCATAGTCACTCTCATGTTTGATGAATCTTTTTAACCCTGTAAAATCTGAATTATGATTCCTATTCTGTCTACTTAATAAGGCAAGTTTGATGGAGGTCAAATGAGAAACTAGTACAAGTGTTTGAAATGTATAAACCACTGTGTACATCAAAGGAGCTTTGTTATTTGTTCCTGGGAAGGTTGGCGTTGGGTGGGACTGTTTCCTTGGGTCAAATACTAAGGCTATTATGAAAACGTTTACTGCAAAGAGAATTTTCCAGGAGGCCACGTGGTGATGGGCATGTGTGGGCCCACATGTGGCAAGAAGCCCTCTTATCATTGGACCATCCCACTTGTAGATGAGCACAAGAGAACCAGCCCAGTTCAGACTTTACAAAGCAATTGAAAGTGACCCGGTCACTTAGAAAACATTCCTACTGAGCTGATTGTTGGTAATGGTTGGTAAACATCGCCTTATTTTGTAAAAATCACTGAAAGTGTTTTAAATTATTGTTTAACCCATTAAATCAACAAGTGGGGGATTTTGCCTTATCAGTGGGTGTGTTTTTCTTAACCAGAGTTTGGCTCCTGGCTCTATATCAAGCTGTCATATAATCTTGTGTTGTCACATTGGGCTCATTTTTGCGCAGTAATGGCAGTGATAGTTCCCATGTATAAATGTGTCAAGAGCATGATTCTTCTTGGTGTTAGCAGTGTGGGACTGCTCGGTACCTCCTAAGGGTAGGAGCAGGGGTGGGGTCAGCAGGTGGTGAGTTTTAAAGCGATAGCTGGGATCCAAAGGACTTTGAGGAAGTCCTTCAGCTCTTCCAGAGAAAGGAGGATGTGTAGTTCTATATGAAAAGGGGTAGCTTGCCATGAGTACGTCAACTCAAGGCTGAGAAGTTTGACCCTGGCCAGTGCTGGTCTCTTTTCAGAAAATTCTTCAGAACTGGGTAAAGACAGGGCTTTTTTTTTTTTTTTTTTTAAAGAAACATTTATTATGTAAAAATAGGATAATATGAGAGACCCCATCACCTAGACCTAACAATTCACTTTTTGTCAGATTTATTAAATCTTCCTGTTCATTGGCTTTGATTGAAAGCCAATCAAGGACATCATGATGCTTCATCATTTTCTTAGGTGATAAAATTATCTTTATGTAAGAAAATTAACAAATTCTTAATGTCACTGAACCCCAAATTGCCATTCAGACTTACCTGATTGTCCCCAGAACGGCTTTTGACCGTTGGTTTGTTAGGACTGGTATCCAGATGAGATCTACATAGTGCATTTGGTTGTTTGGTTCCTAGAACAACCCCTTGCCTCCCCACGTCAGCTTCCATGTGTGCATCTCCCCACCCCACCCAGTCCATGGCTTACAAAGGCTATTGGGAAGTAGCTACAGGTGGTAGAAAAAGCACTTAGTGTGGTGTGAAGATACCCATGTCCTCTTGCTAGCTCTGCCCCTGACCAGCTGTCCGACCTTGGGCAGACCATCAGCATCCTCTGGGGTCATTATTCTTGTCAATCAAGAGAGGCAGTGAGACTGAAGGGCTGCAAACCCAAGCATTCTCACTGTGACCTCCCCGAAGAGACCAGCGACCCCAGGTCGCAGACACTGCTTGCTTTCAGTCCTTATCCCAGTTTTTGCAATTGAGAATTTATTGGAACAACATAACCCGGAGCAATTGGCTTGTTCTTTTTTCTCTTGGACACTGTGAATCGTGTACTTAAAACAAAGTTATTATGTTGTCCTTCTGGACTGTAAGCTTAGAGTCTAATTTATGGCTCAATATATAGGTTGTTATTGTATGCATTTTTGGCTCAAGTTTTCCTCCACTCTTTACTTTTCTTTCTTCTTTTGCCCTGGCCTCAATTCATGCTCTGATGTAGTATTTTATTCTTGTAAGGAATATAAATAAGCGGCTGTGTGCTGGGTATTCTGTGTGACCCAGTCTGTAAGCTCATGGAGACCGGGTATCCTCTGCTTTGTTTCCCCCACAGATTAGGTGCTCAATAAAAGCTTCCTGGTAGAGTTTGGTTTGACATATTTCCCATTCGAGTGGTGAAGGGCTGTGTTTGTAGCACTATTCATTTTGTGCCTGAGGCCTGGTTCTTCCCTGATTTGAGTTTTATGTGACAAAGCAGCCAGAGGAAGTATGGTGAGCCACCTGCCTGGTGATTTTTCCATTTTTGTTTTTGTAGAATTTGTCATTTTGAGTAGCTCCTCCCTGTTTTGTCTCCGCCCCACCCCCTCTGCCTAGGCCTTTGGTGAGTGAAGCAATATTTGCTGGGCAAACAGTTGTGAAAGGATGGGGGGAGGGGGGACCTTAACTGTTACACCAGTAGCCATTCAATGCATTGCATTTCGAAGAGTTCCCCTTTGATTCCAGCCTCAGGACGAAGAATGCTTTTGTTGGGATGTTTAGGATGATGGAAGGTGGATGAGTCAGAATCTGTCATTTGCTCTATCTGGAAAAAAGCGGGTGTCTTCATCTTCTCTCACGACTATGAGGGAGCAGGCCTCTTCTTGACTTTCAGTCATTCTCCTTTTGCTGTTCCTTTGAGACTTGCTAGTCCTCGGGAAGGCGTGGGTCGCAGCGGGCTCCCTCCCCCACCTCCCAGGACCTCCGCCTCCTCTACTGTGGGGGAGAGGGAGGGGTGGTCATCCTGGCACGTTAGGGAGGATCAGAGCTCATGCATGATGAACACTAGCACAGTGCCTGGCACACAGTAGGCACTCAAAAAATGGTAGGTACCCTTAGGATCCTCTCTAAGAGTGGTTGGAGGCCTGGCTGGTGTGGCTCAGTGGATGAGTGTTGACCCATGAACCAGGAGTCATGGGTTCGATTCCCGGTCAGAGCACATGCCCAAGTTGCAGCTCGATCCCCAGGGTGAGGTGTGCAGGAAGCAGCCAATCAGTGATTCTCTCTCATCGTTTCTCTCTTTCCCTCCTCCTTCCTCTCTGAAATCAATAAAATATATTTTAAGAAAAAGAGTGGTTAGGGAACATTTGAGACTATTGCTTATTGGCTTCCTCTTTTGTTTGCTGACACTTGAAAAGGGATCCTTTAACTATTGGTTTTGAGGGGCTTGGTTTTCAGAATGTTCCCATTCTGCGTCCCTGGAAAACCTCTCTTAATCCGTGGAGAAGAGGTGAGGTGCCCTTGTGGGGTGAGGGGCCCTGTTGGTTAGGGGCCCTCCTAGTTAGATCCCCTCCCAGCCGGCATTTATCCTCTCATTGTCAAGGTGAGGACCAGTGCTTCCCATCCTCCGCTCGCTCCCTGCAGACTTAGTCCAGAGCAGTGGTGGGCAAACTGTGGCTCGGGAGCCACATGCAGCTCGCGAGCCGCGGTTTGCCGCTCTGTTGACTAATGAGTTTGCCGACCACCGATCCAGAGGAAGGCCAGGCTCCTAGGTGGGTTGAGAGGGTCTGGGCGTGGCAAGAAAGTTGAGGCTCATGGCTGGCAAGTTTTCTTCTAATGGAATTTCCCATCACTTACTGCCCTGCTGATTTCTGATCAATGAAAATGAAATTGCATCACCTCCTCAGAGGCTCCACGTATGCCTGCTGCTTCCAGCTGTGTCAGTTCCGGTAAAATAATCTCATCAGGCGTGCGAGAGGGTAATAGGAAATAAAAATAAAAACCCACAATTAGCAAGAGGCCTTGCAGCTGAGTAACACTTTCCATTCCGGAGACAGAAAGGGCTGGGCAGTGAATGCTTAGGAAAGAGTCTCTCTCTCTCTCTAGAAAATCCCCAGTCCTTTTCTTCCCCATTTTTCCCCCTTCCTCTGCCTCCCACCACCCCTGTGTGTTGTTGGATGGTTTAAAATCATGCACAGGCTTCTCTCCTGCCCTACTTTTGGGGTCAGTAGAATTTCTGTGCGATAGGCACATGTTGGGTGGCATTTGTTTTTCTTCTGAGTCCCCGAAGGTGGACACCAAATGAATGATAGAAATTCCAGCTTCTTCCACTGACCTGTGACAAGAGCCAGATGGTTGGCGGTAGGAGGGTGGGGGAGGAGGAAACCACGCAAAGCCAAGTTAAGTTTGGTGAATAGGCTTCTCGGAGCTGGTTTGTTTTGATTCTTAGACTTTATGCTTCAACTATCAGTCCATTAACAACAGGACTCCCCCCCATCCGCATTATTCCCCACAGCTCCGAGTTCCATGCTGTAAGTATGAGGCTCTGTGAAAGGGCCTTGTTTGGGCGGAGCCACCTCCCCGTGGAGCGCCTTGAAGGTGGCCACACGGCAGCCGCAGCACCTCCTTGATAACACTTGGGGAGGTTGGACACTGCTTCCAGAACATTCTGCCACCATGCGTGCAAGCCAGTCAAATCACTGGGTCCAGCCGCAAGAGGAACTGAGGCCAAAGACACCAGGATGGGGAATGCCAAGGGCAAGGAGGCTGTGGGAAATCTGTTGGATCACCTGAGAGGAGCCAGTGGAAAGCAAATCCTATGGTCTCTGGCAGCCCGGCAGCATCGCCGAGGAGACGTGCCGTGTGAAGGCCCGCGCTTCCGTGGCTCTGGCAGTCCCTCACAGGTTATTAGAGGGACAGCCCGCCCTGTGTCCCAGGGGTGCAAATCCGGAGCTGTCGGGAAATGGTCAGTCTCAAACAACCCTAATGTTCCTTTAATTGGTGACTCCCATGTGGATTGAGGCCGAGACGCTGAGAGGGATTAGCACGGCTGGAGGATATGGTAGGTTGATCCCAAGTGTGGGGGCCGCCGTGTCCTCAGTGCTCTAGGGTTTCAGGGCAATTGCTCAACCTGCCAGACCATGTGTCGCAATAGCTGAGCTGTTTCTAAATGCAGTGGATGTCAGAGGTCATCACTGACCATATCTGGTGGACAGAAGGACAGATTCTGGCCGGAGAGAATAAGACTAGGATGAGGGGAGCAGTAACCTGGATAATTCAGTGGCCACGTGAAGTGCTGTCTGTCCTACAAGCGCCCTGAGCGTTGCCATCTAGCTCTTACGTTGCCTGTCTGGACTCCAGTGAGACCAAGCTAGCGGGAGTCTGTGTTGGTAGCAGGGGTCCTGTGTGCATTGTAGGCCCTCAATAAATACTGGCGTGAGTGAATGAAAATCATTAGTGCAACCAGTGAGTTTGGGCTAAGCGTGATGCCCAGGAGGTTAAAACCAAGTCCAGTGGGGCCGGAACCCCAATAGCCTCTTCATTATTGTGGCTGAAGGAGTTGGCCCCATTAACTGGCCAGGTTGGAGTCCCCCAGTCTTCAGTGTGGCTTAGCGTGGGCACCGCTTGGAGCTGTGGGAACAGTTCCCACCTCGTTCTCTTGTTCAGGCACTGTCCAGGATTAGGGCCGCTGGACAAAAGTTTTAGTGGGATGCACAGAGCTTGGGGGGTGGGGTGGGGAGCAGAAGGAGAGGGGGGCGCCTCTTGGGAAGGGAAGCTGAAGTTCTTCAGGTTAACATGCATTTTTCATAGGTTTGTGTGTTTGCACAAGTACGTTTCTCCTCTCTCATCCCAGACACTTAGCACAGGGTCTTGATCTACATTGATCACATTTTATGACTTGAACTGGCAATTCCCCCCCAGGGATCGCTCCTAACCAGGGTGTTCAGGAAGCCATTAAGGAAAAATATGTAACCACACTCGTTCCCAAACTCAATTGTTCCGTCCTAGCAGTGCTCGGAGAAGAGACTTGCAGGCGTAATTAATCCGAGTACTATTTAACGTGGCCCTGGTGATTCTCCACAGTAGCTATTGACCCCAAAGCAGCAAGAAGAGAAAGACCATCTGCGCCATTTTTGCTGAGCTGCTGAGGGTATAATCATTGCCCACAGTCACTGGGTTCTTCGGGTGGCTTCCGGAAGGTTAAAGGAGTGCGAAGTCTTGGATCCTTCTGCTGGAAGAAGGACACTTGCTTTGTTGCTCTGCTGAATTCCTGGGGCCACTCTTTGAAGTGGCCAGTAGTAAATGTGTCTGGAGCTGTTTTTCTTGATTAAAAGTAACAGTGCAAGTAATGGGCGTCCTAATTACCATGTGGGATGGAGAAAGGGCTGCGAAGGATAGGACACATAATTTTTACTTAGCCCACCACCCACCCACCACCCAGCTGGGTGTTCAGCTTTGGAGTTTGAAAGAGGCAGAACCTGCACCCTCTCCAGTATGTCTCCAAGGCTTCGAAGGTCCTGATGGCTGTCTCGTTCCATGGTACCATGAGGAAGGGAATTGAAGTTTGTTGTAACTCCGTAGGCCACGAGGATTTGAGGGCTACCCCATATGAGATATGTTCTCAAATCTTCCGTTTTGTCAAATGAAGCTGATGAGGAGGCTCGGTGATGGAATCATCGTCTTAGTGTGCCCTCCAAATAGGAAGCTGGGGAGACCCTTGGTAAACCACCTGGAGGGGTACCTGGGGTTACCCAGCCAGGCATGCCCCTCCTGAGGCACAGGGGAAACCTGTGGGGGAGTGGTTTGGCCTCTGCATGGTGATCCCCTCTTCAGGCCCTTGCCAGGGGCTGGGCCTTATAGCGCCTGGCCCTGCTTAGTGTAGTGGTGCCTCCGGCTCCCTGCTGTGTGAAAAGCTGTTTATGCTAAGGAGCCAGGAAAGATCTGAGGAACTTGCTGTGAGAGGCCGTGTGTGTGTGTGTGTGTGTGTGTGTGTGTGTGTGTGTGTGTGTGTGTGTGTGTCGCCCTGTTTATGAGCCTCCCAAGGGCAACCTTTGTTTGTTTTGTCCTGGTGCCAATTCCGGAGCCCCGTGCCAGCTCTGCCCATGGCGAGCCCACTGTGTGGCGTTCTTCCTGCTGGGAGGAAAAGACACTCCTTTTTCAGAGTCATGTTGGAGGTGCCTGTTGAAGGAGACTTTCCTTCTCCCAAGGCCACCTGTCACCTGGCCTGTGAACTGCAGGTGGTGGAGTTAGTTATCACAGAGCACCTATTGGTTTTTCTCTCTCGGGGAAAGTGAGATGGGGTTCCCAGGTGCTGCCCCAGGACCAGGAGAAAAACAGCTGTAAGAGGTTATTCATTGGTGCTTAGGTGGGTCAGATCTGTATGCAAGAAAGCTTCAGGCCCATGGCTGCTTCTACCTGCATTTCTGAAACAAGTGCACATACATACATAGATTTCCCCCAGTTCAGTCTCTTGGGTGTGGGCAGCCTTGAACTATAACATTTACTCGTACTATTCAAATTAAAAGTTCTGCTACGAACTGCCTCAAAATAAGAATCCAGGAAGCCTTATAGGCTCATTGGCCTATTAAACCAATGAGTATGGCTCTTTAACCCTTCCCCTAAGGCTCACCTGTATATGGTTTGGGACCTGATTCCCCCGTTCCTCCTCAACAGAATGGTATGTTAGGATTTGCATGGCTTCCTGGATGTTTGTGTCATTGACCAGCTATATAGGATGGCTGAATGGAGGTCAATATTGTAGACTTCAGGCCCTCTGTAATTTTGGAGCAGGGAATAATACAACTAATGCTGTAAACCACAGAATACCGAAATACTCTGGAATCATACCTAGCCTCCAAATTAGGATGGTTGGGTCTTTGGTGATCCATTGTATGTCATGTTGAGATCAGCACCCTCCCACGAATGTTATTGAAGACGTCTGGTAGACAGAGACAGTGTGCCGTTCATCAAGTCTTTTGTCCATACCGCACACTCAGCATGTGCTAGGACAGTGGTTGGCAAACTGTGGCTCGCGAGCCACATGCGGCTCTTTGGCCCCTTGAGTGTGGCTCTTCCACAACATGCCACGGCCTGGGCGAGTCTATTTTGAAGAAGTGGCGTTAGAAGAAGTTTAAGTTTAAAAAATTTGGCTCTCAAAAGAAATTTCAATTGTTGTACTGTTGATATTTGGCTCTGTTGACGAATGAGTTTGCCGACCACTGTGCTAGGAGATGAACAGAAATACAAGCTGATTTTTGCCCTCAGATAGCTTATAGTCACGTTGTGGAGATAAAAGCAAAGGAAGTGAAGCAAGGAGAGGTTCTTCTAGTGACAGTGTGGTGATGATTGCTGTAGGAGAGCAGAGAGGAGAGAGGTTTGGGGGTTGAGTGATAACAGGGATATTACTGCCTACCTGGAACTTGAGTTTGCGCTTCTTAAAGGATGTCCAAGGTTTGGATAAATGTCGAAGAAGTGAAAGAAAGGGCTTGGGGCTGCAGGAACCAAGACTAAGAGTGTGTAAGAACGTGGAGATGATGGAGGGCGGGGCGATCCTCCTGTCAGAGAAGTGATTGAGTAGTAGTGTGTGTAGGGGGGTAGCTGTTGGCTTCAAACCTTCGAAGAGTGTTGGTTGGGCTGTGTTAGCAGTTGGTTCTTGCCTGGGAAAGGCACCCGCAGAACATGGCATTGGGAAGCCTAGACTGACCTTCCCTTTCTGTTTTCTGAAATCAAACATGGTACCCAGAGTTCCACCTGGAGAGACGAGGCGGTCAGTGAGGGGCAGTTCCATTTGGACACGTTGAGCCATGCCGAGTGTTGAGAGATGGAGAGCTATAGCCACTTACAGATATCTTGTGGTCTATGGAAAGTATGAGACACATACTCAAGCGATAAGTCAGGAATGGAACGTTTTGTGTTGGGAGTCAACTCAGAATTTCAGTAATTGAAACCACAGAAGTAGTTAAGGTAGTCGATGGACAGAGATAAGAGCAGAGAGCCAGGGGGGAAAAGTGTGATGATAGGAGAACGGAGGAGGAATTTCTGTGGGTTAAAGTCACAGGGGATGCTATCAAACAAGTGGGAAAGCGCATCCATGGAGCTGAGGATCAGGGAGCGGGCAGACAGCGTGAATTTCAGAGAGATGGAAAGAGAGCCAGGAAGTTGTGTCAGAGCCACGAAGGGGGAAAGGAGATGTCAAGGTGGCAGGGTCAGCAGTTCAAACTGTGGGGACATTGATGATTCAAACGGTGGGGACATCGGACCACCTGTAGCAGTGTCCAGCCCTTTCCTCTGGCGACCGATCCTGGAGACTAGGGCAGAGCCTGGCCATTCGTACCTTGACTGAGCCCCACAGTCGGCTCCACTGCACAGCAAGGGTGAGACCTGTTGATGCAGGAGAAGTCTCTGTAAACAGAGAGGAGGGCACATCCACCTGGCTTCAAGGGAGAGGTGTGGAGGAAGTGTCCACGTGGCTAAACGAGTGGGATCCGAGGGAAGGACAAGAGACATGGTCTGAACCAGCAACGTTAGCAGGTCAGACTGTCCTCTCTGAGCCCATGGGTTTGTGGGACATGGTAGAGAATCGAGTGAGGGATCCCCAGGGAAGCCCTTTAAAGCCCTCTTACGAATCCTCCAGGCAAGGACAACACGCCCCCACTGTAGAAGTGGCAGGGGATTCACAAAAGAAATACAAATTGCCAACCACTATTTGCAGATGGATTCTCTCTTATGAGCAAAACGTGAGTTAAAATGAGATGTGATTTCTTGCCTGCCAAATAGACACTTAAAAAAACCCACAACAAAATAATACCCACTACTGATGAAGATGCAGGAAAATCGATGCTCATGTGCCAGTGCGAGCATGAGTTGGAAGGGCTTTCCTAGAGGACTGTTTGGCATATGCTAGAGACCTTAAGTGTTCCTCGCTTCTGGGCCAGCAATTCTACTGGCTCAAAAGCTAGGAATGTCACCAATAAGAGCCTGGGTTTTAGTAGCAAGGAAGGCATACTGGTTGAAAAGGCTGACTTAGCTAGTATGTGACTTGCATAAGACTCTTAACCCTTTAAGCCTCAACTTCCTCATCTGTAAAATGGGCTGTTTTGAGGGTCAAATGAAATAATGTATATTTAAAAGTGCTTAGAAGCATGCCTGGCCTGAATAAGTGGGTAGTAATGGAACTGCTACTTATATTTTCTTAATTATATACTTACAAAGACTTATGAGAGTTTATTGCAGCTTTCACTGCAAAATATTAGGAATTGCCTAAATCCACTAATAGAATTTAGTGGAGGGATTATGCTGTATCCATAGGATGCAATATCTATGTGGCCATTAATTCTAACTTATGAAGAATATTGAATGTCAAGGGAAAACTTTCATGCTAAATTAAGTTAAAAGGGCAGTCCACATAAGAGGCAGTGCGGTCTGAGGCTGGTGAAGAAGATCTGTAACTACAGACCGGCAGAGGAAAAAAATCTAAATCTACCTGCCTATCAGTGGCTTCCTGGCTGGTGGAATTACAGATGATTTTTATTTTAGCTGTTGAATTTTTCTGCACATATCCGTTTCTAAAAATGAGTTCATAGTACTTTAATTAGGAGAAATTGTTTAAAGTAAATTTAACATCATGAGATGCCAGATTGAAACTGTAATGGGCCAGATGGCACGTTTTCCCACCACCCAGTGTAGGCTCTGCCACCCAATGGCACGAATGGAGAGATCAGAAGTGAGAGGGATGTCGAGGAAATTGGAGGGCATGAGAGTTTTGGGTGCTGGCAAAGGAAGCAGTGAAGTAGTCAGTTACAGCTAGTGTGGGCAAGTATCCAGTTCAGCCGGGATTGCGCCAAGTGATGAATGCAGGTGGGGTTGACTGAGCTATGCACCTGCCAGCCAGGAGGGGTGGGGGCGGTGCAGCAGGGAAGTTAGAGGTACTGTGTTTGGTGAAAGGAGGTGCTGTGTCAAATGTGGGAGGGGAAACCAGTGCTTTATGGTGATTGAATCCAGGTCAGGAGAGAACCATTCAGGCCAGGCATGGACGAAGGATGCTGGTCTTCTGTCTTCAGCATAAAGCTCTCAGAGTGGATGCTTAAATAAGCCCCTAAATGCTGGGACACAGACACTCAATAGCTGGCTCAGTTGCCCCAGATCCTTTTTGAGAACAAGGCAGAGTTATAAGGAGCAGCGTGTCGTTTTGCTTTTTATCATCGCATCCATGGCTTTGGTCGTTGTGGAACTGCGCCTGTATCTGCACAGATAGTAAAACATTCGATTCCCCTGAAAACCAGCTCCTCTCTCCCCACACCAGCAGCCTGGGTTCCAGGACCCCTCTGCCTGGTCTCGCCTCCCTCCTCTGCCCCTCCTGACTCCGCTGCAGCCAGAGCATTGCGGTGGTGGTGGAGTCCCTGCAGCAGGGACTGAGCTAGCACTTTCCACTTCCAGGCTGATTTATGGTCACGCTGGAAAGAGCACAGATGCACTTATGAGCAAACACGGAGCCCAGGGCCTGACGACGCTCTGGGCCTTCCGGGCAGCAGGCCTCCTGCAGCTCCAGGGGCCTGTTCACGCACGCGCGTGCTCTCTGGCCTTGCCTTCGTTACTGGATGATTCTTCAGGCTACTGGGAAATCGCTACCAAGCGGGGTGGAATCTCACCTGCTTGTGATTTAACACTTATTGACTTGTATGCAGCGGTCAATACACAAATACAGTTATTGTACAGAGCCCAGAATGGAATTGGATATGGTTCTTCAGTGGATTCCAGGCTGAACAGATGAGGGCATTCTTTCTCTGCCCCTTGAGTGAGGTATCTGCTTATCTGAGAATCTGGGTTGCCTTTTTTTTTTTTTTTTAGGAGGTAGGGATGGTTTAGACATTGTTGTGGATTTTTCTCTCAAATGTTTTAGCCCAGATTGAGCAATGCTCCCCTGCTGTGGGTTGTTGGGGTTCCACTCTTCTGTGGTGGCTGAACGTGTCCTTACATTTAGAACTGCTTTCACCAGGTTAGGGAAATCTGAGTCAGATTATGGGTGACTTGGGTGAATGCCTTTCAGTGTTGTGTTACTTGAAATTCTACTCAAATCAGAAAGGCATCTAGAACTCTGTCCAGAACCTCTTGGCTGGAAGAAGGAAGGCCAGTTTTCTGCTCTTGTCTGTGCCTCCCTGGCCAGCCTCCCTCCTTGCATGAAGCTGGGCCAGCAATGAATTTCATGTGAAGACAGGACATGGGAGCCAGAGCGGGCTGGCTGTTCCTATGTCTTTGAAGACTCAATATGTAGCGTTCTTAACAGGGGACAATTTCTTTTTTTTCTTTTGCTGTATGGAAAAATCACAAGAGAACAAAGAATTCTCATATACCCTTTGTCAAGATCCCTCCTGTGTTAACATATTTCATATTTCTAGCTGTCTGTCTCTATGTAACACACACACACACACACACACGGGTTTTTCCTAAACCAGTTGACATTGAGATGTCATGGCCCTTCACCTCTAAATATATCAGTGTGGATTTCTTAAAAACAGACTCTCTTTATATAACCACAAGACAGTTACCGAAATTAGGACATTAGCATTCACAGACTACGATTATTGGATCTGGAGGCCTGATTTGGAGTCTGCCAGTTGTCCCGGCGATGCCTGTCACAGGAAACCTCAGATGGGGTTACGTTCCTCCGTGGCATCACTTCAGCCTCCTGTCCTCGGAGGCAGTCCTGTTTCCCGTCACTCACTTCCGGCAGAGCGTAGGGCACTTTGTAGGCTGTCCTCACTGGGATTTGCGTCATGTTCCCTCGCGATCAGATCCCAGGGTTTGCATTTCTGGCAGGAATATCGGGGAGGGGATGTCGTGTTCCTCTCCGAAGGCACAGAATGTCTGTCTGTCTCACTCCGGGTGATGAGAACTTTGATCATGTGTGGAAGGTGCCAGGTCTCTGCTGCACACTCACTGTTGTCCCTTCTGTGATTAGTACGGGTGTTGTGGAGATGCTTTGGGACTTTGTAAATATCCTCAAACTTTTATCCATCAGTTTTTTCCTAAATGGGTTGTAATTGGTGGTTACCAAATGGTGATTTTCTAACTCCATAATTCCATCTGCATTTGTCATTTGGATTTCTGCCCTAAAGAGAACTTAGGAAAGTATGGAGTTACAGGTTTTTGTTTTATGCATTGGGTTGTAATCCTTTACTCTCATTTTATTTTCTTGCTCAAATTGTACCATCCTCCCCCAGTGGGAACCCCATTGAACCTGTTCCTGTGTTTTTTTGACATGTTCTGATCCTTCTTAAAGCACTTCCTTGTGTTCTGTCTCAAGAAGATGCTCCAGCCCTGGCCGGTGTGGCTCTGTTGGTTGGATGTCGTCCTGTGCACCAAAGGGTTGCCAGTTCGATTCCCAATGTGGGCACACGCCTGGGATGTGGGCTCGATCCCTGGTGGGGGACATGCAGGAAACAGCTGGATCAGTGTTTTGCTCTCACATTGATATTTCTCTCTCCTCCCTTCCATTCTCTCAAAAATCAATAAAGATCTTTAAAAGGAAAAAAAAGGGAGATGCCCTAGGCCAGTGGTCGGCAAACTGCGGCTCGTGAGCCACATGCGGCTCTTTGGCCCCTTGAGTGTGGCTCTTCCACAAAATACCACAGCCTGGGCGAGTCTGTTTTGAAGAAGTGGCGTTAGAAGAAGTTTAAGTTAAAAAATGTGGCTCTCAAAAGAAGTTTCAATCGTTGTACTGTTGATATTTGGCTCTGTTGACGAATGAGTTTGCCGACCACTGCCCTAGGCTCATCTTGCACTCTGTCTGCCCCAACCCAAGAATTGTCCATTTCTCCAAGGAGCCTGATTCCATTTCACTCCAGAGGGTCACACCAGGCATTTCTTCGACGAAGAGAAAAAGAGACAGATCGTGCTCAGGGACCCTAATTTTTCTTCTCAACGTGTCGTCATTTCTCCCAATGCCTTACGCTCCCTCACAGTTCCAGGAAGCACCTCTTCCATCTCGGATGTGGAGGATACAGAGATGACTGAGGCATCAGACCTGCTCTCCAGCTGCTCACAGCCCAGCAGCAGAGAGACCAGCCAGCGGTCATCGCAGCAGTGTGATAACCCAGGACGGCAGTGTGTCGCCCGGTGCCACATTACCGTGGGGTCGCAGGGGAGGAGGTTAAAGCTGATTGAGTCGTGGGACTGATAACCCAGGAATGAAAAGAATCTTCACCTTTTCAAGGGCCTGCGAGACTGCCTGATGGCACTTCCTGGCCACAGCCAAAGCCCCCTTTCCCAAATTCAGGAAACCCAGGGATTGCAGTCTGTCACCAGAGGCAGCCTTCCATTGGGAGACTTTGATGATCTTGAGAAAGATTCTCACTCCCATTGACCTGAGCTCCGGTTCCTAATAAATTTCCCGCGTCACCCCTAGTTAGCCCCCGAGGCCAGGTAGAAGAGCAGCAGCGCATCCTCCTCGAAGGTGGCGGGCAGGCCTTCGTGCGGTCGAGCAGAGTCGTCTCACGGGGCAGAGGGACCTCTCTTTTCCACACTCCTGCGCTGTTCGTGGTCGGCCGTCCTGGCCACGCTCCAGTTCGTTTGTCGGGACCCTTCTTACCAGATTCCCCCCCAGTGGATCGCCGTGTTCTTCGCGCAGACAGAGAAAACGATGGGCTGCGGGCCTGTTGAGTGTCAACAGGAATCGCGTACTCCCGTGGCCAGAGGCTGCGTTGGCCTCTTGGCCTGCCATGTCAGCTTTGGGCCGTCACAGAATTTATAGTAAAGTGACGCTGCCAGGTCGTTTTAGCATGAATTCCTGTTAATCCAGGTCTTTCCAGCCTCGGTTGGTCTCACTGACTGCCTGAATTAAATACAGGACGTCCTCTGTATCCTTTCAAAATTTCCTCTTGTTTCGTTGAGCCTTGTCCCAACTTGTTGAGATTTTTTGTTTGTTTGTTTTTAATCTTAATTCCACCATTTATTGTGTTAGTCCTCTTAGCTTTATGGGTTTTGCAGATTGGCGTGTGTGCTTGGTCTTTCCCCTCAATTCGTTGATTTACATGCAGGGAATCAGGGACAAGACAGAATCTTGAGGCCTGTCACTAGCCCACTGACCTCAGTAATGGCACCCGCCAGCTATAACATTCAGCTAGAGGTTTTTTTTTGTTGTTGTTGTTTTTTTTTAATCTGAAAGACATTTTGCTATCCTGGATACAAAGAAATGATAAACTCTGGAATAGCTTATTAAAATCAAACAGTACTCTCTGCTACATTTCTCAGATCATTGAGTCCGAGTGAAGCTATATTTCAGTTTAATTGCTAATTCCTCAGGACTATCTTTTTTTTTTCCTAGATTCTATTCAGCAACTCTTGAATCTGTTCTCAAACTATGAGGAGCTTGCAATATATAATCTACAACATACTTTTAAATCTAATACCATTACTTTATCCAAAATGATATACACATCACTCTTCCCCCTTTTCTTGCTTTATATTAGTCTGAGTGCTTTTCACTGCTTAATGTTATATTTGTTTGTTGTCCATCTCTCCCTCCCCAAGAATGTAGATTGTGACCTGTTTAACTTTGATCCCTAGTATCGGACACATGGTAGGTGCCCAGTAAATATCGAGTGAATGTGTGAATGAATGAATGCTGTTTTGTTTGTTTTGTTAATCCTCACTTGAGGAAATTTTTGCATTGACTTTTAGACAGAGTGGAAGGGAGGGGGAGAGACAGAGAGAGAGAAATATCGATGTGAGAGAGACACATTGATTGGTTGCCTCCTGTACACGTCTCAATCAAGGCTGGGGATCAAGCCTGCAATCGAGGTGTGTGCCCTTGATGGGAAGTGAACCTGGGACCCTTCAATCCCAGGGCTGATGCTCTATCCACTGAGCCAAACCGGCTAGGGCCCAATGCACTTTTTCATTTATGGTGTCTGGAATCTCCCCCCACCCCGCCTTTTTTTCTTAAAAAAAAGTGAGGATAATGAGCCTACCATACAGTTTGTTGCAGCAGCTTGACCCTCTCTCTCCTGTGTGAAGATATCCAAGTACAAAAGCCATTTTGAACTCTCCTCCCCTCAGCACTAACAAGCCAGAAGGGTTCTGTATGAGTTGGCAGTGTCCTTTTACATAGCCATTCTGCTATCCCATGCTCTCAGAGCAGTTCCTGGGTCCATAAAGATTGGGTGTGAAAGTCAGATGTAAGGACATTCTGGAGCTCTCTTTGAGAAATAGATGCTGAAGAAGAACCTGGTACAGTGGCCAAGAACACATGCTCCATGCAGCCAGACTGTGTATAGTTTTTTATTCAGGCTGCATAAATTGGGGCACTCTCAGTTTTCCCATCTTTAAAATGGGGATAAAAATAGAATTTGTCTCACGGAGTGGTTCTGAGCATCAAGGTGGTGCTGTACCTTCAGGCCTGTACATGATGCCTAACTCAAGAAGGAATGGCTTCCCTTATGATGGTTTTAATTTAAAAAAGCTTTGGGAGCCCTAACCGGTGTGGCTCAGTGGATGGAGCGTCAGCCTGCGGACTGAAGGGTCCTGGGTTCGATTCCGGTCAAGGACATGTACCTTGGTTGCAGGCACATACCCAGTAGGGGGTGCGCAGGAGGCAGCTGATCGATGTTTCTCTCTCATCGATGTTTCTAACTCTCTATCCCTCACCCTTTCTCTCTGTAATAAATAAAATATATTTAAAAAAATAAAAAAGCTTTGGGAAATAAAGGCATCAAGGAAGAAATGAAGTCACTTATTACCTCATCCCCTAGTTTTTGATATAAATCTCAAGTATTTCCATATGCAGCCCTATATCTATGCTTTGTTCACTTAGCATCCCAGGTGACCATTTCCCCACACCCTTAAATTATTTCTCCAAAAAATGATCTATATATGTAAAAGCCTAAGTGACCATTACGACCTGCTGACTGAATGACTGGTCGCTATGACATGCACTGACCACCAGGGGGCAGACACTTAACGCAGGAGCTGCCCCCAGTGGTCAGTGTGCTCCCACAGCCAACCTTCCGCAGCGGCCCCTCCCCCAGGCTGGCCAGCCCTGATCGGCCCCAATTGCTGGCCAGGCCGAGGGACCCCACGCGTACACGAATCTGTGCACCAGGCCTCTAGTATTTATAACATCCTATGGAGCTCTATGCACTGTAATTTAGAGAGTCCCTCATTTCACCGGATTTCTTTTATCCTCTATCTCTCTGGTGTCTTGGGTTGTTTCCTGGAGCGGGGGAATTGCTGAGTCAGAGGGCATGTGCATTCTGGAGGCTTTTGGTACCTCCGGCAAAGTCGCCTCCAGGAAGGCAGCCAGCGGAGGCCGCTCCAGCTGAGCTCAGGGGAAGTGGCATCCTGGCCCGCTGGCTTCCTTCTCCTGGCGAAGCTGCCTGGGTTATTCACTGAGGCAACAGTTTCTCGCTATCTCACTTCTCTCTTTCTTTTCCTTCTCGCCCCCTTTGTTTCCTTTCTTGGTTTCCTGCCAAACAGCCTCTTGTGAAAGGACCGCCTAATTAACCCTGTGCTAATTAACAATTTAAAATTGCACCGTGCGACGTTCATGTTTAATTCTCTGAGAGCAACAGTGGGAACCCCATCCGCTTCCTCGCACGCCCCCCCCCCCCCCCCCCCCGGCTTCCCTGTAACTGTTGCATTGGCCTCAGCGCTGCCTCCTGAAAGGAATGTGATAAAACTGTCAGGCCACATCTTCTCAGTTGAAAGAGGGAGATGGATGACTTTGTTAATGGGGGGCCTCCGGGTGACATGGTGGAGTTTTTAACATTTTAAACAGTGTCTTCAAAACAAGGCGCGGTATTTGGGGAGACGCAGGGAGCTTTACAGGTAGGTTCCAAGGAAGCTAACTGGAAGAGGCGCACGTGTCGGGGGCTCTTGATAAAGGCGTTGCAGCTTTCAGTACAGGGTGACTTCTCGAATGGCAGGTTTAGCTCAGCAGAGCGAGTCCAGCACCCTCGACCGCATCTCTCGTTCCCCTGAACCCCTGTTGGAGAGATGTGCTCTGCTGAAGAGTAACTGAATTCTTCAAACCACACACACACAACCCACATGGAGCACACTAGGTGGGCATGAGTAGAACACGTCTGTATTTGAGGGGAATTTGGGGGTGTAGGTGGCTGAAGAGAAGCGGACTGCAGGAAGGGCTGAGGGTCCGTGATGTGTGAGCTGGCCCTGGCGAGGGAAGGATGAGGAAGGGGGTGCAGAGCCGGGGTGGGGGCCTGAACAGAGGCTGCTGCGGGGGTGCCTGTGAGCGCGGGGACCCGCCAGGTTCCCAGGCTCTCCTCTGTAACTGAAGATCATTGATTTTACGGGAAACCGTGTTTACAGACAGAGTGCTGATCGACCTGCGAGTTGACTTCTGCCTCCTTAAGTAAGAACTACCTTTTTCTTATTGACTGGCTGATAAACAGAGCGAGAGGGACGGGCGGGAGAGTGGTGGGTGGCCTGAGGCCCTTGAGCTGAAGGCCTGGGAAGCATAAGAGGTTTCTTCATCTCTGCGTTCTGGTCCCCTCTTGTCCACCCTGTCCCCTCACTCCCAGGGACGGGTGGAGGAGTCCAAGCCTGACCCTGCCTGGCCCCTAACAGTGCAGGGACAGAGGGGGGCAGCTGGCAGTCCGGTGGCGATGTTGTGTAGCAGAGGGTGTCTCGCCCTCCACGGACCATGTGAAAGGTGCGGCTTCCGGCCTGGGGTAGGGCTGAGAGTGTGTTCCTCCCGGCGCCCTGGTGAAGGTGATTCTCTTGCTCCCTGATCCATACGTGGCTCAGCGAGGCTGTAAAAGGGCCTGCCTGTCACGGCCGGCGTGCGCGGAAAGCCAGCCCAGAGCAGGCAGCTTCGATCTCAGAGTGGGATCCTTCTCTCCCAGGGATGCCGGACTGGCGGTCGGTCCCTGCACATAAGTAGTCTCCCACGTGCCCCTCCATGGGGTCGTCTGTCTGTCAGGGGTGGCCACAGTGTCATTCTTGACATTTGCTTGGAAATAGAAAACAAAGTTAGGTGAGTTTTCAAAAGTCACAACCCCTTAAGTGGGTGAGTTGAGGAGGAGGAGGAGGAGGAAGAAGAAGAGAACAGCAAGAAAAGCCCACCAATTAATTGGTAAACGCAGGTTTCTCTGGCCCAGCCCCGGCTGGAGAGGAGATTGGCTTCGCTGTCGATACACAAGTCCCTGGTGAAGCATCAAAGCTGTTCTCCTTTATCAATCGTGGCCTCCCCTTCCCGCATGTTCCTGTAACTTACCAAGCATTTATGACATCGATTTTACAATCGGGCTGTTAACCCTCCCGCCCCTTCAGGCCTGCCAACCTTTCTGGCCTGAGCTGTCAATCAGGCGCATCCTTAAGAAGAGCCACCCGGATTCTCACCTGTGTGCCGCCTGAGCCTGGCGGGGAAGTCCCATCCATTTGCTGTTCAGTCTGGTTTCGTGTAGTCATTTTAGTTTAAAATCAATGTGTCTGTTCTCAGGCGCACAGAACTTTGTCATCATGGAGTTTGAGGTTATAAACGGGGAGGTGGAGTGTCGTGTGTGTGTGCATGTGTGCTTTAAACAAAACATGACACATTCTTCCAAAAAGTTATTTCTCCTAAGGCTTCTGGTAAACCTGCCTTCCCCATCTTTTCCCGAGGGGGAGCTGTTGGCTCACTGTGCAGTCAAGAATCAAGAAATGAAAAGAGAATGGGAAGATGGGGGTTTGGGGGGTGGGGTGGGACCAAACACAGCCAAAACCCTCATCTGCTGTGTATGAATGAGATGGTGGGTGGGGAAGCAGCCAAGTGTTCCCCAGGAAGGAGGTGCAGGGTGGCGGGGGAGGGGGGCTTGCCCGGGATTTGCAGACCCGATTGGGCCGGGTGAGGCATCTGAGGCTCTGAGTTGTTGTAGGGGCAGCACTGGGTGGAAGGAACGCTCCGTGATGTCCTTGCCATAGGAGCAGAGCAGCAGCGGGTGATCCGATGCCTCCCTCTCCGGGGGACGCGAGGTCTCAGAGGGCAAGTTCAGCTCAGTGGCACTTTGGAGTCGGAAACGGAAAAGCCTCAGGGCTGAAGGACAGCTGCTTGGGTAGCAACTAATGACTAAGAGGCAGGTGGGAACAGGGGCTGGCCGAGCCCAGCTGCCGTCTAGCTTTGCTGCTAAGATCTTTGACAGCAGACAGCACCCAGCCCGTGGTGACGGGGCTCCCTCCAGACGGGGCGACATCCATGCTGCCGGAGGGGGCGTTGGCCCACTGCGTCTGGGAGGTTCTTCCTAGAAACATCACGCTCGTGTTTGCACCTACACGTTTTCCGCCGGGAGCCTGCTGAGTCACCAGCAAGGCTGTGGGAGGGGTGGGGGCGGAGAAGGGAACTTGGGGATCTGCCTCTGTTTCAGTGTCGGTGGCAGGAGCACGTTTGAAGGATTTGCCCCTCAGTTTTCCTGCCTGTAAAGTGGGACAGTGCTCCTCAGACCTCAGGGGCTTTTCTCTGAACTTTTCAAACTAGAACCGTGGTCAGTGAAAGCAACAGCAGCAACTTCTCCAAGTCAGTGAGCCTGTCCTAGCACAGTTAGCCTTTCCTGTTCTGGGGTGCAAAGCCTCCCTCCTCGCGTCTGTCCCTCCCCTGCTCCCCGACCCACAGGCAGCTGGGACAGCCGAGGGCGGGGAGTGGGGGGGCCCCCCTCCAGTGTGGCCGGTGCCCAATCCTAGTGCTAACAACGTGCTTGCAAAGAACGGAAATTCAGACTGGTCTCCAGGGTAGAGCAGCCGACAAGCTGAAGACTCAGAGGGACCCTCCTGATGCCCCTGCCTGTGCTCCTGCTCCTGCCACGTCCCCCGCCGTGACCCCAGCCGCGATGCCTGGGGGCCACTCGCCCTCTGCGCGTCGGACAGCATGGGGCCACCGCTGGGGTCCCTGCTGCCCCCGCGGTCTCTGTTGTGGGTGTGGACAGAAGCTGTTAGACTGCTCTTAGCCTCGGCCCTCCTAACCTCTTTCCTTTCTCTCTCTCTTCCCCCTCTCCCTCTTCCCCCCTCGCCTCCGCCCTCAGGTCCGACCCGTACTGGGTGCAATGAGAGCTCCACGCAGGCCTTGCCATGGAAGGCTGTGACTCGCCCGTCGTCTCGGGGAAGGACAATGGGTGCGGGATCCCTCAGCACCAGCAATGGACTGAACTCAGCAGCACCCACCTCCCTGACAAACCCAGTGGCATGGAGCCGTCCACAAGCGAGAACCACGGGCCCCTGGACAGCCTGAGGGCCCCCTTCAATGAGCGCCTGGCGGAGAGCACCTCGGCCGGGCCGCCCGCCGAGCCCGCGGGCAAGGAGGTCAGCTGCAACGAGTGCTCGGCCTCCTTCGCCAGCCTGCAGACCTACATGGAGCACCACTGCCCCGGCGCGCGCCCCCCGCGGCCCCTGAGGGAGGAGAGCGGGAGCGACAGCAGCGAGGAGGGGGACGAGGAGAGCGATGTGGAGAACCTGGCTGGGGAGATAGTCTACCAGCCCGATGGCTCGGCCTACATCGTCGAGAGCCTGAGCCAGCTGACCCAGAGCGGGGGCGCCTGCGGCAGCAGCAGCGGGCCTCTCCCTTCGCTCTTTCTGAACTCTCTCCCCGGGGCGGGGGGCAAGCAGGGGGACCCTTCCTGTGCTGCACCAGTCTACCCACAGATCATCAACACTTTCCACATAGCCTCATCCTTCGGGAAGTGGTTTGAGGGCCCAGACCAGGCTTTCCCGAATACCTCAGCCCTGGCGGGGCTCAGCCCCGTCCTGCACAGCTTCCGCGTGTTCGACGTGCGACATAAAAGCAACAAGGATTACCTGAACAGCGACGGCTCTGCCAAAAGCTCCTGCGTATCCAAAGATGTTCCCAACAATGTGGACCTGTCCAAGTTCGACGGCTTCGTGCTCTACGGCAAGCGGAAGCCCATCCTGATGTGTTTCCTGTGCAAGCTCTCCTTCGGGTACGTCCGCTCCTTCGTGACCCACGCGGTGCACGACCATCGAATGACCCTGAGCGAAGACGAGCGGAAGATTCTTAGCAATAAGAACATCTCCGCTATCATCCAAGGGATTGGCAAAGACAAGGAGCCCCTTGTAAGTTTTCTGGAACCAAAAAACAAAAACTTTCAGCACCCTTTAGTTTCCACAGCTAACCTCATCGGTCCCGGACACAGTTTTTATGGTAAATTTAGTGGCATTCGGATGGAAGGGGAGGAGGCTCTCCCAGCCGGCTCTGCCGCTGGCCCCGAGCAGCCCCCGGCTGGCATCTTGACCCCCAGCACCCTCTTGAACCTTGGCGGGCTCACCAGCTCGGTCCTGAAGACCCCCATTACCTCAGTCCCCCTGGGGCCTCTGGCCTCCAGTCCTACCAAATCCTCGGAGGGCAAGGACTCGGGGGCAGCAGAAGGAGAGAAGCAGGAAGGGGGCGACCCGGACTGCTTCTCCGAGAAGGCAGGGCCAGCCGAGGAGGAGGTGGAGGAGGAAGAAGAGGAGGAAGAGGTGGAGGAGGAGGAGGACGAGGAAGAGGAGGAAGAAGAGGAGGAGGAAGACGAGGGTTGCAAAGGACTCTTTCCCAGCGAGTTGGATGAGGAACTGGAGGACAGGCCCCATGACGAGTCCGGGGCCGCGGCAGGTAGCAGCAAAAAGGACCTGGCTCTCTCAAACCAAAGCATTTCTAACTCCCCCTTAATGCCTAACGTGCTCCAGACACTGTCGAGGGGCGCAGCTTCTACTAGTTCTAATTCCGCTTCTTCCTTTGTTGTCTTTGATGGTGCGAACAGGAGGAATCGTTTAAGCTTTAACAGTGAGGGCGTCAGGGCCAATGTGGCAGAGGGCGGCAGGAGGCTGGACTTCGCCGACGAAAGTGCCAATAAAGACAATGCCACAGCACCAGAACCAAATGAGAGCCCCGAGGGGGATGACGGGGGCTTCGTCCCCCATCACCAGCACGCCGGCTCCCTCTGCGAGCTTGGGGTGGGGGAGTGCCCCTCGGGGAGCGGCGTGGAGTGCCCCAAATGTGACACGGTCCTGGGCTCCTCCCGCTCGCTGGGCGGCCACATGACCATGATGCATTCTCGTAACTCGTGCAAGACCCTCAAGTGCCCCAAGTGCAACTGGCACTACAAGTACCAGCAGACGCTGGAGGCGCACATGAAGGAGAAGCACCCGGAGCCGGGGGGCTCCTGCGTCTACTGCAAAAGCGGGCAGCCCCACCCCCGGCTGGCACGAGGCGAGAGCTACACGTGTGGTTACAAGCCTTTCCGCTGCGAGGTGTGTAACTACTCCACAACGACCAAAGGCAACCTCAGCATCCACATGCAGTCCGACAAGCATCTCAACAACATGCAGAACCTGCAGAACGGTGGGGGCGAGCAGGTCTTCAGCCACTCGGCCGGGGCCGCCGCGGCGGCGGCAGCAGCGGCGGCCGCGGCGGCCAATATCAGCAGCTCCTGCGGGGCCCCCTCGCCCACGAAACCAAAAACCAAACCCACCTGGCGGTGCGAGGTGTGTGACTACGAGACCAACGTGGCCAGGAACCTGCGCATCCACATGACCAGCGAGAAGCACATGCACAACATGATGCTGCTGCAGCAGAACATGACGCAGGTCCAGCACAGCCGCCACCTGGGCCTGGGCAGCCTGCCCTCACCCGCCGAGGCCGAGCTCTACCAGTACTACCTGGCCCAGAACATGAGCCTGCCCAACCTGAAGATGGACAGCGCCGCCTCGGACGCCCCGTTCATGATGAGCGGGTTCCCACTGGACCCCTCCGCGCCCATGGCCGCCGTGACGCCGGCTCTAGGTGAGGCTGACTCCGTGTTTGTCTGTTCTATGCTGTGACTGGAACGGGGGAGACACTGCGAATAAGTCCAGGTCCTGTGGATTCGGTTGATGTTTCTTTTTCTTTTGTATCAGCTTGAGAGTCTAAGAGTCAATATTTTTTCTCAAGAATCCCTTGAACTCTTTGTGCATAGGGAAAGTCGTATGCACTGAACAGAGACGTGACCCCACTCCAGTTCCGCAGGCCAGGATTAAAATTGAAGTGTTTCCTCTGTTTTTTTGGCTTCTGGTCAACCTTCCTTTCTGTTCCCATTCTCTCTTTCTCTGTCTCTGTCTCAATTTGAAAAATCACCACAATTATCCAAAACTTTTGGATTCCATTAAATATTTATTGAAACTTACAGGAAACTGTAGCTGGAGTTTTAAATAGGAACTGTCATCTCTATCAGAAGAACGTGGGACGGGGGCGTACTTTACTCAGATAACCAAAGGCCGGCTCTGTGCCGAGCGCGAGCCACCCAGAGCGGGTTCTGCGAGTTCCCCCGTGTGTGCCAGGGGTCGCGGGGAAGGAGGCGTGTTCCTTTCTTCTTTATTTTGCATGCGTTTTTGGTGATTAGTATCCTTGGGAATTAAATGGCCCTGGAGCACACTAAGGACTGGCGTGATAGATGACGAATGAATAAATTCTAAAGCTGTCCACCAGAGAAAGCTAAGTTTTAGCGTCAGGGAGATCCTGGTTGATGGAGCCTCTGTTGCCGTGAAGAACAACCCAGGTCTTACTGGCCTCATGGATCGAGCGTGGGACCCGGGGATAGCACTTGGTGCAGGAAACCACGACTCGTTACGCACAAAGAACCATGACCACTTTTGGGGAGAGCTTCTTACAGCAAGAAAACGTACGAATCCGTTTCAGGAGGAGTGGGGGGGCCCCTCCTGCCCCTGCACCTGTGCCCCGGGCAGGCAGGGCCTGGTCTCCATCCCCTGACTGACCTGCTAGCCACTCGGGAGGCCCTGAATTAGGCAGCATCCCCACCCGGCACTGGGATAAGTTGTTCTTGGCAACAGGATGTCAGCAGGTACCTATATTCCGGCATGGTTTAGGCCAGTGCCAGGGGCCAAACCTCACCAGTAGGAATGTCTTGATTTGCCTGGTGTTTTAGTGCTAATTGCTGCTGATGAGTTACATTTCATAGCAGTTCATTTGTGTTTCCTGCTACGCATTTAAATTTGAGACCTTGCTGCTTTGATCTCGCTTTTCTGTTTTGGAACATTGACCTGTTGATCCTTTACTACCAAGCGGTTTGAAGAAGTCTCCCTGGCTGGTTAATCATGGATGCAGAGGGATAAGCTGCCTTCCTGGTCCCCAGAGTAAACCTCGGGATGCACATCAAGGGATGGCATCAGTACTCTCAGACTTTTTTTTTTTTTTTAAGCCCGTGGGAACTGGGGTTTTCTAGTCTGGAGATTTAAAATCTTGAGGAGGCAGATCTTGGAGTAAATCAAATATAATGTAGGTAGAATGAAGACACAGAAAATGGATGGGTTCATACTGAGCTGAAGTGAGATCTTTTTAATTACCTTGAAAACCAGTAATTCTGACGTAGGCTTAAATGGAGAGGTAGAGAAATATTTTGCTTTTACACCAAGTGGCTGAGTCCCTGGGGGGGCATTCACGCATTGTGGGCATATGGCAGATGCCAAAGAAATAGAAGAATGAATCTCTATGCTCTGGACATTCATTGATGATCTGTTTTTTATTTTTTTTAAATATATTTTTATTGATGTCAGAGAGGAAGGGAGAGGGAGGTAGAAGCATCAATGATGAGGGAGAATCACCGATTGGCTGCCTCCTGCAGGCCCCTCACTGGCGACCGAGTCCTTAATCCAGGCATATGCCCTTGACCCGAATTGAATCCAGGACCCTTCAGTCCGCAGGCCGACGCTCTATCCACTGAGCCAAACCTGTTAGGGCTGTATTTTATTTCTTAAAGAGAATAGAGCTCTTCTTTTACGGTCCTAAGCCAGGTCAGCCAACAAGGGCCCCTGAATTTCCAGTGGCTCCGCTTGTCAGCTGAGGTGCGTCTCTGCCACCTCCTGTGTCTGCCTTCGGGCCACAGCGGCTGTCAGGATCGGACAAGAGCCGCAGCTGCTTTGTGCTGACACCTGAGTGGGTGCAGGTACCACAGAACATGTCCAAAGAATTTATAATTTAAGTTCTGGGACCTCAGTAGACGCGGATATAGACACACGAGAAGAGCCGTGCCTTTTGATTCTCTCTGTAGCTCTACTGACATTTCTGCAGGCCATTCGAGGGACGGCGTCGGTAGTTAGCGTTCCTGGGCTCTGCAGGGGGAAATTGTTTTTGGTGAAACCCACTCCTGCTTGCAAAGTTATTCTCACACTGCCTTTGCCAGAACCTTCTCTTCGGTGATCTTCAACATGCCGATCTGGGATGTTGGCTCCCTATGGACCTTTAAGGAAAGGGTCAGCACTGTTGGTCTGGGCTGGTTGGATTTGCCACCGTTTGTAGATAAGATACAGAACTGAAGCCATCTCAGTATCCTTGCAAACACCCCCTCCACTCTGAAGCTGAGCCCCAGCACGGGGAAGCCGGGAGCTTGTGACGGGTCCCCATGCTTCCCGAGTAGCCAGTCAGCCACAGCGCCCTGCATGGGGTTTACAGGTTCTCTGCTGCTGCCTTGAGTCTAGAAGGTACCATCTCCCACCATGTGCCTCTGATGATGTGCTACTGGGCAGGCTCTATGCCTGGATGTAAATCTCCATGTTGACGTCAGGTGCATCTGGTCAGAGGGTGCCATTCCTTTCCAAGACCATCTATCCAGCGTGGCTCAGAAGTCAGCGCTGCTGAGTTCTCACTTACTGGGGCTATCCTCCTAACCCCTGTGAGTTAGGGCAGGTTCTGCTTTCCGGGGCCCGACTTCGTTCCTGCCAGCGCTATGGATTGTAGGATTCTAAGCCCTGGCCTTGTTTCTCCAAGGTTTGGTGCTCCGGCCCCCCTCTTCTCATGGCTTCTCTGCTTCTGTCTTGGATTTGCATTTCATTTTAAGAGTGGGAATAGGGACTTACTCCTCTGTGTGTCCAAGGACTTCTCATTTTCACGCGAGCCTCCAACAAGTGGCAGTCGAATTTCACTTTAGAGCGATGTTGATAAGCCGAGGTTACATTTCAAAAGTGGAGAAGGTTTGCTGCTTCGGGTGGTTGGCATCAGAAACAAATATGTGCTTGCTCCTCGCCTCCCGCCCCGGGCAGTTTCCGCTTCCCCTGAACACTGCGCACATTGCCTGGATGCTGTTTGGTCTTGGTCCCCAGGAGGGGGCAGAGCTTTTAGGCTTTTTTCCTCCTCTTTTTCTCTCTTGTCCTAAAAAGAATGTCTTCGTGATGGCTCCTCTCACCAGGGGAGATGGCAGGAGAGAAGACCAGCAGAAAGCTCCCTGTGCAGACTTCTGTGGCTTGCTAGGCCGTCCACAGGCTTCAAACGCAGCCGGCTGCTCTGTTGAGCCCGCACTGATCTTCTCACTGGAGGTGCCCCGAGTAGTGTAAATTTAAAAAATCGTTTAAAAGTACATGTAACGTCTTTTCTTTGATTAGCCACTAACTTGGATTCTAATCCGTCGTTGAAAGAAAAATAACCTCAGCCCAACCACATGTAAAAGGTCAGG
This sequence comes from Corynorhinus townsendii, assembly GCA_026230045.1. Classification (NCBI taxonomy): domain Eukaryota; kingdom Metazoa; phylum Chordata; class Mammalia; order Chiroptera; family Vespertilionidae; genus Corynorhinus; species Corynorhinus townsendii. The sequence goes on from JAPDVU010000011.1 coordinate 16,832,060, forward strand.
TTTAAATATCAGTTGGGGAGAGGCAGGGGCAGACATAGCTCACGTGTGCATGTGTTCAGGGCAGAGGCAGAAAATAGGAGCCGGGTGCTCAGCATTCTGCTGGACTGTACACTTCTGAGGAGTGGAGGGAAGGCTGCTCTTCGCAAGCCTGGCTGGTGATATGAATAAGAGCGTGCCGTGTTAATTTGCTGCTGGTAAGTGTGAGCCGCGCCCTGGGTTATGCAGGGCAGTGATGCACCAGAAAAGCACAGGGGTGGGGAGGAAGAGCAGAGCTTTCCCAGGCCCTTTTTCTTGGTGGTGGAGTGGATGGAGACTGAGAGCTGACCTTTGCATTTCACTGCTGATCCCAAATCCACCTTCCGGTTCACTTCCCAGACCTTCTCACCCTTGCCTGGCACAGCGGACCTGTGGGCATCTGTGGTGGGACTTTCTGGAGGCTCAGTGAAAAGATTGGCTCTGCCCTAAAGAGGAAGCCCCCGGCGGGGACACTGGCCAGCATGTGGTTCTGTCGGAGTCTGACTTTTATGGCAAAGGAGAATGTGACATCAGACCTTCGTTCCACGCAGTGTGGGGCTCAGAAAGGGAAAAGATGGCACTCCTGGGGCATGTGGGAGGAGCTGGCACCATTGACGGGCAGGTCGGATATTGATCAGTGGGCTGTGTTAAGGAGATCTTTCCCGAAACCTCAGATTTAGACCTGCACTGTCCAATACTAGCCACGTGTGGCCATCTAAATTTAAATGAATTAAACGTAAATAGAATTTCAGTTTCTCCTTGCATCTTAGCCATATTTCAAGTGTTCAGCAGTTACATGTGGCCAGTGACGGCCACATTGGACAGTGCCGGCCACATTGGACAGTGCAGATACAAATGTTTCCATCTTCGCCCCCAAAAGTTCTCCTGGATGGCACTGCTTTAGATAAGGTCTGATTCGCCATAAAGGCTTAGTGTTATAGATTGCAGCTGTAACTCATTTCCAACTTTTCAGGGTCTGAAGTTTCAGATTCTATTATGTCCAGTGAATGATGCTTATATCTACCTTTTCTTGGATCTAAGCGAGGGGCTAAATTGAACTATTCAAAAGATATGGTTCCTGCCTCTTTCTAGGTGTTCTCCAAAGGAACACACACACACAAAAACAAACAATCATAAAGCTTTTCACAAATTTCAGAAAGATCCAAATGCATAAAGGTGATTTTTATGTGTGTGGTTTTTCCAGTTAGTAGCACCTTGCAACACTTGAAATGTGATCTTTTTCCTCCTTGAACCCAGGTGGAGGGGAGTGGAGGGCAGGGAGGTGCCGGGTACGGCTGCAGCTGTGAGCCTGGCCGCTGATTCTCCTTTCCTCTCCTTCCCCGCAGTGGGCGGTGAGATCCCCCTAGACATGCGGCTCGGGGGCGGGCAGCTGGTGTCGGAGGAGCTCATGAACCTGGGCGAGAGCTTCATCCAGACCAACGACCCGTCGCTGAAGCTCTTCCAGTGCGCCGTGTGCAACAAGTTCACCACGGACAACCTGGACCTGCTGGGGCTGCACATGAACGTGGAGCGCAGCCTCCCCGAGGACGAGTGGAAGGCCGTGATGGGGGACTCATACCAGTGCAAGCTCTGCCGCTACAACACGCAGCTCAAGGCCAACTTCCAGCTGCACTGCAAGACGGACAAGCACGTGCAGAAGTACCAGCTGGTGGCCCACATCAAGGAGGGCGGCAAAGCCAACGAGTGGCGGCTCAAGTGCGTGGCCATCGGCAACCCCGTCCACCTCAAGTGCAACGCCTGCGACTACTACACCAACAGCTTGGAGAAGCTGCGGCTGCACACGGTCAACTCCAGGCACGAGGCCAGCCTGAAGCTGTACAAGGTAAGGCCCGGGCTGTCTCGGAGCGCAGTGGATCGGCAACCTGGGAGATGGCGAGGGTTGGTGCCCGGGATGGGAAGGGGCGCTAACATCCGCTGCCTCACGCAGCTGGGTGGCAGGTGCCGGCTGGTACATGAAGGTTCTCTCCGGGCGGTGCCCCGTTTTAGGTGCAGGTTAGTTTGCGGAAGCCCAGTACTGTCACGTTGTTCCCCTTGCCCTCCGACTGTCTCTAGGGTTGACTTTCCTTCCTTCATCACAGTTACCTTGTGCGCCTGTGTTTCCCTCTCCCCTGCGAGCTTTCGCTCCCCTTGTCCATCCCATCTCATCGCTCCCTTTAAAAAAAAAATCTCTCCTGGATGTTCTTGGGATGCTTTGTGCACTTGTTCATTCGTTTGTTCACTCAACAGATACACACCTACTGTATACCAGGCACTGTTCTGGGTACGTGCCTGCATCCATGCACAAAACAGACAAAAATCCCTTCCCTCTTCCAGGAAATGAGTGAATAAGTTAGACAGTAAGTAGGCTAGACAGCGGGAAATGCTACGGGGGAAGCAAGGGTCAGGCAAGGGGGCTCCCTTGTTCTTTTCCTCGGTCTTCCCCAATCCTATGCCCCCTTTCTCTTCCGTGTATTTTTATTCCCTTTTCCAGGCTTCTCCCATCTTCCTCCTCTTGTTCTGTCCTCTCTCCCCTCCCTTCCTTCCTCCCTCCCTTCCTTCCTTCCTTCCTTCCTTCCTTCCTTCCTTCCTTCCTTCTCCCCTCCCTCTTTTCCTCCCTCCCTCCCTCTCCTTTAACCCCCTCCCTGACCCCTCCCAGCTATCTCTCCGCCCATAGACTGGAACAAGGAGCTGGCGCTCAGATACTGTAAATAGTCCTCTCACTCGCACGGCAGAATTGCTCCAGACGCTTCTATTGATTTTCACTGGACTTAAAGCCTCACCTTTTCCTCTAATCATCCCGTAATGGCTTTAGTATGAACAGTCAGGTACAAATCGCCATAAATCTGCCCAGCCTCCCTCCGCGTACCATCCACGCCCTCACTCCCTCTTCCCCTTTCCTCCCTGTCTTGTCCGCCTCTCCTCTCCTTTCACATGGGGTCTCGCATCTTTGGGCCAAGGAGGGTTGAGTTTCTGTTGAACCTGAGCTGCTGTCGTCATCCCCTCGCTGCCCATGGCCACTTTCAGTAGAGACTCTGATGGGGAAGGCTCCCGACCCTTCCCCGACACGGTCTCCGAGACATTGATGACTGGAACGCGTTTTACAGTTGCTTGTTCTGAGGCGGGCGGGAGGCCTGTGTAGCATTGGATGAGAACCCACTTTAGGGAAAGGAGGAGGAAGCAGGAATGAGGCAGTGGGAATAGAATGTTCTGGAAGTGACAGCTGACTCCGGCATGGAGGGGCCCAACTGGTGCCATGGGGAAGGCCTGGACACTACGTAGCCAGCCCCCCTGGTCCTAAGTGATCAGGACCCTCACTGGGTGGCTTCGTGTTGTGCCACCTTGGGAATCAAAGGCTCTTTGTGGCGAGCTGAAATTGGAGGTCTGACTGGCCACGGGGCAGTCCGATGTGGTCAAGAAAGCCTGATGGAAAAACCAGTGGAAAGAAGTTTCCGAAGGGCCCCACCGAGCAGAACGAGTGCAGAGGACTCGGTGTGGCTGTGGAAGGTTGTAGGCAGCTTTGATGAAGGTCGTTTAGAGGTGGCATGAAGCCAGTCTCCTCCATCCAAGGAAAAAATTGCTCTTCAAATTATAAAATGTGCACAGTGGTGATTAACTCCACGCCACGTCCTCCAGCAAGAGTGTACCAGGCCCCCGGCTTTGCTTCCAGAGGGCCTGGGACCCGGAGGATTTGCTGAGTCTCCCCTCTTGGTACCCGAACCACTTCCACGAGTCATAGCGAGCGTCAGGTCTGAGGCGGTTTATCAGATGGATGTGAGGGAAGCAGTGTGTGTGTCTCCATCCTCCTCCCTGGCCTTATTTTTTCATTTGTAAAAAAAATTATTTTTAAAAAAAATTGTTTTATTGATTCCAGAGAGGAAGGGAGAGGGAGAGAGAGAGAGAAACATCAGTGATGAGAGAGAATCATTGATCAGCTGCCTCCTGCCACCTTATACTGGGAATCAAGCCTGCAACCTGGGCATGTGCCCTGGCTGGGAATCTAACTGTGACCTCCTGGTTCATAGGTTGATGCTCAACCACTGAGCCACACCAGCCGAGCTATCTTGTTTTTTGTTTTTTGTTTTTTTTTTAAAGGGCGCTCAAAAAGGGCAGTGCGGGTGGAAGGGCCACGGGTTTTGGGATGCAGGATGGCAGGCACATGGGGACCAGTGCCTCAAGGAGAGCAGCCCACACTGTGCATTTGGCTGGCTCACCCTGCGACCAGCCCCTATACTCAGGGCAGAGTTCCCCGTGTCATCCGTCTGGTGTCCTTCGTCCTTAGGTAACGCGTGTCCCTTGCTCACAGGGCTCTCTGGTGGGGGTGGGGCACTCTCCCGCCCACTGGGGGCTGACACAGGGACAGGCCTGTCATTCCAGCATCCTCACCTGGCCTTTCTGTCCTGTCCCGCAGGGTGACTAAGACAAACTTCTCCTGCCACCGAGGGGCTCCCTCTCCCAGGGTCTCGGGACTCCAGGGCTTCGGGGTGGGGACTGGAGGTGGTTTGGGAGCGAGTTTTTCTCTCAGCCCTGGTGTGGCCTGTAGTAAATGGAGATTGATTGCATGTTATTTTTCCTCTTGCTAATGTAATCCATTAGCCCAGCACATGCATAATCAGTTTAGTGCACAGTTAACTGGATGTAATCGAGTTCTTTACTGTCTGCTAGAGAAACAGCTCCAGATGCTCCTGACCGGGGAGGGCACCCCGCTTCTCGCACAGCCCTCCTGGCTCACCCCTTCCCAGTCCCCACCCCACCCCACTTGCCTGGCAAATTATTCATTATCGGTCAGGGAGACTCCCTGCCTTGCTTTCTGCTGCACCTACTCAAGTGGCCATGATGGATGGGACTTCCTGATAGGCTGCCCACCCTCTCTTTCAACTGAGGCTTTTATTCCCTCCTCTTCCTTTTTCATGTTGGAGGAGAGAGCAGCGGTCTCCGGAGATGCAAGCGGAGGCGTGGCTTTCCCGTTTGTCATTTGACCTCACTCCGGGCCAGTCACTTCTCCTGGTGTCCTAAACGCTGGAACACAGGTTGCTGTTCTAAGACTGAACTGCCTGGACACGTGAGAGAATTTCTAATCCAGGCACGAGAGAGAGTTGGACTAATCTGCATAAACACCAACAAAGAAACCAAAACCCCACAACCCAGTGATATTATCTCTGTTGCCTGGAATTGTCTAGTTTTGATTATTGTGTGTGAGCAGTTTTTAAATGAAGATTAATGTTCAATGCCTTCTCCCTCCCTGCCTCCTGGGAGTGTAAGGGCGTGGGGCTGGGAGTGTAGGGGCCCAGACATCGGACGGACGGTGTCGCCTTTTCTCTGAACCGCAAGGTTACTTTTGTGGAGAGCTCGAGATTGGATGCCTGGCGTGAATTTTGTGCGACTCTAGCACAGCCCCTAGTGGTCACCTGCCCGGATCCTCACACCTGCCATCATGGGACATCGAGATTGATCAAACAGCAGGCAGGCCGGCAGCCCCGTCCAGCTTAGCGGCTGGCTCTTGGTTTCTCTCCACAGCGACTCAGCTGAACCCCAATGGAAGGGTGCTACGGAAAAGGTGCTGGTCTCTCAGTAGGGCTGCAGTTCTAGAGCACGAAGCATGCACCTTTCTGCTGCTTCACCGTGTGTGTGTGGGACCTGCACCCTCCCTGCCACGGAGATGTGGGTGCCCTCACTTATCTGAAATAGGGGAGCGGCAGGTATAGCAGCCCCCCCCCCCCCCCCGTATTCACTGGGGATACTCGTTCCAAGACCCCCAGTGGTTGCCTGAATACACTAAGTTTTTTCCTATACATGCATACCTAGAATGCAGTTTAACTTGGAAATTAGGCATAGTAAGAGACGAACAACACCTAATAATAAAGAGAACGATTAAAACGATATGCTGTAATAGGAGATGGATGTGGCCCTTGGTAAAATAAGGGTTACTCGAACACAAGCACTGTGATACCAAAACGGCTGATCTGAGGGCCAAGCCGAAGTGACTAACGGGTGGGGAGCATATACAGCGAGGATATACCGGACAAAGGGATGATTCACATCCCAGACAGGCTGGAGGAGACGACGGGGGATTTCATCACCTGACTCAGTACGGTGTGCAATTCAGAACTTATGGATTATTTCTGGAATTGTTCATTTAATAATTTTGGACTGTGGTGGGCTGTAGGCAGCTGAAACCGTGGATAAGGGGGGACCACCGTGCGGACACACCTCTGCCCCTTGCTCCATGCTAGCCGAGATCCCGAGTCCAGTGTGCGGCTCTGGAGCTAGTGTGAGCTCTCCCGTGCTCATCTGGACGCTGCTGCTGCATGGCGTCCCTGGTGAGCTGTCTGAAACTTGCCGTGTTTTCTGCTGGGGGAGGAGGGTGCAGAAAGGGCAGGTGGTGATCAGTGCACACCTGCCAACTATTAGAATCTGGTTTCCACTTTGATGTTTTTCTTCACCTGAGAGTCATTGGAATGGAAATCCATCAACTTGAGCAGATAGATTAAGACCCCACCAGAATCTATTACTCAAACAGTTCCCAGCTGAAGTTCCTTTGATTGGGCCAAGCCCAAAGGTTTCATATTAATCTTAAATTAGACACAAAGATGGTTGTCTACCGCCGAGTTGGGTCTGGGCCCCATGTGGGCTGCCTTGGGCCAGTGAGGCAAACAGACGGTGAGATGCCAACTCGACTTGGCTTAAAAGTCGGAGTTCGGCACTGACTGACGGAAAAACACACCCAGATTCTCCAGGGAGTGGACTTTCACTTCTGCCATCCCGTTAGGATTACGCAAGGCCAAGGAAGGCAGGGAGACCCCTGGGTCAGACTCTGCATCACTCTAGCATCCATCTTCTCCGTTCTTTCCCTGATGGATAAGAAACTCGTTGGCGTTCATGCCCCTAGCAGGGCTGTGAATTCACTATCGGGTACATGGACATATCGCAGAATATAGAAGTCAGATATTTGGTTTGCAGTCTGCATTCCTCATGCTCCTTTAGGGGTGCAGGGAGGCTGGGTTGAGGGTCTTAGGAAGACAGCTGCCTGGTTCATGCCCAGAGGTGGTGACTGGTGGCCTTTGTTTGGTTTGGAAAGTGAAGTGTATAAGTCCTCCGTGAGCCTCCTGCCCTCCTGGTCCTCTCCGCCCTGGCGTGGCCGCGTGTTTGAAGCCTGGTGTGAGTGTCATCTGGTTTACATCGTCATTCTGGAACCAGTTTTCCTCAATCCTTGTTTCCTCATTAGAATGACTTTTTTTTTTAAGTGCATACTTCTGCCTTCTTCTCCCCATACCTTGGTGCCTTCAACCAAAAATGAAAGGAGGGGAATGTGTTTGTGTGGTTGATTTAGAAGGTGTGAAAGGCCAGCTGTTTGGGTAAATTTCAGCACATTTAGCCTTCATGCCCTCTGTCTCCTGGAGCAGCTGTGGGTCTGAAGTTCATTTCCCCCACTTAATGGCTGGCCTTATGGAGGTGGGGCCCCTGCAGCTGGGCTGGGAGGCTGCACATGGGTCCCCCGGTCATGGCCGAGGAGCCCCAGTTAGCTCAGGCAGGATTTCTGGCCACAGTTAACCTCAGGAGGACTCTGGGAAGATGGAAAGATATTTTTTTTAGAGAGAACGGCCCTGCCATGAGAAAGGTCATCCTTGACTGCTATGGTGACGATGGCCATCCTGTCGTCATTGTGTGCAGTGCAAGGTTGACTCCACACTGCAGAGAGGTCCTGCCCTCACCTCCATCCAGAACCACCCAGTGGGTACTGTTGTTGTCAACACATTCATCCTGCCCACTGGCTTTAAGCACAAGCTTTGCCCTGATCCCTCTGATTACAGTATTATGCACATGTTCATGTCAAGAAGGTAGGGTCAGTGTTACCTGTTGGCTCCACATTTCTGACACCACATAGTGGAATTGAAATCTTACTAGATGTGCCTGTTTTTTAAAAGTCCAGTGCTGTATATGCCTCCTGTGGAAAAACTAGTTTTATAACCACTAACCATAACACTTTTCTCGTTTTTCCTAAAGCTTTTGGTATTTTTGTTTACTCGTTTGTTTTTCTGAATCTCTTTTTTTTGTGGAAGGTAAAGATAAGCCCCTGTGAAAATACTGTGTTCTTAATTATGTCTTATAAGACTACCATAATATGTTACCTCAAATGTAAGCTAATAATAAAATGTGTATTTCTTATTTTTATGGTAAAAATAATTATTATGTGTAATATATGTTCACTGGAGAACATTTGAACAAACCAGGAAGAGAAAATAAATATTAGCCTAATCCTACGATACATATATTTTTTTAAAAAATATGTTTTTATTGGGTTTAGAGAGAGAGAGCAAGGGCGAGGGAGGGAGACAGAAAAACATTGATGTGATAGAGAAAAACGGATTAGCTGCCTCCCCCACCCACCCAGACCCAGGGATTGAACCCAGAATCTGGGCATGTGCCCTGATGGGGAATCAAACTGGCAACCTCCTGGTACATGGGACCACACCCAGCCACTGAGCCACACCAGCCAGAGCCATACAACATACTCTTATTTCCTTCTTTTCGTATAGCTTAGGCATCTTACAAAATTGGACCTGAACCCTTTCTGATATCTTTAAAAGTATTTTTCAATAATTTTTTTAAATGGAAACTTTTTTCTACTCTCCTAGTCTATTTTCCAGAAGCAAATCACTGTTATATTTAAATTATATCCCTTTTTTTCTGTTTATACTGATATAAATGTGTATGTATGAGTGTGTACAAAGACACACTGTTCACTTAAAAACCTTTATAGACACACTAGAGGCCGGGTGCATGAAAATTCATGCACTCAGAAGGGGGGGCGGTCCCTCAGCCCCGCTGCACCCTCTCGTGTCCGGGAGCCCTCGGGGGATGTCCGACTGACAGCTTAGGAGGTGACCGGTGGGCTGATCAGGCGCTGGCCAGTGACTGGCTGGCCCTGCCGCCACCCGCTGGTTGCTGTCCCCTCCCTCTGCCTGCTGGCATCCGCCCTGGCTGGCCTGGCACCACCCACTCGCTGGCACCGCCCCCCGCTGACCTGTCGTCCACCATTCGGTCAGTTTGCATATTAGGCTTTTATTATACAGGACAGGATAGGGTGCTCTTGGCTTGTTCTTTTCATATAACTTTTAATCTGAACATCATTTCCAGTCAGTACCTATAGTACTTATAGATCTAGTTCACTTTTTTGTGGTTACATAGTATTCCATTCATTAATTGTCCTGAAAACTTAGCAGAAAACCTCCTTCCTCTGCTGTAGGTTTACCAAATGTTGTCAAGTCTTCAGTTCAGAGTTTCTTTTAATGTATAGTATTTTAGGAAAAAATGAAGTTGATCCCATTAAAAAACAAGAAGAAACAAACAGTAAGAGACAAACTAGTCTCAATGATTTTGGAGGCTATTTTCAGCGTTTTTGTGCACATGCATCTCTCCCCCTGGGCTGCTCCCAGAAGTGTGCTTGCTGGGTTCCAGGTGCAGTAGCTGTAGCCACTCCACTTTTTCCTGGCTCTTCTGGAAGAAGGTGACCACCCCCTCCCACCATCCCCACGAGGTGACACTTGGGCCCAGCATGATGTTATTTTCCTCTTCATTCTGGCGCAGCTGTTCTAGCCTGGGGCTCTAGAGCTTAGGTTCGGTGAACATCTTTTCATGTGGTCTTCGGCGTGTGCTTTTCTGTAGCCGCTCTGCTGCTTATGGCCTTGGCCTTTATTTTGCTTGGTTTGTCCCTTTACCTGGTTGATTTCCGACGGCTCTTGGTTCATCGCGGCCACCCGTCCCCATTGTGCTGTGGCTGTCCCCCAGTCTTTCGTGCATCTGTCACTCAACTTATGGTGCATTTTAACATACAGAAACTGTTCACTTCTGTGACCAATCTGTTTTGCTTCTAACTTTTCTCTTTTCTCAGGGAAGCTTTTTTTTGTTGTTGTTATTAAATTATAAAATAATAAAAGTGACAGCTAACACCCAGGCAGTGTTTATTATAAGCCAGATACTGTTATCCCAGCTTCCCATGTATTAACTTGATTTCATCTTCTGTTACTATGCCTGTATTCAAATGGGGAAACTGAGGCATAAGCCAATGAGTGTTGTTGGAGTCAGGGCTCAAACCTAGGCTGAGGGGCATTACTTGATCAATATCTTCCTCAGTACAGCCCGCTGCCCCAGTTGTGTCTAATGCTCGCGGAATGGCCATGGTGGGGGCATTAAAGGGCCCCTCTTTTGAGTATTGTGTGACTTAGAGCTGCATTCTCTTTCAAATTGGATGGTTGGTTGCCCAATAATTCCTTCACTAGCCATCCTCTCTCGCTGATGTGAAAAGCCATGTTTATCGTCTCTGGTTCTCTAAATCTAGCTGGGCGTCCCTTGAACAGTCACACACACAGCACTGTTTGCCGGAAGCACCCAGGAGCAAGAAGAGGGAACAGAGACACAGCCCTCCTTTCAAGGCATGTGAGGTCTTGGGGATGAAATTTTCTCCGCTCACCTATCCCTGTTCCTCTCCAGCATGCTCCCCAGGGTGGAATTTCTTGGATTAATTACCTTCCTCCAATTCACTGGGGCGAAGGCGGCTCTAGGAGAGACAGGGGCTTGGGAAAGGGACCGGGTTTCTTATTGTCCCTTAATGGAGACTGTGGGTCCCATTTCCTCCCTCTCTCCCTCCCTCTCTCTCTCTCAGGCCAGGGAACAAATACTAAAAATCCTACATGTTCCCTTTTCGGAAGTTCTTACTCGGAGAGCGTGAGATAACATGGCTGTGCCTGCGTATTTTCAGTGTGAGTGGTTTGCAGTAGCTGGGGGGGTAGGTCAGCTCCTTTTGGATACCGAAGGAGCTGTTTCAGGGCCCCTGACTTGGGCGGAGGAGCAAGGAGGTCTGATTTCAGAAATTCTAAGAACTGCCGCTTTGTCCAAGTCCTTGAAAGCCTCCCCAACCCCAAATCCTCACGCTAAAAGCCCTAGATCTTCTGGTGACAGAAAAATCTCAAACTGTCAGTCGCCCGCAGCCCACCCCCACGCCGAGGATAAGCCACACAGTGGAATTCCTTGCACGGATGCCACCTGCTGTCTCAGGGGTGGTCCGCGACCCTCGGCCGAGTTTCACCACCATCCCTCCGTCGCCGCCACATTCCAGAGAAACTCCATGTGTCACAGTTGTGCCAGGCAAACCCGAGCTGGCAGGGAAAGGGTGCCCTATAGCGGGGCCAGGGCAGGAACCCCGCGTTCAGCCCTTCCAGTGTGCCCAGGACTCAGACTGAGAGCACTGGATAGAAAAGGGCACATTTGACGAGATGGAGTCCCAACAGGTGTTTCTGGTGTTTTGTTTTGAAAGGGAAATTGTGAGGGAATAATTAAGCAGAGACGCTGTCAGGAAAAGGCAGACTTTTTACATAATTACATAACGCACCTGAGCCATGTTCTTGATTCTGTTTTTGACAACTTGAAAGTGTCAACACTGTTGAAGGGTGGGGTGGGAAAAGCTGTTACTGTGAAACCATTTTGGTGGTTTTATACCTCGACATTCGATAATGTCTGGTTTCCAGCACTTTTTTTTTTTTTAAACCATCAGGATATGGGACAAAAGTTAAAGACAGCCCGGCTGGCGTGGCTCAGTGGTTGAGCGTGGACCCACGAACCAGGAGGTCACAGTTTGGTTTCCGGTCAGGGCACATGCCCGGGTTGCAGGCTCCTGGTAGGGGGCGCGCAGGAGGCAGCCGATCAATGATTCTCTCTCATCATGGATGTTTCTCTCTCCCTCTCACTTCCTCTCTGAAATCAATAAAAAAATATTTTTAAAAAATCGTTAAGGACAGAAAACCTATTGCTCACAGAAACGCCGGAGGTTATTAAGACCAGTGACCGCGGGTGGTGATCCGAGGGCGCTAGAAACAGCCAGTGGAGGCCCCTGGGCAGGGTCAGCAAATTCAGCAAATAAAAACAGGGAATACCCAATTAATATAATTTCAGATCAACAACCAATGGTTTTTTACTATAAGAAGGCACCCTAAAATGTCATTAGGGTGTCTCCTCATCTGAAATCCGTATTTCACCAGGATTCTGTCATTGTACCTGGCATGACCCCACCCTTGGATGGTGAGGAAAGTCTCTCGCGGCATCCCGCCAGCAGCCTCCAGAGACAGCTTCCTAGTTGGTAAAACCTCTTTTTTTTTCCCAGTGGCTCCCAACAAAAGAGGAAAATTACAAACGCCTCCAATGATGATTTCCAATTTTTGTTATTTATAGAAAACTGTCATATCAGATTTTCACATTTTCTACATTAAATAAAGTGCTTTTCCCATAATGAAATCTGAAATTTTCTCCAGAGCTATTTGTTAAAATTTGCTCTTCAGTAATTTTCCCCATTATTTCCTTGGATTGAAGTGCCTTGGAGCCACAGGGTTCAGGACGCCCCGTAGAGCCTACTGCCACTTCGCCAGGTGTGTCCCCGCTCACGCGGCTCCTGGGCGCCGCCTGTAGCTGCCGCTCCTGTGCAGGTGACGGAAAGTCACAGCACTTGAGCGCTGGCGGTTGTGCAGGGAAGACCCCAAGTGCCCACCCTGTACAGGACGCTGGTGGGAATGCCGAGAGAAGGTTTGAATTGGACCGATCATCAGGAATGATGAGGGAGCTTCTCTAGGGCCTACGTCCTCATCCTGTAAATGGCAAACTAGTGAGAAGGTCAGGAATGTTTATCTACTGAGAGTGTTTGATTTGTAACCTGTTAATTAGCAGGGCAGGCTCCCAGGCCCCAGACGGGGCCTCCAAAGCATATCCATGCACTTAGGTCAACAACTGTAACCGCCGTTCATCGGCCAGGACGGCCCGTGGGGTGGATTAGTGGAAGGAGTTTCACATCCACGGGCCAGTCTGTTGCGTCTTTCTCCCTCTCGGCTCTTTCTGGTGGTGGGCTGGCTCCTGAGGGTTGCTGGGTCTTTGTAACAACTTTGGGGCTGGCATCTGGACTTCCTGAGTGACCTGTTACACTAGGTCTCCTTGCTTTCCCGTCTCTCGGAATAAGGCAGAAGTGTGGCCCCAGGGACCAGCAGGTCTGTGGTGGGCAGCGCCCCTGCACCTGTCCCCTCTCCTGCTCTCCTGCTACTGGTTTGGACCCCAGGCCTTAGGAGATTGTTCCCTGGCATGGTCTCTGGGACACACACTCCCGGGAAGGGAAGGGATCTCTCCCCCCGGGTCGGCACCATGCGCCAGGGGCTGACTTTATGTAGACTTGGGCTGATGCGTCTGTAACGTGTTATTTGAAATAGCCGGTCTGCGTGGGGAGCCCTCGGCTTGCCTCCAGCGCAGGAGTCGCCGAGCCAAGGTGGATCCAGAGTAGTCGTCCCCCTTCGTGGTGCTCCACGTTTCCGTTTTCCCCTCCTGCCACCCCCTCTCTCGTTTTCGGAAATCATTAAAGACGAAGGAGCTTGGGGAGCATTCCTGGCCCTTCCAGTCAGCCAGGCCAAGAGGCGTGGGTCCCGGGGCTGCGATTTCCTCCTCCTCCTCGAGACGTGAGTCAGCCAGCGACTCCGCAGCCAGCTGTGGCGTGGAAGCGCCGTGGGAGCGATTTGGCTGCAAGCGTCTGCTTGTATGTGTTGGTTCGCTTTCTGGTTCTCAGATTAGGATCTGACCATTTTTACTATTTTTTCTTTTGCTCAAACTGGGTTCCCATTCGTGGTGGCCACAGCTGCCAGTGTAGGAAGAGCAGTTTCTCCAGGGACACGAATTCTGTGCTTCGTCCGGTCTTTTTGTGTCCAGCACTGAATCCGTATCTCGTTCTCCATCTATTCTCTCATGGTAACTCCTGCCTCTGAGCCTCTGGTGCCTGAGTTCATGGAAGGCCCAGCCTCGGGCATCTCCCGGTTTGTTCTGAGCTGGTGGGTTCTCCAGTCAGGCTCCTGGGGATGACTTTTCCTTTCTGATGCTCTCTGTCCCAGAGGACCCCCCAAAATCCCACGATGCTGCTTCTGCATTCTGACTGTCTCCCACAAACACTGCCACATGCCTCCCTTCTCTGCCTGGCCTAGAGCGTGGCATTTGGAAGAAAGTCTCACCTGGGAAGTCTCCGACAGCAGTGACAAAGCCCAGCTCTGCTGGGAAGCCTAATTACACAGCTAATTAATCCAACAGATGTCATTGTAAGTGCTCATTTCTCCGTAATTTGGATGCACGCGTCCCACATTGCAGAGATAGGCTTTGGGTCTATTGCAAAACGTCTTTTTTTATCGGACTTTAAAGACTAGCATGTTTCCTGGTCAGTCTTCTCATATGCTAGCCAGACATTTCTGGTTTTCCAGAAAGATCTCTCCTGCTCCAGCAGCTGCAGATGGCATCGCTGTCCTGGGTGCTTGCCACACCACTTGCGCCGAGCTGGTCTCTGTGTCCTGCATTAGTTTGTTGCTTCAACTGATTTGTGAGTCTCTTCAGAACATGGGCTGCCATAACCTCGTAGGGATCTCTCAGTAGTTCAGCACCAGACAGGTGGACGCCAGCATGGGGTCACCAGCTTTTCCCTTCACCTTCTCTTTTCAGGCAAGTTTGTTTGTGATGAAAGTAGCTGAAGAGTGTTGGAAAGGTGCCATTTTGATATAAGAGGGTAAAAACATAGAGCCTGTATGATTTGGTTAGTGAAACTGAACAACTCCTGGGTGGGACAGAGAAGGGTCCTGGGAGGTGGGGGAGGGGGTTCTGGAAGCAGGGGGAGGGGAGGAGGGGTGGGAATTGAGCAGGTAGGAGGGCAGGCGCTGTTGTCTGCAGGTGGGCGATGGGTTATTGCTCGTGGCCCTGGACATCAGGCCTCAGGCTGGAGCCTGTGCTCAAGGAAGTGGGCTGGTTCCTAGTGGGGCGGAGGCCGGCGGGGGGGGGGGGGGGGGGAGGACGGACCTGCCCGAGGCCACACTGACCGACTTCTCTCTGCTAACAACTTCCCTCGGTCGTGCCAGTCTTGTGAGTGAACTCAAGACACTCCCTCCTAATTAATCATTGGATCCAGAAACCACACATTTCACCACGGATGTGATGGGTCCCCAGTGGCCTCCTTGTCACCAAGTCCATCGGCCATGTTCTAACCCCACTCGATCTTTCACAGCCTTTGCCACCTGTCCCCCGCTCCACCCCCCCCTCCTCCTCCCTTGGCTTCTGTGACACCATCTCCCAGTTTCTCCAGGCCGTCTCTGGTCCTCCTTCTTGGTCGTCTTGTTGGCTTCCCCTCTGTGACGTAATAGTCACTGTTGGACTCCCCAGGGCTTGGCCCAGGCCCCTTCTTTCTGCTTATAACTTGCGCCTAATTCAGTGCAGTGGTTTTCAACATCTGCCTTCTGCTGACACTCAAATCTGTATCTCCAGCAGTTACTGGACATTTCCATTCAAATGTGTGGAGATGGATTCCTCAGACTTATCGTGGTCTGGGGAGAAGTCTTGGTGACTGTAACCCCCGCCCACCCCCTCTCTCCTCTGGGCTCCTGCCTCTTGGTCAGGGCCACCACTGGTCTACCATTTGCCGAAAGACAGGGAGTTGTTTGTGAGCCGCTCTTTCTCTCACTCACCTATTCCCAAGCTCGCAGTAAGCCCCAAACGATGTTCCCACCATCTGCCCCATTGTCTCTTACTGTGCAAACTCTCTCCATGCTTCTGTTCTCGTCCCTTACAATGCACCCTCCATACAGTGATTCTGTGACGAGGTAAGAGCCAACCACAACTTTCCACCCCATGTAAAATAAAAGCCGAATTCTCTCCTGTGGCTGACAAACCTCCTTGTGATCTGGACTCCACCCACCTGCCAGCCTCATCTTGTAACACCCTCCCCTTGGTCCTCTACACCTCGCCCCACTGCCCTGCTTCCTGTTCCTGCAACATGCCAAGCACGCCCCTGCCTCAGGGCTTCTGCACTGGCTGTCCCACTGCCTGGCATGCACTTCCCTGGCCTTGACCATCATCTCTCATGAGATGTCTGGTCCTCAGACTCTCCCTGACCGCCCACTCTCAACAGCATCACTTCACCCAAGTTTACTTCTCTGTGTTGACAGTTATCTCTTTTTCTTGTTTGTTGTTTATTTATTTGTCTCACAAAAGATCAGGGACCTCGGTTATCTTCTTAATGGCTGTATCCCTGGTGTTTACAACAGTGCCTGACACCAGCCCAATAAATATTTATTGAATGACAAAAGTACTAGCAGAATGTGCCCATGCTTTTCCTACTGCCATAGAATCTGGTGTAGCAGCTCTGTCTGAACCTTTCATGATTCAGAGTCCAAATTCATATAGTCAAGTAAAATGGACGTCCTGTGTGGACCAGAGCATCCCAGAGCTGTTCAGAGGACCAGAGCATCCCCGAGCTGTACCATCAGTTTTGCGCAGAGCTTATTCCTGTATTGACCCACGGAGAAATAGTCCTGGTACAGTTGTGAGCTTGTGTCCAAGTACTTTGAAAATTCCCACATGCAGCCTGGCCTGGGCTCTGATCCCAAAATTCTGCTGACCCAAATCACAACACTTTGTACTCAACAATCCTAGAGACTCATGATGTTGGAGACAAATGAATGGCGCTTTTCCCATTTTACTTAGCACTGAAATCCGTCTTAGAGTGGCCCTTCTCTACGCAGTTATAGGATCCTTCATAGCAGTATCTGCTGCTTCTCATCCAATTATGCGTCCTTCCCTGGGCCTTCAGACACTTGAGTGCCAGTAGGATTTGATATCCAAACGTGGATTTTAAATATAGAAATATAAATATTGGGTTCAGCCCTGAAAAGCCTTCTCCTTCTGTTTGCTCTCCAACTCCTTGTCCGTGTCTAAATGATGCTAATTAGTCCCAGATCTGGTTGTTCCCGGGAGAACCATGTTCCTGATGGCAAAACACAGCCTCAGTAAGAGAGGAACTCCAGCGTCCTCCCTCCTCTCCTGCTGTTCAAGCCACATCTCTTTCAGCACCTGCTATGCGCAGGGTAGTGTGCTAACTTAAGGGGTGTGGCCCTTAACTTCATAAACTTTGTTGACTGTGATCCAAGAAAGAGATACATTTTACATTGGTGAATCAGCACATATAGATAGGTATTCTGCATATATAAGTTTTATTAAATAATCTTATCCTTACTGCATGGCTACATTCAGATCAGATGCTTTCTATTTTATTCTTTCTGTTGTCTTATACCAATGGTTGGCAAACCGCGGCTTGCGAGCCACATGCGGCTCTTTGGCCCCTTGAGTGTGGCTCTTCCACAAAATACCACGGCCTGGGCGAGTCTATTCTGAAGAAGTGGCGTTAGAAGAAGTTTAAGTTTAAAAAATTTGGCTCTCAAAAGAAATTTCAATCATTGTACTGTTGATATTTGGCTCTGTTGACTAATGAGTTTGCCGACCACAAATGCTGGTGGTGTGCTCAAGGCATTGACTTCATAGTCCACTAATGCAGTGACCCTCAGGGAGATTTAAAAAAAAAAAAGTGTGTGTCCCGCCCAACCCTCAGTTCCCATCTTGCTTGCTGTGGGGTTCTTAGGTGCAGCCCCAGGTTGAGAACCACGGCCTTCATGGATCGCTACCTGCAGTTTGGAAAGCATTGCCATGCAGGGCTCCGAGAGGAGTTCATCGTTCAGGAAGAGCTGTCAGATCTGTACACAGAGTTATCCAAGGTTGGAGGGAGGGAGAAGTCACCTCCAGGTGGGCAGATCAGAGGAGGCCTCTTGGAAGAGAGAGGGAGGCTGAAGTTTGGGCAGGCTCTGAAGACGGAGTGGCCACATAGGTGGGCACTCTGGGCAGAGGACAAAGGCAGATTTGTTTATTCTGCTTGCTGAACCCAAGGCCATAATTCTAAACGGGTACTAATAATTAGAACTTCCTTTCTTGCGCTGTGGACTAGTGTAACTTTTCAAAGAAAATCAGTTCTGAGCTAAATATTTCATCCTAAGGACACACTGGGCCTTTTGGTATTTTGCTAATAAGGAGGTCTGCTCAAATGAGCTGTTAAAATAATCTATACATATAAAAGCCCAGTGATCCGAACGGTGGGATGACCAGAACAACCAGAACGACCTGTGGCTATGACATGCACTGCAGCAGCCAATTAGCCTGATCTGGGCCCCAATTGGCCCACCCCCAGCCAGCCCTGCCCCTGTTCGCGCCCCCCCCCCCCCGCCATGGGGGGGCGGGGACAGGGCCAGCCAACCAACCACCTGCGGCCCCTCCTCCCTGCCAGCCTGGCCCGATAGGCCCCCATCGGGGCGGGCTGGCTGGACCCCACCCATGCACAAATTTGTGCACCAGGCCTCTAGTGAAAGTACTAAAACCCCCATAAACATAGGTAATACTATATATACTTGCTGAAATATTTGTGGGGGACAGTGTACTGGTGCTGAAACCTACTCTGAAATGCATCAGAAACGTTGGCTGCATTGATAGGTGTATCAGCGGATGGATAGGTATACAGCTAAGTATTAGTTTAGCAGCTGGGCGGTAGATATATAGGTGTCTACTATATGATACTGTGCCCCCCCTCATCCCCCCCCCCCCCGCCGTCCTCCCCTCTGCCTTCCCATGACATGGAGAGCGATATTGATATGCTGCTGTGTCTGTGAAGACAGGGCTCAGATGGGTTATTTCTGCTTTTTGCCGACGGGCGTACGTTTCACTAGCAGCAGAAACATCGCCCAGTCGAGAGCTCTCAGACCCTGCGGGGGGGGGGGGGGGGCAGGGGAGTCGGCAGGCTCTCGGTTGTTCCAGAAGTCTTGTTCCACTTACTCATGCATCCATTGGTTGATTCTTGAATGCTCCCTGACCGGGGATCGAACCCGCAACACTCTAACCAACTGAGCGACCCGGCCAGGGCCTCATTCCAGATGTTGTGAATGCCAACCAGATGCCAGGCCCTAGAAAACTTCAAGGGAGGGCAACCAAGTGTCTTAGGGGACACCCAGGTAGCTCTTCAGCAGGTTTCAAAGAAGCAGAGGCTCCCCGATGTCAGGCTGCCTGGACTCGAATCCCAGCTCCTATCCTTCACGGCTACATGGTGTTGGCCACGTAACTTAATCCCTCTCTGTTCCTCACCTGTAAAACAGGCCACGGAAAGGACCTGCCTCACAGGAATGACCTGCCTCGTGGGACTGTGAGCAAGTTGAATGAGATAACACGTGGGGTGTGCCCACCACGCAGGCAGCATATAATGCACAAAGCAACGCGTGACTCTGTGAGAATACCACGTGTTTGCATCAATTTTTCCATTGTCTCATGAAGACCACGTGATTGAAGTTATTTTATAATTTGGTTTTCATTAGCTTTGGGCTTGTCACACTTTCGGTTTGGGGAACAGAAGGGATGGTGTTTTTTGGTTTGTTTGGTTTGGAGGAGGGAGAAAGAATTTTCCTTAAGAGAAATGTGACTAATGTGTAGTGAATTGACTTTGGGCAAATAATTTAACCTTGGCCAGCCAGTCCTGGTTCTATCTGAAAAATGGGGGTCGGGGGAGGTGGCCAGTGAGTCAAGGCTCTATCTGAGAAATGGGGGCGTGGCCAGGCAGTCAGGGTCCTGTTTGCAAAATGGGGGGCGTGGCGAGATCCCCAAATCCCCCCCAGGCACTAAGAGTGTATGCTCACAGGACTATATTTTTTCAGCATATGTCTGTCTCTTCTCCCAAGTAATGGAGCAAGAAGTGATCTAGTGAGGTGCTTCTGAAAATTAAGAAAGGGCTCCAAGTCCAGCTTTATTTTTGCTACAAATTGTTCGACCCCTTCTCTGAGAAGTGGCTGAGGTCCTTAGTTGTCAGAGGAATGAGCAGTGAGGTTACTTTCATTAACATCATTTTGTAATATTGTTCTGCATAACCTGAGGATTTCAGTATTTGATGACTTTTTTAAAGGAAAAAAACCCACAGGACTTCCCACACACACCAGCACACCGATATTTCCCTTCTGTGACCAAAATTAGGTGTTAGTAAGAATTTCGTCTTAGAAACTGATTTAGAGTACACAGCACGCTCAGAACTGTATACTCTTCCTTTTTTTTTTTTTCATTCCCATATTTACTCTAAAGAAACAAAAAATTAGAATCCGGAAATGTGCAGCGTGGGGGACGGAGAGAGATTGAGAAGTGGAAGTTGCATTCCTGTTACACTAGAATGCATTTGGCTTTGGTGTCTCTTTATGTTTCGTATTTGTGTCTGTTTATGTTCTGTGACCTTGGCAATACCACAGAATATCGTAAAGGGGAGCAGCCTCTGAGCAGAGCCGCCATGTCCACCTCGCCGAAGTGTCCCTTTATAACAAAAACCGCAGGGCTGGGGGCATGGGTGACTTCACCTTGCCTTAGGAGTCTTCCTCCAGTGTTGACATTTCTGTCCCTGACTGTGGCTGTCCCAGCCCAGTCTCCAGTCACTGGAGGGAACACCTGCGGGTCAAGTGTGTAAAAACGTTTCCATGGCAACTCTTTGTTATCCATTAATTTAAAAGATTTCCAACATTTTTCTTCAGGGGAAACTTTTTTTTTTTTTTTAAAGACGTGCATCCTCCTCTTCCCTTATTTGTACATTGGAAGGTAATCTCCCTGGACTCTCAAGTTATAGATGTTTTCTCCTTACTCCACCTCTTTTGAAAGATGACTTTTTGTTGTTGTTAATGAAATTAAGGCTACTCCTGGCGTTTCTGATTACCGCTCTAAGTCAATAAGTGGGTGGAGATGCCTCTCTCCTGCTCCTGGATTTGAAAGAACAATGCTAGAATAACCTTGAACGTCAGAAACGATGTGCAAAGGGGGGGCCACAGAAAAAATCTCGCAAGTTCATTGCC
Source organism: Corynorhinus townsendii (assembly GCA_026230045.1). Classification (NCBI taxonomy): domain Eukaryota; kingdom Metazoa; phylum Chordata; class Mammalia; order Chiroptera; family Vespertilionidae; genus Corynorhinus; species Corynorhinus townsendii. The sequence continues at coordinate 16,852,819 of JAPDVU010000011.1, forward strand.
TCGACGATTAGGTCAGTGTGAGCAGATCTGGAAGGAGTAGGTGAGCAACAGGGCCGCTCTTGCCCTTCAGTGGGTACTGTGAGGCAGCCTAGGTTTCGTGCTGGTGTCAGGAAGTGTGTTTGGAAACAGCCATGACATGAAATGCAAATCAGTGGCCACAACATAAGGCTGCGCATTTGAACACAAATGAGGAAATGCAAAGGGAAGTTTTGCATAGCAACACTCATTTCACAATTGGTAATAATTATTACTATCAATATGACATATTCTAGTGTCCAGGATGTGGGACGTTATGATGTCCCTTGATGATCACTCCTTGGGTGAAGTTTTACATTTTATCATGATCGTATGTGAGTCTTTTGTATTTCTCCCGCGCTTGGGTGTAGGTAATGATTCTGCCGTTTATTGTCCATATAATCCTTATCTTCCTTATGTTAGAAGTGTACAGACCTTGTCTTTGTTGGCTTCCCCTGCAGGGTATTGATGGGTATTTCTAAACCTATTGATTCTGAAGTGGCATTTATGTTTGGCAACGGCTGGCGAAGGCAAATGCTAGTTTCATTTTGTTACTGTAGAACTTGAATTACTATTGTCTTGTTCAGTATTTAATGTTTGAAACGTTCTGGTTATGCCCTGTGCAGTTGTGTCTCAGTTATTTTGAGGGTTAGGACTTAGGACTTTTGTTGCCCTAAGACCGTGGTTGGCAAACTGCGGCTCGTGAGCCACATGCGGCTCTTTGGCCCCTTGAGTGTGGCTCTTCCACAAAATACCACGACCTGGGCAAATCTATTTTGAAGAAGTGGCATCAGAAGAAGTTTAAGTTTAAAAAATTTGGCTCTCAAAAGAAATTTCAATCATTGTACTGTTGATAGTTGGCTCTGTTGACTAGTGAGTTTGCCGACCACTGGCCTAAGATACTGTGAACTTTGAAAACTGTCTACAAGAGTAGCTGGCACAGAATTAATATTCTCTCCCCCACCACCATGTTTTAAATAAGTGTACTTTCATTTTTCTATTATCATCTAATTCCAGTTTGGCAAAGACTTTCATGTGCAGAAGCATCTTCAAAGAATATGTTTCATCAGATGCCACTCCTTCCCTGGGGGTGGAATAGAAAATGGGCAGGAAGCTCTATGTGTTCGGCAAGCCTGTATGAAGTGTGTTATATGCATGTGTTTATTAAAGTAAAGGTTCCTTTTCCTCTTTGCTCCCTTCTCCTGCCAGGGCCCGGGAGCCCGGGGGCCCAGGAGCCCAGCGCATCCCCATGACTGCCGTTGGTTCAGCATAATTGATGCAGTCTCATTTCCCACAGCTGATGAGGATTATATCAGCTTGGTTTAACAGTCTCATTTTCTGCTCCCAGTGCACACTTGTTTTAATGTGTTTCAGTTAATGAGGTAGAAGAGAGAACGAGGTGTTACTGTTTATACACACACAGTGAGCTTGTGCAGCGAGCCCTGCCCCAGCCCACGTGGCCCTGGGTGTCCTTGTAGGGCACGGCCCACCCAGCGCAGCCACCTTTTTGGAACACGGCTAATGCAGAGAGTGATTATTATCGGTGAGCTTTACCAAACAGCCTTATTAATACCATTTCTCTTTTCACCATGTCTTTTACATGTCATGCTACAAAGATTATAACTTGGCTCTGAGCTTGGGGTGCAGCCCAGAGCTTTTTCAAAACTCTGTGTTCCATTCACCAGGCCAGTACCCCTACAGGGTCCCCTTCCCCAGTAAGGGTCCATGCATTTAGCAGGGGTCCTCAAACTACGGCCCGCGGGCCACATGCGGCCCGCAGTGCGCATAGGAATTTGTTCATAGTTTTCTTTTTAAACTACAGTCCGGCCCTCCAACGGTTAGAGGGACAGTGAACTGGCCCCCTGTTTAAAAAGTTTGAGGACCCCTGAAAGTAACACAAGTGAAACCAATTTCAGAAACCCGGGAGGAACCAGACCTGTGTGGGGAACGTGGCGGGTCTGAACCAGACACTAAGAATTTGGACTTGTGGTGCCGTGGTGTCAGAACAGCGCTGCTGGCCGGGGCGGCAGAGGAGGTGGGGGAACTGCTAGGGGTCCTTTCACGTGGATGGGGGTCTGGGTTGGAGCATGACTTTGCTCTTGCTTCTTTGGAGAGTTGGGGTCCTCAAGGTGAGAGGCTGTTCATTTGGGTGCAAATACCACCGCCCCCTTTTTTGAGCTCCTTGGGGAGCAGGCTGCTGCCCCAGGGCAGCCAGGAAACCAAGTCCGGACAGCTCTTTTGCATGTATTCAAATCTCCAGCTCTGGACGCATGGAAATAAAGGGTGTGGCAGAGGTGCAGCAGAGGAGACCGTTTTGTCAGACATACACACACACACTCACACTCACACTAGTGGAAGGACCCACTCTTGTACCTGCCACCCCTCTCCTTCCATTTTCCACGGAAGCCCTCTCCTTTTCTCCTCCTCTCTGTCAGCGGAGCACCCTAAACAGTTAAACCTATTGCCTGGCCTTGGCGTGGTGCCAGCCCCGTGGGGCGCTGCGCAGGCTGGAGGCCCCCAGTTCATCCCGCTTCCCGAAGGCTCGGCGGCCCGTGGGTTTCAGCAGGAATTAAACAATTACGGAGTCTCAGTCCTCCCCACCTTCCGTGGATTGACTCTATAAATTGTCAGCCTGTTGACATTTTAATGCGAATTATGTCATGTGGTATCCCCTTTGATTTCGACATGCCTCAGTTTGTAAATACATGAGCCACTCAAAGGCTTGTGGTTAGTGTACACTCCGGAGGCCTCGGGGTTTTTGGTGGGGGAGAGCGCGCAGCGCTGGGAGTGTGCCTGGTGCGGCAGGCCTTCTGCAGTTCCCCCGGCGGCTCCCTCAGAGGGCCTGCCGCCAGCCCAGCACCCGGCTCGCCACCCCCAACCCCTCTAGGGCTCGGGGAAGGCCATGCCTTCGGGACCAAGTCACAGGACATTTTATTGGATGTGTCCATGCCCAGCATTTCCCCAGTCCCTGTGCAGCTCTGTCTCCTGTTGTCAAGGGTGACACTTCCCGGCACCAGCACCAGGAAGAAGGGGCTTACTCCAGATCCCATGGCAGACCCGTGGAGCAAGGGAGTCCTACCTGGAGCAGGTGTTTCACTCCGAAGGGCTTGACTGCCCCACATCCCAGGGGGAAGCTACTTCGGGAAGGATTTTTAAGGAAATGATGGATGGAGGTTGAGATGTTTAGGAAGAAAGAAGAAAGGTAAATAGTAAGGATTGTGAGATGGATGGAGGAAAAAGGAAGCGTCATCATTTGTGTGGGAGATGAAGAAAGAGTGGAACCTTGAAGATTCTGAATGTTCAGACTCTAAAATTCAAGGGAGGGAATTTTGAAATAGATTTGGAGACGCAATCTTCCAGTGAGAACAGTGAAGAAACCCCCGTGCTCGGACTTGGCTCCACACTTACTGTCCCAACACCCCATTTTCTAGCTTCAGATCCCCCTATTTGAGGCTTTCCGTTGCAGTTAACCCTGGAGGAGCTGGCTTCCTGGCGACCCTTTGTGTGAGGAATGTCCGTGCTCAGCCAAGTTAGAATTAGCCGTCTTGAGACTGGATATGAGGGTCCTGGAGGAGGTGGGCCTGGATGACATCATCGATGGGCCCTCGGCGTGGAACAGGAGTAGGGAAGTCGGTCTCTGCTTTGCATGAGGCATGCGACCTTCCTTCCGAAGACAGCAACTGCCGCGCCTGCTGTCTGTGTTGTTGGAATGTGGCCGACTCACAGCAATGTCATGGGATCCTTTGTGGCCATGGGTGGTCGGGACCAGTTTCCCACGTGCTGAGTAGTTCCAGCTTCATGTGTGTGAATAATGCCCATATTAAAGCAATTAGAGCTACGCACAGTCTGAAAAGAAAGAGAGGACTCCCATTCCTGTCGCCCAGAGATGCATCCAGCTCACTGATCCCTCCGGCAACTTCCATGAGCGCTCAGAACAGTTGTTTGAGGGATTCTCAATCTTAATTCACTTTTTAAAAGTTGTAGTGAAAACACAGATGGACAGTCAGATAGGTAGTAGGAGAGGAGAGAGGAATGCGTTCCTCGGGAGCACGGTTTAGTTGGTTACATGAGAAATCATCCTTGGTCCCTCGCCACCATAGAAAGCTTAGCGGTAAAAGTGTGTGTGAAATAAAGCGGCAGGATGTGGTAATAATCATGGCCCAGGAGATGTTAGTCTTTGCTAATTAAAACAAATCCCAGTTGATGTTTTTCCAAATTAAAACAAACAGTGACTTCCAAGGTATAAAATGAGCCCCGTGCTTTGTTAAAAGATCATAAAATGTGGTTTGCAACATGTACCTTGGTCTCTCCGTTACCTGCTTCCTCTTTGTTGTGGTGAACATAAGTTAACTATTGGAAACAAGCTTTCGGAGACAAACCCAGGGCCTTTTCAATAAATGGGTATGCTTGCTGTAACTTGCTAAGGAGAGGGGTGTGGCAGCCCGGCCTCTTTCATCTCATTCACGTCTCCACACGGGTGCCGCCTGGCTGGTGCCCACTCCAGCCCCCCGGACGTCCGTCCGTCAGTGAAGGAGGAGGCCACAAGCTGGCACGTGGCTTCTTAGGCCTGTGAAATAGAAGGGGTTCTGGATGGTTACAGAGTCCGAGGGGAGGGGAACGAGGAACTTGCTTACACTCCTTTCTTCCTTTCTCTCCATCATATTTCTGCCAAAGAAGGGGGCACAACTGAGGGTGGAATGGCAGGCAATGGAAAGACACAGGAATGTGGTAAGTGGATCCAGGTCTCGGCTGCGCTTTACCGGTAGTTCAGCACGTGCAGAATCCCCGTTCCTGACCAGTGGCCTGTGAGCTCGACAGTGCTGCTGTGGCTGGGAGCTGTTAAGCTGACCTGCAGTGTGTTTAGCTCCCCCTCCCCCCGTCACTCAGGGACACTAGCATTATCTTGTCCTCCGTAGAGGTATGGGCTTCGAGTTTCTTTTTATTGAACGTGTTTGCGTGTGTGTGTGTGTGTGTGTGTGTGTGTGTGTGTGTGTGTGTAATAATCGACAGGTTAAAAGCGTGCAGGACTCACGGTGACCGAGCTGAACCTGGAGCTGCGTTGATGTGGCCGAGGCTTGTTCAGAGGGAAGCAGCCAGCCAGCCCCTGGGCAGCAGGGCAGGTGGGCAGCCAGCGGACCCATTCCTAGAGCACAGCCCTGGCTGCGTTAGCCCCGCTTTCCAGCTTGCTCCGCCCAGTTATTTGCATAGCACACCAACAGCGGGTTGTACAATGCATACAGGTGTCCCGTGGCCTGGAGATGAATGGGACCTGTGTGTCCCTGTTGTAAGACCTTCCCAAACCAGCCCCGCTGCTCCCTGGGCAGAGTTCAGACTTGCCCGTGGGGCAGGGCGGGGGGGGGGGGGGCGGTGCCTGACCCATCCCCATTCTCACTTCCAGGGTCTGGGAATGCATTTGTATGAAGGGGAGGAAGAAGTGGGATTAAAAATCCATAGGAAAGAAGTGTCCTGAGGAAGGAAACCCAGAAGGTTAGTTTAAGAAGAAGAGAAAAACAAGGGGAAGTTAGAGGGGGGCGGGGTGGGGGAAGGAGAGGGAGAAGGGTTTCTGACAATTAACTAATTCTCCTTGCTCTAACCCCTGACAGAATTAATCACACATTAACACACTGACAGCAAAATTAATGTCATATGCAAATTAATAGGCAGGCTTGGCATTCAACAGCCTGTTGGCTTTCTAAGGCGGGTGTTGTAGTTACACCCCCAGCCCCAGCGCATAGGCTGCTGTGTCGCACCCACATTCGGCCTGAGAACGCCCAGCGCAGCTTCGGCAGTAAAGCGACACCCCCTTGACTGGCTTGAAGCCGTCTGTGTCTGCACGGCACCCGTGAGGCGAGTGGTGCGGCTGTTTGGTTTTCAGCGGGAGCGGGGTCCCGAGCGAGCCGACAGGTGTTGGTTGGGAGCCCTGGGGCTCTGCCGCTTTACAGCCTCTCCACAGTTTCGCCATCAGTGACTGTCCTGGTAGGAAAGCAGGGTTTTCTTGGTGAAGCCTTCCGGGGAAGCTGCTGCAGTGTCGCCCCCGATGCCATCATCAGGAGACAAGCTGGTTTGGACGGGAGAAGGTGTGTGAAGAGTACAGTCGCCCCCTCACCCAGAATTTCGCTTTCCACAGTTACAGTCAACCGTAGTTCGAAAACATTAAGTGGAAAATTCCAGACGTTTTGAGAGAGACCACATTCCTATAACTTTTGAATAGCATATTGTCATAATTGTTCTGTTTTATTATTAGTCATTGTTACTCTCTTACTGTGCCTAATTTATAAATTAAATTTTGTCACAGGTATGTGTGTATAGGAAATAACATAGTATATATAGTTGAGCTTTGAATAACACAGGGGTTAGGCGCACCAATCCCCTACACAGTCCAACATCTGTGTCTGACTTTTCATTTCCCTCGAATTAATACTAATAGCCTACTATTGGCCCAAAGCCTTATTGATAATGACAAACACAAATTGATTAACGTATTTTGTATGTTACACGTATTATATTCTGTATTCTTAAAATATTCGAGAGAAAAGAAAATGTTAAGGAAATCATAAAGAGGAGAAAAGACATTTAAGGTGATTGAAAAAACCTGTGTCTGTGTGGACCCAAGCAGTTCAAACCCGTATTGGTCAAGGGTCCAGTGCACTGCCTGCCGCTCAGGCACCCGCTGGGGGTCTTGGAACGCAGTGCCTGCGGACAAGAGGGGGCTACTCTTTACAACACAAATCTAACGTCATTCTAGTTTTTGTGCTGAACTACAAAGTGCAAATTGTTTTATGTGGTTTCCAGGAGGCTTAACCTATTGAAACCAACTCTGAAAAAGAAAATGCACGCCTCTCCTTGATGTTGAAAAATAAATAACCCAAAGAAAGAACAGTCTGTTTCAGAACATTCTGAGGGCTGGACTTCAGTGCCTGGGGCCAGTGCGAGCTAGCCGGTTACAGCGGTGACTAACCCACTTGTGAATCTGCCATCTGGGATCATTATGATTTTGACACTTCATGAGTAAGAGCACGGCGAAACAGGCGTTACACAGAGCAAGGAAGACGGGATCCTGCCCGGGAGGCACTTCAGGAAGTACGAGGCCATTCACAGTGGGACAAGGAACAGCCAGCTGTTTATGTTGGTTTGGAATGATATTGGCACGTTCTTCATGGTACTGATGTCCTTGCTTTCCCATCAGCCTCCACTTCATCTGCTCCAGGGAGGAGACTTGGTGGATGAGTCAGGGCAGAGGTGCGGTGCTGGCATTGGAAGAGTTTAGTCCCTGGTGCTCCTTTCCATTGTGTGTGAAACAGCCCTGAGGACTCACTGCCTGGACTATGTGGGGCTGTAGAAATTGGGACCCTGGAAAGTCATTTATGTAGACTTTGGTTTTATCAGTGAAGTGAGGGGTCTGAGTGTATCAAGATACAAGTTATGTGTGTAGGTATCTGTCCTTGGTATCTGGATGGATGGATGGATGGTTGGATTTATGATGGATGCAGCTCAGGTATATGTGTGTAACATCTATAATAATAAAAGTGTACTGTGCAAATTGACCGAAGGAAGAACAGCAGAACAACCCTCTGGAGGACCATGGTATGACACCCACTGGCACCAGGCCAACCAAGGCAGGTACGTTGCGATTGGTCAGGGGCCCGGCCATCACCCCATGGTCGCCCAGCAGAGAGAGGCCCAGGCTACTGGCCAGCAGGGCAATCAATTGGGGGGCTCTGGGGAACAGGGGGGTGGGGGGATTGGCAGCAGATGCAGGCAGCACCAGGCCAAGGCAGGTGTATGCGGGGGGGCGGGACCACGAGGCAGCCAGGGCCGCGAGGACACCAGCAGCCAGGGCTGGGAGGTAGCCAGGGCTGCAAGGGCCTACCCTTGTATGAATTTCGTGCATTGGACCTCTAGTTTACATATAAATATACATTTGCTATAATGTGTACCTGTTAAGTAGTGTCTGCGATACTGATAATTCCATCAGTCTGCTCAGTGACTTGACCACATATGGACTTTACACTGTCTAGGAACCTTGGAGGACAGGTCAGGAAGCTGGATTGGGGGTTTGGGGTTGTGCTTTGTTCTGGCTCTGACATGCCTACGCCCCTAACATCATCTGTAAAGTGGCACCGATGCCTCCCAGAGCCAGGAGGCTTGGGCACCCTGAGAGATGTGACAAGTTCTACAGATTGTGCAGCTGTAGTCTGAGGCAGATTGCTTGTGGCTGATATCTGGTCATACAAGATGACTTCGGAGACAAAACTAGGCAGTGCAGTGTGCTTGGCCATACCTGGGGGGGGGGGGGGGGCACACTCACTTGCACTCCAGTTCCTGTTGAAGGTGGCAGCCAGATGTGACTCCCGGCTGTGACTCAGATGGCCTAGACGTAGGCCCTTTCCTGCAGGTGCTGTCAGGGATGCAGAGGTCCTGGTCCCCATCGTCCCACCTCCCACTTGGCATTGGTTGTCAGAGTGGATTGAACAGAATGTGAAGAACGTGGGCAGCTAGAGAAGGAGCAGGTGACAGTGGCCAAAGGGCAGGGCAATGGTCTGGAACAGGTGGGCCTGAACTGGTGGCGTGGGCCGGGCCTCACAGTCCTTCTAGAGTGGTTGGGAGATGATGGGGAGCTAAAGCCCGTCCACAGAGGGTGATCCCAAACCGAAGGGGGCTCATTGAGGTAACTGCCAAGGGAAGGACTTGGGTGCAGAGAGAATAGTCAAGGCACAGTGCCTTGGGTGCCACTGCCTGAGAGTCGAGTTCTTAGAAGGACAGTCAGGTGTGCACTTTCTGGTTCCAGCACCATGGAATGCGGAAATGGGTCTGCAGTTTCTGTTATTTGGTGGAGGTTCACAGGTGCGGCTGTGGTCTGCAAATGCGGGGGGGGCTGCGGGGAGGACGTGAGAGCACCTCTGTCGGGAGTGCCCTAAGATGCTTTGCAGTGGAGCTTCCACCTGGAGCTGGCTGGCTTCTGCAGACCTGCGTGCCCAACTGGGAGCTGGACCTGCTCTAGTTTTGCATCTGTGCCTGTGGCTGTTGAATTTTTCCCTGGATGGCCTTGCCTCTGATTCTGCCTGCCGTCTGCAAGGGTTGCTAGGAAACCAGCAAAGGCCTGTCTTCTCCTTGCTCAGGACAAGGCCCGGGCCAGTTTCCCGGGGCCTGCAACCAGCAAGCATCACAAGAACACTGGTGCTGAGCCAAAGGCACTCGTCACCTTTTTCTCGGCCCTGACTGACCCTGTCCCTCAAGGCACCTGGACTTCTGCACACTCAGTGGCCATTTGCCACATGGAAGTATCCGGGTGAGGCCGGATGTGCCTTGTCCGCTGTCATGTTGGTGTTCAGGTGCCTTTATCAGGGGATGAGAGGAGCCCCAAATCTAGATGACCGCTTCCTATAATTTGTTTCCCAGGGCCTTTCTCGGGCCATCCTACCTGAGCTGGCCAGATCCCCCAGCAGTTCCCGTCCCTCTGCTACCTGCATGGTCCCCTGGTACAGCCTGCCTATCTCCTGTGTTCCCAGCATGCCTCACGCCTTTCCAAGACAAGGAGAGCCATGGAGTCATGGCAGGAAGTAACCACAGTGTCCTTTCTGTGAAGAACTGTACGAGTTTGTAGAAACTGCATGTCCTGAAAGCTTTGTTGATCTCTTGTCCCCCTGGTACCTGCCTGCTTTCTGAACACAGCGGAGAGGGAAGGAGGGAGCAGGATCTAAAATCAGAATTGGGCTCTGGAGAGCTAAGAGGCAAACGAATGCCTGGTCATTCTTTTTTGGGGGTGGATTTATTGGCAATATCACCAAATTATTTTTTATTTTATTTCATTTTCAGTATTTTTTTGTATTAATTTCAGGTGTACAGCATAGTGGTTAGACAATCATATACTTTACAGAGTGCCTCCCCCCTTCCATGATGTTCCCAGTACCCACCTGGCTCCAGACATAGTTATTACAATACTAGAGGCCTGGTGCACGAAATTTGTGCATGGGTGGGGGGTATCCCTCAACCCGGCCTGCACCCTCTCCAATCTGGGACTCCTTGGGGGATGCCCGATTGCCGGTTTAGGGGATCGGGCCTAAACCGGCAGTTGGACATCCCTCTCACAATCCAGGACTGCTGGCTCCTAACCACTCGTCTGCCTGCCTGCCTGCCTGCCTGATTGCCCCTAACTGCTTCTGCCTGTCAGCCTGATCGCCCCCTAACTGCTCCCCTGCTGGCCTGATTGATGCCTAGTTGCTCCCCTGCCAGCCCGATGGCCCCAACTACCCTTCCCTGCCAGCCGTATGGCCCCCAACTGCCCTCCCCTGCTGGCCCAATGGCCCCCAATTGCCCTCCCTTACAATCAACGCCTAACTGCTCCCCTGCTGGCCCAACTGCCCTCCCCTGCAGGCCCCATTGCCCCACAACTGCCCTCTCCTGCCAGCCCGATCACCCCCACAACTACCCTCCCCTGCCGCGACCTGCCTCTTCCATGTGAGGTGGTGGAGACGCTGGGTCCAGCCTCCTCTGCACCACGCGGAGCCACGGGACCCCCAGCCCTCACTGTGCAGAGTGACCGCCAGACTCCGCCTCTGCCTTGCGCGCGGTGATCTTGTGGTGGCCATCTTGTGGTGGCGTTGCACATGAGGGCTACCTAGGTTTTTATTAGTATAGATTATTGACTATATTCCTTATGCTGTACTTCACACCCTCGTGACTATTCTCTAACCACTGCTTTCCCCTTGGACTGTTCTTTAATGACTACTTTCTTCTCCTTTCAGTTTTGTTTGTTGGTTTGTTATTTAGATTCCACAGATAAGAGAAATCATGGTATTTGTCTTTCTCTGAGGGATTTATTTCACTTAGCATAATGCCCTGTAGGTCTGTCCACGCTGTCACAAATGGTAAGATTTTGTTATTTTTTTTATGGCCCAGTAATGCTCCATTGTATATACACTGAGTGGCCAGATTATTATGATCTCTGAATGCATAATAATCTGACCACTCAGTATATATATATATGTGTGTGTGTGTGTGTGTGTGTATTAGAGGCCCGGTGCATGAATTCATGCATGGGTGGGGTCCAGCCAGCCTGGCCAGGGGGAGGGGACATGGACAGTTGGTCGGCCTGCTTGCTGGTTGAACTCCTGGTCGAGGGGACAATTTGCATATTAGTGTTTTATTATATAGGATATACACTGAGTGGCCAGATGATTATCCATTCAGAGTTCATCATAATCTGGCCACTCAGTGTATGTACCACACTTTTTTATCCACTTGTCTATTGATGAGTAGATACAAATGTTTATCTGTAGCGTGGCTATTACAAATAGCACTGCAGTGGACATAGGGTGCACATATTCTTTCAAATTGGTGTTTTGGGTTTCCTTGGATATATGCCCAGAAGTGGACTCTCTGGGTCATAAGGCAGTCTCACTGTTAATTTTTTGAGCACTCTCCACACTGTTCTTCAGAGTGAAGAATGCTCGTTCATCAGGATGTTCCTCCCGACTATTGTTGTTGGGTTTGCTTTCAAACAAACCTAAGAAAGCTGTCTTCTCCCACTTGGGGAAACCGCTCTGCAGGTTACACACAGGCTGGCAGTTCCCCCCTAGATGTTTATTTTAAGTTGGTTATGTTCCTGATCACGAGGGAACCCTGGGGCTGGTGTGTCCTGTTGGTGAGCATGGGGATTAGTATGATTTTTGTGCTGTTGTCTATCCGGATGTAAAGTGGACTGATTCTGAGGCGCCCTGACTTCTTCTGTGCATTGTGTCTGAAATGCTTCTTTCTCACCACGGCATTGTTTATTTCAGTTCTTTTTTAGCTGGTAAACTGATCACTTGGACTTAAAATCATTATATCAAGTCTTTGCTGTGAATTACTATGCAGCTGTTAAAAATGACGGTGTATGTGTATTTTGGAGTTGGGAAGGTGGCCTCAACATTGTATAGAAATGTTATATAGAATATTTTATGTATATAAAATTGCAATATATTGTACGTGTCGATTAGAGATGTCAAGATGGATACTGGCCAGAAATGTTCGTAGATGATAGAATGAGGTGATGTATACTCTTGTTGTTCCTTTCTATATTACCTTTAAAAAATATAACCAGAGCCAGGCCGGTATAACTCAGTGGTTGAGCATCAACCCATGAACCTGGAGGTTACAGCTCGTTCCTAGTCAGGGCATGTGCCCAGGTTGTGGGCTCGATCCCCAGTGGGGGGCATGATCAATAATTCTCTCTCATCATTGATGTTTCTATCTCTCTCTTCTTCTCCCTTCCTCTCTCTGAATCAAATGTTTATGTTAATAAAAAAAAATAACCAGGTATCATTTCTTAAATTTTACTAAAGATGTCACCTTTCCAAGGGTTCCTGAACCTGACTGTACATCGGAATCACCTGATGAGCCCGTTCAAGTACGGATTCACGGGTTCTGCCCTTGAGTTTGATTCTGTGAATGGGGGCTCCTGCTGCACCTGTCCTTGTAGGGCACTTAGGAAATACTGACCCTGACGAAGGAATTCCCTATGGATATAGTTTCTTGAAACAGTGTCCTTGAGTTACTCTGACGTTCCCTCTTTACATATGTGAGTCTAGGGGCACCTCTAATTGATGGAACGCTTTCTGCTGCCTTACTGTCTACTTCCTTCCTGCCTGTGTATTCACGAGGGAAGAGGAGCAGTTAGTTCCTGTTCCCCTCCCATAACAGTCTTCCTTGTGATATTGCTATTTTGTGGAATTTAAGTGACACTGTGCATATTCTGTAACGGGCTTTTTAGAACTTTGCCATGCTACTTTTTAAAAATATATTTTATTGATTTTAAAAATATTTTATTGATTTTTTTTTTTTTTTTTTTTTTTACAGAGAGGAAGGGAGAGGGATAGAGTTAGAAACATAGATGTGAGAGAAACATCGATCAGCCGCCTCCTGCTGGGGATATGTCCGCAATCAAGGCACATGCCCTTGACCGGAATCGAACCCGGGGCCCTTCAGTCCACAGGCCGATGCTCTTTCCACTGAGCCAAACCAGCTAGGACTATTTTATTGACTTTTTAAAGAGAGGATGGGAGAGGGAGAGAGAGTTAGAAACATCGATGAGAGAGAAACATCAATCAGCTGCCTCCTGCTGGGGATGTGCCACAACCAAGGCACGTGCCCTTGACTGGAATCGAATCCAGGGCCCTTCAGTCCGCAGGCCGACGCTCTACCCACTGAGCCAAACTGGTTAGGGCCATGCTACTTTTTTAATGTCACTGAATATTTCTCCATGACATGGTTTTTAACAGCTGCAACCTGGATGAAGGTGTCATCGCTTATTGAGCTAACCGGCCCCTCCTCCCTTTGTCATTTGGTCCTGTGCATGCACTTCCTACTCTCAGCTGAGTACACATTTCTATCGTTTTAAACTCATTCTCCATGTGTAGTGGTTTCAAAGCTCCCTCCCATCCTGTCACCTGCCTCGTGTGTGCATGGTGCTGCTCTTCTGGTGACGATGCGCTCTATGGCATGTGGTGCTCTGGGTGAGACCTCACTGGTTGACTACAGGGCGTCTCTCTCCTTCCTTGATCATTAACTGTTCTCTGATTAAGCAGCCACTCAAACCCTGGGCTCCTGTGAAACTTGTGGTTCCACTGAAATGGTTGGGTTTGCCGTTACCTTCGTGGAACAGACAATCCTTCCAGGTCTCCCTGTCCTTAAACCTGAGCACAGGCCGTGACCTTCATTGCCGTTCTCCTTCATCCTGTTGATTCCACTGTTTTAGTGTGTTCGCTGGCTGCCCTCTCACATGCTTGATAGCTGGGACAATGACAGTAAAATGGCCACCTTTAGTTTTTATTTTTGAACTCAAAAGTATTTCTTGCCTATTGTTCACAACACACAACACACACACAAAACTTTGGAAGCACAGAGAAACACAGAAAAGAAAATTATTCCTAATATCACCACCCCAAGGTGGCTTGGACTTTAAATATTTTGGCACATATGACTTTAGCCTTTTCTGTAAAGATAGGACATTATTATTCTGTACAATTTATTTTATTTTTTAAATTTATTGGTATCACAAGTGTTGGAGAGGTTGTGGACAAAAAGGAACCCTTATTCTGTAGCATTTAAATGATGCTGGGTGGGTGTATTTTATAACTGGCTTTTTAAAACTTGCCTATGTTTCATTCTCTTTTTTTTGTTTGTTTTCCAGCTTCTTTTTACTTTATTTTTTAAATTTCTTTATTGATTAAGGTATTACATATGTGTCCATATTCCCCCATTACCCCCAACCTCCCATTCATGCCCCCACCCCCCTGTAGTCTGTGTCCATTGATTAGGCTTATAGGCATGCATATAAGTCCTTTGGTTGATCTCTCCCCCTCACCCCCACTGTCCCCTACCTTCCCTGAGGTTTGACGTTCTGGTTGATGTTTCTCTGTCTCTGGATCTATTTTTGTTCATCAGTTTATGTTGTTCATTATATTCCACAAATGAGTGAGATCATGTGATACTTATCTTTCTCTGCCTGGCTTATTTCACTTAGCATAATGCTCTCCATCTCCATCCATGTTGTTGCAAATGGTAAGAACTCCTTTTTTGTTTCATTCTTTTGATACCACAAAATATTTTCCCACCACCCAAATTTTAATAGCTACACAGTGCACCACTGTGCGAACGTGCCACAATGCATGTAGCTACCCTTCCATGTGCCATTCATATTGTTTCCAGTTTTTCACTATTATAAACAGAATTTGAATGAAAACATAATATAGTTAAACCACATTAAGAAGAGCTCTTTTAATATCCAAGATACTGTATTTGCTTGCTGTTAGCTTCACCTCTTCCCAGTTCATCACCATCTTACACTGTGTAAGATCCCAAAGTTGAATGTTTTTATATAATGAGGCCTTTTATTCGCACTTTCTTCCCCTTGGTTAAGTTTAAGAGCCTTTTCCTCGGCCAAGATCATGCTCAGTTAGATCCCCTCCCAGTTCTATTATGGCTTCATGTTTTGACACTGAACTTCGTAATCCATCTGAAGTTTATTTTGGTATAGGTTGTGAGACAAGGGTCTCCCTGTATTTATTTTTGTTCTCCTCAGTTAGTTGTCTGTCCCAGCCCTATTCACTGACAATCCACCCCTCCTCCCTGCAGGCTGAACAGTGCCTCGGGCAGTGCCACCAACCCACACACTCAACTGTTCGAATCTGGTCCTAAACTTTCTCTTATTTCACTAATTTGCCTTGACTTGGTCCAATTTAGAACTGTTTAATTATTCTAGACGCGTACTGCCTAGTTTTACATAAATACTGCTCAACAGTCATCTTTTTAAAATGACTTCAATTTTACCTGTTTATTTCTCTTTAGATTATTTTATTTTATTTTTGCATTGTTGGGAATGAATCCTGTCTCTATTAAAATCTTACTAGAAATGTTGGGCAGGAGAGATGCAATTAGATACTCATGATCCACTATAGACATTTCGCTACAGGGTGGCTCTGATTCATGATCAGTGTTCTTTGGGCCAAATTCTTTAGTAGGAAGACCCCTTACTGAACTAGAATCAGATCCTCCTCTTTGTAGATTGTTCTTGAGGATGCCACTCATGAGAGACAAAGTCACATGTCAGTTAGTCCCTCTAAGAGTCCCCTGATCTGCCAGTTCAATATTATTGGTAATAGCAGTAGTGACATTGTTGGGGGAGGGGGATGAGAGGAGAGTTAAGGAGAGAAAGAAGTTAGTCTCCTGTTCTGTACTTGTGAATTTATGTTTATTTCTGGTGATTCATGTGTGTTTTCCAGTTCTGGAGCTATTAAAAATTGGGAAATCCGCCCTCCCCCTCCCCCCCCGCCCCGCTTGAATGCTGTTTTACTTTTTCTGACTGAAGTAAGATAGGGAAATGCCTGGGAAAGAATGCATTGAAATGTTAAGCTGCTGTTTGGTGCTGTATCTGTTTTGTTTTAGAAGCAGCCCTTGATGGAACCGTGCCTGGCACGTAGTAAGCTCTCAGCTAACAGCTGCTATTGACCACACTCCTCTCCACTTAATAAAACAAGTATATGCTGCGTTTGTGACTGAATTCACACTGAGATTCTGTCTTGAGAGGAGGCACTTCTGTTTTCCTCCTAAAGATGGATGAAAATGGGGTAGAACTGAATGCCAAATACTTGGAGAAGACAGTGTGGGGTGGGCTCCAGGAAGTGGCATTCGTTGCCTCCTGCTCACTTCCTTCTTTTTCTATGGCAAAGGATAATGGTAAAAGATCTGGGTGGGGGTTAAATAACATGGATGACTTGGGGAAAGTTCTTATACAAACTTTCCTGGTTCCTTTCTTGTTTTTCTAGAAACATCCCATTTCCTTGTGTGTGGATTTTTTTTATTGTCACAGTATTAACAATGTAATGACCATCAGGGTTATTAAACAGGCACACATTTAGGTATTTGCAGGTCGTTGTCATGGGCCAACGTTGCCTCCTTTGTCTGGGCTGTTGGTCCCTTTCGGTCTTGGCATTCCCCTTCCCCACAGCCAGAGGCTTGCTCTATCCCTGACCTCTGCTTCATTGCTGTCTCGGGCACTGGGAACTCTCAGAATGGTAGGAAAAGTAAATGTTACTGGAGGGGGGAGAGGGGGCACAATTCCAGGCTGGTCTCTGGGACAGATGGGAGCTGGGATATCAGTAAGCATCCTGAATCTTCCAAAATCCATGGGGCAGGATGCTGACTGGTATCCTGGTCAAAGGAAGTCTCTACCTGTTGATAGAGAGGTCCTTTGACCAGCTCAGGTGGTCTGTTTTCCTTGCCTCACTGTAAGATAAGCAAGGCCTGTCTTCAGTTGGGTTGGGAGTTGTTGGGTCTGCAGCACTGACCACCAACAAATGCCACAGTGGGTCCGCTCCTCTCCAGAGTAGCCTCCGTCCCGTGTGTCTCATGGCATCCTGCTCCAAGTCACTCTTCTTTCTGAATTATATTTTGCTGCTCCACGTGACTGTCTAGAACTTTTGGAGTCGTATTCAAGACTCGGGATAGCAGAAAGCTCCCCAGACGGCGTGGTCTCTCGAGCCAGGCAGCCCGAGTATGAATCTTGCCCCTGACACCTATCAACTCTGTTGCCTTGAGCAGGTGACGTCCCCTCTTTGT
Organism: Corynorhinus townsendii; assembly: GCA_026230045.1. NCBI lineage: Eukaryota > Metazoa > Chordata > Mammalia > Chiroptera > Vespertilionidae > Corynorhinus > Corynorhinus townsendii. The sequence goes on from JAPDVU010000011.1 coordinate 16,869,931, forward strand.
GACATGGTAATTTTGAGCCGATTGTTGGAACGTTGGGGCCTCGCCTTCCTCAGGCTGCTGTGAGGACTGAATGAGTTATAAGCAAGCGTGCAGGACCCTGCTGTAACAAAGAGAATACCTCTCTGACTTCCCATATAGACATTTTCTTTAAAAAAAAAATTTTAATTGATTTCAGAGAGGAAGCGGGGGGGGGGGGCGGGGGGGCGGAGAGAAAGTCATTGATTGGCTGCCTCACACCCCCCACTGGGGATCAAGCCTGCAACCTGGGCATGACCAGGAACCGAACTGAACGGTTCATAGGCCGACGCTAAACCACTGAACTATGCCAGCAGGGCCCCCATTTAGATACATCTGTTTGCATGAAGAGAAGCTTATCTCTTTTACAAGATATTTTATTTAACAACATAATAAGCAGAAAGTGGAGCTTTATCCCCTACCCCTTGCCTGTGGGCTGAACTTAAGGACTCACTCCTAATGAACAAAGTGTGGACAGGGCAGAGTGAACTCGCCTGTGCAGATGGAGCATGGTGGCACCGCCTTCTGGAAGTGACCACGATAATGTGGCCACCGAAAGCCATGTCCATGTCATGTACCCCTGATATGACATGGTGGGAGGGGGACTTTCCGAGACTCCATAACCTCAGTCTGGTTGTGAGAAAACATCAGGTAAACTCAGATTGAGGGCTACCCTACAAATAACTGACCCGCAGCCTTCCTACGTGTCAAGGTCACGCAGGATGAGAAAACTCAGAACTGTCTTCCGTTAGGGGACGGGACGACTCAGTGCTCCCTGGGATCCTGGGACAGAAGAAGGATGTGAGTGGAAAAAGGGATGCAATCGGAGCCAAGTCTGTTCATTAGGAATAGCCCTGGGCCAGTGCCACTTTCTTGGTTGTGACAGATGTCCCAGACGTTAAGACATAGGATGTTAATATTAGGAGGAGCTGAGTGAAGGGCAGATGGAGACTCCGTACAGTCTTTGCTGCTCTCCCATACATATATGTCAAACCAACCAACCAAAAAATCGCCCGCAATACGTGCTTGTTCAAAATGAAAGTGTCGTCTCTGGGAGATTATGAAGTAAAAAGTGGAGGTCCGCCTGCCTCCTGTTCTCTGTGAGTACAGCTCCCAAGGGCCGCGACCTTTCATACGCGGTGTTCCTTCGGCCCCTCTTCTAAATGCACGTAAACATTTTCATTCAGAACCTTAAAGGTATTTTTGTTTGTTTGTTTTTTACTCCCGTTCTGATTATAGGCCTTAGACACTGTGAGTCTTTTCACTTCAGCACAGCTGTTTTCCAGATAAATTCCTTTCCAGTCGTACTTTGGCTCTTCCGTGAGACTTCTTTAAAGTGGTGTTTGTTTAGCCGGTGCTTAATTTTATTTTCCACTCGTTCTTCTAACCCATCCAGGTCCCGTTTATATTGCCTCTGCCCTTGCCAATCTCTCTAAAGCCTCCCAAATTAGCATCATCGGAGAATTTAATTAACTTGCTGTTTACCAAGCCTCTCCTTTCAAGATAATTAATGAGGATGTGAAGTGACACGGGGCTGACACAGCTCCCAGTGGCACCTGAGCAGGCACCTACCCGCCTGGCCCTGTGGGCTCGCTCTCCCCTTCGGGCCGCGCCCCAGGTGGCGTGGCCACACTAAGCGCAGGTACCTGTGGCACATGTTTGCGTAACATCAGGCTTGTGAGCCTCACCTTTCATCCACTCGCTTTCTGCTTTGTTAGTTAAAAAGCCTCATTTTACTTAGGATGGCATGCTTCTTTTCTGTTATTCCCTAGACAGAGTCTCCATTCCCGGGCCTGCAATGGAAGGCGCCGAGAGTCGGGTGTTACAGTTAATTCCCTTTGTTTCTGCCCAAGTGGCAGCATAGCATCTCCTGCGTTTTCGTCCCCCCGCCCCTCCCTCGCCCTCCCAGCATTCCACCACATCCAGGAGCCCGGAGGTGGTCATTGACCTAGGATTCGGCGCCGTCCACTGAGCTTCCTGCGATGACGGGAAGGTTCTGGACCTGCCTGGCCGGCATGGCCGCTCCCGGCCACTGGGGCTCCTGATCCCCTGAGGCGTGGCTGTGTGACCAAGAAACTGAACTTTCACTTTGAGGGAAATGGGTTTAAATAGTCACAGGGGCACAGGGGTGTCAGGCCAACGGGACTGTTAGTCGTCCTCTCTCTGTTGGGGGTTACCTGGGGTAGTTCTGAAACCTCCAGCAGTGCCCCCGCGCTCCTGGCCTCGAAGGTACCCTCATGGCCCGGCACATCCAGCAAGCTGTCATTGGGAAGTGAGTTTTCCGAAGGAAAGAGATGTTACTTTCTAAATCCAGATGTAAATGACTTGGATTATCCGTGTCACTGAGCGCTGCATTCATGCAGATAATTGAGAATTGACAGTGTCCTTTTTCCTCAATTACGTCCTGATGGTTCCCGTGTGTCACAGTGGGAGAAACAGGATGCTGTTTTTAAATAGCTGTGTTAATGTCCTCGTTAATTTTACCTTTTCCTACCAATTAACAGATATTAACTCCTGGGGCAGGATTGAGTTGGCCTCCCCTATGAAGCCACATCCGCCCAAAGCTCTCCTTCATCGCCCGAGCCCGGGGGCCCAGAGCTTCCCTCCTGTTCCATGGTGTGCCATTCAAATGGAGGTGCTTTTTTGGGGGGACGGGGGGAGGGTCGTGTCTTACTGGGTTATTCACAGTGCAGCCCAATGATGTGGCATGAGGAATGCTGACTCAGAACGAGAAGATCTGGGGTCGACCTCCAGGGCTCCCACTCCACAGGCCACATCCTCTCCCACATGACACAGCCCAGGGGTGACAAACCTGAGTGCCTACAGGCTGTGGAGTGTCATACATGGTGCTGGTGCTAGGTTGGGGGGCACCTGCCCCATCTTCCCTGCATACATTTTGACATGAGGGAATGTGCAGCCAGGACAGCCAAATAGCCTCCTTAAAAAAAAAAAAAAAAAAAAAAATTAGAAAATCTCAGTTGCATGAAAAATCCACAGATTTTAGTGTTAATTATTAATTAAGAATTTTTAAAACTCTGAGAGTTACACATGTGCTCATATGCACAGGCTGGTCAGTTGCTGCCAGTTAACACTCTCCTCTGCCCACGAGACTCTAGTCCTCTGGGATCTGTCCACTCTGCCCAGTGTCCACAGGGCTAGCTGCACGCCCATGGTTACTGAAGGAAGGTTTAAATATCTTATTTTCTGAAAACCCACATCCTGACCTTTCGCTGTGGGGTGTCAAGACCACTGCCAGCATGCTCCTTCCAAGCGACGCTGAGGACATGGGAGCGTGGTGTACGGGCAGGTGCATAGGCTTCCCGCCTTTCGTTGTACTCCCTCGCGGTTTAAACCTGGGTTCCTTTCAGCTACGAGAGGAAGAAGCCTACCTTTCGTTGTTGGGAATCCCACTATCAGCTTAGATAAAACTTGGATCAGTTACAGGTATGGTTTCCTTCCGAGGTGATGCTCCCTCAGGCGGTGTTCCTCCCTGTGGGATGGAGGACACAGAACCCGAGGTCCTATGTCCAAGTTGAGAAAACGGAGTGGAGCCTAATGGTTTTGGGGTCATGTCATCATTCAAAGTTAAATGGCACTTGAATGACTGTTGATCTTCAGTTTGAAGCAATTTATTTTTATATCAGGTTTGCAAGCCTGGCTCTGACTGAGTTTATTTATTATTGATTTTATTGATTTCAGAGAGGGAGAGAGAGAGAGAGAGACAGAAACATCAATGATGAGAGAGAACCATTGATCGGCTGCCTCCTACACACCCCACACTGGGAATTGAGCCCGCAACCTGGACATGTGCCTTTGACCGGAATCAAACCCGGGACCTTTCAGTCCTCAGGCCAATGCTCTATCCACTGAGCCAAAAGGCTAGGGCCTGACTGAGTTTTGACAAGTTGGAAGAAGCTTAATTTGTTTAACGAAGTAAGTGTGTGTGTGTGTGTGTGTGTGTGTGTGTGTGTGTGTGTGTGTGTTTTCGATATTCTGAATGGGCAAATTATTTTTCACAGTTTTTTATTTTTTTAAACAGGGGTCAGCACATGGTTGCGAAAGCAGAGAATCCATCCAGTCCGTTGTTTTTATAAATAAAGTTTGATTTATACATAAACATGCTCTTTGATGTGTTGTCCGTCACTGCTCTGTGCTAGGACGGCAGGACTGAGCAGTTGTGGCAGAGACTCGTGGACGTGTTCAGCCTCCGGTTTAGCTGAAATCTGAATGCTTCCTCAACCCAAGACAGTGGGTGTTATTCTGAACGTTGCGTACTGTAGCGCTCTACAAAGACAGTGCTGCTGCGCCGTCTGCATTCCTCACGAGGGTGCCACGAGGCCGTGCCATCCAGGTTTTATCCCTGCCGCGGGAAGAAGGGGGACTTGCCCACTGGCAGTTGTGTCGTTTCACGAGTCATGTTGGCTCCAGGGAGGCAGCTGGCACCAGCGGGACTCACACCCCGAGGCAAGCCAGTCCTTCCACAGGTTCCCCTGCAAAGCCCGGTGGTTTCATTAGCAAAGGACGTGAGCAGGTGATCAAGTCATTAATTCGTCTTGTGTTCACCGAGGACCCCCATGAAATCAGATGGTGGCGAAGACTTTCTGAGTCTTCAAGTGCCCCTTCCAACTGATTCTCATCACCTGACAACTTTTTATTTATTTTTTTTTGCTTGACAGTTTATGAAGTGTGTTGACACCGACTGACCCGCCGGAGCCTCATGGCCCCTGGTTGTGTGCTGGTGTTATTCCGTTTTATAATCGAGTCTTCTCTGCAGGCTCCTGACCCCACACATGTGTCGTCGCTGGGGACCGACCTGACTGCTGTGTGTCCAGTAGGAGAGCCGGGGTTCCTGCCTTCAGGGCCCTTCCGGCCTCCTTGGGAACTAGTGCACATCCATGAAGCAGATAACCAGTGCTCAGGGTGTCAGTGGGAAAAGAGGTGCTGAGAGATTGGGCTCTGAGTGCAGCAGAACTAGAGTGGAGATGGGGCACTCAGAGGAGAAGCAGACTCTGGCTGACCTGGACTAGAAGTAGACAAGGGAGGACATGGCACAAACCCCCCCCCCCCCATCAGACACCCCCACACACGCCCACTGAGGTGCCCAGAGTCAGTGCACAAGGTTGAGACAAGGTTGGGGCAGGAGAAGTCGTGGGCGCTAAGTGGCCTAGCGGATGACCGTCCTCTTGTGCAGGCAGTGATGGAAGTGATGTTTAGTTGGAAGATTAATCATCCCTCATTGGTCGTATGAGGAAGCAAGAAGCAGGACAGACAGGCGGGAATGAATGAATCTAAAACTGGAAGGAAGACCTATAAAAATACTAGTGTTATCTCAAGAGGGGACTAGTATGTCATTGGTCCCTCCAGCCTTATGTTGTTATAGAATAATCTGGAAAGGTCTTTGTATTTTAAGATGCAAAGCCTTTAAAACACCTGTTAAAAATGTATCTAGAGTCTATATTCATACAGAGCAGGCTCCTGGACTAGAGATTTCAGAAAATATTTTAAAGAGACGTCACCTGCCAATCGGTGTGGTGGGGAGCGATTGGCTGCATCCAGTACTGTAGCCGCCGGCCGGCGTGTGTCTAGACGTGACCACGCAGCAGTGACATCTTAACGCTGACACCACAGTTCCTGTGAGCATCCCAGTGCTCTTGGCTGGCAGGACCGGAGTCATCTCTGTCCAGCTGACAACGATCTTTCCCCAGACGCCTCTCAACCCGCCATTTTGCTCCAAGACACTTTCCCAGTGGGCGTTCTAGGGGCAGTTTTCCAGAACTCAGAGTTCACTGAAAAAGTGCCGCCTGGTTCTCCGCACCCTGGGGAACCCCCAGCAGATGTCTTGCTATGGATACTTCCTGCCCCGCCCCCGGCCCAGGCCTGAGGAGCAGAGGGGACTTGCTGGATACAAGGAGAGGATGCCTCAGTCGATGTGAACTAGCTGATGAGAAACCTCCCAGGAATTTGCCACTTAAAAATAGGTTTAAGAAAAATGTCTCCCTGACTGGCCTTGCAGCCACATTCCACGGGGAGTCCCTGGGGAGGGGCTGGCCCTCCAGGCAGAGCGCTGGAGTTTGGGCACACACTGGAAAGGGTGAGACCGCTAAGCATCTATCTTCTGAGCCCATTCGGGGAATGGTCCCTTTCTTGCACATCTCAGAATTTGAAAATTGATGAAAGGGAGAGATATAAGTAGTTCAGTAGATAGCGGCGGTTCTCAGCAACATCGGTCTTACAGGCGGGCAGGAAGTGTGGGAAGAAGACACAGTGTGTGTGTGCAAAACAGTCCTCATCCCGATGGAGACACCTGGGGAGAGTCCAGCTGCTGGCCTCGTGTTCCGTGAGCGCTGTGTAGCCACCGCCTTTCCCTGGTGTGAGCACCGTCACACCACTCCATCAACTCGGGTAGACAGTGTACGTTTGGGACTGAAATATGGCCTAATTGTTGTTACCTGTAAAGAGGGGTGGTATAGTTCTCTCGCCCCGAGAGGCACCTGTGGCGTTGATTTTTCTGTCCCCATCTTTTGTGATCTTCTAAATGTTCTAGGCCAGGGATGGGGAACTTTTTTCTTGCCAAGGGCCTTTTTGATATTTATAACACCGTTCTCAAGCCATATAAAAAGATTAGCTTAGAAATTAGCCTGCTGTATTTGGCCAAACATTTAATCAACTCACCCCTTGGCAGGGCCAGACCAAATGATTTCTGGGCCCGTGGGCTGGACGTTCCCCACCCTGTTCTAGATGTTCTCAGGATACCTGAGTCTTGCAGTTTAAATTTGTCAGTTTAATAGTAAAAAGAGCTGTTGTAAAAGAGCATAGCGGCATTAAACCTATGTAAATACATCTAGGCTGTGGTTGAAATGGGAGGGCAGGATGACAGTGACTGGCTAAGCTCCCCTCTGCCTGGGGGGATCTTTTGGCAGATTCAGAGGGGAAGGGATAAGTACTTTGGGGACCCAGATACTAAAAAAGTTAAGTCACTAAGTACACTCGTTTATAGTAATTATATCCTGCCATAAAGTTTTATTTAAACAAGCATACATATTAGCAAACATATTTTATTTTCTCAGCTCAAATTCCTATCTCAGTTCAAGGCATGCTGAGCCTCATGTGGGAGTCACGTGCAGCATGTACTCAGAAGAATGGCTTGTGGTGGGCACGGGGGATCCCCTGGTGCCATGGACTCCGGAGGCAAGGAGCCAGAGCCCTGGCTCAGGTGTGATGGGGGAAGACCTCGGGTGGAGGTGCCATTGCTCTGCCCTGAGATGCAAGCAGGTGGGGAGGGTGCCTGGGAGGGTTTCCAAGCACGACAGACAGACACCTAGACCACGAGGAGGTTGGTGGGTAAAGCGGGCACTTCCAGGAGTCTGACCTGATGTGGCCTGTGGACCGGGTTGGAGGGTTGGACCCTCCGCGAGAGGAAGGGAATTTAGACCAGACAGGTCTCGAACAGCAAGTTAAAGACCACGAGTAACCATGGAGCCTCACAGGGTTTCATCGTTCATTCAGACTTGTGGCCAGCAATGTTGAGGTACCTGTTACTGACCAGGAGCTGTGCTGAGCAGCAGGGAGAGGCAGCTCGGCTGCCCCGCCTGTGTGGCTTGTGACTCAGTGGGAAGTGCAGTAAGGAAGCAGCGGGCAGGCTCTGGGCCCAGAGGAGTGAATTTTGGGGAAGGATTGGCCCGAGGGCTGGGCTTGTACACAAAGGAGAAATCTGATCCCTCTAGCTGTATATGTATCTGCTGCTCATCTGGGAATCTCTGAAAAGACCCAGCTCTACTCCTGTTACTTCATTCACAATATGAGACTGTTGGTGTTTAAAAGCCAGTCGTGTGGCCCACTCCCTGAGCTTTAACAACCAGTGAGATGCAGTTGCCACACAGGCCTCCATCCTCTGGCCTCGCTGTTCCCAGAGGCCTCCCGTTCTGGAGCAGGTGGTGGGCAGGCTTTGATCCAAACCTCAGTGAGCTATCGAGGTTTCTAGATATTTCTTGGGCACTGAACTGTCTCTGACCCAGAAAGAACCAGCTTGCCCACTCAACCGCCTAAGACAGTGGCCATCACAGGCACTTACACCAGAATTGCTGGCGAACTTGTTAGCAAGTTCGTAGGGCCCGGTGGGGTCTGATGGGTCCCTAGGAGTGCTGGTGCCGTCGGCCCTTTGAGAACCCCTGCTCTGAGCCATGCTTCCCCGAGAGAAGGATCTGCTCTGCTGGTGGGACGTTCCTTGGGTGTAGCCCTTGTAGCCCTTTCTCAAAGACTTCCGGGGTGCTCTTGCCAACTTTCACAGAGGAGCAGATGTGAAGGTGCACAGCGACTGCTGAGCAAAGGGAGCGGGCTCTCCAGAGGCCCCGTGGAGCCAGCCCTGGGCGGCTCTTGTGAGCATTCACACTCGGACAGTGCCCTGCGACTTGCAAAGGTGCGGGGCCGTGTGAGGCGGGATTCTGGACCCTTCACTTTCCGTCTCCTTGTCTGAGAGGGAGCCATCTTCTCAAGGCCACGGCTGAGCTCAGAAACAACCTCGCCCCTGGGCAGTGGCCGTTTTGTACTCATGCCTGTTGGGTCCTTGGCCCCCAGCATGGCTGTGGATGTCTAGATTGAGCCTGGTCTCCATCCTCTCCTGCTGGCTAGTGCTGGGACCGTTCGGGGCCTCCCCTTCTGATCTGGAAACGGTGTTGAGATGAGGATGTTCATATTAAGTGACAACCCTAGGGAGGCCAGAAGATGCCCAGAGACCCTCAGCCCAACCATGCTCCCTCCAGTCTTGGAGCGCCTGCCCGCTGGAATGATTAATTGATGTCCTCCACTCTGCCGGACAATTAAGGGAAGCAGGAGAAGGAGGGGACAGTCTTCAGTGAGACCTAAATTGGCACCACATTGTTTTCTGTTAATCTATTTTGTTTTCTGTCCGTCTGTCCCTAGGGACGGGTGCCTGGCTGCTTGCTGAAGCATGCATAACTAATGTCCTCATTAAGGACTGATCTGTTTATCAGGGCCCTGCGAGGAGGCCGGCCTGCCAAACCCAGGCGCGAGCTGGGGGCTGCGCCCTCCCTCTGGGCCGGAGCCCCACCTCATTAAGCTGGTCTGGGCTATTGATTGGGAGCCTGTGTTTGGAAGAGTCTTACTTACTCCATGCATTACCTTGACAGATTGATCAGATCTGATTGAGAACCTCTTAAAGGAACGAACAGCTGTAATGGGAAAGTTGGACTCTGTCATCTGTTAGGATGATTCTGGGAGCAAGAAGAACACGGCTGACATCTTGGAGCAATTGTATTTACAATTAACATGGCTGAAAACGATTGCCTCTATTGATCCCCCCTTCCTGCAATTACAGCCCCATTGTTTACATTCCAGCACTTCAGTTATAAAAAGGAAATTCAATAATTATTGCATTATTTAAAGTTAAAGTGCCACAGAGTTTGCTGGCTACGCTTGCTGGTTGATTTAACGTTCAGTAAAATCCATGCTGAGCTCTCCATCTTGAGGCTGAACAATATCAGCTTTTAATGAGACTTACAAAGTGTGTGTGTGTGTGGGGGGGGGGGGGGGACGGGGGAGCAAAACCCAAAGCCCGGGGTATTTGTCTGGTTACTTGTGGGAGAACCCGAAAGCAGGGCAGAGAAACTAGCCCTGTCATCCTTCCCAAAACCGCAAGCCCTGTCGCCACGTGGCTCTCGGCTCTGGAGCCGGCCACCTCCTGGCTTGGACTCAGGCTCAGCTGTATGTCCTCAAAGAGGTATTTTTCTCTGTTCACTCTCCTGGTCCCTGGTCCCAGTCCCGCAGGTATCGCTCTCTCCTTCAACTTTCAACAAAACCCAGGGAACGTAAGGAGAAGCGGTCCAGCGTCATAGAGGCCAGGACTCGCACGGTCAGAGGCATTTGTTCCAGGGAATTTTCCTCTCCTGCCTCGTCACTTCCCCCTTTCCTCTTTGAAGGGAAAAGTGAAATCAAAAGGAAGCCCCTCTTCTCCGGAAGAAGTCGGCGTGTGCGTGCTCACTGCTCCCCACCGTCTTGTGCCCGTGTCTCTCAGACGGCAGGTGACGAGGGCATTTGTCAGCAGACCGTGGGAGCGCAAGGAAAGCCTCCGGGTTTGAGCACCACAGTCATGCTCTCCGCAGCCGCAGCCGCAACGCTCAGGAGCGTGGGAGGAATTGTAAAGACCGTTTTATTTTTCTCGTATTTGGTTTGCATTCTGCCACGGGCCCAGGTCCAGCAAGACATCTGGACAGGTGCGCTCAGCAGGATGCGAGCTCGCGAGGAGAACGGGGTGCCTCATGCCCCAGTACCAAGAGTCGCGCCTTCGGCAACAGCCTGGGAATTCTCAGCCGCAGGTGTGATGGGGCGGGGAAGGTGCACAGAGCCAGCCCCGACGTTGATGATGTATCTGGTGCAGGCCAGTCGCAGGCAGCTGCTTCCGTGCAGCTCTTTCATTCAGCAGGTGAATTTGTGTGTGCAGGCATCGCATGATTCATCTAGTGCAGTTTGGGATCGAGTCTGAAACACTCAGTGGGACGAGGTGGGTGCAGGGATTATAGGCGCCGAAAGAGTCCTTCTTATCGGGGAACTATCTCCGTGTGTTCTGAGTTGGATCTCTGTTCCGTGGAGTCGCTGTCCCAGCCAGAGCAGAGTTTCTCAGAGTGTGGTCCCCGCCACCCGCGTTAGTGTCACCTGGGAGGGTGTTAGGAATGCATGTGGCAGGCCCCACCACCAGCCCGACAGGTGTCGGGCCCACCCCAAGGGAGGCAGAAAACTGTGGCACAGCAAACCCGCCAGGTGCCCTGATGCGAACCCGAGTCAGAGCCGCCGGCCGGAACGCTGGCTGCCTCACTGACCAAGCCGGTGGCCCTGCACCTGCCCAGCAGAAGTGAGCAGGCAAGATCGGGGCTCACGGGAGGAAGAGCAGCCTGCGCCAGGTGTTCGGGCAGCTCTTCAGTCTTCCGAAGCCCTCCGCACGTGTGCTCGCGTGGTGTTTGAAACTGCCTCTGAGGAAGCCGGGCAGGCACAAACACCTCCATCTGACAGATGAAGTCACGCCCTGTTTTGACCACCAGGCATGAATTTTCTCTGCTGGGTTGACTGTCAGGGGATTAGAGATACAAATAAGCAAGATTTGGGGGGTCAGGTGCCCGCCACCCACCTCAGCGGAGTTTCCTTTTCTTCCCGGTCCTCACCCAGGGTGCTGGCAGACGTGACCAAAGGACATGGGCCTAGGTTTTCATGGTATGGCGCCCTGATGGGCAGAGAGTAAGCCGATACGGTTTTGTGGGAAGGACCTGGGTTTGTGGTGTGGATCCAGACTCTGCCTGCACCAGCGGCGTGACCTTAGGCAAGTGACTTAAAATAAAACCAAAGCAGGAAAGAAGTTGGCCCCGTGGGTGCTCGGTATCCTTCCCATGTCACAGTTTCTATAGGTCACAGTTCCTGTCAACCAGGAACGCCGCTTGGGGCTGGGGGGTGGGAGAAGGGTTATAAAGGAAGGAAGTGGGTGAGTTCAGTAGATGTTCCTTCCCACCCCTCATCCCAGAGCCTAACTAATTTGGACAGTAATGATAGCAGTAATCACTGTATTCATTATCAAGACTCACGGTGCACCCCGCACCGGAGTAAGCACTTGATGAGAATGACCTCGTTGAATCTTCCCGGGGGTGCCGTGAGGAGGCTCTGTGGTTGCCCGGGATTGCAGATGAGGAAACCGATGCCCCGGCAGTAATAACTTGTCGGGGTGGCACGGGGAGGGAGCACCAGAGGGGAGGGCTCCCGCTGGCTCTCTGAATCCCGGGTGCGCCTGAAGCACCGTTGTCGGCAGCGGTTGGACATGGAGCTGAGCGAGGACGAGTGGATAGAGTAGCACCGGTGGATCCAGACTCCGGCTGGAACGCCGTCCGCGTCACTGACCAAGCCTGTGGCGCGGCACCTGCCGAGCAGAAGCGAGCAGGCACGATCTGGGCTCACGGGAGAAAGAGGCAGCCTGCGCCAGGTACTTGGGCAGTCCTTCCGTCTTGGGTTCCCCTCGGGGCTTAAACCTGGGGGAGCTGGACCGTGCTGGGGAAGGAGTGGGTCGTGTCTTCGTGAGCGAAGAGAGGAACGTCCTAGCGAAGGGGAGCTTTCCGGCCCTGGGAGCTTTAGGTCGTTCCTGGAGGCCAGGCAGGCTGATGGTAGCCTGTGGGACCCACTTGGCTGTCTTATGCGCCCACATGCCTCCCTCGGCCTCCGAGCCCCATGTCTAGATGCTTAATTTGCCATCATGGAACTCAACTGCTGTGTCGCCTGTGATCCCAGGCTCTGATGGGCCTTCCTTAGGGAGGACGCCGGCCGCCTCTGGAGTTTTCCTACTGAGGGCGCTGAAGTCTGTAAAGTGAAGGGATCAGCACTCTGCAAGGGGCCGCATTCAGAGTGTTCATTCGCGCCCTGTGGGTAATTACAGATTTACGCCGTTACTTCTCCTTCTAGAACTTAACGCCTTCTCTCAAGGGAGCATCATATTGAGACTTTGGAATCAGGAAAGGTCACCTACAGGAGGGAAGAGATCCGGGCTGGGCCGTCTTGACTTCGGCCCTGGAGCTCGGATACCGAGAGCTAGCATCGTGCCCTGATCCAGGGACAAGGAGCCTGGCCTAGAAACCGGAAAATAGGTCAGAAAAGGGACTGATCTAAGGGAACATTTTTTATTTCTTTCACTTTTTCTGTAAATCGTGGTGGGGGCTTACTTCTTTTGGCATCGGCAGGGCTCCTGCAGTGAAGTAGGACTAAATTAGCATGTGCCAAGGAGGAGGGCGTGTGTGGGTGAAAGCCAGCGTTAAACAGAAAATACATATATATATTTAGGCTGACCTTCCGGAAGCCCTCCTAAGAAATGTGACTTTAAATTTAGAACTGTAACACAACCTCTGACTGAAAAATTAAAATGAGCCGTAACCCAGGCGCTGATTAAAAAAGTCACCGCCCATGCCCGGCTGAGCTACACCTGAAACAACTCCTTTTTTGTGCATTCAGGGTGAACAGCTGGACCTGGGGAGTCCTGTGTTCCAGACAGCCCTGCGGTCAGTGCAGCACAGCTGGACAGCTGTGGGCTTGGCCTCAAGCCCCAAGTCCCAGTCCTGTCTCTTCCACGCTCACTGAGGCCTTGGGGGAGTCATGTGACCTCTCTGAGCTTCGGGTTCCTCCAAGGACAGGAGCTGACAGCCGCTCACCTTGTGGGGCTGTAATGAGAAGATGAGGTGTGGGAAGTGAATGCTGTGCATGGAAACACTGTCCACTAAACACTCACTTCCCTCCTTCATCGTACGATGTGGGGAATTAGCCAACTTGCTCTGGACCCACGTCTTCCCATCCCTCCTCACTGGGAGTGCCCTGGGGTTTTCACAGTCCTTGGCCCGAGGGGAGGAGCTGAGCCCTTGGCACACTGCGGGGCGGGGGCGGGGGGGTTGCCTCTGGAGACATCCCGACCTAGGACCTTCCTTTTATGGATTGAGAGGCCCTTTCACCTGCCCTGGCCTGGGTTCCAGTTAGAGCCCAACAGGTATCTCCTGGGAGCCTTGCTGGATGCCCATGGGCGGGAGGGGGTGCTTCTCGGCTCTGAAAGAGATGTCTGGCCTCCCTGGGGTAGCCCATTGGTTCAGGGAGATGCCCGGGAGCAGCATTACTCCATCAAAGAGCCTCCTTCTTCCATCTGCTCTTGGAATAGACGTGCGCTGTGTGCACAGAAAAGTGTGGGAGGCGTGGGTGTGCGGTGTTCCTGTGAACAGGTGCTATTCCCCAAGAAGTTCCATTTGTCAGTCCTGTGAGTGTCAGAATGCATGTTGTCCATTTCTGCTTTCAAAGGAGGCTTTGACAAACGCTGATCGATACTTTACATTCCATGCATGAAGAGCCAGATATTAGAAGTTTCCTACTGGGGAGGAGGAGAGAGCCAGCCCCTCTAGATTTATAGAAATCAATGTCCTCTGACAGAAGTTGGTTAGTTTTCCTGGGAAACAAGTAGCAGGAACACATTTTTTTGATTTTCACGATGAATTATTTTTCTAACAAGAGCCCTCTTCTTGTCTCTTTGACTTTCAGGCCCTGGCCAGGGTGAACGAGGGTAACATATTAATGGGGTGCAGAGTCCCACAAAGTAACATGGCTGCCTTTTTTCTTTCCTTTCTTTTTTAATTATTCATTTGCTTTTTGTTCTCGACCTTACATGCCGGGCTAATTATTGGAGGTGCCTGTCACTCCAGAAAGGGCGTTTCTCTTCGGAGTTCTTGGGTGCAGACCCAGAGGGAAGGTGCGAGATGAGTCCAGGTCAGGAGCACAGGGGTGGCACCTTCAGCTAAACCAAGACGGGACCAGCATTTTCAAAAATAAAGAGCCCAACAGGGTCCAAAAGGGGTGCAGGAACGGCCTGGTCACTGCCAGCGTGGGGCGCCCGTCCTGTGTGTCCCACTCCTCGCTGCTGCCACGTGGATAGGCTGCGCTGGGCATGGGATGGTGGCGCCTCGGGGGAGCGGAGATTCCTGGGCGCTCTCCTGCTTCCATTTCTGGGCCAAACGGGGCGCTTGCTTCTTATTGGCCATTGTACTCCCTGGCACTTTCTGAACATAGATCCTGTTGCCACGTGTTGTTTCTTTCAGTGGAAAGCACTGTCCTTTGCAGTTCACAGCACCCAGCGCTCAGCAGGCACTTTTTAAACCAGCCAGTGAGACAGGGGCGGGGGTGGGGAGGGTGGGGAGTAACAGAGACCTCAGGTGATGGGCGGTGATAGGGGGAGGCGGGGGGACTGTGTGTGTTCAGGAGTCCTGTACCCAGGTGGATCTTCCTGTCTCCATTGACTAGTTGGCCCTGCTTCCTGATTACTTTGTGGGCAGATGCTAACTTTTAAAAAAATTACTGAATTTATTAGGGTGACATTAGTTAATAAAATTATATAGGCTACAGGTGTACAATTCTATAACACATCATCAGTATATGGTATTGCGTGTTCACCACCCCAAGTCACGTCTCCTCCATCACCATTGATCCCCCTTTATCTCTTCTACCTTCCGCCTTCCACTTCCCCTCTGGTCATCACCACACTGTTGTCAGTGCCTGTGAACTTTCTTATTCCTGTGCTTAATCCCTTCGCCCTTTTCACCCAGCCCCCCAAGTCCCCTGCCCTCTGACAGCTCTGTATCTGTGGGTCTGTTTCTACATTGTTTGCTTATTTTGTTCATTAGATTCCACATATAAGTGAAATCATATGTACCTGTCTTCTCTGACTGACTTATTTCACTTACATAATACTGTCCAGGTCCATCCATGTGGCTGCAAAGGGAAGATTTCCTTCTTTTCTTATGGCCAAGTAGTAGTCCTTTTGAATGAGTCAGTGATTTCTCTGGTCCAGCGTGGGGTGTATTCTCACACTAGAGGCCCGGTGCACAGCATTTGTGCACTTGAGTGGGGGGGTCCCTCAGCCCGGCCTGCACCCTCTTGCAGTCTGGGAGCCCTCGGGGGATGTACAACTAATGCAGGGAGTGGGCCTAAGCTGTCAGTCGGACATCCTCAGCACTGCCGTGGAGGCAGGAGAGGCTCCTGCCACTGCCATTGCACTCGCCAGCCATGAGCCCGGCTTCTGGGTGAGTGGCACTCTGCCTGTGGGAGCGCACTGACCACCAGGGGGAAGCTCCTGCATTGAGCATCCTCCCCTGGTGGTCAGTGTGCGTCATAGCAACCAGTTCTGCTGCTTGGTCAATTTGCATATTAGCCTTTTATTATATAGGATTGGTATTCCAGCCAAAGAATTGCCCCCCTCATGTTCCTTAGAATGTCTTCCCAAGTCCCTGCTGCCACTGCTTTCATCATCTGCAGGTTCAGCACCTGGGGTGGGACAATTCTGTGTGTGTGTGTGTGTGTGTGTGTGTGTGTAGTGTCTAATGTGCTGTAGACACTTAGAATCAACCAAAAACCAGACCCTGCCCAGTGGGTTCAGCAGCCATTTTCTTTGGGTCTAAAGCAGCACACACACCTTACAGCAGACGAACCACAGTTGATGTTGTCCTTTGTGTTGTTTTTTTTTTAACTATACACCCAACCTGACAGAGGTGAGCAGAGAAGAATCTTGAACACGGAGTAAAAGAAATGGAGAAAGCTCAGCAAAACCTGGGTCCCTGCCCAGGGTGGAGGGGCTCTGTGACCGGGGGCGAGAGGACTGGGGGTGGAGGGTCCGCGTGGGAGAAGCATTCCCATCCTAGTGAGGAGAGCAGGAACTCCGAAAGCAGGCAGTGCCTTCATGGATGCTCCACTGGGGTTTGGGCCGTGGTGGATTCTTTCTATATTACAGTGACTTTAATTAAATACATTGTGATCCCAACTGAGGGTATTCTAATTAGCTGGGCCAGGAACAAATTATTCTCCCTCCTTCTCCAAATGAAAACATCTACTTGCTTCTGCAGGGAGAGCATGCCCTTGGCTGACTAGCTTGCCCAGTGGAGTTCTCCTGGGCCTCTCCAGCGCCCCCCCCCCCCCCCCGGCTGCTTCTCATTAAGCTGCTTCCAAAGGTGCAATTCTGGGGATGGGGGCCAGTGCTGCTCGGGAGGGAGAGGGCATCTGGCCAACAGGGTCAGGGCGTTGACCCCTCATGGCCTGGGAAATGACCAGATGGTGTGGAGGAGGTCACAGAGGTCAGGACCCTGCTGCGAGCTTTGGGTCCCTGTTTGCACCGAGCTGGACAGCCTTTGAAATACCGAGTGAGGACTTACAGAAGGTGGTGAGAACAGGATCTATCAGATGCAGGTCAACAGCAGGAGACTCGGGTGGTGAGTGCAAGTTTGGGTTGGGATGTCACCTTTAAAAGCAGGTGTTTCCTGGCAGCTGAGCAATAGTTTGTTCTGTGTGTGTGTGTGTGTGTGTGTGTGTGTGTGTTGGAGAATGAACTTGAAGTGCAAACACAAGCTTGGAATTTTGAACGAGACTTTTGTGCGAGTCTCTGAGAGAGGACCCTAAAGGCTCCCTAGACCAGGATCTGTGGAGAGGCCATGGCTGTCTGCCCTCCTTCCTTCTCTTCTTCCCCATTGTGGGGGGTGCCTGTTTACCTTCCCAAGTGGCTCTCAGTGGCAGAAGAAAGAGCCCGGGGCCGCACAGAGAGTGCCGATGAGCACCATGAGCTGGAGTGCATGTAGACTGGCTCTGGAACATCTTCGTGCCAGTTGTTAAAGCAGAGTCGGCAGGATGGTGCTTATGTCATTAGGATTTACACAGTGGTGTCCCCCGGAGCCCATGAGCATCCGGACAAAAGACATTTGATATCTTGACTTCTACCCAGTTCCTTTTGGCCATGGTGTCCTTTCTTCTGGCTCTGAGGTCAGAAACCCCAGCCATTTCTAAAAGAACCCTTGCATCCATATTAAAACGTGATGTTTACGAATCAGTGCCTTATTGGGAGGAAGTGCTGTTCCGTGGGAAGGTGCTGGGACCTGGCTTTACTGATTCTTGCTCTGATTGCAGACTTTATGGTCTCACCACAGTCCCTCCATGAACTTGGTGCTTTGGATTCCGTGGTTATTTCTCCCGTTGTCTTTCATTCAGGCAGTTTTTGTTCAGGCTTTAATAAATGTACTTCTTGGTGACCAGGACCGCAGTCCCTGGCGCCTGCTCCCCGATCCCACACTCATCTCTTTCCTTACATCTGTCCACCAGGCCCTCTCCTGGGAGAAAGGGCTGTAGCGTTGGGAACACGGTGCTTCCATGCGGCTCATCCCCCTAAAGTTCTCGGCAAGGAGCCTTGTCTCAGAGGAGGCAAATTGAAGATAAACCATGAAAAGATAAAACAGCTCAAATTTAATGTTTATATTTCTTTTTATTTTTATTGATTTCAGAGGGTAAGGGAAAAAGAGAGGGAGAGAGAGAGAGAAACATCAATGATGAGAGAGAATCATTGATTGGCTGCCCCTGCACGCCCCACACTAGGGATCGAGCCTGCTACTCGGGCATGTGCCCTGACCAAGAATCGAATTGTGACCTCCTGGTTCACAGGTCGAAACTCAACCCCTGAGCCATGCCAGCTTGACCAAACAGCTCAAATCTATTTTAAGAACAGTAGCTTTTTATTTTAAGTTGTTGCAATTTCTTGAACAAATTAACATCGAGCTCACTCCTTCTTTAAACTCCTTCTGGTTGGGACATGGCACTTGAGTAGCTGTTACTGGTGGAGATATTAGCAAGTTCTAAGGCCCTGCACTCAACTGTGTGAACGCACCCATTTTGTGGGGAAGGGGATTTCTCTGTTGGTACCTGGAGAGCCCTCCACGCTCCTACCTGTGTACGAGTTGCACCAGTGTATGTGATTGAGGGCCTTCCCCCCTCCGCCCCACCCCCCCCACCCTCCCGCCACACACACATACAGTGAGTCTTCTACAACACGTACTTGGCGCACTCACATTGCCTCTTCCAGGAAGGTGCAAACGTGCTCCTGGAAGTTTCACACAGTTCTGGTGAGTGCTGGGCGTGCTCCTGTGAGCAGAGAGCCTCAGAGCCGCGCCATTTGATAGACTTGCTGGTGGGCCCTTGGGTATTGTCAGTATTGGGCACCGTCCGGGCATTCCACCTGCTCTGCTTTCTCGGGGTCTTACTGTCACCTGGACCAGACAGTTGTCAGGGTGTGTGCATGGAACGGGACGGCCGCGGGGCAGGCGGGGAAGCAGCAAGGTGACTTCCGAGGCACCTGATGTGTGCTCTGTGCAGCGACGCGGACCGGCTCCTGGGACTGTGGCGAGGAGGGAGAGAGGGACAGGCGGTAACGTGAGCACGTTAGACGCTTCCACCATCTGAATTTCCTCCTCCACAAGGGTGCCAAGAGTCAAGGCCTGGTTCTCTCCTTCCCACAGCCTGGCTGGCTAGCTCAGGTCAGTCACGTACGCTTTTCGGAGTTGTTTCCCCTGCTCTAGGTGTACCCAGCAGGGAAGCGCCCGTCTCCCCTCCCACAGGTCATTGGGAGTGAAGGGGATGGCCGTTCTGTGTACCCAGAGCCAGCATGTCCATTCCCTCACTGCTCCCAGAAAGGGCCCGTTGCGTTTTCATTCTCAAGGAGGCATGAAAGTGTCGTGAATGTTGTCCTGGGAAAATCTTTGTCTCCTCTGAGGCATGGACGTCAGGGTCTGCTGTTCTGCACCTGTGACCTTAACCCTGCGTGAGCCCGCCTCCCGCCAGCTCATGGGCTCCCGGGCCCTGGAATCAGTGCTGTGCCCCCACAGACGCCACACAGGGTGCAGTTTGACCGTCTGTGCATGAAGCCGATGACCTTGAGATGTCGGCAGGGAACTAGTTGGGAGAAATTTATGTTTCTGCCTCTTTTTTTGAGTTCTCCCGATAGACTGTAGTTCTTAATGCACACACTCGCGCCTTCTTCCTCGCTTGTGTGACTGACCTCGGCAGGGATCTGTATAGGCCCGGTGACCTTATGGACTGTCCTTAGACTAACGCCTGCTGCAGAGGGCCAAGCAGCTCTATCTTAGGCTTTGCAGGACCTCCGGTCTCTGTTGCAGCTAGGCAGCTGTGGTGTTTTCAGAGCAGCCCTGGACGATGCGTGTCACGTATGTGGCTGTGTTCCCTTAAAACTTTATTTACAAAAGTGGTCAGCAGGTGGGATTGGCCTGTAGGCTGCAGTTTGCCGACCCCTGATCTCCATAATGCAGGCTGCTTTGGAGAAGGGAAGGGGAACCTTTCATTCCTGGGCCAGGAACACCGATATGATGAGAAAGGTCCAATCCGTTCGCATTTGCAGCCCTGTGAAGAGCTACAGGGGAGGGGACACTGGGGGACACAGGAATGCTAGCAGCTTACTGCCTGCCTTCGGGGAACTGCTGGAGAAGGCACCGTGTGTGTGTGTGGGGGGGGGGGGGGGGGGGGGGCCGTGCACACAGAACAAACCCTCTAAGGAACCATATCAGGCTGCAGTCAGGACGGCGGCCGGCACATGGCTGTGGGCTCAGGGTGGTGGTGGGCACATGGCTGCAGGCACAGTGCTTTGGGCTCAGGGCGGCGGCGGGCTCAGGGTGGTGGCAGGCTCAGAGTGGTGGTGGGCACATGGCTATGGGCTCGGGGCGGCGGTGGGCTCAGGGCGGTAGCAGGCTCAGGGTGGTGGTGGGCACATGGCTGTGGGCTCAGGGCAGCGGCGGGCACATGGCTGTGGGCTCAGGGCAGCGGCGGGCACATGGCTGTGGGCTCACGGCGGCAGCGGGCTCAGGGCAGCGGTGGGTTCTGAGTGGCTAACCCAAGGCATGTCCGTCTTCTTCACCCCGGCAGCACCTGCAGCAGCACGAGAGCAGCGTGGAGGGCGAGAGCTGCTACTACCATTGCGTCCTGTGCAGCTACTCCACCAAGGCCAAGCTGAACCTCATCCAGCACGTGCGCTCCATGAAGCACCAGCGCAGCGAGAGCCTGCGCAAGCTGCAGCGGCTGCAGAAGGGCCTTCCCGAGGAGGACGAGGACCTGGGGCAGATCTTCACCATCCGCAGGTGCCCGTCCACCGACCCAGGTGAGTGGTCTTGCCGGCCCGGAGGCCTGGGTGGGCCAGGTGCCGACCTGCATGCGGCCTCCGTCGGTGGGTGCAGCAGGCCCTCGCCTCGCATCCGCAGCTGACCGCGCAGGCAGCCATTGTATTCTGGAAGGAACATGCATGGAGTGTTGCTTTTTAAACAAAGGCACTTAGGACCGCTTTGATTCTGGTATCACAAGCCACTGCCCAGGGAGCCAGCCGACAGCTGTTCTGTCCCCACCCCCAAACTGTCCGGTACACACTGTGGATCGGCATATTGCTTCACATGGTACATCGCGCAAGTGCCACGTTACGTCTTGTTCGATATTAGGACAGTTAGCGGCCTCCTGTCTGGTCTGTGAGGAATAGCTTCATGTAGGATCCAAGCAGAGACTGGTTATAAACATTATTATTATATTTGAAAGCGACCCCAGTTGTCCCATGACTCAGCGCTGACTGTTACTTCACGGAGCCAAGCCTTCCTTCCACCTCCTGTCCTGTCAGCTCGCCCACAGTCACCTTCCCTGCACCTCCGGCCTCCCCTGGTGACTCACCCCCCGCGACCTTGCTCGCTGGAGTCACCCCCCTGCTGTGTTTTCAGACTTCCCATCCCTTTCTCTCAACCTGGAAGCACAGGACAGTTGCTTGCCTCTTGAGAAACAGTAAGACAAAGGCCCTCCCTTCGACCTGCGTCCCGCTCTCTGCCTCCGGGAGAAGCTGCAGGACTCTGGAAGGACAGTTCACTGACATCTACAAGTGCCTTGGTCTGTGTCCTCCTGTCGTCAAACCGCCCTGGAGAGGGCCCCCTGGGCCTTGGGTTTACTCCCCTCCAACCCCCCCCCCTCCCCCCAGTGGCTCCGTGCTGGCCCGACTCTCCCCTTTCTGTGGTCTTTGAAATTGTTGCCCGACCCGTCTCGAAGCTCCCTCCCTTCTCTGGGCCCTCAGGTGTGTTCCTTCCTCATCCTCCTCCTCGTGGCCGTCCTCCAGCTGTCCACGTGCTGGCATCCCTGGGTTAGGCCCCGGCCCTGCTCTCAGCCTCTGGAAGCTTGGCTCTCCTGGTCTTGCCAAGGGCCCTTTAAGCAGCTCCGGGGTTCTCACGGGTGCCGCCTTGCAGGCTGAGCTCACGATGTCCTGTCCACACTTTTCTCCCAGTGGCTCGCTGCTGATCGACCTGGTCCAGAGGGGCACTCAGGGCCATCCTTCTCCCTCCACCACCTGCAGCTCCCTCTCCACCATGGAGCCATCGGGGCTGAGTGGGGTTTTTAATCTTAACATTATCAAATTGCACATTTGTAGATCTTCTAAAGGCAAAAATTACGCAGCCCTTATGAAAAATGGTGTGACCCTCCCTCATCCCGTTCCCCTGAGCAATGGCTTTCAAGTTTTAGTTGGATTTGTGTTACTTATTTCCATATTGATTGACATGCTTCTATTACTATTTTTGATTTTTTTTTCAAGTTTAAGGCATCTCTTAGCTTTCTACACTGGAAGATGGCGATTTCACTAGCATGGCATTCTATAAATCCACTCACTTGTACCCACTCACACATTCCCCATCTGCAAACACACACACACACACCATGCTCCACACACACACACATGCGCACACACACACGCACGCGCACTCTGCACTACACTTCCCCACTCCCTCCACCCCACACTCCCCCTCCCCCCACTCCCCAGCCCCCTACTCGCTCAGTCCTCTCCTCCCTCCGTCTTCCAGTGTGATTAAATAATAATTTGGGGTTTTATTAATATTCAGTGTTTTCATTATTCTAACTCTATAAATATTAATCACAGCTGAACCGTGTAGAGTTTTATAATTTCATTTACCTACTTGTACAACTTTTTGTTTTCCCTGGTTTTCTAGGTACCTATGATTAATTCATGGCTAAGCCTCCCCAGAATGACAGTTCCCGATCTCTGGAGGCCCTGCTGTTATCAGTTGTGCTGGGGGCCGCGTTTCCTTCTGGAGGCATCCCTCCAGAGCCCCCAGACCCCTGCCCACCTGCTCCGGTCCCCATCACCCCGCTCTGACTGCACCCCCTTCTGCACATAAGGGGGAGTGGATTTCCCTTGTGACAGGCTGCACCCCCTTTGAGGGTGTGTCCCCCCACCTTCACTGGAGTAGCTCCGGGTTCATAGCACAGTGGCAAGGCCAGTCGCCCTGAGTCAGTGTGAGTCGTGTCAGGAAGGTGCTGTTGGGCACCAGGATAATCTTGTCGTTGCCAGGTCCCTGCAAGACTGTCTCCTCCCACGAATCTTTCAAATTCCTGCTCTGGTTAAAGTCCTGCCGCCTTAACCTATGGGGTCTGCTTCGCTTCCTGTCTGACCCCATCGCTCTGTCTGTGGGGGGTGCTCTCCAGAGCAAGGGACGGGGCCGGGACCCAAGGACACGTCTGTGCCTGAAGACTGAGACCATTGTACCATCTGGCTATGGGGTCCCCAGTCCCCACTGGGGCATCTGGCCTCTGTCTGCCCCTGCCACTCCCCATTATTCCACTGCCCAGTCACTTCCTAGGAGTCTCCTTCCTCCACCTCTATTTCAGGACTGGAGTTTTTCTTTTTAATGTTTTTTGTGGTGTGTTTTTTGCCAGCTCTGCCTACGTCATTGTTTTAATCTTCAGTTAAAAGCTGGTCCCTCCCCCCTCAATTCTTTCTTTCATTCTGCTCAGAATTCCCTTTTTATTAATGAGGTGCCCCAAACTAAATAGTGTACAGCTGCCATTTCACCCGGGGTCTGTGGACTGGAACAAACAGTTCCCTGTTTCATAATGTAACACTTCTCTTTATGCAGCGCGCGCTGGCATGGCTTTCCTGCACCATCGCCTTCTGGGTTTCTCTCACGTAATGCGTATTAGGGTTCCTTTTCCCCCTGAAGTGTATGAGCAACTGTGGTCTGGATGATAGACTTCCTCTCTGTATTTCAAAATCCTTTTGTATTGTCTTTGGCCCGCAGTCATGTTTTTGGTCTCTACCCACCTCCCTCCCCACCCTGCACCCCCCTTACCTCCATCCCCATCCCCACCCCGGCTAAATTCATCTTCCTTACCAATTTTGACAAAGAGGCAAGTTATTAGGTGATGTTCCTGTTGACATTAACAGTAACTCGGTACTGTTTTGGAAACTTCGTTAAGAAAACTCCTCTGAAAATATCTCCTCTCCACCTCTCCTCTAAGGAATTGGCTCTTCAGAACTTCTTGAAAAAATGTCTTCCGTGCCCTGGCCGGTGTGGCTCCATTGGCTGAGCGTCGTCCAGTGCCCTGAAGGTTTGCTGATGTGATTCCTGGTCAGGGCACATGCCCGCCCAGGTTGCAGGTTCATTCCCTAGGGGCGTGCAGGAGGCAGCTGATCAGTGTTTTGCTCTCATGTCGATGTTTCTCTCTCTCCCTTCCTCTCTCTCTAAAAATCAAAATCTTAAGAATGTCTTGAAGAAAAAGGATGTTGTGACATGGAATTAAGTGGAAGGTCGTCAACCTCAGATTTCATCCACAGACTTTATGAAACATCCCCAGTTTCCTCCTCCCAAACAGAAAAATGAGATCTGTGATCTTCGCCAGAACAGTCACTCCTGTAGCGTGAGGGAGTCTCGGGAGCACCTTGCGAGCCCTGCCTGCTCTAAGCTGCATGTGTGTTCCAGGTTGCGCTGTCCGGAGTGTTCGATTTTGGTGTTCTGATGCTGTCTAATTAACTGAGCGTGTTCTCGCTCCTTCCTTCCCTGTTGTCCACGTACCAGAAAGTTTTACCCGGAAGCCATCGGAAAGAACTTCCTTTCCTTTTCTGAGCTCAGGACCTGACGCCCGGGCTCCTATCGCCTTCCGCGGGCACTGGGGCTTCCCTTGCCGAGGCTCATGGAGCGGGCTCTTGGATAGGTCCTTCCCTGTGATGACAAAAGTGTCGCCTTCTCACGTTTTACTTGTTAACATCAGCCAACATGTTTCCCAGTCAGGCAAAAGCTCACCATCTAGCCTGTCAGTCGCCATGAACATGTAAATGTGGAGGAGGAGGAGGAGGAGGGATTGCGACCATCTCCTTCGGCCTTCACAGCTGGTCGTGGCCAGGACTTACACCTGCCACTGGCCACATGGCCCCAGACCCGCAGCATCTCGTCCTGCCCTGCACCGCAGGGCCACGTCTTGGCTGCCAGCACTGTGCTCGTAACTCGGCCATCCTCCCCTGCGTGGTCCTGCCTTTGGGCAAGCTTCACCCTTACCTCCGTGGGCAGGCCGGCCCTCTACCGCCTTGTCTTTACCGAGTGTGACACACACACACACACACACACACACACACACTCAGCACGGGCCTTCTCATTTCAGACATGGCTTGGAAGTACACATCTCAGAGAACAGAGAGGAACCTAACTGGCTGAGATTTCCCCACCCCAACGTTACTATTTTTTTGCATCCCGATCTTCAGGTTATTGGCTTGCATGTATTTTTTCCAAGACCAGGTGGTCTCTTGACCGTGTTGGGAGTTGGTCTTTTCGCGCCGTCTGCACACACAGGGAGAGGTAGAGGAAGCCTGTCGTGGGCCACCACCCTGGCCGGTAGGCCTGCTACGGGCAGCGGCCGTTTACTTCCCCGGCACCAGAAGCTCTGGTAGGTGGGCCGTGGGGAGGATCAGCTTCCCTGTGTGCTTGTTTACGAGGCGTTTCTGGCGGGGGTGGGGGGTGGGGGGGGTAGTTAATTTCATTCTATCAGTGCCCCGGCACAAGAGGCCCTTTGTCTTTGTCTTTCTGTCCTCGGCCTGCTTCTCGCCGCCACCGCCTCTTTTCTCGCTCACCCTTGCCTTCACGGCTCTTTCCTTCATGTAGACATAAATTTCAAAACTTTGCACAGATGAAACTAGTGATTCTTGACGGAGCGCCTACTGTGTACAAGACTCTTGAGTTCTTGGCGTGGATACAGTGGTTAAGGCACCAGCTCAGGCATTCGCGGCAAATGGAGGGTGACGCGGTTTATAGAAGGCACGCTCATTCAGCGCAGGAGACTCTTGCTTGGCGCAGAAGACGGAATTCCCCTTTATGACACAGCTCTGGTGCTCCAGGGAGTGAACTCCTGGGGCCAGGGAGGCAGGGGCAGCTTGCCAGGTGACAACTTGTACTGAAACCGTCCCCGGCTTTGCTCGGTGGATCATTTTTTGGAACCAACTTTCAGGGAGTTCTGTTTAACTTGGAAGGATTAAGAGGATAAGAACATGTACTGTTTTTAACTTTCTCATTTGATTTTGTTTTTATTTTTCCAAATTGGCCTAAGGCTGCCTTCTAAACATGAACTACATTATTTTTTTTGTGTGTGTGTGTAAATAGCTAAATTGTAAGCAATTTCAGTGTGATTTTTCTCATAGTTCTAAAATGTGTTGTGGCTAGTTCTGTAATCCTGAAGCATTGAAACCAAAGCTATGTTATTTTTTTTCTTCTCTTTTTACTGTACATCTTGTTAACGGGGCGTGGGAAAGGCATGGGGTGATGGATTTCTAACTAGAGAAGTTCGATGTAAAAGCGCATCAGAATAAATCGGGGTGACCAGATTTCAAGCCCTTATGGAGGAATGAAGGAAATAATAAATACATTCCCCACTGAAGGGCTGTTTGGCCAAGGGTTGTAAGCATCCGTGTGCCTTTTTAGAAAGGTGCTTTACAATATGCAAGAAGAAAGAGAAACCATTGTGTATCGAATGAAAGAGAACATCTTGTTAAATGAAAAAGGGAATTTACAGAATAATGTAGAGGTTGATTCCATATTTTAAAGTATTTCCTTTAAGCTTTAAAAGTAACCATTCTAAGCAAAGTCAGTAATTGGCATATCGGGATGGTTCGTGGGCGGCATCTGTTCACGTGTATGGACTCTAATGGAGCGCAAACGTTGGTGAACCTCACTGACAGAGACCTCAGCCGAGTCGCTCCTGATACACCAAGGGGTGCGCCTTGGTTGCTTTTGTTCATGTAGATGGTTTTCTACTCGTCAGTGCCTGGCACACATAGTTTGATTACTGCCTGATTCGCTTGCGTTTTGCATCCACGTGAAGAGGATAGGAGTGATTCTCAGGGGGTACATTGTCTTGTTTTCCTGTTGGATAGAGTTCCTGATTTGCCTTAATTAGTCCTCTAACAATCTACAAAGGTCAGTGCCAATTGCCTGTTCATTTGCATTTGTAATTGCGATGGCTTCTGATTACATATTCCTTGTCTTAGTCCTTCCTCTGATATGTGCTAGTGTGTCCTCTTCTCCCCCGCCTCTCACACCCCACACGCACCCAGGTACCAGCCTGTGTGGGAGCCGGGGATCTGACTCTTCATATAAGAAACATGTGTAGGAATGGCCCCGCCTTCCCGGGCACTTAAGCGCCCGTGACAGAAAGGCACCTCGCAGGAGCCGTTGCTTCTAAGTCAGGGCCGTAATGAAGTCAGAGTCAGGGAAATGATGTCGATGCCGGGCAAGAAATCGGAGAGCCATTACCTAGCAGCCTTCTTGAACTGGGTAATTAAGGGCAATTGAACTTTACCGCCGACTCTCTGCAGCATATGGTAATGACCTGGTCTGTTGGAAGGTGGGTGTGTGCAGGGTGCTGCTCCACCGTTGTCCCGTGCTCCTGGGCTGGAGGGGTCCCCCAGAGAGCCTGTGACACCACCAGACTGGTCACTTGGCGATGAGACCTGTGTCCACCTCTCATCTCCTTCCTCTCCATCTTCTCAAGGCGGGAGACGGGCACCGGCACCGGGACTGCACCTTCCAGAGATAGCGGATCCCAGGCGCGGCCACAGCAGCTCCAGTCACAGTGATTCTCGCTCACCACCCGTTCATGCTCTAGCTCCGCCTTCACTAGTTGCTTTATTGTTACGGGATGACCAAAGCTGGCTGTGTTTTCCATTTTATTTCAGTAGATGGAACTGGAGTGTGTGCTGCCCTATATGTTGGGCACGGATCTGGGGTATACTGCCAGGCCAGTGAGCCTTTTTCTTGGTGGAGGCTTTAGGTCATCTCCCACACCGGCCCCTTGGGTAGCTCCTACTGTGTGCCCTCGGCCACCCAGCGCCGCCCACTCCCTTCTAGGGAGGGTGACACCAAGTGACACAACAAAAAAGGAAAGAAGAAAGGCTCCTGCTGGCGGTTACTGGAATCAGAGAGACTGTGTGTGTATGTGAGTGTGAGTGTGTGTGTGGATGGGGAGCTTTGGGGGTCCCCCATTTAAGGATATGAGCATGCCAAAGGGCCCAGAAACACAGGGATCCTCAGAGGAGACAGAATGTCATGTCCCACCAAGTGCTGTTTTAGTGACACCGTGATGCCAAGTCCCCTGGGAAAGGGGTCTCCAGGGAACCTGAAGGTCTGAAACTTGACTCTCAAGTGCACGTGGATTGCGAGCCAGTGAGTGGGTGTGTTTCCTGGGCTGGAGTTGGGGTTCTGTGCCTAGATTTCACCCAAGGGGAGGGGCCTGTGGTGATGACAACGGTGGCGGGACACAGTGGCCATCCCCTGCTGTCCTCAGCCCTGTGTACAAGCCCCCCTGCCCCCGCTGCGCTAACACCTCCTTGGTTGCCCAAATGTATCTCTTAAGGCAGTGGTCGGCAAACTCATTAGTCAACAGAGTGGCAAACCGCGGCTCACGAGCCACAGTTTGCCTACCACTGTCTTAAGGGAAACAATGCCTTTCCGCCTGTGCCCAGCATCCACTTCTCAGGCTGCGTGCATCCTATACTGAGCCTGTTCCTGGCCTTGATGGGGGCAGGAAGGGATTAGAACATGCATCTCTTTGCTACAGAAATAGCTCACAGGCTGCTGCTCAGCCTCCCAGATGGGAAGGAACCCCCTTCAGACTGTGACCCAATTATGACACTTACAGCCCCACATGATTTTCCCAAGCACTGACGAGCGGTGGAGAGTGTGTGGCCTTGCGGGTCTGTGTGAGCACGCCCACGGGTCCCTCGTGCCTGGGTTCCCAGGTCCCGAGAGCAGCAGGGACGTTTCTGCCGGTTCCCCACCTGCCAGGCCAGCCTGGCCGCCATAGGCCACACGTGGCTATTTAGTTTTAATCAGGTTAAAAAACACACAACATCCGTGTCTCTGTCACACGAGCCACATTCCAAGTAGTTAATAGTGACATGTGGCTTGTGGCTGCCTCGGTGGGCAGTGCAGGTTTATAGAATAGCCACCTGGTTGCTCACAGGGCCCCGGGTTTCCAGCCCGCCACGCCGGGTGTGGGCAGCGCTCTGCAGAGGGGCCTCGGCTTCCATTGTAAACACGACGGTGCCTGCCGGCTGCCTGTGCTCTGCCAGCCTGTGCCAGGGGCCGCCCGACTGCCCTCTGTCTCTCTACTTCCTTTTCCCGGGGTGGGCTCATGTTGGCTTTGCCGCCCACGCCTCTCCCCTGCGTGGTTGTGAGGGCGTTGGAGAGGACCTCGTACAACCGTTTCTTACAGAGTGGGTGCTAAAGGGCTTTCTGTAGTTTTATACCTCAAGACCATCTTGAGACCTTTTGTGTATATGTTAATGAGAGGAGCTCTTTATTGCTTTTAAAAGATCCTGACCTCTGCTTTAATTAGAATATGAAAAACGGGACAGTAAGTGGTTTTCCTTGGAACACGCCTGTCGTTTTAACTCGAAATTTCTTCCAAAATTATTATCTTCTCACAAAGTCAAAGCGCCCCTGCGCGTTTCCCACGCCATTTCCCTTGGTGTGAAGTTCTGCACTTAGGACAGACTCCTCCTCGCGGACGGCCTGAGTTCGCCGGGGCTGCCGCCACCACAGACCGCAGGCGGCGGCTGGCGCGACAGGAGTTTGCTCTCTCTGCGCTGGAGGCTGGGAGCTCGGGGCCACGCGCCGGGCTGGGTTCCTCCGGGCGCTGCCCTCTGCGGGCACTCGCTGGTTCTCACGCGTCATTCTCTCCGCGTGCACCCCCTGGTGTCTCTCTGCACGTCACCCTCTCCTCTTCTTGTGGGGACACCAGTCAGGTTGAGTCAGGGCCTCATTTCCATTCACCGCAGCCGCAAAGGCCCTGTCTCCAAATCCAGTCACGCCCGAGGTGCTGGGTGTGGGAACTTGAACACGTGGATTTGGGGAACACATTCCCGTCCATCGCCTGCACTGCTGACAGCTGAGGCCAGTGCCTTGTTTCTTGTTCTGCGCAGGAGGCTGGGACGTGGTGGTGGACACGGAGGAGAAGGGAGGCGGGAGAGACGGAGGAGCCTTGGCCGCGGGCTCAGCGTGCCAGTCCCTGCTGGGCTTGCTGAGGGTCTGGGCCGGTGAAGAAACAGAGCGAAACTCACTGATAGCCCCCCATTTTGTTTCTCTCTCTGTCTGGGGTAAATGCTCTCCGGGCCGAGCGTGGACGCATTCCTGACTGGCTGGGACAGAATTCTGTGCGGTGCAAGTGGCACGGCTTCCTCCGAAGGGGTCCTGGTTGCAGGAGGTCCTCGCAGGATCTGTCTCAGTTACCTGGCTCTGTGCCGGTTACTCCAGGCTTGCCGTTGTCTGAAGGCCCCGGTGCGTACGTTTTCCCCTGGATGGCCTTCACCGAGGACCCATGCGTCCGTGGGGCAGCACATCCTCACGCCCAGCCCTGATCTTCACCACGGCCGTTCTCCAGGAGAGCTTGCCTTGACCGCAAGAGCAGGAAGTGAAGGCGCTGTCACCCCTCACAGGTCCTGGGTCCCTGGGTCCCCCTGTTCCGGACCGTTGTGCTCACGCCACCTGCGGGCAGAGGCTGCCGTGTTGGGCAGAGAGGTGGAGGCCACTTCCCTCCTGCAGGAGGTGCGCACGGCCAGCCTGCTCCAGGCGGGCACGGCTGAGACTCGGGGCAGAGCTGGGCCTGGCCGCAGAGGCCAGGGCTCAGGCAGCACTCTGCCCGCGGTGCCTGCCTCCTTGCTGGGGTGATGGACTCCTCCAGGGACTGCAGTGCTTTGCCCGGGGTGGGATCCTTCTTGTCCAGAAAGGAAGGCGACCCCATTGCTGATCTTCTCGGGCAGGGATGAAGAGCTCCATAGGCGGGGAGGACGACTTCTTGTCCTGCACTCATGGACGTGTCCTGGGACGGCAGGGCACCGCTCTGGCTCTGGGAAACCTGCCGTCAGGGAGAAGGCAGTCTGGGCTGCCTTCTAGCAGGGGACAGATACCCGGTAAACAATGCAGTTAGGTGTGCGAGGCGTGCTAAAAATAGGACTAGGTGGGGCAGTGAGATGGGGCGCTGCTTCATATAGGGTGCTCCTCCGAGAAAGTCTCTACGGCGGTGACATTGGACCTGAGAGGGACACAGTGAGCGGGAGTGTCCAGAGGGCCAGCAAGTGCAGCCCCGTGGCTGGTTGGAAGCGCAGGGAGGCGGGCAGAGGCCTGGCCAGGAGGCGCGTGCCGGGAGCGTGGTCTCCGCAGGGTGTGGGAATTAGGATTTGCCCCCATCCGGAAGGGAACAGTGTGAGCAGGGGAGGCAGCAGTGTGACCTCCGCTATTCAGGTTCCTGTGGAAACTTGATTTGCATGTCCACCGTGGTTCAGGTGTGAGCTGTCTCCCTCTCCCTCACCCCATCATCCCCCCAGTCAGGCCCCCCACCCAGGCAGGAGAAGGGGGGGTGCCACAGTGAGCAGCCTCCCTAGGAACCTTGGGAGCAGCAACAACTGCACGTAGAAGGGGCCCTGTTGACCCCGAGCTGTGTAGGAGCCGCTCCCTGGGATCCACATAGCTTAGGACCTCTCTGCTTCAACCCAGGGGTCAGCAGCTCCCCCCCCACCCCGCCCCCGCAAACAAACCCAAGTCCTTTCCTGGTGCTCGTCGCCTCAGTGTGAAGCACAGGAGAGACTTGTCCTATTGACTTGAGGATGACTTGTCTGTACTACAGCGCAAACCCCAAACTCAAGAACGGGGAGCTGGCTCTGGTCGGGGTATGTGTTAGGACGATGAAAGCAAAGTCAGACCCTCAGTGCCCCCTGCCCTGCGCCTTCCGAGGGGCACCCACATTCCACGGAACATCTACAAGATGGCGACGTGAGGCTCCAAGGCAGGAATTGCATTTCTCTGCTTCCGTTGTAATCCCAAAAGAGCCCAGTGCCCTGACACCTTTGTTCCCTGGGTGTCCCCCTGGCTGCGTGTCCAGAGGTCATTGTCCCACTGGGGAAGGCCTCAGGACCCAGCTCTGACTTGCGTGTCTAGCCAGCTTTCAACAGACGGGCCTGGTGGAGCTCTGCAGCCGTTAATTCTCCGCGGACCTGTGCCCAGGCCCCAGGCACCTCTGAAGACTCGCTCAGAACACTTAGGACCAAGGAGCTGTGTCCCACGCGGTCCTGTTTTC
This sequence comes from Corynorhinus townsendii, assembly GCA_026230045.1. Taxonomy (NCBI): domain Eukaryota; kingdom Metazoa; phylum Chordata; class Mammalia; order Chiroptera; family Vespertilionidae; genus Corynorhinus; species Corynorhinus townsendii. The sequence goes on from JAPDVU010000011.1 coordinate 16,901,710, forward strand.
TCTGGGCTTCCCTTGCATGAGGAATGTAGGGTGTGTGTGTGTGTGTGTGTGTGTGTGTGTAGATGGTTTGCAGGCACAGGGCTTCCGGTCCCTCCTGCAAGGCAGTATTGCACAGCTAATTGGGAAATAGTGATTCTTTTTCAAGAACTATTTTGACACCACGCCTCTCCCCCTTCAGGGTCCCTGTCCTCTCGGGATCGTCAGGCTTATGTTGAAAGACCCCTGGAGGGAAAGATGTTGGTATATATCATGGATATTTGGAAAGAATGTTTCAGCCACACCTGGCTGCCGTGTGTGAGGACAGATTTAATTTATTTTAAAAATCTGGCCACAGGCAGTCTCTTCTGTTTGTTTCCTTAGGGGAGGAAAATGGAAGAGCAGCAGCAAGCTGTGGTTTGCATTTGTTTCCTTCCAGAAAGACCAGCCAGCAGAAAAGAGATTATCTCTAAAGGATATGAAAGGTTTAATCATTTTAATTTTGTTTTTATTAAAGTTTATCATAACTTTTTTTTTTTTTTCCCCATCGTGCCCTCGTAGAACAGAAGGGAGAGAAGAGGAGGGAATATAAATACACAAACCCCAAGCCTTTGGTTAGTAAAACTCCCTGCAGGACGGCACCACATGGCAGGAAGTGGTTGGCGGGCTGGGGACAGCAGGCTGACCAGGGCAGCACTGAGACATGGCCAGCATCTCACAGGCTTCCTGTCCACCAGCGCACGCATGTCGTGGGGGCTCCGGGCTTCCCTTAGAGAGAGAGGCAGCCCCAACTGCTGACACGTCCTGTCATGGTTCTCGAGTGGCCTGCATCCCCAAGCTGTTTCCAGCCCAAAACATCTAAGTTCACGGAGAACAATAGAATTGGCATCAGTTAGATTCTCTGACCCTTGATCGTAACAGTGAAATATTTGAACCTAGATATTCTGAAGACTTGTTGTGGACCGAAACCTCTAAGGTTGTATGTAAGTGTTGTATGAAAACAGCCAAGTTGGGATGAAAATAGTCTGGTTTTTCAGTAGAAACACTGTCCTATGATTTACGGTGAATCAGTAGATAGGACCTAGATTATTAGGCTTTTGGCTCCTTTTCCTTCTAGGGCAGTAAAAGAAGCTTTTCTCAGAGTGAATTCAGGTGTCCCCAGTCACCTGGGCGTGGGCTGCGTCCCACAGCGCAGCCAGCCTCCCTCCGCCACGGCTGTGAGGCCCTGTGAAACGCGACTGGGATCCCAGCTGCGGACCAGGCAGGATCTTGCGTCACTGGAGGAGACAAAACTGTGCTCCCTCTTCTGTCCTCGGGAAGGCTAGAAATGTGACTTGTGCCCTTTAGCCGTTTTTAAGGCAGTAGGATTAAAGCATTGTCACGTGGTTTGCGTGATACTGACATGTGCCAGTCTTGAAGTTTGGGGCTCCATGAGGGCTTCGTGGTATGTTGTCCACTGTTTCTATGGGGAGTGGGGTGTTCATCAATGGAGAAGCTGTTCCTTGAATTGAGCAGACTCCGCATTGTGGAGGCTCCACCAGCTGCTTTTGGGTAGTGACCTGTCCCCTGCAAGCTGTGGGGCAGCCCTGTGCACCTGCAGAGTTCTCTTGGGCCCTGGGACCTCCCTGGGATGCTGGGCTGTGCCTGGTAGAGCCAGCGGCTTCCATGACGAGGGTGTTGGCTGGAAGGCTTCCCTGCAGGGCTGGGTTCAAGCCAAACCAGACCTTCCTTCGGAGAAAGGCCCCAGAGGCTCACCCCAGTTTGCAGGGGGCAGCCCAGCGGCCTGTGATTTGGGAATTCTTATATGGGAGGCACTGGCACCAGGGAGGGGAGCTTTCCCGGTCACTCTCAGCTGGAGCTGTGTGAACAGTAGAAACAAGCCAACACAGGCTCATCTTGTTCCCTGCAGGCTACCGCCCACAGGGAGGCCGCCCTCGGGGAGAGGCGAGACCAGCGACTGCCCTGTGCCGGGCTCAGGTGGGCCTGATGGCCTCAGGCAGTCTGCGTTGTAGATGAGGTCTTGGTGCCATGTTCTGAAGCTGTAGAGGCAATGACGATCATAGAAGACGAGGAAACAACAACCAAACAATTCTTTTCCCTCACAGCACTCAGCGGGGAGTTACAGAGGCAGCCCAGGAGTGGGTGAAGGGATTGGGGTGTCACTCTTCCTCTCCTAAGCAGACCGAGGAGGAGGGCCGCCAAGTGTAGAGCGAAGGCCCCACAGGGCCAGCAGGGACCCAGCTTCCTCCCACCTGGCCACCTTGTGGCTGCAAGCAGGAGGCCCCGCCTGTGCTCCAGGCGGGAGGTGGGGGACAGAAGCATGGGGACAACTCTCTAAAGAGTTTCCCCCCAAACTTCACCCCATTACTATTTCTTATATCTTATTGGCTGGAGCTCAGTCACATGACTCTCCCTGGATACACACCGCCTGAGAGGTGCACTTCTAATGGGGGTGTGGCCTTGCCGCCCTGACCAGAGTGAGTGTTCTCACCAGGAAGCACGGTGGTTAGGAAGGCCATTCGGCGTCTCTGCCACCCAGCTTCCAAAAGATGAGGATGGGACCGAGTCACCTGGGGGTGATTCTGTGGGAGAAACCTGGGTAGCCACTAGGAATAATGTTCCTGATTAATATTTAAGGATATGGAAGCAAGTTCAATAGACGGGAAGCAAGACACAAAATCATATGTAACTGTCCTAGTTTCTTTTAGGTGTAAGTAAAATACTGAGATGTTAGCACTGACTATGGGTGACTTATTTCATTCATACTTTTTTGTGTTTTCAAGACTTTCAGCAACAGGCACTTACTGCTTTTCTGACCAGGAAACGAAGGGCAGACTTTACGTGTAAGGAGTAGAGAACTTGGTGATCACTGCCTCGTATATGACATAAGCTTGATGGAGAAAATAAACTGCGTAACGAAGGGGGAAAGCTGTAAGCACCGGTGATAACGGAATGGCGATGAGGAACCCACCGTAGTGCCCTGGATTCATCACGAACAGGTCCCATGGAAGGAGAGTCTCACTGCAAAGGGTCCTCGTGTTGTACAAATGCTAACTTACGTTCACTGTGCTTTCCAACCATCTCCTCAGGGTTACTCAGTGGCAGTCCTTCCCCCCAGTTTTGCATTGGAAACACGGGCATGTTGAGGTTTGCAGCTTATTGTTAAGGATTTGTTAGTATAAATGCTAGTTTCTGTGAGAGAAGAGAAAAGAGTAAAAGAAATGACCCCTGCCTGTCAGATTTTGCGTTCTCTCTCTCTCTCTCTCTCTCTCTCTCACACACACACACACACACACACACACACACACACACGATTAACAGGATCCAAGATGACTGACGGTTATTTCCAGGTAGTAGAGCAGGGCAGTACACGTCCTGGGCCTTCTCAGCTGTGAGGAATTCTTGGGTTGGATGGCTGGGAAAGTTCCAAGAGGGAGCTAACCTGTTCCCAGAGGATGATGGCTAGAAGCAGTGCAGTAAGCTCCCAGGCTGTTGGGAAGTTCAGGAGTTTGGTAAGGGGCCAGTGAACAGGCCATTCTAGCTGGAGAAAGGATGGTGGGCAAGGACCAACATGGGGATCCCATTTTCTTCCATCTTTTGTATCTCTCTCCTCCCGCCCCCCCCCACCACACCCATCTACTCTTTTGAAAGCAAATAGTATTGCAAGTGTGAACATCATAGATGTATTATAAACAAGTACCTAAAAGCTCCTGTCTTTCCTATAATGTCCTAATCAAATTCAGCACCTAAAGAGAAATTTTTACACATTGGACCCTGACTAAAAGAAAGACTAATAAATAGAAACAATATATTGATTTCTGGGCTGTTTGTGTTGAGGGGAACTGCAAGGGCTGGTGAGAACTCTGTTTCTATTTAGCATTTTCATTAGTAGCTTGAAAACAGTAAATAGCAAATGAAATGTGCATACAACCTAAAATATTTATGCAGTAATATGTATAATTGCATATACTTAAGAATAGAAAATACATAATTGGACTACAGATGTTAGAATCTTACTGTATTTTATGTATATTTCTTTGAAAAATTTTTAATCCTATATAATGAAAGGGTAATATGCAAATTAACCATCCTTCCGTCACAAAGCTGGCGGCACCCAGTCCTCTCAGCCCCACCGGAGTTCACCAGTCCTGGGGTGGGGGGTGGGGGGCGGCTGCTGAGAAGCAGGCAACGTGAGCGTTCCGCGCCCGACTGCTGATGGGCCTCTCAGGGTGCAGATGGGCCTCCAGGCCGCAGAGAGCCTCTGGGCAGTGGGCGTGGAGTGGCCAGGCCCCCAGAGAGCTCCTGGCACATGGATTCATGCTCAGGGCTTCTAGTTTCAGTATAATTTCAGACTTACAGAAAAGTAAAGAGTTAAATGAATTATTTAGCCAGATTCAAGAAATGTTAGCCTTTTACCACATTTGTTTTATCAACTTCTCTCTCTCTCTCTATCTCTCTCTCTCTCTCACACACACACACACACACACACACACTTTCACTCTCCATACATGCATACGTTTAATACACACACACACACACACACACACACACACACACACATTTACATTGTGTTTTTTTTGTTTCCTGAATCATTTCCTAGTAAACATCAGACATGGTGCCATTTGATCTCTAAATTGGTTAATGTGTCCTTCCTAAGAACAAGGGCATTATCTTTCGTAGCCACAGAAAAATTATCAAAACCAGAAAATTAACATTGACACAAATCTACTAGGTAATCTGCAGGTTTTGTTTAAATTTCCCCATAATACCACTATATGAAAAGAAAAGGGCAGGTCATCAGTCCTTTAAGCTAGAACAGTTCCCCAGTATTTCCTATGTCTACAGTGTCAACATATTAGTATTTGATGAGTACAAGTTAGTTATTTTGTGTCCTTCAATGTGGGGTTGTCTGATGTTTCCTTATAATAAGAGCCAGGCAATGCATTTTGATAGAAATTATAGATGTTCTTCTTATGCATTATATCAGGAGAGACATGATATTAATTTGTTTATTGATAATGTCAACTTGGATCACTTAGTTATGGTGACAGTTAGTGATTACTTATGTGATGAGTTAGTTAGTAATCATGGTGACTAGTACGTTATCTATTGTAAAGTTACTATTTTCCACTTTGTAATTAATGAATATCTAGTGGAGAGATAACATTGTGTCTGTTTAATAAGGAATTGATTTTTAAATGGGATTATTTGGGAAAATATATGCTAAAAAATCAATAGGTAGAGCTATTTGGCAGAAAGGGGTAATATGGTTACTGAAGGTGAGTTTTCAAGCTTATATATGATTTACCAGTTTCTAGATGGTTAGGTAATTCAGCAGACCAGAATACTGAAAGAATGGAGAGAATTTTCAAAATGCCCTTGGCTACTGATAGTGGAAATGAGTGAGGAATGGTGAACTTGGAAAATAGCCAAAGAAGCGATCACAGAATAAGAAGGAAGGAAAAGCATTAACTTGGCCAGAGCCTGAGTAGCAGGGTCTTAGGGATGTGGGCGTTGGGACGTGAATTCATCCCTGGTTCCTTCGTTAAGGAACAGGAGCGCCTCTGGTTGCCATGGGTGTGCTCCGTGTGCAGGGGGCCTCTGGCCCGGCCGGCTGGAGGGCTGGTGTCTGTGTGGAGGGGTTGGTGTCTGGGCGCTGGGCACGGGGAAAGGTGAGAGTTCGGAGTGCTGCTTGCTGTTCTGTGTTTTCAGTCCCCGCCAGACTTGCAGTACTTTTTTAATGTAAGAGCATTTGGTTAGCTTTTCATTTTTCTCTGCTAAAGCCAGTACCAAGTCTGGGTCCTTGTTCCCTTCCTTCCCATCTGCTCCCCCTTCGCCGAGGGCACAGATGAGAAGGCCGATCTTTGTCCTGGGCTGGCTCAGAAGGCACCGCCTCGTCTTCATCTTCCACTCTTTTCTCTGACTTGCTTTGATAGAAATGCAGTCTTCTGATTTTTCTTCTTGCATCAAATCATTGTCAGCTTTCTCTCCTGTCCATTCTCAGAATTTCTGCCAAGCCCCATTCTTACCTTTCTTCCTTTCTGGAGGTAATTATTCCTCCTTTCATCTTCAAGGCCGCACATACAATAGGGCCTATCTCCTGCCTCCTTAGGTGAACAGAGGTCTATTGTGCCCGGAGGCGGGACATGCTCTGTGCCCTGGGGAGCGCACTGTCTAGCAGGAGAGGATTCCTAAAGAGACCACTGACGGACTGGGAAACCCGGGGTGTGCTGATGTGCTCATGCGTAAAGGGCGCAGTGCATGGAGTGTGAGCAGGTGGGGGACAGACGTGAGGTCCGGGAGAGAGGAGATGGAGCACGTTCTCTCTGGGAAGGGGAGCCTGGACCTTCCTCTTGGGAACAGGGAACCGTGAGATGCTGGCACGTGGCACATCACGTGACCACGCCGTTTCAGGCGGGCAGGGCTGGCTCTCAGTGGAAGATGGGAGAGTTGAGGGTGGGGCTCCTGCCAAGTGGATGATGAGGGGACATCTGGGCAAGTGGCATGGTGGTAAGAGGGAGGCCTTAGTGCTGTTTCGGGGCTCCCTCTGGGAGAAACGGAAAAGTGGCTAAGGTGATGGTGAGGCATCAGGCGGGGGCCCCTCCCTCAGTGGGTGCTGATGCTGAGTGGAGAGAGCAAGGCAAGGAGCAGGATGGGTAAGAAAGGAGCATGAAAACAATGTTACCCTTGAACCCACACATCCCTCCTTCATCCCCCTCTTTTCCAAATGATATAATACTTAATGCGTACCACAGCCTTACCCATGATTGTGTACTGTTTATGTATCTCAGATTGTTCCAGAAAGATTGGATATTTAATTCTGCTTATTGTGCATTCCTGAAATTGTGCCTCTGCCAGGTAGGGACCGTATCTTAGCTCCCATGTAGCCCTGGGCCCGGGTCTGCCCCTCAGTGCCGTGCTCCCGTGGGTGCTGTCCTGCAGGTTCCTGCAGGTCCCTCGCTGGGCTCTGGGTCCCATCCCACACACTTACTCTCCTGTGCCCCCACCCCTGCTGTTGCCTTTTCCTGCCCCTTTAACATCACCCCCTTTCTGAGGATTAACGAGAACTGTCCAGAAAAGCCACTGAATAAGTCGGTGTGTCGACCAGGAGTACAGGAAGCCCTCCCTCGGTGTCATCGGTAGGTTTGGGGACTGGAAGCAAAACGACATGTAATGAAACAGCTAAGCTACTGGATACGCCCACGAGTTGAGCATCTCATCAACGTTGTAACAAAACTGTTAATCGGGGCCCTGGTGTTTCATCAGAAGAATATGGGCACCTTGAGGAAAAATGCCTGGCCGTATCCGGTGCCACTTCTCCTTCATTTCTGCAAAAGCTCAGATTCCCTACTGTTCACTTTGGCCAGGAATTTGACAGGAAATGACTACATGAGCAGAAACAGATGACTCAACTAAAATAAATAAGATCACAGGTGTGAACTGGGGCATCAGTCAGTGGAGGAAGAGCTGAACTGCACGGGCGGGAGGACACGGGACCGCAGGGCTCAGGCCTTGCTCCTTGTGGCCTTCAGATGTGGGCATGTCTGGTCCCTGGAATGGCGTTGGGTGTGTCCTCTGGGTGGAAGGGGACACACGTAAGAAAGAGTGTCCGCCTCCTCCTCGGGGTGACACAGAGTGGCCCTCCAGGGGTCCGGGGCCTGTGCTCTGTTACCCGGTGAGGCCGTTCTGGACTTCCCCGCCTGCTTGACAGGTGCTGGCTTTTCTAACTTGAGTGTAACCACTCCCTCCGGGTCCTCACACAGTCTGCTCCCTGGCCAGCCTTCGCTTTGTGGAGTGGAATGAAGAGCCCATCACAGATGACAGCGGTTTTTGGGGGCACTCGGGGCTGGGGCTGAGCGCGCCAATGGGACAGTCTCATGCTGGGTTAGTGAGCTGTGACGCTGGACCCTCAGCCTGAACTGGGAAACATTCATGTCAGTGAGATGCACTCTAAGTGCTTAAGCAGCTCCCCTTCTAAAATCAGGAAAGCAATACCTACCTGTGTGTAAGAATTGCAAAGTGTGTGTGGGGTTGGGAAATCCCACGGCCCATGAGGCTGAGGCTTTCCCCTCCCCAAAGATAATGCCTATTCATATTTAGCAGAACTTTCTTCCAGAAGCGCTGCAATTTGGGGAATCTTCATGTTCACGGCTGGTCCTGTCATTCCCAAGTCACTTCTGACTTCAGGTGAAGCGGGGCTGCAGGTTGGTGGGTTCCTGCCCATGTCAGTGATGGAGAGAGGGTGTGAGGTTGGGTTCCGTGCAGAGATGTCATTTGTGTACACTGAGTGAGTTCAGAGCTGGAATAGCTTTGCAGAGCCCCTGGGATGGAATGAAAGGCCCCTGAATGTCCTCAGACATTCTACGGTGACCCAGCGCCCCTCTCACTTCCTCCTGCACCTCCTCCAATCTGAGGATGCCCTGCCGTTCCCTGCCTTTCTCACACATCGGGGACTTCCAGTCAGACCTGGTTGCAGGGGCTTTAAAAGTCACATGGGAGTTTGGGTCCCAGAATTCTGAGCTGGCTGACTTTGGTCATATTACATAATCCAGATTATTTTTCCCCCCTTCTCAGGTAATTTGATGAATGAAATGATTCCTCACTCCAGAAAAATGCAACAAAAAACGTTGCACATTTGATTCAGGGGTCCCCAGTTGCACACCTCTAAGATGTCAGTTCTTTTATCTGTAACAGGGGACACTTGTGCACAGTTTGAAGGTCTGTTTCATTGATTCTCATGGCAGTTAAGTAAGAGAGGAAGGGAGAGGGCGAGAGAGATAGAAACATCAATAATGAGTGAGAGAATCATTGATCAGCCACCTCCTGCACACCCCCTATTGGGGATCGAACCCACAACCCAGGCATGTGCCCTGACCAGGAATCAAACTGTAATCTTTTGGTTCATAGGTTGATGCTCAACCACTGAGCCACACTGGCTGGGCATCCCCTCTGTCTTCCAAACACCTGTGCCTTGGCCTACAGTACATTTGCCCAGGGAGAAAAGTTCGTCTCTTTTCATTTTTGGATCATGCGTTAGGCTAGATCCCAGTCAGATTTTCATTTTATCCATCCACAGTGATCTCCTTGTTCCTTCGTTTCTCCCTCCACTTTGGACATCTCAGGGCCGGAAGCATCACATTATCTTTTTGGTCTGCAGCTTTCTGCGGTGTGGGAGAGGCCTGGGGTCTTTCTCTCCCACGTGTGGCTGTCTGGCATTTTGCAGCATCTGCAAGGTGGCATTTCCTCTGCTCTCGAGGCCAAGGGAAGCCCTGCTCCAGAGTTCATGCTCCAAACAGACACCAGCAGCAGAACCATGTCCTTGCCCTCAGGACACATGGCTTCACTGAGGGACGGAGACAGCGGGCAGATACCAGGGCCTTGGTCAGAGGTGGGGTTGGGAAGAGCCAGCCCTGATGGTGGAAACACTCACTTGTTACGGGTTGAGGTGCCCTGACCCGTAACCAGTGTGGCCTGTCTCCTTGGCCAGTGATGGGTCACAGGAGGCCCCTTCATCTCAGCAGCCCAACGCCTGCCTCTCTTCCTGTTCCCTGCTCCGCCGGCTGGGTCTCGCCTCCGGCCCTTGCGTTGGCACATTGGGTGGGGATGGTGTTCTATGGCGAGCAAGCCGAGCACTTGTGCTCACAGAAGGCTGTCACAGCCCAGGTGTCTGGCGTGGCCAAGCACAGAGCCACCTGCAAGAGGGGAGACTTATCTGAGGCTCGAACAGCCTAACTCAGGGCCGAGGGCTTGTTTGTAAAGTGAGAACGCACCTGGCTTCTATGGATGGGCCCTTGTATGCCACAGATGCCTTCTCTGTGGGCCCGTCCCCTCCCAGTCTGCCTGGTCCTGTCTTGTCATTTGATCACAGCTCTGCCTGCACACCTGGCAGGCCCCCTGGAGACCTCGTGGTGGGACTCCTTAAGGTCTCAGGTCCATTTCAAGAAGGTAAAACTCTCGTAGGTTCTAATGCTCACATCCCAGCTTCCATTTAAAATAGCTGGTGAAGTTATTCAGCTGGTTGTCACTCACCGGAGGGCAGGAAGGAACAGGCTGGACTCTATGAGGCAGCCCAGGGGACAGGATAACGTCTGCCTTACCTGGGCCTGCTCAGGCTGTCCTGGCGTAAACGCACTCATCCCGTCTCCATTCACAGCCCCAGGGTTCTGGGGGAGTCTGCCATTTCTCAGGTGGTGTCATCGCAACTTACAAACGGAACCCCAGTTCCACTGGATCGCCCCAGGACCCGTCTCCAAAACTGCAGCATCTGCATGTTTCCAAGCCGCTTGCCCGTGGCTGATGGATGGCTGTCGTTCTTGGCTCGGAGCCTCATTATGCCACAGCGGTTGTGACTGGAGTTGGCAGTCCTTCTGTGCACCACCAACCTGACTCAGTAACATGGGTGGCCACGCGGGGCGGCCCACGGGAACATGGGCCACGTGAGAGGTCAGCCGCCTGTTGGCCAACAGCATGTGGCGCTTCACTCCCACGTTGATGGGAAGGTTTCTAAGTTCTGTGTGTGTCTTGATGCGTGACCATCTGTTGCCGAGACCCAACGGTGAAGTACTGGAGTGGCGCCGGGGGACTTCTCATCCCCTCAGGACGTGGAGGGAACACGCCTCCCAACGACAAGCAAGTGCGTGGAACATAGCACTTTGAGCTGCCATGATCGAGGTGGTCGTGTTGGTACATGTGCCTTTGTGCTTTCGAATGTGTGTTTGATGAAGCTCCCTCTGTGCCAGGCATCTGCGGAGCCCTGGGGACATGGTGGTGGGCATGGGTGGCAGGCTGAGGGCCCAGCTCTGGTGCAAAGGCGCGGGTGCAGAGGGAAGGCCATGCGGTGCAGACGGTGTATCCTGGGAAGGGAGAGGCAGGTGGCATGGATCACCAGACTTACCTCGTAACAGGGTCCTGAGTTTGGGGTTTGACTGCTGTGGGGAGGAGTTCCAAAGGGCTTGACGTGGCTGGACTTGCATGTTGTCACAGTGTCCCATTTGCCACCCATCGCGGTCCTCCGAGCCGACCGTCTCAGGGAGGGGAAGGCACAGGATGCAGTGATGTCTGTTCTTGTGTGAAATTGTAAAACCAGATGGACGTTCACTGTCACACTCTTTTATCTTCTGCATCTTGGAGGTTTCCTTTTTTCAGATGGAACTTTCTGCGAGGCATCCAGTCCTGGACTTGGTTTGCAGGGGAGCGTCTGGGGCTTTCTTGGAGGGCATGTGCCTCTGAGTTGTCGTCTGTCCTCGTCCTGGGGGTTGGGTTCACTTTGCACTGTTACTGATGTCAGGGTTTCCACCAGGTGCTGAGAGGAAGGTCTAACGCCCCTTCGCCGGGGCTGACAGTCTTCACATAGAGATTTGACTATGAGGACGGGGGACATGCTGTGTGACAGACAGCCTGCAACAGCACAGCCCTGTGGCCGTGGGGAACGTTTGTGCCACGGCACTTTCAGAAGAGAGGCGTGGGCACAGCACAGAGGACCCAGGTGTCTGCCAGCCGGCCAGGCGCTTAGCCGCTCATCTGAATGGGAGAGGGAAGGTGCGGGAGAAAGGCCCTGCCTGACAGGCTGCTGTTGCCCAGGTAAGAGAGGAAGATGAACAAAGTGGTCAAAGTGCTGTCTGTCACCTGGGGGAACCCTGAGTGAGGGGCTGTGAAGCCAACCTTGTGCTCTCATGCAAACATTTCAGAGTTTTTTGTTGCTAGGGTGCATTTTTGTGAGACGTCAGAGGAACAGCCAAGCTTGGGCCGAGATCTGGGAGGGAAGGGCCGTTGAGGATTCGGCCACATCTGCCTGCTTGTGGGGGGGATCGCAGGGCGGCCGCTCCAGGTGACTCAAAGGCTGCGCGTAGTGAAGGAGGTGGAGAGGGACACGTCTGATGTTAAATGATGACAGGAACGGGGCGAAGTGAACTTGGGGAGTTTTTTATTGTTGTTGAAATAGGTGGCTTTGCACCCTCCCGTGGGAAAGTGCAGGCCATCCGAGAATGACAGCTGGAAACAGGAAGGGGAGGGTCCTCCCAGACCGCCCCTGCCAACCTGCCTGAACGTGCCCTGCGCCTCCCGCTCTGCGCAGAGAGTCGGCTTTCTGGCTGGGAACCCGAATCTATTAAAAATAATCAGCGACGAGACTTATTTATTTAAGTGGGGAACGCTGAGAGGGAGGCCTGGGTGGAGAGAGCAGGGGATGAAGTGCGTCAGCTGCTGGAGAATGTCGCCCTCCCAGGCCATGCGCGGAGTCACAGCATCCGTCATGGCGGAGAGGCGTGGAGAGAAGAACGCGCCCCCGCCCCCCCCCGCCCCCTTCAGACATGCCCAGGTCTCCTTTAAAACAAGCTTCTCTCCTTGGTTTTAGTTAGTTATCAGCTATTTCTGTCAACCGGCCTCTGAGGGCCCAGCTTCAGTCAGGAACACCGTGGGAGTTGGCCCCGCCCTGAATAAACGGTGCTGACTTCAGGAATAGGAACCACTGGCAGCCAGACAGCTGGTTCCTGTGTCCGGAACCAGAAGTGGCCACCGCCAACCGTTCCGTGTTTTCTGACCAGCGCCCTGACGCGTCCTCGCATAGCCGGGCAGCTCCTGGTGGACGGAAAACTGGTGTCGGTGAAACGCGGCCTGTGTCTAGTGAGGACAGCGAGCTTGAGCCTGTGGTTTCTCCTGTTGAACCTCACATGAAGTTAAAGCTGCATTTTAAATGCCCTCTCTGTCTTTATTCCCTCCACGGGAGACAGAAGAAAGTGGGGGTTTATAAATGGACCCACAGATTTCCAGAAATTTTTTTTCGCCACCACTGTAAAAGGGAAGTTGGGAGAGAAAGCCGATTTCCTCTTTTGCCCCCATGTGGTCTCCCTGAGGTGATCATGGTTGTCATGGATATCCACGCCCACAGACAGCCCTCTGCTCCGCTGCCACCCACAGAGGATGGAATCCAGACACTGCCTGCTTCTGCGTGTGGGGAGCATGGCTGAGCTGGCGAGAGGGAAAGGAGGATCGGCTCAAGGGGGTTAATGTGAACTGAGTATTTCTGAGGAAAGGAAGTCATCGTCATGTTTTTGGTAGAAATGCCTTTCTGTGGATCGCTCAAAAAAAGAAAAATAACTGAGAGATGAGAGCTCGGTTCTCATTTTGGAAACGTGAAGTCATGTTGCCTAGTTGGAGGGTCCATCAAGGTGGGGAGGGCTTTCGGAGCACAGAGGGAAGCCAGCGGGAGAGGATGCGGAGGTTGCCGGGCCTTGCCCCTGCAGTGCCAGCCCAGCCCCGTCTGCCAGCTCGGGGGTCTCAGGAGCTGCGTGGGGGGCGAGGGGGGGGGGCGCAGGCAGAAGCTGACATAGATCTCGCTTGCTTTTCTAGGTTAGCTCCCCGAATCGGCCCTGTTTGGATGGGCCTGAAGCTGGACAGGAGGCCTGGCTAGCTTTCCAGAAGGGAATCGGCCCTGGTAGTCAGGCAGAAGCATGGCCGCCAGTGGCTCTGTCCTCTCCCTCCCCGGGCTGTGGCAGCTCGTGCATAAATGGGGCAGCGTGTCCACATCTCTCCTTCCCTCTGCACAAATTGGAAACGACTAACCTTGCCATATTTAGTGCAGCGCTAACGGCCACTCGCCTCTGAGGGGTAATCATGCAGGCATAAATTCGGAAAGTTGCTAAGCTATGAGCAGTCTTATGAGCATTAAAAGTGTCCTCTTTGCCAGAAAGGTCATTCATAACTTGGCTACCCTGCTGATGTACAGCCAGCGATATTGATTGATTAATGTATAAAAGCACCAGGTCCATTTGCTTCTGTGAAAGAGAATAAAGTGCAGTCGACTCTCTTCTTATTTTCACCTCATCCTTTTGTTTGAAGGACATTTTCCTCCCTTCTTTTTGTTTTGCCGGCTAGGTTTAAGGGGGTTACAAAAAGCCAGTTTCTGCCAAGTAATGTGTTCACAAAGGGAACATTGATTCACATCAGTGTCGCTTGAATTACCCTTAAAGGTTTGCCAAGGAGTTGCTCTTATTTAACCTTCTGTTCGCGAAGGAAGAAATAAATAAATAAGTCATAAAGTCAGACTCGTTGCTTTGCATTTAGTTTTGGACTGGATCTAAAAGTCATTTCTTCCATGACTGATGGTGGTGAGAGGTATTGTGCAGAAAGCCCCTCCTTCGTTTTGGGGGTGCTGGATGGGGGCACCAAGGGAAGTGAGCCTACCCCCTGCCGCCGGAGCCTCCTGGGTACCAGATCCTGGAACGGCTGGATTTACTTCCAGTGCAGAGATTAGTTCTGATTGGCTGCCTCGCATTCAGGCTGTGGCGCTCTGGTCCTCTTTCCCCAGGCAGTTCCCGTAGGCAGTTCACACACTCAGGTGGTGGAAACAGCAAGAAGAAAAACCTCCCTTTGTCTGGAAGATGACAGATTCTGGTGGGGAAGGCAGCTTTGCCTTTTAGCTCGGATGGGATGAATTAGTTATACAGTGTTCAGAGCCATCCTCAGATTTCCCAGTTCTTTACAGACCAAGCAGGGCAGTTGCACAAAGCTGGGGGTGGGGAGGAGGGGGGCAGAGAGTAACTCCTCTGCTTTTTGGTTTTGTTTTTCACTAAAATCCAGTTTGTTTAGTTCTTGTTTTAATTTTTCCATTATCCAGGCAATGTAAGGAATTTCCTAATCTTGAAAAACCAAAATGGTGTTGGTGATCTGTAAACCTAAAGCGTATTGATTACCCTGTGACTTGGTGAGCCTCGGCTAGTAGGTGGATAGAGCATTTTGCCAGCTAATGAGCTTTGTTACTAAGCTTTCTTTCAGGGTCTTGATTAGAAATGCCTGGGAAGATAGCCCTGGGCAGGTATGAGCTGTCCATCGCTATTACCCGACTGGCCATCTTGGATTCTTCAGCATTTGACATGGCCATTTCCAGAGTTGGGAGCATTTTAAAACAGTGTTTCAAGGAGGCCGAGAAGCCGGGGGAACGTGGCATTAATGGAACATGAGGCTGCAGGGAGGTCCTGGGGAGGTGCATTCTGAAGCATCGCCTGCAGGTGTCAGTGCGGAGTTCTCCGTATTGGTGCCCCAGATGGCATGGACTAGGAAGCCTTGGAGTGAAATCTGGTCAGTCTGTCTGTTCCTGTAAGAAAGCCCCCATTCACTCGGCGACATCGGCTTTACCAGGCCCAGCAGGAAGGCGGCCACCTTCTTTCTCTCAAAGCTGATGCAGGTGCTGGAAGAACCAGTTCCACATCCGTTCGCAGCTCTCGGACAGACGTGGTGAGTGGTGATGGCCGAGAGCCCCAGAGGCGTTTTCTCGGTGCTTAGGAAGCATCAGCACCTCGGTCTCCCCGGGAAATCTGGGCCCTTGGACCCATGTTCACTTTCTGTCTGCCCTGGGCAGCCACCGCCCAGGTGGTATTAAAAGAAAAGTGATTAAGTGGATTGCCTTTTCCCCTCGCAGCAGTGGTTTGGGAATTTGAAGGTGTCCAGCTCCTGTGGATCCTCCTCGTTGACAGGGGCTCTCAGTGAGCCAGCTGCGCCTGTCCTGTGGTTGCTAGAGAAGCAGTCCTTCAGCCCCGGCCGTCGGAACCCCCCCCCCCCCCCCCCGTCATTCCCACCCCGCCAGGTTGGACAGGACACGTGGAACAATCTCCTCTGTTCAGCCACGCGTAGTACAGTGTTACCAATGCCTCACGGTCTGACCGCAGCGCAGGTGCGCATGTCAGTCTCGCTGGCTTCTCCTTCCTTCTGGAACGGGGCCGGGGAGCCACAGACAGGCAGTGTCTGGCTTTATATTTTCATGTGCACTGTGTCATCAGCCTCTTTCCCTTCGTAACAGCCGAAGCTCTAAATACTCAATGGCCACGCGAACCCCCAGACGCTGGTGAAGTGTTAGCCCATATGGGGAGCCGAACTAACTCCATGTAATTGTTTAATTAAAGCCTGGGTTTCCTAATCGCAGTCGAAACGTAAGCGCCTTTTGTTAATGAAAGGCAGCCTCTGTGCTTGTGTTCTTGTGCACCGTGCTTCTTCTCTGTTTTTCCCGACCTGAAGATCGCTGTCTGCGTCCCCACCGAGGGGAAGGTGGCCGTGGCACCACGTTCCTTGCCTTTGGGAGAGATGCTCCGCAATTCCTGCCGTCAGTCCTCATCAGCATCTTCTCGTGGCTGCCGTCGCCTGCCTGGTTTTACATTGCGCGCCTCCCATTCATAAGCCCTTCGCCTGCTGGGGCAACCGGAAGGCCAGAGAAAAGCCCCAAGTTTCTCGGGGGTAAGCAGGAAGCATTATTTTCCGTATTGCTGGCGCAGGAGTTGAAACATATCTTTTAATGTTTGCTTTTTAAAGGCAAGACCTTCCCTCGATTTCCAGACGAACCTTGGCACCTTTTCCCCCTCCTCCGTCTGCCGAGGTGATGGGAGCGGGCTCAGAGGATACACTGATAATAAATCCATTTTCTCCCCCTCTCTCTGCAGAATAAATTAGAATTTGCCTGATTTAATAAAATGGCTCCATCTCCCTGCCATGGTTCCCATCTCCAGAGCATTCCTCCCGTAGGGGCCTGCCCTTCCATAATGGGGCTCAGCGCCATATCTCCTTGTTACAGGCCAGTGGTTTCACATGTAACACGCTCACTCACGCTCTCACGCACACGCTGTTCCACACATGTGCATGCATGCCAGCTTTGGGGGGTCCTGATGGCTTAAGGTGCGGAAATTTGTCACCAGATCTCATTTTCCCCATTGTCAGGTGGGATGGTTATAATTAATGTAGAGGTCAGTGTAATTTGCCAGCCGTCTGCCATTAACCCAGGCTCCTGGAGTTGATGTGACCACAATGTAGAATATATTTTGGGGGGAAGGGGGAGAGGTTGAAGAGAGGGAATTGCAGCATAAATCTTCTCACTCTGCCCCAGCCCTTTCTCTATTTAATTGGAACATATTTGTCTCTGGGTATGGCGGTCTAGTTTGCTATCTCCCCATTGCTCTCAGATGGACTGACGGGCACTTGCTGTTTGAATTTGGAATGGTTTTTCCATTTGAAACCGCGCCCCCCCCCTCAAATTTGTGTTTTAATTTCTATTTCCTAGGTTGATTTTTTCTCCCCTTCCCATCCTGACACTAATTATGCCAGCCGCATTGGGAGCCCTCACTGCTGGGAGGTACCCAGCTAAGTGTTAAGAAGGGTTTTAAAAACAGGCTGAACTCTTTCCTAATGAGGCTCAATCGGGCTCTCCTCCGGGTGGTTTTGTTTTGCTGATCTGTCAGTTTTTCAAGGATTTAATTGCACTTTTTTCGTATTAGTCTTTGAAATTGGCCTATACAATCCTGCTATAAAATAACATTTAAAAAAATACAGCAAAAAGTTAGTAGCTTTTGTGTCGTGCGCGCTCCACCCCCCCTTTGTTGTTTGTGGATTTTATTTCTCACGTGTGTCTCTCCAGAGCCATCTTCTTCCAGTCACTCTTGGGAGCTGGCAATAGTGAAAACCCAGAACGGGATGACAGCAGGGGCCATGGAGAGACCGCCAGGCCTCACAGGCCGTTCCCCATTCCATCAGCCTCTGGGGCTTCAGGAACGCAGCTCGCTCCTGTCTCCTACCCGGGTTTGCTGTTGGCCCGGGGCAAGGAGAGGCTCTCTCATACACCGCGTCTCTTCAGGGGTGGACGTGGCCGCTTCCATCACGTGGTGCCTGGCCACCTACCCGGCCTCTTGAGCCCTCACCCATGTGGAGGTGAAGAGAAGAAAGAGTCCACAAGACGGAAGGCAGGCGTGGCCAGGCAGGGGCGGGGGAGGGAGAAGGCCACATCCTTTATGCTATTATCTTTATGGCATAGAGAAGCACGCTTGAAGCAATCAGCATGAAATTCTTAATTGCTTCGCTTCCTTCTGCCCTCCTCGTGGGACAGACTGCGCAGATGCGGGCTGCCAGGACCCTCGTGTTAGCACACTGTCCCTGCTGCACACACTGTTTTTAACTAGAGCTTTGTTTTGCAAAGATGCACAAAGCTTTTTCTTCCTTTTTTTTCCTTTTCTTCCCCAGGATGCTAATAGACAGCAGAGGCAATAAGGAGCTGCGCTCGCGGCCCTGACAGCAGCTCACGTTAGTCAGCTGTGTGCCCAGCTCTCCCCAGCCGCCCGCCACCCTGCCTCTTGCTTCCTTGCTTTGGGTTTCTTCATTCCTCCCCTTTCCCCATCAGTTTTGACTTAAAAAGTTGTGTGTGAGTGTGTGTGTGTGTTTTCTTTTTTTGTACTTTTGCCTCTGAATTTATCCTGTGAACAAACCAGCTTCCCTTTCCCCTTCCCCATTCTTCTGCGTCTGAGTTACATCCCTCCAGTCCTCTCTCTTCTGATGTGCAGCTTCCTCTCTGAGATTCCCAGTCCCACCTCACAAGGATATAAAATCCAAGAACCAGATCTCAGAGATTTCAAAATAAAATAAAAGTAAACTCTGCTTAAAAAACACTTTAGCAGGAAAGCCAGGCTAATTGTAAATCAATGGGTCTTAAAATGCAGCATCGATCTCCAGTTAGAAGTTTGAAGGGGAAAGCAGTAATTACTGCACCAGAAGGTAGTTTTTCCTCTTAGTAAGTTCTGGGCAGAAAGAAGGCTCATTAGGGCAGCACTTCGGAATCTGAGTAATTAGTTTAAAAAGTACTTTTGTGGTGTTATTCCCTTAGCTGGAAATTATTGGAGTCTTCACAGATTTATAGCTCAGTTCTGATAAGACCGGATTTATTGTTGTGTTTGGTGTCGAAGAACCTCGATACGTAATCGCCCAGGTGAAGATGCAGGAAGCATGGACCAGTCTTGGGGATGAGGAGTCCGGAGTGGGTGGGGCTTGGTTCTTGCATGATTCTTGCTGTTCGCTGACAGCGTTGAACATGGCCGACTCAGAACCTGGTGGACAGCCCTGTTAGACCACCCAAGTCCAGCCTGGTCAGCCCTCAGGTGAACAGGCATATGCCTGGAGTTGAAGAGGTGATTTTCTTGTCTGAGTGCATGCCGATATGAGAGTTGGATGCAATGCAGTCATCTTACGTCGCCCAGTGGGTCTGCCGAGGGTAAGTTCCGCGAGGGCAGGAATGTGTCCCTCTCGTCTGGTCAGGTTCACAATGCCCGGGACCTGGCAGGTTCGCAGGTTTTGGTTCCATGACTTGGCGAGTAAATAAATGAGCACATCGGCAGCTCCTCTTTTCTGCCTCAGGGAGAGAGCTCCAAGCTCTTGTTTCAGGGACGAAAACCGCTCTGGAAGCTCTCTGCCTGGTGAGATGACTGGAGCAAGGACATTCGCCGTCGCAGATGAAGCCAGACGCGCCGTCCTGAAGGGACTGGGTTTTGCTTCCACAGGAGGCCATCCGCCTTCATTTTTCATTGTAAAGAAAACCCACAATGTCAAGCGACACTTCTAAGATAACCGTAACCCTCCCGCCATGGCACAGCTCCCCATCCTGGCACATTACGGTCCATGCAGGGTAGTGTTCATGGCGGCCAGGAGTATGCAGGAGTGCACTGTTAGCAGAGCTGGGGTTCTGATTCTCGCTGGAAACGCGAGGTTACCCATGCTCTTTCCGAGAGAGGCTCTTTGGGGTGCACAGTCCACGTTAATCTAGAGCCGGACATCAGGCAGAGCAGTGGTTTGTAGCCTTTTATCAGTGGGGCCCTGTTTTCTGAAAAATGAAAGTGAGCTTGAACCTGATATATAAGTGATTTTTTAAGATCTTTATCACTGTAGTGACTTTTAAAAATGAGACTACGACAGAGTTGACCAACATTTTGGTCAGGATTGAGTCATGGAAGGCAGTTCAATGGTACAGACTGAGCATTTGTAAGTTTTGGTTTGGTTCTATTTACACATATCATCACTCACGTGGAAGCAGTCCTGAATGGCAGTAGCAGGAGGCCTTGAACTCCCAGAAGAATCTTCACTGAAGCAGAAATGGTCGAAGTTGTTTTACTCAGAGGTCCACACGAAAACTGGAGAACTTAGCCACTCACGTTAATCCGTGGCCTCCAGTGTGTGAACTTGTAGCATGCGTCACATTTGAGTTTGCTTTATTAGCGTAACATTTAATAATACCCGGCCACCTAATAACCAGTTCACAGTGAAATTGGAATTAAAAATCTGTGGCACCCTCGCAGCATTACGAGGCTCCTTGGAGAGCAGGCAGACGCGTGGCTGCACAGGAAGACTGTCCTCAGAGTGCACTGGGACTCTGGCCATTGGCTGCTCTGGCGGGAAGCGTCACTGTGGTGTTGAGTGGCTGATGAAGGGCCCCTTCTCTGGGTATCTCCTTGTCACCCACATCGGGTGGCCACTGCGTAGAATGTGTAGCCCTTTTTGTTCCATGTGAAGAGTGACTAGAAGTTGGGATGGTCTTGGCCTCCCCTCGAAACCTCTTGCCTTCCCTCTGCTGTCTGTCCGTCACCTGCCTTGGTTTGTTCAGGACTTGCCTCTGTCCTATGAATATGGAAGCACTAAAGGTCCATGTGGGAAAAAATGTCACTTTCTATTTATAAATGAGAGGAAATATTTCTACTGTTTATCCTAGGAGCCTGGAGCGGTGCTTTTAAGCAGTGAGAATGATGTCCCTGAGCCACGGCCTCCCCAGCCTCCAGGCCCTGTCACTGCTCCACCCAAAGCCGCTGCGTCCCCACCCTCCATCTGCCTTTCACCAGCCCCGGTTGCCTGCTCCCTCCCCTTCAGTTAGATGTTCGGGCTTGCAAAGCCTATGAATAGCACTAGCACCACAAAGGGGAGTAGTGATTCTCTTTTAAAATTTAATTTATTTTTGGCTTTTAGAAACAAATCTGGAATAATATTTCAAGTTGCTTCCTTTTGGGGCAAACTCCAGTGAATGCTTCTAAAGCATGTCTTGGGGGTCAGGCATTCCCTACGGACCCTCACGAAGCCAGAGGCACATCAGCACGTCCCCTCTTTGTGAGGTGGATGGCCTGGTGCTCACTCATCAGTGGCGGGGTGCAGCTCTGAATTCATGGCCCGTGGCTCCCCCACAGCTGCAGCTGAACCTTTTCTGAAACAGCCTGCCTAAAGACACATTGCTGCCCAGAGCAGCATTTTCCCTACTTGGACTTGACAATGATCGAAGTGCTCTTGAAACGACTTATTGTAGGCATTTCAACCGAGTCCGAGGGCCACACGTGTGCGTCAGGGTGCCGGTGGTGACAGTGGGGTAGAGGCTCCGTTTCCGGCTGGAGCCGGGGGTTTCCACACAGGGCCCGTTGCTGCAGGCAGTGAGCGAGGTGTGATCAGAGGTGCAGGCAGGACTGCGGATCGGGAGGTGGGGGGTTCCGGGGAGGATCCCAGGTGGACAGAAGGCTCATGACTGTCGTTTATGTTTTCTGGAGTACAGTCCAGAGTCGAGGCTGGATGCCATACCATTCTTGTCAGTCCCGAATCTAGTGGCTCTGTCTCCTACCCCTGAACACCCAGGGAAGCGAATGGCAGCCGCTGGCCAGGAATTGATTACATTAATTGATATGCCAATAAGAGAGCTTGTTACACCCGCCATTGGTTAGGAGGCCAGCTAACAAGTTCGCTGATCAATGGCACCAATAAAGATTTCATCCATTAATGAGCAACATGGTAATTAATGTTAGCCATGAGCCAATTAGCCTGGTTAGCTAATGCCCTGTTTGCAGTGCCAAAAGTGGGCAGGCAGCCGCCCTGCCGGTGTGGAGGTGGCTCTGCAGCAGCATCCTGGGATGTGAGAGAGCCCGAGACTGCAGGGTCCATTCCAAATGGAGAAAGGGAAGAGGACGTGGGACATTCCAGGCCCTGGCAGAGAAGCACACGTGGTCCCCGCCAGGCCCCACGCTGGAGGGCAGCTGTGCCTTGCGTGTCCCCACATCTGCTGGGAGCAGAGCGGGACACATTTCTCTTCCCATTCTTCTGCCTGCACAGCTTTCCCACACGGGTCTCCCAGGGGCTGTTAGGGCCGTAATGGAATGACTGAGTTCCCGGGTCACTCCGTCCCAGCTGGGCACACTGTCCCCTGAGACAGCCCCATCCATGGCTCACACGCATTTCCCTGAGCTCCTGGAGGGCGGGCCTCGGCCTCTTCTGAGAACCATGAACGAGTGGTAAAGTAATTAATGTTCCCCCAGCCCCCCACCCTTGTATTTCATTAGGAAGACAAATCTTGCTAGATGGAGAAGGGAAACAGATGATTTGAAGCTCTGCTTCCCCCCCAAACCCCCCCGGTTTTTTTGCAATGACATCAGTGGGTTGTTTGCCAAGCATAACCTGGCAGCCGGCGGCTCTGCCTGACGCCTGAGATTTCTGGGGACCGTGCAGCTCGCCAGCTCCAGCCGTGGCAGCGTGCCAAGGTGACGTTCTGTGACTAAGCAGAAACGAGGGGGAGAGAGAGAGGGAGGAAGAAGGTATGTGTGGCTGGGGAGCTGGGGGAGAGAGTGGTCCCGGGTCTGGGTGTGGCATGGGGAGACACAGAGGCGTGTCCTAGGGCACTGCTCTAGAGGGTGGGGGTCAGGGGAACGCACCAGCAGGCTAGGAGTGTCCCTGTGGCACTGGCTTGGGGTGGATGGAGGGGGAGTTTCATGGCCACAGCCATAGATGCAGCCTGCGAGGTGGCTGCAGGGTCTGACCTCAAAGGGACGCGGATGAGCCAAAGCGAAGGTGACAGCCCCGAGGGCCTGAACTGTGGAGAAGGAGGCTCTATCAGCAGCAGGCCCACACTCCTCAGCCGGGCTTCCTTTGCATTGTTAGGTATTGACCCTCAGAGACCCCTTGTGGATTCCCTAATTGAAAATTAATACTAGATCAATGCCATGGGCAATTTGCATATTGATCATAAACAACTCTGAAGGCACTGAGTGTGCTGCAGATCAATAGGGCTCCTGAGCAGGCTGCGGAGGGAGCACCTCCCAGTACAATGCGCTGGGAGAAAGGTTAATGATTTGGGAAGTTCCTAACTGCTCAGTGCCGGCCTGCCCCGCCCCGCATGGCATCCGCAGGACAGGAGCCGTCCATAGGGCTGGGCAGCCTCCTGCTCCACACAGGGAGGATGGCTGTGCTGGTGTGAGGGAGGGGCTGGCCACGAGTGTTTGCACAGTTGCCTTTTTTGGTGATGGATGAAGTCTTGAGGTAGTTTGTTCTGGGACGTGTACTGTGAAAGGCAGCAGCCAAGTTCTGGCTCCAATACTGGTCCTGGCCCTCCCCCAACACAGCATTGATGAACGATGAACGGATGGGAAGGAAGTGGGAGGGAGACACAGGCCCTGCCCACGCCTCCCCAGGCTTCCCGCTGCGTGGACACTGCAAGGCGTCACTTGGAGCAGCGGTGGGTTTGGCCCGTTTGCATCCTGTTCCATTCAGCTCTGAACTTCCGGCTTTTGCCTCCTTGCCCGTCACCTGTGCTCCTCTGCTGCATGCCTTCTTGTTTAGCTCTGGCTTCAGTCCTGGCCTTTCTGGGCTGGTCCCGGGTGCCCCCTGGGGTCCCCAGCAAGCCTGGCAGGGTGCCTCTAGGTGCCCCTCACCTGCTTCTCTTCACTGCTTTCCTTTTCTGCCTGCAGGCCATAGATAGAGCATATGGACCAGCTGCCCTGTGGGCATTCTGATTTTAATCACAAAACTCTGAACACACAAGGGCTCTCTTGGAGCTCCCAGGTGCCCTGGGATAGCTGGTCTGAGGATGGGGCCACGTGCAGCATGCAGAGATCTGCAGTGCCTGTCCGCCGGCACCTGGGTACCTGCTCTAGCCCCTGCACAGCCAGGTGTGCGTGTCACTGGCGGGGAGACACCTCTTACGAAGTGGTGAGCAGAGCAGACCGCTGTCCACAACAGCCCATTTAAGATAAACAAAGTCCCACCTCCAAATCCATTCTTGTCCTAGGAAGAGGTAGCATTAAATAGCAGCCCTGTGAGGCCACCTGCCTTTATATGGTAAGTTAGTGAAATGTGATGAAATCATTTATGTGGAAGGACAGTACAGTTTCGGGGGAGGGACATGCACCGTTCAGTCACAGATTTCTCTGTTGGATCTGCAGCCCCCTGAGCCCCAAGTCCTCCCCCTGAACCTGGTGCTGTCTCCAGCATCTCAGGAGGTGCTTTGGGCCACCCTGGTCAGGGGGCACTTGGGTGCAGGTCTGTCAGAAGGGTTCTCGAGCGGCCACCAGGCCTGTGGCAGAGGATGGTCAGGGCCCCCCCTCCCTACCTCAGGGTCAGCCGTCGCCCCGGAAAGGCAGAGGCCCAGGGAGGTTTGCTCAGTCTCTGCATGTGCATGTTAGACAGCAGCCTTTCCCTGGAAAGCCCTCCAGGGCCACCCTGGAGCGCTGGGAGGCTGCTCCTTCCACACACACCTCTCTGCTAAGGGAAGGACCACAGTCCACCCCAGATTACATTACCAAGGAGGGCGGGGGTCCAGGCAGGTCTGCCGGAGGAAGGGGTGCTGAAGAGGATGCCTCGTTCGGCTTTTCATGGGGCTCCCTTCCGTGTTTGCAGTGCCTCCCAGGTGGCACTGTAAGGATGTGCTCTCCCAAGACCTGTCCATGCTGTCTCTGAGCCCTTCCCACCCCTCTCTGCTCGCTGTTCCTACAGCCACCCTCCTCCCACCTGGGCCTGCATACTTGCTGTTCCTCTGCCTGGCAGCCTCCGTGGCTCACACCTCGCCCTGCAGGTCTGTTCCCATGTCACTCTCCCCAGCTCCCCACGTGAAGTAACTCCTGGGCTTCCTTTTGTCCCCTGCCCTGCTTACCCCTCCCTCACCACAGCTGGCTTACAGCCCTGTTCGCTTGTTTAGCTGCTGCTTGTCTGCCTTACACTCCCATCCTCCTTCCCGTCCCTGTCATGTCCCTGGGAAGCAAGGACTCTTCTTATTCACAGCTGTGTGGTCAGTGCCTAGAAGGGAGCTGCATGAGTATATGATGGGTGGGTGGGTGGGTGGGTGGGTGGATAAGGCAGCCATTAAGAGCATGGGCCTGACATCAGTTGTTACCTGAGAGCCAGTCATTGAACCTCCCTGAGGCTCAGTGTCCTCATCTGTGAAATGGGAGTTCTAATAGTATCTACTTCAGTTGAGTGACAGTTGCATACTACCATTATTATTATTATTACTATTTATTATACTTAGATACTAATGTCTCAGGCAAATGGAGGCTTTCTTAGTGCATGATACTGGGTTTCCAGGCCGGGGTCTTTGCCATGAAGGACACCCAGGCAGGAGAAGAGGAGAGTAGCCAGCATTTGGTACTGATCAGTCCCACTCTGCTAGTCCCTTCCTCTGCCTTTGTGCAATCAGGGCATTTGTGATGGAGTCAGAGAAAATGACGCCCAGGCCGTAGGCTCCTGGGGCAGGAGGGGTGACCTGGCATGGAGCGTGGGGAGTGGGGTTTGGAAAGCGCATGTCAGCTTGAGCAGGGCGGGAAGGGAGGGTGTGGCCGCAGCTTGACAGCCCCTTGGACAGTGCTGGGCATCCCTGTGCATGGGAATCGCTTCATTACAGAGCCTTTCATTGACTTGGCTGCACTGTGCTGATGAACTGAGGCTGGGACAAGAGCACATAATTGAGGGAAATACATTCCCATCACAGGCCTGGCTGCCGCCAGGAGGAAGCACCCACCTCCTCTCAGGATGCGCGATGGGGTGGCTGTTTGTAGTTCTCTTTCCTTCCCTGGGTGCATCTCTCTCTCCCTCCTTCCCCTCCAGAACCTCAGGCACTGGATGTAGGCCAGTGCGTGGCATCTCTCCACACCCCCTTCTGCCCCCTCCCCCGCCCCCCCCCCCCAGCTGCTCTTCCGGAAGCAGACCTGTTGCATTGGCACCTGGCCCTCTTCCTCCCCTCTGAGGCTAGGAACCTGCAGGGCCTCCTTCTTCTCATTCAGTCCCTCTCCCTTTGTCCATCTGTTGGTTCACCTTCAGTCCTGCCGCACTCTCCATGTAGATAGATCTCAGTGAAGATGGAGAAGGGCAAGCACCGGTGCTACCTTTCTTAACTGAAACTGCATTTCATTCATCGGGGAAATGAGGTAGGGCGGGGGGCAGACTTTTCCCAGCAGCCCACCGATCCCACACCAAGCCGGGCTCCATGGCCCAGTGCCATGAACGCACAGCAGGATCTTCGTGAGGAGTAGGGGTCAACGGGGGTGGAAAGGGGACCTCTGTAATACTTTCAACAATAAAGATAAATTTACAAAATAAGGAAAGAATTTAGGAACCAAAGTCATTTGCATAAAACCACACAACCAGCCACATGGTTTAACCACCTGCTTCGATGCATTTTCTCAAAACAAGGAAATTCGTGGCTCAGGTCACCAGAGCACCTGAAGCTGGTTGTTACTCAGTTGTTTATAGCAAAGAGATTTTTTTTCTCCCCCCGTGTCTTCTGGGCCTTAAAAATCATTTCCGGGAATCCCGACAAGTCAGCGTGCAGCACAGACTGGCTGGGCTGGGAGGCAGGTTGCCTCAGTTACAAAGAAGTCTGGGTGGCGTGAAGCAGAGCAGAAAAGAAATGGAGAGCCCTCACTTGACACCCTCTGACCTCAGCCGGTGGAGCTGAATGCTGGAGAGCCAGGGCTGAAATTGCAGTCACTTTAGATTATTGGGAGCGAAGAGAGGCAGGGAAAAAGGGCCTGTTGACTACAGGAGCTGAATTCTTCCTCTGCGGAAAAGCTTGTTAGTGGAAGGGGAAAAGCAATTACTTGCTTTTGCTAGTTCTCTACAGCAGGGATTCGGGGCTGCCACAGCCCCTTGGCCCTCACCCTGGATCCACAATGTCTATGACAGGCACTGCCCCAGCCATTTGGGAGCAGCATTTCTGGGGTCTCCCCTTCCAGAAAGTCCAGGAGAAGGAGGAGGAGGGGGAGGCATGGGGGGAGGGGAAGGAGGAGGAGGAGGGAGAATGAGAAGGGGGTAGGAGCGAGCCAGCCGTGGCTTTTCCTTGTCTTTAAATGTGACAGTATTTGGGGGTGCCGTGTTGGCACTAGGCAGGAAGGTAATGGTACTATTCGCCTGGGAGCATGGCTGTCTGGGTTCTTGGGGGCTGGTGTGTGACTTGGTTGGTTTTGGTTTGGGTAAGCCCCTTTTTATCCGTTAAGCCTTTTGTCTCAGAATGTAAAGAAAACGTAAATATGGCTTTGAACAACCATGGTGCCACTGTTAGAATCCAGTTGCCTCTATGTCCCAGCTCTAACTGAGGAAGATTCTAGAGGAGCTAGCTTCTGGGGGGCAGGGCGCCAGGCTTCACGCTTCAGACTGCCCATGGCTTCTTTCTTTGCTTGTCTGATTGCGGAAGCTCCACGACAACCTCTCGTTCTCTCCACGGCCAGGGCCGCTCGCCCGTCCTTTGGGTCACCCCATTGTAGGCCGAGAGCCCTGCCCTCCTCCAGGCCCCCGGCTCCTAGTCTGTAAAACGGGACTGGTGGTCAGCGCCCCCAACCCCTCAGAACAGGCAGATCCCTGGTGACAGGTTTTGGCAGCCATCCCGCCTCCTTCCTAAGTCCACCTTGCTCATGTTTATGCTCTCGTGCCATATTCCTGTTTGGACTCCCCTGCCTATTTTATATTTTTTATATGTGTATATCCTTTTTTTTCTAAAACACAGAAATGTCTGATGTTGCCACCACCTTAATTGTATCAAGCTAAATGTTACACAGTTGGATTTTCAGTACGTCGACCCATTCATCTTTCCTTGCGTATGTCTCCATTCTCAAATTATTTCTCTTTAAGGCTCGGTTTTCTGTCACTTTTATTGTTTCCCGTACTTCCCAACCTTTCACCAAAGCTTTGTGTAGTTGAGTCAGTTCACAGACTCTTTCAGACGGAAATTGATCTGGGTTTTTTTTCCTGCCAAAATATATATTTAATTTTAAGATACACTCTTGCCTAGGTGTTTTCTGTTTTACAGTTTCCTGTTGGTTATTGTCGAATCCTCTCCCCACCCCTGCCCCTTTCATAGGTAAAGACGTTGCTTGGTAAGTGAGGAATCATTCTTTTTTTTCTTCGTAATCATTGGGGGAGCTCATCTCTCAGGTTGCTCTTTCTGGCTGCTTCTCACTCACACCTTTGGCTTGTTTCACTCGCTTCCTCACTATAAATCTTGGCCTAACCAAGTGAAGCAAAATGGTTCCGTGTTGCAGGTTCCTTTTATTCTCTCTGCTTGGGCTCCATATTCACTCAGAAAGAGTGTCCCCTTTTGGAAGTCTGTGGAGGATTCTGTCTTAGGAGTTCCCTGGCAGGGGTTTCTAGTATTTTCTTCAGTTGCAGTATGCACACAGAAGCATTTAAACATCCATAATTGTTCTGTAATATAACTGCTGTGCTACAGATTTCAAAGGATCCCTATTCCTACTGTCCTAAGTACCAGTTCCTTGTCCCTGAATTGCACTTTCTGTCCAGACAGATTCGTGATGGCTTTCTCATCTCATGGTAACATTCTCTTTCTCCTTGGCTCATGTGTTAGTTTTTTTTCAAATGTTCCCACCATTAAAGAGTATGGATATGAGTCTAGAATTTAAGTTACTTTATTGCGTCATTTGTCTTGATGACCATGACTGTGCGTGTTGTACTGTGAGATGTATTGCAGTATCAGTTTGGGGGTTGGGGGGTATAATGGGATATATTGCTTTTAAAGGGATATGAGCCTGTTTTTAGGTCTCAGAAACCTCTTACAGGAGAAAGAGCTGAATAGGTACCCACAGAGGCCTGAAGCGGAGTCTGAAAGACCGTTAGTAGTCCCGGGGATTCGGAGGAGGGGCCGCTGCAGCTAAAATTGCTGAGTAGGAGCAGGTGTGGTGGTGGCGGCGGCGTTTTGGTAAACCCTAGAAAAGAACATTTCACAGTACAGGATCCAGCTTTTACAAATACAGACGCGTTGTATTCAACCACTGGCATAACTTGGAAGTTTCTGAAAAGGAGGAAGAACATCCAAGAAATGTCTCTCTTTGGGTGCAGAGCAGCGGTCCAAGGTGCCTGACAATGACAGCCGCTCAGCGAGTTCGTCTGCTCTGCCTCCCGTTCCTGCAGGAGAGCTCTTGAACATAAACCTTTGGATTTTCTCTGTGCCTCAGCTTCCTGCTCCACTTTCTTTGCAATTTCGTAGGAAATGTCAGCTAAAACATGTTGCTTCTGCTGCCAGGTTGTTTCAGACTGAAGTCCTTTTGAGGACTTGATTGTTTTGGAGAGGGGCCCAGTTTTTGACATTGCACACGTAGACACATCCTTAACCACCTCAGGTGTGCCCATGAATGCTCTTGGCAGCCGCAAGCTCTTCACCAGGCAGTGAATTCATGGTGGGCACCTGATGGCTCCCCAGCATGCTTGGAGGTGGCATGTTCTAGGCCACCTCCAAAACAGAGTACATTACTATCTTTTTTTCCTAAATATGTTTCTATTGATCTTTAGAGAGAGAGGGAGAGTGATAGAAACATTGATGAGAGAGAAACATCATCGATCGGCTGCCTCCTGCATGCCCCCTACTGGGGATCCAGCCCTCAACCCAGGACATGTGCCCTGACTGGGAATCGACTGGTGACCTCTTGGTTCATAGGTCACTGCTCAGCCACTGAGCCACACCAGCCGGGCCGGAGTGCATTTCTAGCCTTGCAGTCGGGAATGTGCAACACTGTTACATACGCAGTGATCCTTGTGCACGCCTGAGTCTGCCCAACGGAGCACAGCTTAACCAGTGCTTTTCTGTGTGCAGTGTTGCCTGCAGTTGGCCCGATGTCTGTTTGCCAGATTTGGTTTGTAAAGTACAAGCCTTTGTTTGTGCTTTGTTTTTATGAATCAGCTTGTTTTGCCAGCTGTGCATGTAAGTGGCTTATGATCATGGAAAATGAAGCTCATTGACAGTCAGCGCCTCACTCTGCGTCCACTGGTGGGAGTAGACTAACATTTCTGCATGCATTCTGTGCTTCCCGGGGCCACGCTGTTTTCTTAGCAGGCTAGAGACCCTTCAGACTCAGGGGGCGTAAGAGTGAGGCCACAAACGGGCTGGGAATTCCAGTCTCTTGTGTGTGTGGCCATGTGACTCGGGCCCCTGAGTCACGCCTTATTTCTCTCTGTTGTGTGCTGTTTGTTTTGATGGCGAGAAACAAAATGTTCACCTTTTTCTCTCTCCATTTGCTTTTTGGCATATATTCACCCCAAATATTCCATCATTGCCTTTGACATTGTCAAAGCGTGTCACACCGGGTCTGCTCTGCCGCCCTCCACCTCGCCTCCCCTTACTATCATTCCCGTATAGATTGCATCCATCAACCTTGACGTTCCCGTTACAAGAACCATCCCACAAGGTTTCACTTATACCCATTAGGTTCTAATCACCATAATCTAATATCATTTCTGATACATCCTGTTCATTTCCCATACACCTTCATTTGTAGACAGATGCTTAAGTACACTTACAGTCCTGCCTGGACTTTTTTCATCATGTGTTTCCAATTTAAAAAAAAATAAATTAGGAAACACACCATAGATTTTATTTATTTATTTATATTTTTTTTGCATTAAGCATAAGATTTCTCTCTGACAAACCAAGTCAGTTTGACTCCGAAGGAGATACCAGCCTTCTTTAATGGAAACTGTTAATTTGTTTTCTTACAGTCTTCCTATCACTCACGGGTGTTCATCTGTCTTGTCTTCTCCCCCCACCATGGGAGCCGGGCAGTGTTTATTTCAAGCAGGGTGCTCTTGAAAGACAGATGTTTGTAGGGACTGCTCAGGCCTCACACCTGGAATGCTAAAAACCTTTCAAGCAGATCTGTTTGATTGAAAAATATCCCTTTCTCTAGAGGAGGGGGCTAGGAGGGAAGTGGTACCCTATCAGAGAGCCTTCCTATCTTCATTGCACATCCAGACTCCTTAGATGATGCTCCCGACTCCACAGAACGGTCTGTTCCGATGAGCAAGCACACGGGCCCTCCATGGAGACCCTCCTCCTCCTCCTCAGCCTGCTCTTTTCACCTTCGCCTCTCAGATGGTCTGTGGTTAAGGCATGGCCGTTTACTTTGTCCCTTCCTCCCCTTCCTCAGCAGCACACTGAGTTACAGTTATTATTGTCCTCCACTATGTTTTTAATGGGGGGGATGGGAGACCACCCTTCTTGGTTTCAAGGTCCTTCTATTTTGCATGCCTTTTCTTTCCAGAACGTTCCAGTTTGGTGTGAGGTTAGACTGTGCAAAATACAGCTTGAAAGAAAGGAGAGAAAGAGAAAGGGGCTTGTCAAAATGCATTTGTTAGATCACGTTTTAAATGAAGTACAATTGGAGGTAGTTTTTGTCCAAAGAAAGGAAAAACCCCTGCAAATCCGCTGAGCTCCCCGAGAGCGCGCCTCCTTTGTCGTCGCCCTGACATTGAAGTGTAATTTTTCATGGTTATTTGGACTGGAAAGAGGGGGGCGAGGGGGAGATGGGCCTGTGATTATTTCCCATAAATGACAACACAATCACATCACGCTCCGCTACAAACATGCTCGGGGAATTTGCCTTTTTCACATTTCATGTGTGAAAGTAACAGCAACCATCCTGGCTTGGTGCAAACGCAAGGGGCCTAATCCCTCCGAATTCCATTTCCTTCAGAGCTGGGACCAAGCTGCGCTCCTTGTTCAGTGTGGATCCCGACACCATCGCAGGGTCCAGTCTGTATTTTACAAACTGGAACGCACATCTTTCAGTTACTGAAAAAAAAAATCCTGTGAATAGCCACCAGCGAGTCAGCGACATATTCCGTTCCCTTGTGCTTTGTCACCTCACGCTGGCTTTTATCCTTTCTGCGGTTCTGCAGGGGGCAGCCCAGGTGCTTTTGCTAAGAACACAGATAAATGGAACTTGTTGCAATGCTGGCTCGAGGCGTCTCCTCCCTTTTTCTCCTCTCTTGACCCCCACCCACCCCCTTAATTCCAGCTCCATTTTGAAAACTGTTCAAATGACCAAGTGGCATATTGGTAAAGGTGGAAAAATGGCAGGACCGGTCCCTCGCCACACAAGGGCAGCATTTTCACTCCATGCTCGGGCTGCTGCGCTGCTTGCACTGAGCACTCACTGCCCAAGGAGGAGACGTCTCTCCCAGAGGCCTACACAGGCCGGCCGCTGTGGGCCCAGAAAACACTCTCTCCTGTCAGTGCTCAAGTTAGAGGTACGGTTCCTCCAAAAGCAGATGGAGAGGCCCTCCCGGGAGTGCATTCCTGTCCAGTCTCCGGGCTTTGCAGCAGGGGCTGGGCGCGCGCGGCCGCAGCCTCCCCAGGCTCCCCTTGCCGCACCGTCCCCATTTTTCTTGTTTCTATAAACAGTGGCAAGATCTTCAAATATACAAAAGCATAAATGGTCTCTATTCTCCAATTAGTCATTTTAATAATACCCGGAGTTGCCTTCAGAATGTTGATTCTTTCAGCCTGGTGCCAAGGCCAGGGGTGGGGGACGGAAAGAAGGTGGGGGCGGCCAGGAGTCCAGCTACTTTAGTGGACATGGGTAACACATTCAGGGAGCGTGCGCAGTGGGGTGAGTGCTGGCTTTCTGATGATGCAGGGTTTTCCTGCAGCCTTGCCCGGCAGCCCGTGGGAAGCTGGCAGGCCGCCACCGCCCTTCAGGCCCTGTCCAGAGGCTCCAGGCGCCACTGCCCAGGTGTAGTTGGTAAATGAACACCAGTGGTGAAAGGGATTCTTGGGGTGAGATGATCACTTAAAGAATCCACGTGAAAAACTCATCCTTGGGGGAAGGGAGTGTCTGATCTCCTACTGTCCTCCTCTTCCTCTCCTGCTCTTGACCTCTGACCTCTCAGAGGACTGACAGCCATTTTTATAAATGCCATCTTAAAACAACTGGGGAGCAGTTTGGCCACATTTATTATTATTTTT
Source organism: Corynorhinus townsendii (assembly GCA_026230045.1). Taxonomy (NCBI): domain Eukaryota; kingdom Metazoa; phylum Chordata; class Mammalia; order Chiroptera; family Vespertilionidae; genus Corynorhinus; species Corynorhinus townsendii. The sequence goes on from JAPDVU010000011.1 coordinate 16,934,465, forward strand.
TTACAGAAGGCTGCCCAGATGGGAACATTCCCTGCAGAGCCCCCAGCAGAGCCTGACCTCATGCCAGCTGGTAGAGAGGGTCCTACAGGACGGCCAGCCTGGCAGAGCACTCAGATGGCCAAGAAAATGGAAAATGCCAAAGACAAGGGGAACCTGGAAGGGAGACTCCCTCTGCCCTGCCCCGGTCTCTGTCCCTTAGACCCAGAGCCAGGGGTCCCACTGGAGAGGGATTAGAGCGAGGCCTGGGCAGGCGGATGCAGGAGGCCAGTGTGCTGGCATCCACTGGAGGGCGAGCTTTTCCTGGAATGCCTTGGGCTGTGCTGGTGCAATGCACTTCCAAGGCCCACACGGGAAGGTGGGAATAAATGGGTACACCAGGCGTGGAACCCTGCCCCCCCTCCATCAAACCCCCCGTCCCTCCAACACACACCTACCCTCATCCTTCACCCCTTTAAGGTTTCCTGCCTAGACTATAGTAAGTTATATCTCAAAATGTCTACTCACCAGTGTGGATTTGGGTCTGGGCTCTTTGTCTTGGAATTTGGCATTAATCTATACCTTACTAAGATACGGAAAACAGAGGGGCCAAACTTTGCCAGCAATTAAAAATAATATTCAGATGATTACCCACAGAGAAGTTCCAGATAGGTCTGTAAGTTCCTACTGCCACATACATGCATGAGAACATGTAGCCACCTTTACCAACATGCTAAGCGTTAAGATGTGTTAAGAGAATAATTTACAGCTGAGGTAAGCAAGACTGCCTTGATTTTTTTAAGTGAGAATTTCTGGGGCTGGGTGTTGTCCATCCAGAAAACCTAATCGCTCCAAGCCACCTCTCAGGCAGCTGCCAGCCACACTGGCAGGGCTGGAAAGACCCCCCGTCCCCAGTGGAAAAAACCACGGAGTGAACATCTGTGAAGGTGTGCAGACTTAGGTGATTGCACCCTAGCTTGGCTGTCACTGTGCAGTTGGGACGGAGCCCAAGGTGGAGGGAGTGTACCCTGTGGGTACAGCCGTAGCATCGCCACCGTTCACCCCCTCCCGGGCTGGAGAGCAAACAAGACAAGAGCCGAGGAGTGGGAGCAGGAGGGCTGCTGTTCATCATGTCCTGTTACAAGTTCCTATTGTAGCAGAATTTTAATGCCCTGGACCTTACTCAAACTACTAGTAAGTGCTCTAGACCTGAGCAGCCATCTTTTATATCGTGGGTTTGATTTGACCTGTATTTACAAAATAGAGCATGTGGGTTCTGTAGCATATCACAACCATCAGAGGTTTCCTACGGGTAACAAAGGAAGTCCGTGAGGGTTGGGCATGCTGAAGTCTTGGCCCCGTTTTCCAGTTGTGCCAGCCAGTGCCTCAGGACAACCGATTGGCCAAGGTGTGTCCTTCCTGGAGGCTGTAGCCACAGAGCCCAGCGCCTGCCCAGGAGTAACAGAAACAAGCGGGCAAGGGACAGTCCTGCTGCCCCCTGCAGAGACCCCCAAGCAGAAGGGGCCGCTACCCTCCGTGTGGCTCCTGCAGGTCAGAGCGTGCTGGGCTGGCCTTTCCCGCCTGCTTGGGTGGCTGTCCTTGGTTAATTAGGTTGGAAATGGAGAAAGGAAAAGCTTTAACCCTATCTTAAAAGTAAGCTGGTTGGTTGTTTTATTTTTCAAAGAAGAGGTCCTATATACAATTAAAACTTGTTTCTGGTAAACCTCATTCCAGGAAAGATGAGCTTTTAACAAAAGGCTTTTGACAGCTGCAGGCTATTTCATTTTTTTAATGCCGAATGAAGAATCAATACATTTTTCTGGGTTATACATATTCAGAACAGGCCTGATATTTCCATTATAATGGAAAGTGGGTGTCTGTGCACATCTCGCCTGTCAGAGCTGCGCCGCGCATTTTCCAAGCCACTGCTAAATATTTCAAACCTGATTTGATTGTGGTTCATGACAGCTAATGTTTCTCAGCTCTTGAGCCTGCCGACAGGCAAACGCACTTTATTTCAACCCCACCCTTCAACATCGCTCCCCCCAAAGAAAAAGGAAAGAACAATTTCATTCTTCAGGGATCCAGACTGGTGTATTATTTAAGAAACGCGATCGCCTGAGAGCTTTGGGTACAGACACCCTGATAGAAGAATTTCCAAATTTCTTTCACATCGAGGCATTAAGGGGCTTTGTCAGGTTTGGGGGAAGGTTTGAATTAATCTACATTATCCTGTTAAGAGTTGGGAACAGAGGGACTAGTCTTAGTCATTGATTGACTCCCCCTCCTTCAAGTCTGTAAGCGATTTGTAAATACACCCAGAGGACATGGCACTCGGCCCCAGCTGTTGGATGAATGGTATCATTTTTTTAGCAACTGGCGAGTTTTCTTGGGTAACACATTCAGGGAGCGTGCGCAGTGGGGTGAGTGCTGGCTTTCTGATGATGCCACCTCTGATTTTGCTTCTGCCTGGTGCTCCTTCCCAAAATCACTTTCCAGGTTGTTCAAGAAATGCTTGCAAATCTCCATGGGATCGCCAGTCGGCACACCCACCTCCTTTGGGAGCAGAGAGAATTCACCACCGATCGGAAATCACGCGCTCATCTTCAACAGCATGCAGGGTTGTTAAGAGAACACTTCACATTTGTGGTCAGCAAAACCTTGAATGAAGGGAAATTTTCTGGATCTGTGGTATCATCACCCCAAAACCTTAGTTGCCCTAGCCACTCTCCCCTTTTAGAATATATTTTACCTGCTGAGATTCGTACAACTGAGGGCTTAACTGGGAGACACCAGCCACATGAGTGGTTGGGTTTGGCTTGAGCGCTGTCTGGGAGAAGCAGTTGTAAAAAGGAGGTGGTGATGGAAATAGATTTTTTAAAGGCCTTCAGCCAGTTTTGCATGTAAGTTGAAGGGACACCAGGAAGACCTCACAGTTATTCAAGATTTATTCCTATTTCCCCAGCCCTTCAGCATAAAAATACATCCTGGTGGAGGGAGGGAGGGGCTAGTTTGAGGCTACTGTGGGGTGTAGCCATCGGAGCAGCTCCTGCGGGGGTTTAAAGGAACCTCCTCTGTCTAGAATGCACTGGGCCTGCTGCCTCCTGCCAAGAGCAGGCCGGGCAAAGGGAGCTGAGATGACCTTCTCGCCCCGGGCCTGGCTGAGCCCTCGGGGAGCATTCCTTCTGTGTTCTGGTTGGGTTCTGAATATTATTAAACTGTTTGGGGAGAAGATGCTTTTGTCTTGTCTATTTCAGCGTAAAAAGGGCTTGGTGACTGTTGTATGTGTTGGTGAAGAAACAACTTTGTCTTCTGAAGGAAAGACAGGATTTTCCAGATAAAACCAGATTGTCGGTCCATCAGGTCTTTACTTGTTCCCACCATCTGTCAGTAGCTGATATTATAGGAACAGTATTGACTTCTGTCATGACCCTGGCCATTTGCCACGGACTTCATGTGGAGAGAAACCTCCTCTAGGCTTGGCCGTGCCAGCATGGGTATCAGATATGCATTCCTGAAAGGAACAGGCCAGATAAGCAGCCCTGGGAGCTCTGAGTGTGGCCACAGCTCTCTGTGTCAGAGCCGGGTGCCATCACATTTCTGGTTCCCACATGTTTCCAGAGCAGGGAGACCAGGCCCCTCCCAGCGTGCCTGAGGCCTGGGTCTTAGTGAGTGAGGTTGCCTTAGGCTTTTGAGGGCAATAAAACATACCCTGCCTGCAAAGCATTGTGAGCCCGAGCTGTCCAGACGAATTCATAGTTTGCATCACTGTTTTTTAATCTTTCTCTACCTTTATTGGTATTCAGAGCTCACAGTTTTCTGGTTACTGACAGCCTGGGCTTTCATCCATTTTAAAGAGCTATTTTTCCTCTTGCTGTTGATGATGATGGTATAAAAACAGATGGTATAACTGCTTATGAATGTCCTATTTTATTTCCCCAGGACCAGACAGTTCACTCGTATATTACTTCCACATGCTCAGGTTAGGCGGCCCAGACAGTGTCTGCCTCCTGCAGCTAGCTGCCCTTCTAGGCCTGGCCATGCAGAGGGCGACACCTGTAGGGAATAGGTGGAACTGCAAGAAGCTCCTGCCTGGCTGACTGGGACCTGGTTTTTTGGCTTGGGCTGAGGACACTGCTCCCTTGTAAAGGCAGATGGCTTGTCCAGGAGTTCCTTAAGCATTTCTTCTTCCACCAAGCGTATAATAGTTTTTTAGGGAATGATGTGCAAATGATAATATTAAATCTAAGAACTGGAAAAGAAGACTTGATTTTTAAATCTTGAAAAGGAGGGGGAAGAAAGAGAAGCAAATCAGCTCCTAAACTAGCCTCATTGAGACTCAGCTGCCTTCATGTTTCTGCTTGGAGCAGGGCAGGGAGGGAAGAAAACAGAAGCCCAAGTAGGCTCAGAGAGCAGGGGTTCCAGGAATAGTCACAGAGCGCCGTGGTTTCCTCGCTCACTGCCCCAGTGATGTGCTTGTTCTTGAATCTGTCTTTTGAATAGATATGGTCACTCTGGCACTGACCCGTTCTTTGGGCCTTTCCAAACATGAGTTCTTAACTCCGCTCCGTGGCCCAGGAGAGAGGAGCTGGCCTTGGACACAGCCCCTCTGTGGTCGGGCAGATTCCTTCCCTCTTCTGCAAAGCAGCAGACTTCAAACACTGTCACACCATGTCAGGGCATTCTCCACTTTGGTGGTGTCAGACTGTCCCCATCTAAGGTGATTGTGTGTGTGTGTGTGTGTGTGTGTCTGTTTCTGGAGAGCAGAGACCATTGAGTCATCTCTTTGCATAATCTAATTAATCAAATGTACCAGTACCACAGATATTTTGTATCTCAGGATGTAAGGGCAAATGAGTATATTTTAAGAGACCTAGCTACATTGGGTAGACCCAGCTTAGTAATATGGTTGGGCTAAATGCTAGCATCACCATTCAAAGATGGATTTTATAATTATAGTGTCAAACAGTTGTATCAAATGCCTAAAAATATGCATTGAACATCCTGCCTGAAGATAACTAAGGTGGTAAATATATTATACGGTGTAACTTGCTTGTTTTTGCTCTAATAGCACGTGTGTGTGTGTGTGTGTGTGTGTGTGTGTGTGTGTTTCTCTACTTAATGAAGTATAGTGTTAACATGGCTCTGTATATCTGATTGACTTCAAACCATGGTTGCTTGATTTTTCTCTATTTGAACTAAGTGTAGGTATGGGGAGATGATGTTAACTTTATGATACAGTAGGGAAAAAAGGAGATATAGAAGTTATACAGTGAGTCCTCTTAGTTGGAGATGAAAATCATCAGTATCTTATTTCATCCGAGTTCCCTGTGACTGCCTCATAAATCCCCTATTGGAAGTAATGAAGAAAGAATGTTCCTTGACCCCTAGTTCAGTTTCCAGTCCTTAGACTTCCGTTGTCTCTTCAGGAAGAATTAGGAAAATCTGACTCCAAATAGATACTTCTTCCCTCAAGTGTTTTATAAACTCTCTGAAGTCAGTTTACTCTGAACACCTTTGACTTCCATCGTGAGATAAGATTTGGAAACTATTTTCTGGGGGGTTGGAGAGTATTACACCGTGACATGTTGAAAAGTGGAGTTGCAGTTGGAGGGATGGACCTAGGGTGACATTGGACAGAGCCCCAAATCCATGATCCTGGATTGGACCCTAATACCAGGTGTCCATGGGTCGGGTCTGGTACCGACCTCAGGTGATGGACATGGGCAGCTTACGTGCCTGTACCCAGGCAGTTGTGCTCTTCAAAGTACCCTACATGTCAGCATTACCCCACCGTGGTTTGCCAGCCTCACTCGTTCACCAGCCCATTCCCAATGAACATGTTGGATAACAATCCAAAGGGCCAGGAGAGTGAGAGGGACATGTCTACCTCCCTCTCCCCTAGCACCTGGAGTGTCTTATCCTCTTCCGCGCATGGGCAAGTGGCATTTTACTTCATGATTAACCTGCTGCTGGAATGACCATTCCTCTACCTTCGCTAAAGCATTGTGTGTTGAGCTGGAGGAAATTCCCTAGGTTAGTTTTAAACCAGCGGTGAGTAACGAACGGAGTGACTTCAAAAGGAAAGTGTATGATTCTATTGCCGTTTTTTTCTCCTCCTTGCCGCTGACGCCTGATGTGTCCACAGATGTCATTTTCTAGAACTCTTCACATTGATGAAATCATATGACCAATATTTTGTGATTCTTCAGAATATGAATGACTATTTAAAAAAAAACACAAACCCTCCCGCCACAATCTGGCACGTGTGCAGGCACCTTGTGGCCTATGAGGGGCCAATGCTTGAGTCAAGTCGCGTTCAATGTCAGGACGCACTGGGTTTGGAGCCAGGCAAGAAGTTCCTCTTTTGCACCTTCAAGTGTAAAATTTTGCTTTTTCAAGTGTAAAAGACTTGCATGTATCTTCAGGAATTTGGATGGAGTTACTAGTATTTCTTCAACAGGATTGGCTTTTCAATAAGAGACACTCACACGAGGCATTCAGAACCCATCTGGAAAAACCTCCTGTTCACATGTCCAGAGCGAGTCCCACTCTCGTGCCCGGGAGCCGGAAGGACAGCCCACTCCTTGCCCAGGCCTCGGCATAGCCAATGCAGCCAGCCTCGGCCCACGGGGAGGAGAGGAGGCACGGTCATCGGGTCTGTGTCTTGTAGTTGGTAATTCTTTGGAGTAGGAGCCAGGAGTCCTTCATCTTCTGTCTAGTTTTAATCATTGACATTTTTTCCCTTCTGTTTCAGAAGAAGCCATTGAAGATGTTGAAGGGCCCAGCGAAGCAGCTGCTGACCCAGAGGAGGTTGCCAAAGACCCGGAGAGTGGAGGCGAGAAGGACCAGAGCAAGTGGACAGGTAGTGTGTGCGGCTTCCCTGGAGCCCGTGCTCCTCCTGGGGTGGGTGAGGCTGCCTGGCAGGGAGCAGGAGCAAATGCACCCTTAAGTCCACCTGGAAAGCTTGCCTCTGCGCATGTTGGAGGATTCCGTTTTTCCTTTTTTGAGTGGTCACCTTCATTCTCCTTCTATTCTGTTCTATTAAGGAACTTGTAAAGGTTTTTTTAAATGGCCCCAAACCATCTTATTTACTGACATCCAGGGGCCTGGCTATGTTGGCTTCAGTGTTTGTGAGGTCACATTTCTTCAGCAGCCCCTCCCTGGTGTTGGCCCTGGATGTGGTTCTTTTCTCTGGTTAAGATCTAGGCCCCTATCCCACCTGCTCCCATGCCCAGATGAGGGATTTGCCATGTGGAACCTGATCAGGGTCACCCCAGTCTTGTAAGGAGTCTGTGATGAAGGGTGGGCTTCGCCCTGCATTTGGGGCCTGGGTCAAATTCATGTGGTTCCCCAGCGTGAGCACCCATGCCTGGAAATGCACCCAGAGGGAAGGCAGGCAGTGTAGCCAGGCAAGAGGCCATCTTACCAAGAGCAGAAGAAATGGAAGAAGTCAGGGAAGGAAGTGATATTTCTGGAAAAGCTGGCGCTGAGAAAAGGGAACCGACCATCTCTCATGATGACTGGATTCCTGTACTAAGAGCAGAGACTAAGAAGAAAAGCTTAGAGTTTTTGAGGAGCAAAATCATTTCTGAGAAGACTTATCGCGACAGATAAGTCTACCAGAAACCACCACAATAATTAGAGGAAATGATATGACAAGCAGCAAAAATTATTGTGCTAAGTCTTACTGCCCTCCATTATTAATATTGTAATATTCAGGGTTTTGGGGGGTTTTTTTGAGAAAATATTTACCTTCTGGAGTCTGTGTTGGTTGGGCCTTTGTTACTTTTCCAGGCAAGACTGTTCTTAAATCATGTTCAGTGTTGGCCTCCACTCTTTAAACAAGATACAGACTCTTGGAGAGAGGCCAGAGGATAGCAATGAAAATGACTGAAGGCTGAGAAATACTGCCTCTGGGAAGAGGCTGCAGAAATCAGGGCTATTCCGCCTGGAAGAGAGAAACTCGAGAGGTAGATAACAGCTTCCAAAGACAGGGAGGGGTGCTGAGAACGTGGACGGCGCACTAGTCCACGCTGCTTGTTGTCTCCTTGGCACTGGGCTCTGGGGTGTCCAGGACCTGAGCTTGAGATAGCGCTGAGGGCCAAGCATCAGCACCTTGGGGAGGTTTGTAAGGACAGGAAGTCTGTGCTCAGAGGCCCTGAGTATCGGGGAAGGATTGTCCTGTGTGGCTTCGCCTGGACCAAGACCCCAGTTTTTGCTGTACTATTAAGGCGTGATCTAGACAGACTTTACAGACAGACAGCAGTTAAACAAACCTGCCCGGGGAAGAGCATTTCACAAACTCAGTTTGAAGACTGAGTAACCTTTCAGACTCTCTGTCCTTTGTTTTTACGGTTTGAGTGCCTTGTTTCAGATCCTGGCTCTGCCACTTTCTAGCTCTGTGACTTCGCTCGAGGTACCTTACCCTTTCTAGGTCTCAGTTTCCTCATATGGGATGGTGATTAAAAACTGTCCCCATTTCCACCGGAGAGCTGTGTAGATTACTTGAATAAGGGAGTCTTAGAGCAGTGCCTCACATATAGTAAGCTCTATAATAGGAAGGGTTTTGGTGGTGTTTTTAATAGTTTAATTAAATAAGATTGGGAGAAGTAGTCGCAGTTTCTCTTCTGGGCCTCCCACAGGAACGTGAAAGGCACCAGGCAGCGTGTGGCTTCTGGGGATGTTGAGAAGCTGGGAGGGAACAGTATATAAGGATGTAGTGAGATCATGCAAATAATCTTTGGTACATAGTTTCCTGCATTCTGTATGCTAAGTACACTAAGAAAACAACAATAAGTAATTGCCATTTACAGAGCACCTACTGTGTGCCAGACCCTTTGCAGAGTACTTTGTATATGTCTCTCTAATCCAGGGGTGGGGAACCTTTTTTCTGCCAAGGGCCATTTGGATATTTATAACATCATTCAAGGGCCATACAAAATTATAAACTTAAAAATTAGCCTGCTATAATTGATCAAACATTTACTTAACTCATCCTTAATGCCTTGGCAGGGCCAGACCAAATGATTTCACAGGCCTTATATGACCCACTGGCTGGACAGTCCCCACCCCTGCTTACACCAGTTCAGGGTAAGCTTGATTGAGGGTGGTTCATTTGAATCACATTCAAGGTGTTTGTGATTCAGTGGAAGTGTGCCTTCACAGTGTTATGGACATGCTAGGAAGCCCAGAGCCTCCTAGAAGACTCAAAAGAGCACCATAAAAATGAACGTCTTTAATAAGACTCCATTTTCTTGTTCGTTCGTTCGTTCATTCATACAACAGGCCACACTTTATCTCCAAAAGACGGAGATGATCCAGGCAAAGAGAGAATGAATGAGTAACTCAGAAGTGCACCTTGTCGGTTGCACAGCAGTAAAGAGAGAAGGGAAAATTTTGTCCCAACTCCCACAAATGATCCTCTTTTGACCTGGAGCATAATTTTGTCTCTATTGTCTGAGTGTGTAATGACAGGCTTTATTAAAGGACTTGGTCGTTTGATCTTGGAATCGATGTGGGGGCCAGCCACCTCTTCTGAGCTTTCTTAGGGATCTTCAGTATTTATGGAAAATGTCTGTGTTTTTACCATTTATTTCCTAAATTGAGCTGTTCCTATCTGATTAACTGTGATGGGGAGTGCTTCCTCCTGGCAAATAAATAAATAGTGATTTCACAATTTGTACTGTTGATTAGTGGCTGCTCATGATGCAGATTAATAATATTTCAAATGGGCCTGGCTAATTGGCATTTTCTCAGCTATTGATTATGTAGTTTGGGGGGTTTGTGCAGGAATAGATAATCTTTACTAAAATTTTTTAGTTGGCTGTTTCCACATTGGAATGGGATTCCTCGTTTCCTTCTTGGTGTCTCTTAGTAACCCTCTCTGGGCTCCTTTTATTTAGCAGGCAGGTCTTTTTACTTGAGTGTCAAAAAGAATCACAGCAGCATCAGTCCCCCACAGTCAGTGGCTGGGACTCTCCCCACATGCCAGACACTGGGTAGAGTTCCACTGATCCACGTTCTGTGAGGTTAGAGGCCTCGCCTCCAGGACTGTAACACTCCAGGGGGATTTCGGGACCGCCCACCGCCATGAGAACTCTCTTACTGAGACTAGTGCTGCCCCATGGAACTTTCTGTGCTGGACAGTACAGTAGCCACTAGCCATGGATGGCTGCTGAGCACTTGGAAGGTGCCTAGTACCCACGAGAAATGGAATTTTAAAATTTTATTTAAGTTTAATGAAAACAGCTGTGTGTGGCTGGTGGCGAGTCCAGCTGTATATGACAATCCCGAAAGAGTGTAGGCAGGTGTAACTTCCCGGTTATCCCGAAGGCTACATTAGCTCTAACCCTGCCAGGCACCGTTGGAGTGTTCACACCTGTCGTTCCCCACAGGCCTGCCCTGAAGGGCTCACGAGGACACAGGTGTGCTGTCCTCACAGCCCTTGGTTGGCTGGGTGAGGCAGGGGGCTGCTGGGGCTGCATCAGTTGCAACTTTATCTGTTTTACCAATTTGCCACCCTTTTCTGTGTGTGCCATGATGTGAAAAAGAGTTGGGAAGCATTGCTTTATATAGATTCTGTACATGATGTCATTGATTCTCCCCCCACTCCATGAAACAGATACTGTAAGTAACCAGCCCCTCTTCCCACCATTTTGCAGATGAGTAAACTGAGTCCTGGGATCAAGCAAGTGGCCCAAGGGCACATGGACAGGCCCAGATCTGCACACTGGCTGTGCCACTTACTCTACCTTGGGTGCGGCCCACACTCTTCCCCAGTGTGCACACCACCGCAGGCTGATCACTGGTCTGGTCTCCACTTCCTCCAAAGCATGAGGAGCAGCTCCCTCCTCAAGTTGTGCAGAGGCAGCAAGGACCCCACAGCCCCTGTGCATTCCAGATGAGTGAGCCTCGTGTAAATCAGAGCTGTGCTCCTGCTGAGAGCACATAGGCCAGGGGGCAGAACTCTCTAGATTTGGAGTCATGAAGAGAATGACCTTGGTCAAGGGGCTTGGCCTCCTGGAGCCTTGGGTGCCTCACCTGTAAAATGTGGACGAGAGGCACCCACCAGCCCCGGCCCGGCTCCCATGGTGGCAAGTGCTGGCACATGTACACGCCCTGGTGAACACGTCAGGGTCACATCTCCTCGGGGCTCGTGGGCCAGCAGAGGGTGGGCGCAGGAGGTCCCGTGAAACAAAGCCTCTCCCCTAATGCACAGTCGTTTCCACCGTCCAACTTTGTGGTTTTGTTTTGAAATGTGAGAATGGCCCCTTGCTCTCTTTAGCAGTGTGGATTTGAAAGTGTGTCTTCTAGATTGAAGAGCCCCCAGTGTCAGCCACTGAACAATAATTAATGCAGTGACTGTTCAGTCAATCATTAATTGCTATAAATTAAGTGATGTACAATTAATGTGATGCTTTATCACCAATAATTAGGGGAAAAATTGAACTCTTGGCAAAGAATCACAGCAAGATGGTTATTTAAATCCTGAGCTGCTATGGTTTCCGGCAACAGAGCACTAGCTAGGTCTAGTTAAACTAATTTGAGACAAGATGAGGAGGGGTATTGGCGCTTTAAAAACAAACAAAATGCAGGGAACAGCCCAACTTACACTAACACCGTGATAATGCTTCAGAAACCCCTGAATGATGTCCATGCTTATATTTTTGTAGAATTTTGAGTCAATTGTGGTTGGAGTGCTGTTTTTCTAGGAGAATGCCTCGAAGGGTTTTTTTAAACCCGTGATGCTCACCTAACACAGAGCAATTAGTGCAGTGGAGCGTCCCTGATTGGAATCTGTGGAAGGTTGCTATTAAAGGAGGTATTAATGGGCTGGCAAGGTCTGGGCGACTGTTGGGGAGAAGTGTGTTTATGGAAGATGGTGCTGGCAGGCATGATTTCAATCGGATTTGACATGTTTAACATAAATGTATAGTGTACCACTCTCACTGCATCTGAGTAATTCCTACAGACCCAATGTCTTTCTAATTACCGAGGTTGAAAAAAAGCAGGTCAGGCACATCCTGATGCAAATCTATTACCAGCCCTGCCGCTATTCTCCCTGTTGTTCGCAGCTTTGTGTAGCAGCGATGCCATTGTATGGGGAACTCAGTGCCTGAAAGGTAATCTGTGACAGAGAATGGAAAGGTACTAAAAAATATACTTATGAAATTGAATCCATAAAGACAAAAGAAGATATGTAGTGAGAGGAAGTGCTATGTGTTAGCAAAACCGCTGGGCTACTAGTCAGAAGCCCAGGGCTCAGGATCTGACTCTATGACGTAGATTTGCTGCATAACCTTAGATCTCTAACCTCAGTTTCCAAATCTGGAAAATGTAGGTTGGGCTAAATGGTTTCTTGCAGTTCTGGAACTCCTTAGAAGTATAATTAGAGGAGAGATGGTGAACAGTAGTGTGGAATCTTAGAGAATATTAATGCGTAAAGTCGGGGTGCTCGTAGCTTGGAAGGATTTCCCTACCTGGCTGGTGAGAGGGTGTGGATCAGGAGGCTGGGGAGATAGGCCCCTGAGGCTCTTTCCATGGAGGCAAGATAGTTCCATGCTGCCCTTTTTAGTGGGACCTCAGAGCTCCACATTCTGTCACCTGGCCTGCATTGCTGGGTCCCATCAGGCTGTTTTCAGAGCTTAGTGTGATGAGGATGTCAATGGAGACATCCTTGAAGGCTCATGTCAGTGCCTTTGAGTGGTTCCCATATCCCAGCCTGATATTTGCTGGAAACCAGGCCATTTACTACCATCAGCCTCTACAGAAATCCTTCTGGCCTAGCTCTGCATCCTTGGGACACTTGGTCCCATTTCTCCACCTCACCCGGAAGTAAATGTGCCTCTGCAGTAGGGTAAGCGCAAGGGAATGCTGGGAGCCTGCCTTGCATGGCCCCTTGGCGGTTCACGCTCTTGCCAACAGAAACTGCTTTTGGTTTTACATTTTTGCACACAGACTGGAATTGTGCGGCCATGTCAGCTTTTCCAGAGTCCGCTTGTCCCCTCCCCCACCCGCTTTTTTATTTTCTAGGCCACTTTCAGTATAACTTGGATGCTTAAAGTCACTGCAGGCAGAATTCTGTCTCACAATTGAAAACAAACCATTTGAACTATTTTTATGTTGGGAAGCGAAAATAGATCTAGGGTGTGGTGCATATCTGGACTCGCCTGAATTCCAGTAATTCAGGGTCTTGGCTTGGAAGGTTTATGTGTAAGTCATGGGAGAGATAAGGGACTACGTCTATTGCGCAAATATTTTTGTGCAGAAATCTAAGGCACATACAGGATGTACAAAAAAGTAAGGAACGCACTTTCTAGAAGGGGCATCGTATGTAATTACATAGCTATGTTATAGTGTCATGAGAATTATCATCACGGTATAAATAAAAGGCTGTGAAAATGTAGATTAGGGAGCAAATCATTTTTCAGCACTATAGAAAATACCTTATAGATTTGCATATTGTTCTTGCAAAGGGGCCATGTTAATCTCTCCGCTTTGTTTCAGTTTGAGCTTTGGTGCTGATGGGGGAGGCACCTCTATTATTAGAATCATGGTCGTGATTTTTAAAAAATAGCCTGGTGTCTTTCTCACGGGATATCAGTGCACCTTCGTGAGACTTGCACATTCTTCCTAGTCCAACAGGACCTTTCTCTTGAGGCTGGAGAACCAAGGCTCAGAGATGGGAACTCCTGGGTATCGGATTTGTGATCAAATCCCAATTTACCTTCTGGGTCAGCCATATATTCCCCAGATTGTAAAGCGAAAGAACACGTAACATAGTCATTTTCTCTTATTGTAGGAGATTGGAGGAGGAAACACGGAAGTCCTGTTTCTCTAGTTGTCAGAATTGTAGCTCTTAATGATCGGGGCTATGTGGCATTAATCTTTTTTTAAAAAAATAAGACTATTTTTTTTAGAGCAGTTTTAGGTTTACAACGAAATTGAGGGAGGTAGAGATTTCCCATTACCCTGTCTACCCCCACAGATGCACAGCCTCCCCCATTATCACCTTCACTCACCAGATGGTGCATTTTTATAAAGGGTGACCCTACAGTGACTCATCATAATCCCCCTACGTCCATGGTTTACCTCAGAGTTCACTCTTGGGGGTGTACACATGTGGGTTGGGACACGTGTATGACGTCATTATAGCACCACACAGTGTATTTTCACTGCTCTGCCTGTTCACCTCTCTCCAGCCCTGCATTTGTTCATTTTTGTTCTCTCCAGCACCTAGAAAGTGCTTCGTACTGTTTGGACGTTTCATTAACAGTCGGTGGGTAAAATAGCATAACTGTAAACACTTTCAAGTCCAAGTTATTCTACTTTTTGCTTTCTAGACTTCAAACCCATGGGCTAGTAGGATTATTCCATGTTGATAAATAGAAAAGGCAAACCTAGGTGTCTGCTTTCTTTAAAACCAGGCCTCTCCCCTTGCTCTATTGTCAGGTGGCCACATGTGGACCCATATTATTTCCCATAAATACTTCTAAGAATGAAACCATAGCAACCAATGTGTGAGCTCTCTCCACGTGCTGGACTCTGTGGTAGGCTTCGTGTGGCTGATCTCTCTAGCTAGTCTCACAGAAACCCTGTGAGTAGACACTGATACCCCATTGACGGATGAGGAAAGCGAGAGCTCAGTGTAGTCAAGTGAAAAGCTCGAGGTCACACAGCCGGGATCTGACGAGGTTGCGGCCAGTGCTGCAAACCCCTGTGCGCTGTAACTCAGCCAGGGGACTGATGCCTTTGTGTGCAGAGAACGTGGCCACGGGAGAACAGCACATGAACTCGTCCATTCTTGAGGAGTCCCTGCAGGTACACCAGAGCCTGTCCCCCCTTCACACAGATCATTGGTCCTGGGCCTTTGGGGCACTGTGAGCCCACTGAGCAAGGGATTCAGTGGAGACAGAAGCATTGATATAGATAAGGCTTGGTGTGGCATTCCCTCTCAGTGCTGTACAAAATTCCAAGAGGAGACGTGTCTAGTATCCTTGCAACCTTAACCTTACAGAAGAGTGGAGACTCACTCCCACTTTCCAGCCTTACAGAGACCCAGTAATGTCTTTCTTCCCCGAATAGTCTCACACTCCTGGACTAGCAAGAAGTCCTTGGCGGATCATGGGGAGATTGATTTGTTAGGGACACTGAAAAGTTAAGGTCAGAGCTCTTGGTATCTCGTCACCACGCTGGACCCAGATTTTATGTGTTTATGTTCACGTGTTCAGTTTCACTCTTAATATTTAGTAAGTTAGGAAGATAGTTTCTGTAAAACTGAGTGTTGTTACATTCCAATCTCTGAGAATCTGCCCTGGGTTAGGGCTCAGAGATCTCAATGATCCTAATTAGTGTTTAATTCGATGGGGACTGGATGAACTTCGGTAATTAACTTTGGCCTGGCCCCAGAATAGCCCACACTGCCCCTTGTTTTGACCTACATCTTGTATCTCTGGACTTTTTCTTCTGTCATTTCACGTGCCTCTTGGAGAAACCTCTGGTTTTCTCCAAGTCCCCGGTCGTCACAAACCTGTAATTAAGCCCGAGGGCAGTGTGATCCTGCAGACCCCCTGTATCTCGACCCTGGCTGCCATGCTCATAGGACGTGACCACAGCTGCAGGTGGCATCTGTTCATAGCCCACGAGGCTCTGCCAGGGGAGGACAGGCTGCTTGGGGGTAGCTGACAAGAGGCCAAAGGCAGGCAGGCTGATACCTCAGAATGAGACAGTGGGTCTTGCTCCTTTGGTCCCCAGCTCCTGGCACAAGCCAGGCTCATGGTGGCAGCCCAATGTAGACCTTATTAAATAGACCATTAGCCGATGTTGGTCTCAATGAGGTGGTGGCTGGTGGCTCTGTTTTGCCTGGTGGCTCTGTTTTGCCTGGTGGCTCATTCAGAAACCTGACATAGAGGGAGCAAGGTATCTTGAAAATGAATTGTGGGATGGCCTTTTGGGAGTTCAAATCAGTGTAGTTAAGCAGCCTTATGCATATTTCAACAAGGAATTAGTGCAACAGATTGATGCCTCTGATGTAGGGCTTAGCACTATTTTCTCCCCAAAGATGCAGAGCAGGCAGCTGGCGCCACCAGTCAGCCTGGGCCCGCCATTCCACCTGGGGCAGCTGACTGGGGCAGCAGCGGGCCCCCAGCCTAGCACAATCCCCCACACCCAGCCTGCTGACTGTAGGCACAGGGACTGGTGTGGCTCCCTGCATCTTCCCCAGGTCTGAAGCACAGGCTAGTGTGGCCTGCAGGTACCAAGGCCTGGGAAGCCCAGAGGGATGCACCCTCTTTTCACAGATTCTCTTGGACACATGGAAAAACCAAGACTTCCCTACTTCCCTAAGCCAGGCAGTCTGTCATTGCTCTGGATCACACTGCAGATGGGGCCCATGGAGGTTATTCCTTCTGGATTTCTTTCAACCGCGTCTGTGTTTGCTTTAGAGTGGGCAGGTTCATGGGGGACAGCCATATTTAATCTTTCACCTTGGCCTGAGGGAAGACCAACTCCATGCCTCACTGGGAAGGGAGAAGCCCAGCCTCACGTCGGTCAGGGAATGAAGGTCACGCCGCCGGGCGGGCAGTGCGTGCCTCTGGCTGCTTCCCACAAGTTTCCCGAGTCCTCTCAGAAACATCTCTAAGTGCTTGGTTGGAGGTAGAATGAGACCCTGCATGTTTAAAGGCCAAGTTGGCAGCAACTTTTTCTCTGTGTTAGGGGAGGAAGAGAATTTAGCCAGCACGCTGGCCACTTATCAAGTGCAGTAGCTCCGCAGGAGATGCGAAGAGGAAATCCTGGCCTCTCCTCTGGGGAGGGCCTTGCGCGCGAATGCCAAGAGCAGCTCCACTTTCAAGGACAGTTTGAAGACCACAAAGTCCAACAGCACAGAAGACCTTATGAAAACCAGGCATTTCTGCTGTGTAATAGTCCGAGGCCCTGAGGAGCTGAGGGGGGCGGCTGTGGAAGGCTCACACAGCACCTTTCATTTCATGTTATGAGCTGAACGACCATTTTCAGATCTAGCGAGGCTTCCGTGTCTCATGTGCTGGAGTAGTTGTCCCAACTCAAACACTGAGGATAGAGCTGTATGAGTTTTTCTCTTTGGTCAATGGTGATAGATCAAAGATTGCTGTAAATTTCTGGGGCAGGTGGCAAGCTGGTTTACGGAACACAAGGCGATGAGAACCTCTGGCTTACGGAAAGTAGCATGAATTAATAATCATTTAATTGGCTCCTCCATTATGTTGCTGGTTTGGGAGATGGAAGTTTAGATGGAGGGGCTGTCAGTGGTACTTTAGCTAAGAGTCTGATGGTTGGGAAGTGGGGGTGGCAGCTGCCCTTGGCCTCTCTACAAGGATGAAATGTCAGGCAGCATCCCAGGCCCTCAGTGGGCTCACCTCAGGGCCTCCAAAAGGCAAAGGGCCAGCACTTTGGTGAATACCAGCTCCAAGTACCACTCCACCATGAAGAGAGGAAATGCAGAAGGAATTTCCCAGCGGCTTGGATAGCTCACTGCGTCCCAGGGTCTCCCCGAGGGAGGTCTCTGGCCAAAGGGGGGCTGACCTGAGCAGAGAATGCCCACCATGCCAGCAGCGCGGTGTGTTGCATAATGAAATCATGAAACAGAAACGAATTCTACGAGTACTTGTGGTTTTCTTGGAGGGCAAGTCAATGTCTTGGCTAATGATTAGAAAAAGCTAAAAACTGGGCACTTTAAGGTCCCATTTCTACTTTCAGTTTTTCTTCAGGTTTCTTTTTCATGAGGCAGCAGCCCCACATCTTACCTGGCTTCAGAGCTGCATAGACGAGGCGAGTGTTGGCATGAAGTCACTGGCTGGCTATGGTATTGTGCGTCCAACTCTGAGGTTTTCTGCTGCCAAAATTTCAGTGACTCGGATGTCAATTTGTTAGTGAGGATTTCAATTGGATGAGAAGTCATCCTAGGAAGAGTGGTTTGATCAGGTGAAGTTACAGTGGCTGTGTTGCTACCATACTTGGCACTTTCTAAGACCTCTAAATTATACTATTCTTACCTATTCTTTAATGTAAGTCAAGCTTTACTAAGCTTGTTTTAATTATGCTAGGTGCTTAGAGCATAATGAAGCCATATCTTGAAAATTGCAAAAGCCTGCATGAATTTGGATTGACTCTCTTCCCTTCCCTACTCCCTCTAATTAGTAGGTGAGGAGGAGTAGCTTTTTAAAATAAGTATTTTAGAGGTTAAATACTTCCCAAACAAATGTGTTAAAAACGAAGGATATCTGGAACTTGATGTTTCTGTGCATACATGACTTTCCCTAAGGAGGCCAGGCATTGATAACTGTGTTTCCCTTCGAAATGAAATTCTTTGGCCTAGAATATAGAGGAGCCTAAGAGAATAAAATGGAGAGCCCGGACTCAGGTTTGCCTCCCAGTATTTGTCAGGGGTAGTGGCCAACCCATCGCAGGGAAAGTGGTTGGTGGCTCTTGGCCTAGAAAGCCAACTTTGAATTTCCTGCCCTCCATAACAAGGACACGCGAGTCCCTTTGTGCCTCACCAACCAGTTGGGTAAGGCAGCCATGGCTCCTAACAAGCTGAGCAAGTGTTTTTTTTCACCCCTTGTAAAGTTTGCATGGTGGAACCCACAGCTCACATCCTATCAGGTTTCAGCCGGTGTTTGACCCAGCATTCCGTTGTCACAAATACCCGTTTGCCTGGCTTTATTGAGTATGTGATCTATGGTGCATGCACTCACATGGGTCCTCGCCACATTTTTATTCCCTTTGAAGTGCCAGGAGCCCAGCATGTTGTCTGTGGAAGGTTCATTGGGATTTAACAACATACTTTCGTATGACATAGCTGCCAAAATGAGAAAAATTGCTTCAACCAGCAAAGTGAAAAAAATACCACCTGGTGTTTTTCACAGTATGGATCCAAATATCAACTTTTGCACGGACAGTTGAATTTAATTGGCAAAATATTTAATTATAATATTTTAGGATAGAACTACATGACAAACTTAGAAAATAGTAAAGTGGTCCATCATGCCATCACCCAAATGCAACATTTTCTTCTCGTCTTATTTTTTATGTAGCTATATCATAGAATAATGCACATTTTACCAATGAACATTCTCAGGGACGCTTCCATATTGCTTCATAGCTATCGCTTTTAATATCTTCTATTACCCATTGAAGTGGATATAGATTATTTACTTAACCACATAAAAAAATCTACATTGTTTCTGGTTTATTTTGTCATTATTGGGGAAACCAGCACAGGTCGTTTGCATTTTTGTTGCCAGTAGAAACCCAAGTTTCCAGGTACTGTTTAAACCATGGCTGTCTCGGGGGCATCTATTTCCATTTCGCTAATGTGATGTCATAGTGGCCTTAAAGTGATCAGTCATTGATTTTTTAAATAATGTTTTTGAGACTGTGACATCTCTCCTAGAATTTAAGTCAAAGTTTAGAAAAGTCTCCAAAGCAGAAAACCACAGAGCTTTCTCTCTTGGTATCCATACCACCTCATTTACTTATGCCTACAATGTGTGCTGGTGACAGAACTGAAGGAGAAATGGATTTTGAGAGACTGGCCCTTTTGAAGTTGCTCAGAGAGAAGCAGCTTGAGGAAACCGTAGACTGCCTGTGGCCTAGAGCAAACCCTCACCCAGCATGCTCATGGAGAACTTGTACAATTGTTTGCCTATCTTCAGAACTATATAAAGATTTAGGTGCCATGTCATTTTTTTAAAATGACTTTAGATGCTTATTTTTATTGACTTCAGAGAGGAGTGGAGAAGGATAGAGAGGTAGACACATCAATGATGTGAGAGAATTGTTGATTGGCTGCTTCCTGCGTGCCCCACACTGGAATGGAGCCTGCAACTTGGTCATGTGCCCTGATCGGGAATCGAACCTGCTGTTTCATAGGTCGACGCTCAACCACTGAGCCATGCTGGCTGGGCAGTGCCATGTCTTGATGGGGACTGATATTTTAATGTCAGAGGTCAAGCTACGAGGGGGCCTGTCAGCCTAGTTAGGTCTTAGGAATGGTCCCCACATCACCCAGGGAAACGCAGTGGGATTGCAAGTGGGTGTTAATGGAATCTGTTGTAAGAATGGCATGGCTTTATCTTTAAAGAAGGAGCTAGTGAACTGCAGGTGGCTAATGTCCACTTCTAGATAGATCTGATCTAAGATGAATGCAGGTGTCTGGGGTAGAAATTTTTATACCAGTAGATACAGCATTTCATATTGTGCAGGACTGTTTTGTTACTGGGGAAAAAGAGAAATGAGTGAGCGGTTTCATTTCTTAAAACACTTTACAAGAACTCCTTAGCTTGAGCTCACAAAGGAAGCTTTAGAATTCCAGAGCAGTGTGAGAGTTTGGGGGAAAAAAAAAGGTAATAAAAGTTCCCCTCTCCATGCCGGGGGAAAGAATAGTGGATTTTGAAACCAGAATTGTCACCTCTGCAACCTCGTCACAATTCATCTCACGTTCAGCACTGAAAGAGGAGGATGGACTCTTTGGTCCTATGAGGAAGGGAAAGCTGCACTGGGTTACACTGGGTTTGCCTTTCAGCTCCGAGAGAGGAGATGAGTTGGGTAGTGTCAGCCTCGGTGCCCATTCATTCACACTGCCAAGCAACTGCACAACTGACAGTCGTTCTAAAGCGGGGGAGGGTGCAGGCAGATTGAGGGCATTTCTAAGGTAGTGTCGTGGTCCTGTAAAAGCAGGTGTTGTTTCAGGTCAGGCAAACTTAACAAAAAGGCAGGTGGGTATTTGGAATAGTATCTGTGTCTCAGTTTGCTTCTATTAGAAAGAAAGTAGATAGTGGCTCTTTCCTCACTATGTGCTCTGGCCCTGACCCAATGCCTACAGGTCAGGAATAGAAACGGGGAAGATGAGCAGATGACTAACAAATAAGCATCTAAAGTGCCACCTACTGAATGCCTCCACCTGCCCCATCTTTAAGGCGCATTTGAAGAGCTAATATATAGAGGATAACCAGTAAGCAAAAATGAGAAAACGATGGAGAATTAGGAACCTTCTAGGGGTAGGGGAACTTCAGTCCCTAAAATATTAAAGATTCCTATTGTGGGAGTGTTGAGGCAGGGACCCCGCACACTGTGAGGTCTAAACCCTGATACAAAGTTCCACAGGATCAGGTCTGTGGGGGGCAGGAGATGGGAAGTGGGCCATGGGGGACCCTGTCTAGAATGTTACAGCACCTAGTTAATCGGCAGCCAGTCCATCACATTAAATATCCAGCCGTCATGTATTACCTTTCAAGTGAAAATGAATAACTCCCATTAAGAGCAAAATGGGTTTGAAGTCGATTCGAGACAGATTAAAGTACTGTTATGAATGTGTGTGTGGGGAGGAGGAGAGGTATGTGTGTAATATGCTTGTCCTTGTACTTTTTAAATAATAGATGTCCTACAAACTTATGTAGAGCAGGTTACCAAGATACTGGGGTTAAAGGTCACAAGATGTGCATTCAGGGAAGAGTACCAACTTCCTGGAATATTTCCTGCATTTAGCAATTTTTTTCCCCTCAAAATTATCTTGTGGCCTTATTATTTTAATGAATAAAATTGATTGATAAAATTGTTTATTAAAGCACATGTCTGTAATGACAGCATCTTGGTATCCACGTCCAAAAAAAAAAATCTCAAAGCTGAGCAGACAGTGTTTCCACATGCCAGGTACCTAGGCTGGGGAGACAGAAGACCATAAATTAGGCTTTCCAAACCAGTAACTTCAGTGCTGAGTCACATTATTTCCCAGTGGAGGGCAGTGGGGATACATTTTCTCACTACCATCTTCAGGGTATTTTTTCCTTGTTGCTTTTAGCAAAATTATAAAAAAATGGAGTTCCACATCCAAAACAAGTGAGAGCGCCAACCCCAGCTCCGGGCCGGGTTTCATGACAGACCCAGCCGTGTCTTGTGACGACACTGGAGGAGCCCTGCTTTCTCCTGGTTAAACGCTGAGCCGTCTCTCTTCTCATCAGTCTTCTCGACCCCTTTCCACACTTCAGAGAACTCACACCACCACCACTTCCATCCCCGCTGTTTGCTACGGAAGCCTCAGTGACTCTCCTTGTTAATTAGTGTGTGGTCTTTGGGTGGAGTGGGGTTCACAGGACATGGTCTGGGCAAACAGATGGGAAACGTCCCCTCTTACCACTTGCTCTGAATTAACTTTTGTGTCTGGAGCACTGGCTAGATTGGAAGTTAGATTCACCCCCTGCCCCATTCCACTCTTCAGTTACTTCTTCCCCGAAAGCAAGTTGCTGAACTCAGACTTGATTTCCCATCCCCCAGCCCCCCACCCCCAACACAGGGCGGGGCAAAAGTAGGTTTACAGTTGTGAGCATGCATAACACAAAGTTTATTCTTGCATTATTATTAATTAACTAGACGTGATAGGGTCCCTGGGCATGATCTACGGGGATCGAGCCAAAACCGGTAGTCCGATATCCTCTTAAGGGTCCTGGAGTGTGAGAGGGTGCAGGCCAGGCTGAGGGACCCCCACTGGTGTACAGATCCGTGCTGCACCAGGCCTCTAGTATGCATATAAGATCTTTGGTTAATCTCTTCCTGCCCTCCCCTCTTGCCCCTTTCCTCTGAGATTCATCAGTCTGTTCCATGTTTCCATGCCTGTGGTTTCCACTCCTGCACTGAGCGCCTGCCCCCTGGTGGTCAGTGCGTGTCATAGCTACCAGCTGGTCACTGGTCAGCGGGTTGCTTAGGTTTTTATACATAGAGATTATGTATTGCTTCCCATACAGACTCCTGTAAGCCTACTTTCGCCTGCCCTGCATTTGTGTGCAGACGTCCATGTGAATGTTCTTCAGATCACACTGATCGTGTCCTCCGTGATGTGCTGTGATTCCAGGAGCTGGGACAGTAAAGCTGGGGGCACGTAGTTTATTACCTCTGTGAAACACTGTCTGGTACTCAGGTGGACAAGTGGTTTTGGTGAAGCAGTTGGGGAGATTTTTACACCCACCCTGTGCCCACAAGTCAGCAGATTGTTTCTTGATTGGAGGAGGTGAGAATAGACTGAATGAACTGAGCTTCATCCAACTCGGTCTTGTCATCCATTTCTTTACCATTTTTCCTTAGTGTTCAGCTGTTAAAGTAGTAACAGAGAAATCATGGTGGGGGGAGGGTGGAGAGAAACACTTGCTTCTTTTCCAATGTGCTTGATAAGTCAGTCTGGATGCTCATCCTGCTTGGATTTTGGTGTTTCAAGAAAATCCTGTGCTATAAATGAATGTTGATTTTCACCCAACACAAAGCCTCCAGGAGCTGTCCTGGTCTGGCTGCTGTATTGCATCTTCTGCTTTTTCTTCCAGCATCGTCCAGCCAAGCAGAAAAGGAGCTGACAGACTCTCCTGTAACCTCCAAGCGCATCTCCTTCCCAGGTAGCTCGGAGTCTCCTCTCTCTTCGAAGCGACCAAAAACATCAGAGGAGACCAAAGTGGAGCAGGTGAGGTGGGAAGGGGCTCTGCTGGTGGGGGTAGTTTCAGACACAGGTGGGAAGGAACTCTTGGGTGGGCGGGCTTGGGGCTGACTTGGTTGCCAGTGGGAACTGGAGACTCAGCCAGAGGGATGGGTGTGTTCCCCACAGATGTACCAGTGTCCCTACTGCAAGTACAGCAATGCCGACGTCAACCGGCTTCGGGTGCATGCCATGACACAGCACTCAGTGCAGCCCATGCTTCGCTGCCCCCTGTGCCAGGACATGCTCAACAATAAGATCCACCTCCAGCTGCACCTCACCCACCTCCACAGCGTGGCACCGGACTGCGTGGAGAAGCTCATTATGACGGTAAGACAGCCAGGAGCAGGACCCTGCAGTTCTCCTTTCCCCAGGGGTCAAAGGTGATGCAATAGCATGGACAAGATACTGTGTTGTTGGATGAGAAAGTCAGTGTAGAGTTGAAAATGTCAAAAATGATCCTAGCCCTGGCTGGTTTTGCTAAGTGGTTAGAGCATCAGCCAGTGGACCGAAGTGTTGCAAGTTCAATTCCTGGTCAAGGGCCTGTACTTCGGTTGCAGGTTCCCCAGCCCTGGTAGGGGCGGGTGCAAGAGGCAACACAAATTGATGTGTTTCTCATGTCGATATTTCTTTCTCTCTCTCTACCTCTTGCCCTCCCTTTCTCTCCCCCCTCCGCTCTCTCTAAAAATCAATGGGAAAAGTATCCTCTAGTGAGGAAAAAATAACTTTTTTTAATGTTCTAGTTCTGTGATTTTGTGCTACACTGTCTGCCTTAGATTTGGCATGACCGTGGCCCGAAGAGCTGAATACATAAGTGTTTCTTAACCTTCCCTTTTCATCATTCTCTCCCTGAGGGATGCAGAAGCCTAGAGCAGTTAATCATTTATGTGAAGAAATTGTTACTCAGATTCTCCAAACCTTTATTGAGCAGGTCATGGTCTATGTTGCTCTTATATTCATTACTAGAGGCCCAGTGCACGGATTCCTGGCCTGCGGGGATTAGGCAGAAACCAGCTCTCTGACATCCCCTGAAGGGTCCTGGATTGCGAGAGGGTGCTTCTTGGGTGACGCACCCTGGAATCGGGCTCCCTCCTCTCTGGTTCCGGGTGCGTCACCCGAGAAAGGCAGCTGCCAAGTCACCACAGCTCGGCAGCTCCTGCATTGGGTGTCTGCCCTCTGGTGGTCAGTGTGCATCATAGCTACCAGCCGAAGCATTTGCCCCCTGGTGGTCATTGCGCCTCACATTGAACAGTCGCTAGGTTTTTATATATATAGACTTGTGACCCGGTGCACGAAATTCATACATGGGGGATGGGGGGGTGTGTTCCTCAGCCCGGCCTGCACCCTCTCCAATCTGGGACCCCTCAAAGGTCCTACTGCCACTTTACAGGGATCAGGCCTAAACCAGCAATCAGACATCCCTCTCACAATCTGGAACTGCAGGCTCCTAACTGCTCACCTGCCTGCCTGATTGCCCCTAACCATTCTGCCTGCCAGCCTCCTCGCCCCCATATTCCCCCCCGCCAGCCTGATCACCCCCAACTGCCCGCCATGCCAGTGTGCTCGCCCCCAACTGCCTCCCCTGCCGGCCTGCTCACCCCCAACTATCCCCCTGGCTGGCCTGCTCGCCCATACCTTCCCTTCCCTCCCCACTGGCCTGCTCGCCCCCAACTGCCCCCCTGCTGGCCTGCTCACTCCAAACTGCCCCCCCACTGTCCTGATCACCTCCAACTGACCCCCACTGACGGCCTGCTCGCCCCCAACTGGCCCCCCTGCTGGTCTGCTTACCCCCAACAGCCCCGCCCCCCCACCAGCCTGATCACCCACAACTGCCTGCCCCTCTTGGCCTCTTACCGCCTCTACCTCAGCCCTGCCACTATGGCTTTGTCCAGAAGAATGTCCAGAAGGTCTCCTAGTCTAATTAGCACATTACCCTTTTATTAGTATAGATAGAGGCCTGGTGCATGGGTGGGGGTCTCGCTGGGGTACCTGGCCAGCCTGGGTGAGGGGCTGAGGGCCGTTTTCAGGCTGGCTACACCCCCTTCAGGGTGGGGGTCCCCACTGGGGTGCCTGGCCAGCCTGGGTGAGGGGCTGATGGCTGTTTGCAGGCAGGCCAAGCCCCCCAGCGGGGATCCTCACCCCATGGGGTTGTGGCCAGCCTGGGTGAGGGGCTGAGAGCTGTACTCAGGCTGGCCACACCCCCTTCCAGGTCGGGGTCCCCACTGGGGTGCCTGGCCAGCCTGGGTGAGGGGCTGTTTGCAGACTGGCCACGGCCCCGGCGACCCAAGCTCCCAGCCCCTCCTTTTTTGCCTATTTTTTTTTTTTTTTTAGCACCCCCTTGAGCAGAGGCCAGGGCCGGCTGGAAGGAGGTATCTGGGATTTATTTATCTTCTATAATTGAAACTTTGTAGCCTTAAATGGAGGCCAGGGCAGGTGGGAAGCTTGGCTTCCTCCATTGCCTGGGGCAACCCAAGCCTCCTGTTCGCTCTAGCTCTGTAGCCGTCACCATCTTTATTGGGTTAATTTGCAAACTCGCTCCTGATTGGTTGGTGGGTGTGGCTTGTGGGAGTAGCTGAGGTACGGTCAATTTGCATGTTTCTCTTTTACGAGGATGCTTATTGCATCCTCACAAAAGAGTCTTTACACATTTAACAGCTGAGAAAACTGAGGCTCAGAGGAGTTAACTGACTTGATGTCCCTTGTAAGTGGCAGAGTTGAGAGTTGAACTCACATTTTCCAACTCTAGGAGGGTAGCCCCTGAAACATGGGCATTTCTCAAGCGGACACTTTTATTCTCAAAGCAGGAAATGGTTAGCTGGATAGCACATGTTGATTCATGCATGAGGGCTTTGCATTTTGAACATGATGTTGCTACGCCTGCAGGTTTTGAAAGCATGGCTTTAAGTGGCCTCTATAAACATGGCCCAAAAGGTTAGTATAAAGATTTAAATCTAATTCTGATGTGAAGACTTTTCAAAGTACTACAGGTGACATGAACTTCTTACTTTCTATATGTGTTGGGACTACTGAGAAAGCCCTTTCCTGATCACTAGAGGAAAAACTACGGAGGAGAATCAGTCTTACCTCTAACTTATGTCAGCAGTGGAGTAATGGCAAATTAGTTTGCCTTTTTGTATGAAGATTCCCAGAGAGGTAGTTTGTTCAGAATTCCATCATATAAAGTGCAGGTCACAGACATGTAACCTCTAGGCCTTTCCCATTCCATTTGGTTATGCAAGATTAATGAATAATGATGAAAGTGATGTAACGTATCATTGGTGATGCATAAGAGGACGTTAGCAGCCAATGGGAAACTCAAAGGTGACCTAGCATGTATTTCATTTTAGAGTTCTTTCAAGTAGAAAGTCACTTGCTGTGGGTATTATCAAATAGAATGGTGAACGTTGTTGAAAGTTTCTAAGTAAAAACCTCTCTGTGGATGGTGGGTTTCTGTAGATGTAACAGGTTTCCTTGGCATTCTTACCAGCCTTGCAAATAACTCCACAAGGGGCATTTTCTCAGGTCTCATTACATTTGCCATTGATGGCCTGGAACCATGAGAGCCCAAAGGAACAGAGATATATAGGGAGGAAAGCATTTTTTTTTCTTAAAAATATTTTTTATTGAGTTCAAAGAGGAAGGGAGAGGGAGAGAGGGATAGAAACATCATTGAGAATCAATGATTGGCTGCCTCCTCCACGCCCCACACTGGGGACCAAGCCCACAACCTGAGCATGTGCCCTGACTGGGAATTAAACCATGACCTCCTGGTTCATAGGTCGACACTTAACCACTGAACCATGCTAGGCAGGTGAGAGGGAAGCATTTTCAATACTTAATTAAATTTTCCTTTCTGTTTAATATAAATCTGTCTAGGGTTTGTGGGTCTATAGTAATCTGTAAGACAGTAAGTTTCTTTTATATGTCGCTAAGGAATAGAATGTAAATTATTTTCAAACATCCATTTTTTGGTCATATTTTTATAATAGCAATAGTAAGGTACATTTCAGGTAGCAAGTCTGGTGATCATTATGAATCTTGTTAATTTACCAACAGTCTTCAAGGGCAGGATGTTACTGTTGTGTTTGCTTGGGTACCAATCCCTAAGATATTTCTGGGTATTACCCACTAGCTGGCACCTTCTCAAGCAGCAATTCTCAACCTTTCTGGAGGCTGGTGAAAACAATTCAGTAGCCTTACTGGGTTACTCTATGCATACTAAAGTTTGACAACCACTATTAAAACCTCCATCAAGTATTATGCTTATACACAATTGTCTGTACAATGGCAGGAAGCAGAGGGATGCCCTAAAACTCATCCATGGAACCAAGTTAATAAATACTGTTCTGGAAGAATCTCTGACAACATAATTATGTAGGAGAAACATGGTCCCTAAAGGGGCTGAACTTGGCACCTTGCACAGAAATCCCTGTGCACCTCATCTTCCCACAGAAGATGATGGAAATGTTTTCAAGACATTTCTGAAAAGTGTGCAAATTGTGGGAAATGTGTTGATTATAGGATGTTGATTGCCTGGGAACAAGAAAAAGTGAATGGATTCAGAAGTAAATTTGAAAGTTGTGGGAAAGGTAATCATACAAGGGTTTTCTTCTGTGTTGGATGTATAAGAATGGCTTAAAGGTACTCTCTCTTTGCATGAGAAGATGGGGTCATTGCATGGCTGTCAGTACTGAATTGGTTTTTCAAGTTTATGAGGCTGGTTTTATCTGAAGCGTTTCCACCTTGATCATTTAGCTCAGTAGGATAAGATGAGCAGCCAGTGCTGGAGGGGAATTTGTGGCCGGACCTCACTGGGAACTCAGATTCCTGCTTGGGGACTGGATCTTGGTCTCTGCCCTGATGAATCAAAGCAGATACCACTTTCCTTCCTCTGGAAAGTTTAGTGTTAAAACGGAATTTGCATTTGTTACAACTAAATGATTATAATGAACTTGTGGTTAAAATCCTGCCCCTGGAGGGTATTTTACTGTAATTTCATGAAAAAACTGGCCATGGGGAAGTATTGGTGAGGCTTTTAGACTGTATAGCTCTATGTTCTTGGCCAAGTAGAGGAGGGAGCTCTGAAAACAGCATGATGAGAAATGCTGCTCAAATCAGAGCTCCATTTTTTTAAACCATTATTATCAAGGAATGGCCAATGCAGGGCCATTCATCCTCTAAGAGGAGAAAGTCGTGTCTGCTTTGTCCCTGAATGGCTGCAATGAATGGCAGGAAGAGGAGTGAATCTTCCTCCTTGCCAAGTGGTTTGACTAAGTTAGCTGCCTTTGGCTGCTGAATAGGAATAGCTGGCAAAATTCACTAAATAGACAGTTCCTGGCAGACATAGGGTGTGTCCAGGGTATCGAAAGCTATAAATTCTGGTAAATATTTTTTGCTGTCTAGATCCAAGGTCTCAGGATAAGGTTTGAATTGGGTTTCGTCCCTCTAAAAGTAAATTCCACCCTGATAAGTGGAAATAGATTACTTTCTACACAATGTCTTTCCGTTCAGTTGTAAATGGAGAGTGTTTTTAGGAGGCTTCATTTAATAATACCTTATCAGACAGCTTTCAGGAACCTGCAGTGTCTAATATGTCTGTTGCTATGGTAACAGCTGCTTGCTTATGCTCTGCATCTCATATCTGTGTCTTCCAAGGGTCCCCTTCTCTTTACTGATGCAGGGGCTTGAAAAATATTCTCCATTGGGAACAACTGCAGCTCTGGCCCTGCGCTATGGAAACTGCACTCATGGCATTCCATTCTGCTCGGCCCATTGGAAACCGAGCTCCAAAGGGTGTCATTAGACATGTCACATGAAAGAAAAATCTATAAAGCTTAAAAGGCAATGAGACAAGTGCCCCTCCAGACCTGACTGAGCAGCCCGCCCCCAGACTCCGTTCCACAGACCTGGCACCCACTTACAGAGAACTTAGATTTCAAACCCGTGTGGGGACTTGGATCTACTGGACTGTGTTCTCACTTCCCCACTGACTTGGGAAAGGATTATTGAGGACGTGGGGGGCATGGTTTTGGCCCAAAAAGAGAATGGGAAAGACCACCTACCACGCATTTCAATACTCTTAAATTATTCTAATTGATCACTATCACTCTGAATGACAAGGCCACACCACTGGGATCCTGAAACATTAATGTCAGGAAATTGTCTTTGTTCCTTGATCACTTAACAAAATACAACCTCGCAGTGGACATGGGGGTTGGCCCCTGAGCATCCCAGGAACACTTTTCTCTAGCCCTTCGTCTTCTCTCTCTTTGCTGGTTTTTTAATTCACTATTTTTTGTACTTGCATAGGTTTCCCTTCACTGCCTGCAGCTCTCTCTTTCTCCCTTGTGGGAGCAATAGTTTTTCTCCTGAGATTTTTTTTCAGTGAGTATCTAGGTTTCTCTGGGCTTGTTGTATGCCTGTGCTTTTGTGAATCTCTGAGATAGGATGGTCTACCCCACCTCACACCCCCCTACCGGGGCTATTGGGTGGCCACTGCCCTGGGGCTGTTGCACCTGCCTGGGTACCAGCTTTCTTACTTTGTCCCCATCTCAGAGGAAAGTAATGAAAATAATCGGGCTTCATTAATTCCAAGCCCTGTGAGATGATAGCCATTTGGAGCCTGTTTGCCAATTAGATGGTCTAAATTAGAAGTGACCTTGGTATACTGCCACTGCTTGCCTCTCTCAGTCTAATGAAGCTCTTTTCCAATTCATTCTCCTTCTCGGCTCTCTTTTCTGTCTGTGTCCTCTCTCTCTCTCTCTTCTCCCATTCACCTCCATTCTCAGTCTTTGTCGTTTTTAGTTTTTAAAATCTGGTTCATGGCCATGTTTGAGTCTGTCCCACATGAAAGCTAATGTGGCCCTGCAGTTTTTCCTCATGGGTTTTATGTTTTTAAAAAAGGGAGAGAGAACACATACAAGACATTTTAGAAAGAAAACAAGTCAGAGAGAGAAACCCCTGTAGACTCCATGGTCAGTGCCCAGCCTGGCACATTGGGAAGGTGGTGAGGGAAGGGAAAAAACCTCTGAAGTTGTGCTGCCAAGAGGTGCCCTGGTTTGCTGGCTGCATTAATGCAGAGACCAACTGGCAGGTCCCAGATGCCCTTGAGGTGCAGGAGAGGAGTGAGCAACCGGCCTCTCCCTGGAGCAGTCAGCTTTAGCTGCACCACTAACTGGAATGCTCAGCTCTGGAAGCAGGTGCGTTTTAACTTCATGCTTGAATGTTTCTAATAGAACCAGTACCTCATTCATAGAGACTGGCCAGGTCTGTGCCAGGAAGGCCTGGGTCCAAGGCTTTCCCTGACCACCCCTCCAAGGCTTTCCCTGACCACCCCCACCCCCTCGTCTGAGGTTCTTCATTCTATTGATTTTTCACTGACAAGTGAAGGATCTGAGGCTTCTTCAGGAGTCTAGGCTTTGGAAGTCTATATTTCACTTAGAAAAGTGAGCCTTTCAGAAAGAAGCCCCACTTAGGTGGGCGGCGGTAAGGCAGTAGGGATGAGTGTCTCAGAGAAACCAGGTTCAACACTTACTCTAAGAAAATATATTAATTATTCTGGATTGTGAGCTACTTGGGCATAGGGACCTTGTCTTGCTCTCTCACAAACAGGTGGCACAGGGACCCTGAGCAGTGTTTAGTGAATGATGGTCAGATGAATGGATGAGCAGAGTCACATGAGGCCCTTCATTTTCAACAACTAAGCTGTTTCGGCATTGCTTAAACTTGGAGACTTTAAGTGTGGAACTCTTCTGTTGCTATTGTTAGATATGAGAATTGCTTAAACTTGAAGAATTTCAGTCAGAGCAAAACTCCACATTTCTGGTTATACATGAGACCTGTTTACTTGTCAGGAAGATTAGAGCCGCTGTTGGTTTTCAAACTTTCAGCATCCGAGCTCAGCTTTTATATAACATTCCCATCAACTCTACATACTCTGAAAGAAATGTAGTGAACTTGGCTCAAAAGCATGGGAGGAATACATGTGGTATCTGGGCCTTCAAACCTGTAAGTCTTGCCCCATGTGTATTTAGGTAACTACTTTTATCTACCTGCATCTTTAGGGTCATTAGAATAATTTCAGATCACCTCTCCTAAGGTTAATAAGATCACCATAGAACTGCCTGTGGATGGCCAAGGCCAATCTTGAGTGACCCAAAACCTGAGAAAATAATGGATCCAATCAATTGAATTTTCTTACCAGAAAAACTTTGTTTTACTTTTGGTTAAAAGTCTGTTTTAATAGTCTCAGGTCCCCCCTATACATTAATGGGTAGAATACAGGGACATAATTGAACACGTTTATCAGTATACAGATTAGAAAAATCAATCTATGTGGATGGCAGTGTCAATGTAAAAAGTGTAGGTGTTTGGACTTATTGGTACTGTTATCTGGCCAAACCTAAAACGTTTTGTTTGGCTTTGAGTCTGGAGTAGGAGAGTAGGCAGAGGGAGACAGGGAAGAGGGAGAGAGTGTATGTGCACGTGTACACACATGTGCAGGGGACCTGGTGGTGGATTCAGTTAGTGGAGGGTGAGGTTTGGGCACCTTTGGGATGGCTTTGGTTATATTGTAGCCAGGTTTTGTTCTAGAAACCTACACTCCACAAAGCTCCTTGAAAGGGAAGGCCTTTACAGAACTGTGCTCAGCAGTTAAATGATTGCCTTTCCAACTGACTTTCAGCTCTCCATTGGATACTGTGGCTGGGATACTCTGAACCTTGCACACAGTTTTAAAAATAGGGGGTGGGGAAAGAACTCTCCAAAAATTCATCTGGACTAAAAACGACCCCGAATAGCCACAGCAATCCTGAGAAAGAAGAACAAAGTAGGTGGGATCTCAATACCAGATTTCAAGCTGTATTACAAAGCCACTGTTCTCAAAACAGCCTGGTACTGGCACAAGAACAGATATATAGATCAATGGAATAGAATAGAGAACACAGAAATCGACCCAAATCACTATGCTCAATTAATATTTGACAAAGGAGGCATGAACATAAAATGGAGTCAAGACAGTCTCTTTAATAAATGGTGTTGGGAAAATTGGACAGATACATGCCAAAAAAAAATGAAACTAGACCACCAAATTACACCATACACAAAAATAAACTCAAAATGGATCAAGGACTTAAACATACGATGAGAAACCATAAAAATACTAGAGGAATCCATAGCCAGAAGAATCTTTGACATATGCCGAAGCAATTTCTTCACTGATACTGCTCCTAGGGCAGTGGAAACTAAAAAGAAAATAAACAAATGGGACTACATCAAAACACTTTTGCACAGCAAAGGAGACCATCAATAAAACAACAAGAAAGCCCACTGCATGGGAGAACATATTTGCCAATGATATTAACGATACGGGTTTAATCTCCAACATTTACAGGGAACTCATGCAGCTTAACAAAAAGAAGATAAACAACCCAATCAAAAAATAGGCAAATGATCTAAATAGACACTTTTCGAAAGAAGACAGAAGGCCAAGAGATATATGAAAACCTGCTCAAAGTCACTAATCATCAGAGAGATGCAAATCAAAACGACAATGCGGTACCATCTCACACCTGTCAGAATGGCTATTATCAACAAATGACAAGTGCTTGTGAGGATGCGGAGAAAAAGGAACCCTCGTGCACTGCTGGTGGGAATGCAGGCTGGTGCAGCCACTGTGGAGAACAGTATGGAGTTTCCTCAAAAAACTAAAAATGGAACTCCCATTTGACCCAGTGATCCCACTTCTAGGAATATATCCCAAGAAACTAGAAACACGAATCAGAAAGGATATATGCACCCCTATGTTCATAGCAGCACAATTCACCATAGCTAAGATTTGGAAACAGCCTAAGTGCCCATCAGCAGATTATAAAACTGTGGTACATCTACACAATGGAATACTACGCTGCGTAAAAAAGGAGTTCTTACCATTTGCAACAACATGGATGGAGATGGAGAGCATTATGCTAAGTGAAATAAGCCAGGCAGAGAAAGATAAATATCACATGACCTCACTCATTTGTGGAATATAATGAACAACATAAACTGATGAACAAAAATAGATCCAGAGACAGAGAAACATCAATCAGAACATCAAACCTCAGGGAAGGTAGGGGAGGGTGGGGATAAGGGGAGAGATCAACCAAAGGACTTATATGCATGCATATAAGCCTAATCAATGGACACAGACTACAGGGGGGTGGGGTCATGAATGGGCGGTGGGGGGTAATGGGGGAATAAGGACACATATGTAATACCTTAATCAATAAAGAAATGAAAAAAAAATAGGGGGTGGGGTTTGCCAAGACAAGCTTTAAAGGAGCTTTGGCCAACTCTCCTTTCCTTAGAACTCCTCAGTAAGCTGTTGGCGGGACTAGATTTATGGCTTTCCACAAAAGCATGCACACTTTGAGTGGAAAGCTCTGGGAGCTGGTGGGAAAGGGAGGAATGGACACAAGCAGGGGAGGGGTCATTACTGTCTGAGAGCTGACATGGGCCCCTCCATCACCTGTGCAACAAGGAGGCTTCTCTTCTCAACCTCTCTGTTCAGACACAGGCTCAGAGAGGCCTTGCCAGAACTTCTAGATCCTTAGAATTCCCTTTAGGGCTACTCCTTTTTGCCTCCTGAGAATTTCTTGCTCGTTAAAATTTTATATACCCAGGCTTTTTCTTCTTCTGAGGGAGATGCTATAGATAAGAAGATGCAGGTAGATAAAAGTAATTAAACACATATGGGGCAAGACTTACAGGTTTGGAGGCCCAGATTAAGATGCAGAGGAGCATGTGAGGTTGATGATTATATTTCAGGGAGAGTTAATTGATGGAAGGTGAAGGCAGACAAAGAACCGCTGCTTACTGCCTTCTTGAATCCCAATCAGGAATTATGATTAAAGTCGCAGCGAGACAACAGAGGGCTGATGAATTGGTGTCTTTTTTTTTCTTTTTTGCCATCATTCACACTTGATTGACTTCAACCTTTCAAGTGCAAAAGTCTCTCTTTTCCATTATTATTCATAGCCATCTGAGTTTTTCTAATTAAAGTGTATGAAAACAATTACTGATCCGTCGTACTGAGTCTGTAAGAGGGGATGTCTGCCTTACTGTAATGCGTATAAAAAGCCCCCAGTTTTCTATAATGATGTGCAGCTGAGGTGTTAGATAATTTTATTCTTTTTTACTCTGTAGGGCTTTTTTTATTTCTCATGATTCATTTTTCATAATTCCAAAAGATCCCAGGAAAGGACTAATCCTGCCACTACAACCGAGAAAGGAGGTGGGGGGATCTTTTTTCCTTTCCCTTTCTCCACCCTCTAGCCCCCAACCTCGTGCTCTCCCTCAGCTGAGGACTATAAATTAATCGGTGACCTTTCACTTCTTGGTCTCCTGCTGGACTCCCTAACCACACTGGTCAGAAATGCTTTCTGTTAAAAAGAAAATAGATGGAATGAGTTTGGTAATCTCTGCTCCATTCCTAACGATTCATCAACAGCTAGCCTTAACCAGCTGCCACTAGTTTTATGTGGAGGTGGAGGTGCAGGTGTCTGTGAGAGCAGGGATTCTGTCACATGTGCACCTGCTACGCACCTGCTCTTGTAAACACGGGTTTCTCAGAACCCCTCTCCATAGTGCCTGGTGCTTAATTTTTGCACCTATTAGCATCTGGGGTTGCCAAAATTATTCTAACACCCATAAATGTGTTGGGGCGTTATCTTTCTGGTGTTAATGTGAACAGTTGTCTGGGTTTCCTCTGACAGTTGAGCCCATCACTGAGATTCTAGTAACATGTCAGTAGGTATTTTGAGCAAGGCCAAGAACTTCAAATGATGAGAAATAGGAATTTACTTAAAATATTTCATTTTGAACAGTGATCTAGTGGTTCCAATCATTGCAACAGCAAGTGAAGTTATTGTCATGGTATTTGTGTTGTTGATGGGGAAGTAATGCCTCCAAATAGGCTAGGTGCCGTGTAGAAAGGTTAGTGGTGACTGTAATTTCTGTAATCTTGAGGTCAGATCATTTCTCTGGCTGTCATCAAACAGGAAACAATTTCTGATTCATTTGGGAATATCATCACCTTCCCACCCTATAGCAGGCAAAGGGACATTGTTTCTTTTTAAACAATGAACCTTTTATCCTTACATTGGATATTGAAGGCTGTTTTATCACATTAATGTGGGGCCAATGGTAAGTTGTTTGGACAAGCTTCTGGCCAGATGGCAGGGAAGCTGAGAGAAATGTCTGAGGATCTGACCTAACATTGCAGCTCTTTTAATCCAGGCTAATTCTGGAATTGCTCTATTGGGCAACAGTGGCCAAAGGGGGGCCAACCTGTTGAAGGGTGCTTTGCGGGGCACCCTGTGTAGCTGGGACACTGGCCAGAGGTTCCCCTCTGATGCTGTGTACCTTGAGCAGAAACTCCAGAAGAAATCCTTGCTTAAGTGAGTCATAAGAAATGCTTATTTGCACTTGATCTCAGCTTGTAAAGGGTTACAAGATGTTGTTTCCTGGAAAAACTGCCAATGTGTCTGCGTGTCCTTAGCCTGCCTTTGTTCTCTTCTCTTCTTCTTACCCTTTCCTTTGCTCTTATTCCCCTCCTCTTCTTGCCTGAATACATTTTGAAAACAGTACTACAATGCTCCCTGCTTCAAGATTACAGTGTACTTTACTAGTTATGATTTAATTAGGGCCCTTATTATGTTTTCAGCAACTTAAGGTGGGCCTTTCAACTTACCTACCTAATTGGTTGCACAAGAAGTTTCACAGCCCATGACAAAACATTGTCAGTGATCAAAGTCAAAATTCTGCATAAAGGAAAAAATATTAATAATAAGATTATTCTTCAAGTATGCACTGCTAATTATGTCCAGAATGTAACCGTAGAAACACTTTTGACTGATGTGAGCTTTGTCTAATAAACATGAATCTTCAGTGAGCTATGAAAAGTGACACCTCCAGCTTTACACGGGTGAAGGCTAATTTTGCTTATTAAATAATTTTTTACACATTTTCCTGTTTTGTGTCTCTTCCCTCTCCATTTGACTCTCTGCATTTCTCTGCCTCTTGTTCCTCAGGTGACCACCCCCGAGATGGTGATGCCCAGCAGCATGTTTCTCCCAGCGGCCGTTCCAGATCGAGATGGGAACCCCAATGTTGAGGAGGCAGGCAAGCAGCCTGGTTAGTGTCATTTTCCTTGACCCCTGCTAATGGAAACAGAATGAAATGTCGGGCCGGGGTTTTTCACAGAGCAAGAGTGCCCAGAATCCTTTACAGTACTCCTAAGCTGACTGTAACTGATCAAAAGATGAGGGTCACTGTTGTACTCTGGTTCTTGGCATATTTTTGTATACTACTCATATGGTTTAAAGTGATAAAATCAGTTGAGAACAAGCAGGATTTTGGTGGGCACGTCCCCTTTGGGAGTGAATAACCTGAGACTCAATGAACAGACCCATAACTCACCATCCTAAGCTGTTAAACACTCCCATCTCTGAGGACTTAATTATTAGGAACTTATAGAGCACATAGGGGATTTCAGGGCTCTGGGTTAGTTATCTTTCTGGGAGCTGCCTCCACTCCAAGTTCTCTGAGTCTTCTAGGATTGCCTCAGGATATAGTATAGGGGTACCTTGACGTAGACAGGGATGATGGTGGTGCCCCACGATGTTTCGTACCTCAATAGATCATTAGACCTCCATTTATGAGGCTCCTCTACATCGTTCACCTCCTGTTAGCATATTAGGCTGTGGACAGCTGATATGGGTCAGAATATTTATGGGTATGCTCATTATAGGAAAAAATGTACTTTATTTTACTAATTGGCCCCTTGAATGTTCATTGCTTATTGAATAGAGATGACAGTCAAAATGCCTAAAAATATATTCCAAAATTTCTTAAATTACAATGGACCACAGTTATCAAATACGCCCCGTAACTCAGAATAGCATTAATTCACATCCTATATAATAAAGAGGTGATATGCAAATTAACCCTCACACCATCATAAGATGGCTGCCTACGACCAGGCCAACAGGGCTGTTAGTGAGGAACAACCAAACAACTGAACAGCAGGCTGCATGAGGCGACCAGGCCAGCGGGGGGTAGTGGGAGGGTGGGGCGGGGAGGCAGTTAGGAGCAACTAGGCAGGCAGGCAGGTGAGTGATTAGGAGCCAGTGGTCCAGCATTGTGAGAGGAATGTCCAGCTGCCAGTTTAGGTCCGATCCCCAGGCAGTCGGACATACCCAAGGGGTCCTGGATTGGAGAGGGTGCAGGCTGGGCTGAGGGGACCCCTTCCCATGCACTAATTTCATGCACTGGGCCTCTAGTATTCTATAATACAGGTCCATGTAAAAGGTGAACCCACTTAAAATCAGTAACCTTCAAACCAGTTCTGGAGAAATTGAGGATTCTGAGCCAAGCAATTTTAAATATTGTTTAAAAGACGGATATGTGATAGGATACGGGCTTATTAGGAGGCAACACTTTTTGTATTTCCTTTCAGTCCTCTCCGTTCTTGCGGACGTGCTCCTAATATGTTTGCTCTATTAGAGGGAAAGAAAGCAGGAGGCTATGTGTTCAGGTTGGGTGTTTCCCTCATTGTCAGATTCTGTGTTCCTGAGGCCTTGCTAGGTAGGCACCTCTCGGTGCCATCCTTGAAACAAAGCCCTCTTTATCATTGGGCTTGATGTGTTGTTTTTTTTTTACAGAAACCTCAGAGGATCCTGGAAAGAACATCTTGCCCTCCGTGAGCACAGAGCACGGTGGGGACCTGAAACCCTCTTCTGCTGACCCAGGCTCTATGAGAGAAGACTCAGGTTTCCTGTGCTGGAAGAAAGGGTGCAACCAGGTTTTCAAAACTTCTGCGGCTCTTCAGACTCACTTCAATGAGGTTCACACCAAGAGGCCTCAGCTGCCCGTGTCAGATCGCCACGTGTACAAGTACCGCTGTAATCAGTGCAGCCTGGCTTTCAAGACCATTGAAAAGCTGCAGCTGCATTCTCAGTACCATGTGATCAGAGCCGCCACTATGTGCTGTCTTTGTCAGCGCAGTTTCCGAACTTTCCAGGCTCTGAAAAAACACCTTGAGACGAGCCACCTGGAGTTGAGTGAGGCCGACATCCAGCAGCTTTACGGTGGCCTTCTGGCTAATGGGGACCTCCTGGCAATGGGAGACCCCACCCTGGCCGAGGACCACACCATAATTGTTGAGGAAGATAAGGAGGAAGAGAGTGACTTGGAAGAGAAGCAGAGCCCCACAGGCAGTGACTCTGGGTCAGTACAAGAAGACTCAGGCTCAGAACCGAAGAGAGCTCTGCCTTTCAGAAAAGGCCCCAACTTCACCATGGAGAAATTTCTAGATCCTTCTCGCCCTTACAAGTGTACTGTCTGCAAGGAATCTTTCACACAAAAGAATATCCTGCTGGTGCACTATAATTCTGTCTCCCACCTGCATAAATTAAAGAGAGCCCTTCAAGAATCGGCAACTGGTCAGCCAGAACCCACCAGCAGCCCAGACAACAAGCCTTTTAAGTGTAACACTTGTAACGTGGCCTACAGCCAGAGTTCCACTTTGGAGATCCACATGAGGTCTGTGTTACATCAAACCAAGGCCCGGGCAGCCAAGCTGGAGGCCGCAGGTGGCAGTAGCAATGGGAACAGCAGCAGTGTCTCCCTGAGCTCCTCTACCCCAAGTCCTGTGAGCACCACTGGCGGTAACACCTTTACCACGACCAACCCAAGCAGTGCTGGCATTGCTCCAAGCTCCAGCTTACTGAGCCAAGTGCCCACTGAAAGTGTAGGAATGCCGCCCCTGGGGAATCCCATCAGTGCCAACATCACTTCCCCTTCAGAGCCCAAGGAGGCCAATCGGAAGAAACTGGCAGATATGATTGCATCGAGGCAGCAGCAGCAACAGCAGCAGCAGCAGCAACAAGCACAGACACTGGCCCAGGCCCAAGCTCAAGTTCAAGCTCACTTGCAACAGGAGCTGCAGCAGCAGGCTGCCCTGATCCAGTCTCAGCTGTTTAACCCCACCCTCCTTCCTCACTTTCCCATGACCACTGAGACCCTGCTACAGCTGCAGCAACAGCAGCACCTCCTCTTCCCCTTCTACATCCCCAGCGCTGAGTTCCAGCTCAACCCTGAGGTGAGCTTGCCTGTGACTAGTGGGGCGCTGACGCTGACTGGGACTGGCCCAGGCCTGCTGGAAGATCTGAAGGCTCAGGTTCAGATCCCACAGCAGAGCCACCAGCAGATCCTGCAGCAAAGCCAGCTTTCTCTATCCCAGAGTCACTCTACCCTCCTTCAGCCAAGCCAGCACCCTGAAAAGAAAAACAAATTGGTCATCAAAGAAAAGGAAAAAGAAAGCCAGAGAGAGAGGGATGGTGCTGAAGGGGGAGAAGGCAACGCAGGACCAAAGGAGTCTCTGCCAGATGCCTTGAAGGCCAAAGAGAAGAAAGAGCTGGCACCAGGGGGTAGTTCTGAGCCTTCCATGCTTCCTCCACGCATCGCCTCAGATGCCAGAGGGAATGCTACCAAGGCCTTGCTGGAGAACTTTGGCTTTGAGCTGGTCATTCAGTACAACGAGAATAAACAGAAGGTGCAGAAAAAGAATGGGAAGACCGAGCAGGGAGAGAATCTGGAAAAGCTCGAGTGTGACTCCTGTGGCAAGTTATTTTCCAACATCCTGATTTTAAAGAGTCATCAAGAGCATGTTCATCAAAATTACTTTCCCTTTAAACAGCTGGAGAGGTTTGCCAAACAGTACAGAGAACACTATGATAAACTGTACCCCCTGAGGCCCCAAACCCCAGAGCCGCCACCACCTCCTCCGCCGCCACCTCCACCTCCACTTCCTGCAGCACCACCTCAGCCTGCTTCCACGCCAGCCATCCCTGTGTCTGCACCACCCATCACTTCGCCTACAATTGCACCGGCCCAGCCATCCGTTCCGCTCACCCAGCTCTCCATGCCCATGGAGCTGCCCATCTTCTCGCCACTGATGATGCAGACGATGCCACTTCAGACCTTGCCAGCCCAGCTGCCCCCTCAGCTCGGACCTGTGGAGCCTCTGCCTGCTGACCTGGCCCAGCTGTACCAGCATCAGCTTAATCCAAGTCTGCTCCAGCAGCAGAACAAGAGGCCTCGCACCAGGATCACGGATGACCAGCTCCGAGTTCTGCGGCAATATTTTGACATTAACAACTCCCCCAGTGAAGAGCAGATCAAAGAGATGGCCGACAAGTCTGGGTTGCCCCAGAAAGTGATCAAGCACTGGTTCAGAAACACTCTCTTTAAAGAGCGGCAGCGTAATAAGGACTCCCCTTACAACTTCAGCAACCCTCCTATCACCAGCCTGGAGGAACTGAAGATTGACTCCCGGCCCCCTTCGCCGGAACCTCAGAAGCAAGAGTACTGGGGAAGCAAGAGGTCTTCAAGAACACGGTTTACTGACTACCAGCTGAGGGTCCTACAGGACTTCTTCGATGCCAATGCTTACCCAAAGGACGATGAATTTGAGCAACTCTCTAATTTACTGAACCTTCCAACCCGAGTCATAGTGGTATGGTTTCAAAATGCCCGACAGAAGGCCAGGAAAAATTATGAGAATCAGGGAGAAGGCAAAGATGGAGAGCGGCGTGAGCTTACGAATGATAGGTATATTCGAACAAGCAACCTGAACTACCAGTGCAAAAAGTGTAGCCTGGTGTTTCAGCGCATCTTTGATCTCATCAAGCACCAGAAGAAGCTGTGTTACAAAGATGAGGATGAGGAGGGGCAGGATGACAGCCAAAATGAGGATTCCATGGATGCCATGGAAATCCTGACACCCACCAGCTCCTCCTGCAGTACCCCGATGCCCTCACAGGCTTACAGCACCCCAGCGCCATCAGCCAATACAGCTTCCTCCGCTTTCTTGCAGCTTACAGCAGAAGCTGATGAACTGGCCACCTTCAGTTCAAAAACAGAGGCGAGTGATGAGAAACCAAAGCAGGCTGAACCTCCCAGTGCACAGCCAAACCAAACCCAAGAAAAGCAAGTACAACCAAAGGCAGAGCTGCAGCAGCAAGACCAGCCTGAGCAGAAGACAAATGCAGCCCAGCAAAAGCTTCCACAACTGACTTCCCCCACTTCATTACCACAGCCTCCTCCACAGGCACCGCCCCCTCAGTGCCCCTTACCCCAGTCGAGCCCCAGTCCTTCTCAGCTGTCCCACCTGCCCCTCAAGCCCCTCCACACGTCAACTCCTCAACAGTTGGCAAACCTACCTCCTCAGCTAATTCCCTACCAGTGTGACCAGTGTAAGTTGGCATTTCCATCGTTTGAACATTGGCAGGAGCATCAGCAGCTTCACTTCCTGAGTGCGCAAAATCAGTTCATCCACCCTCAGTTTTTAGACAGGTCCCTGGATATGCCTTTCATGCTGTTTGACCCTAGTAACCCTCTCCTGGCAAGCCAGCTGCTCTCTGGGGCCATACCTCAGATTCCAGCAAGCTCGGCCACTTCTCCTTCAACTCCAACCTCCACTATGAATACTCTGAAGCGGAAGCTGGAGGAAAAGGCCAGCGCAAGCCCGGGCGAAAATGACAGTGGGACAGGAGAAGAACCTCAGAGAGACAAACGCTTGAGGACAACTATTACACCAGAACAGCTAGAAATTCTCTACCAAAAGTACCTATTGGACTCCAATCCGACTCGAAAGATGTTGGATCACATTGCGCATGAAGTAGGCTTGAAGAAACGTGTGGTACAAGTCTGGTTTCAGAACACACGTGCCCGGGAAAGGAAAGGACAATTCCGGGCTGTGGGCCCAGCCCAGGCCCACAGGAGATGCCCTTTTTGCAGAGCCCTCTTCAAAGCCAAGACTGCTCTCGAGGCTCATATCCGGTCCCGTCATTGGCATGAAGCCAAGAGAGCTGGCTACAACCTAACTCTGTCTGCAATGCTCTTAGACTGCGATGGGGGACTCCAGATGAAAGGAGATATTTTTGATGGAACTAGCTTTTCCCACCTACCCACAAGCAGTAGTGATGGCCAAGGTGTTCCCCTCTCGCCTGTGAGTAAAACCATGGAGTTATCTCCCAGAACTCTTCTTAGCCCTTCTTCCATCAAGGTGGAAGGGATTGAAGACTTTGAAAGCCCTTCCATGTCTGCAGTTAATCTAAACTTTGACCAGACTAAGCTGGACAATGATGACTGTTCCTCTGTCAACACAGCAATCACAGATACCACTACTGGAGATGAGGGCAACGCAGATAACGACAGTGCGACGGGAATAGCAACTGAAACCAAATCCTCATCTGCACCCAATGACGGGTTGACCAAAGCAGCCATGATGGCAATGTCTGAGTATGAAGACCGGTTGTCATCAGGTCTGGTCAGCCCAGCCCCGAGCTTTTACAGCAAAGAATATGACAATGAAGGTACAGTGGACTACAGTGAAACCTCAAGCCTTGCAGACCCCTGTTCTCCAAGTCCTGGTGCAAGTGGGTCAGCAGGCAAATCTGGAGACAATGGGGATCGGCCTGGGCAGAAACGTTTTCGCACTCAAATGACTAATCTGCAGCTGAAGGTCCTCAAGTCATGCTTTAATGACTACAGGACACCCACCATGCTGGAGTGTGAGGTCCTAGGCAATGACATTGGACTGCCAAAGAGAGTTGTTCAGGTCTGGTTCCAGAATGCCCGGGCAAAAGAAAAGAAGTCTAAGTTAAGCATGGCCAAGCATTTTGGTATAAACCAAACAAGTTACGAGGGACCCAAAACAGAGTGCACTTTGTGTGGCATCAAGTACAGCGCTCGGCTGTCTGTACGTGACCATATCTTTTCCCAACAGCATATCTCCAAAGTTAAAGACACCATTGGAAGCCAGTTGGACAAGGAGAAAGAATACTTTGACCCAGCCACTGTACGTCAGTTGATGGCTCAACAAGAGTTGGACCGGATTAAAAAAGCCAATGAGGTCCTCGGACTGGCAGCTCAGCAGCAAGGGATGTTTGATAATGCCCCTCTTCAGGCTCTTAACCTTCCTACAGCATATCCGGCACTCCAGGGCATTCCTCCTGTGTTGCTCCCTGGCCTCAACAGCCCCTCCTTGCCGGGCTTTACTCCATCTAACACAGGTGGGTTCTGCTCTAGGTTATTCCATTAGTATTCAATAGCTGCCCATTTAGCCCTTTGTTCTGTGTCTACCATCCATACCCTCTGAGTATTGGGCAGATAGGAAGCTTCAACAAAACTTCAGGTGCCTTCCATTGAGTCTCCCTGGAGCTATGCTCATGTTGTACATCTTTGTTTGACTTCCTAGTTCAGGGATGGCACCTCCTGGTTGGATTGGTCTCCTCTGAAACCACTCTTGTGCCCTGTGTTCAACAGCACAACCGGGGAGAGTGGGGGAGGTGTTATTTTCAAGAAAGAAGCTACTATTGTAGACCCTTTCATTTGGTGCTTCTGGAAATCCTAACCCCTTCTAGATATTTGTTGAAAATAGAAGACACTTTAAAATCTAGCTAGTTCTGGATCATGCCCTATGGAAACTTGTTCAAGAGAATTTAAACCAATCTTTGCCCTTAACTGTGGTCCCTGCCCCCTTTTTTAGAGAGCTACTCTGGCATAATTGCTATCAGGTGTCCTCTTACTCCTGAGATTCTCTTCTAGCCAGAACAACAGTGGCTATGTCAGTTTGTGCTCGAATGCACTGACTAGGAATCTTGTATTGGGCAACGTGGTTTTGAATTTTGATATATTTGTGTTAGTACTCCAGACAGACAAAAAATGTTAATGGTTATATTTTAGGGGTATTCAGTCTGCATTGTTTCCTTTTGCCCCTCTCCCTTTTTGCTTCTCTCCCCTATTCAGAATCATATACTTAGTACTCTCATTTTTCCATTTAATGGGGAGTCTCACAGTTCTTCCTGTGTACCTCTCTTGTTTGTCCTTACCTATCTTCTCTGGATCCACCTGTCTTTCCTAAATTGGACCTTCACCTCTACAA
Organism: Corynorhinus townsendii; assembly: GCA_026230045.1. Lineage (NCBI taxonomy): Eukaryota > Metazoa > Chordata > Mammalia > Chiroptera > Vespertilionidae > Corynorhinus > Corynorhinus townsendii. Next base: position 16,978,924 of record JAPDVU010000011.1, read on the forward strand.
CCCTCTAAGACTTAGGCACAAATCATCAAGTTGCCTTCATGGCCTGCATTGACCAGTGCACATTCACCAAAGGAGAGCCCCTCAAAGGGCTTCCTTGCCTTCAAAACATGTCACTGTTTCCAGGAGTTGAAGTGGCTCTTCTACTTCACAGAGCAGTCCTCGTTGAATGAAATCCAAGTTTTACAAATTTTGGCAGTGATTTACAGAACATGAGGCTACCTCATTCCTGGTCCCAGTTTCTTAGCCAAGGAGAGGAACAAGAAAAGGAAGCATTAAGATATAAAAGCCATTGCTTATATGTGTTGGCAAGTTAGTGTCACAGAATGATGCTCAAGCCAGCTAGACATAAGCCAGGAAACAAGCTATGGAAAGTGGCCAGACACTGAATTATCCTTGCAGCCCAGGACCTTGGCAGAGGGGCTTGGGAAGGCCCAACATTTCATAATAATGTGAAAAAAATTAGAATCAGAATGTCTGATCTATTCCCCTTGTTTTACAGATGAGAAAACTGAGGCCCAGAGAGGTCGAGACCCTTCAGCAAGCTAGGGTAGGAGCCAGAGCTCCCACCCAGGCCTCCGGGCTCCCAGTGCTATGTGCTCCTTCCACAACACCCAATATGAGCCAGTCAGTCAACAGGTATATGTTTAGTGCTACTCAGGTTCTGACCACTTAAAGTGGACTTAAGATAGAAAGATATGCTCTTAATTATTCAAGGCAGCCAGCCAGATGTGTCCCCCGTAACCACCTCCTGACTGTACCAAAGCTCACAGGAGCTCTGGATCTGGAATGGGAGGGAAGAAACCTTTGTTTAATATGTCAGGCCCAATGGTAACCTTTACCATGTAAATCCCCACAACAATTTACTGTGGAAAACTGAGGTTCCAAGCAGTCAGCGAACGGGTCCAAGATCACACATGGCAAATGTGTGTCAATCATAATCCATATCCTATCAGTCTGACTCCAGAGGTGCATGCCTAGGTCTCGGGGATGAAGTGCCTTGCTTAGTTCTGATCTTACAGATGAGAAAACCAAGGGCACAGAATTATTCTGAGACTATACTGAGCTACTGTATCGCTACTATATCAAATGTGGCTAGTGCAGAGCTTATAAATAGCACAGATTCAGTAATAATTTCTTAAAATTTTGAATCTTTTATGTAGACTTTCAGTTCAAGATATAGAAAGTCAGTCTAAAGCCTTCTGACCTGGATCTTTCTCCTGAAAACCTATGTCATAGAGATGGGGAAATACCTAGCCCTTCCTTCCTTACCCTTCCTTTTGGCTCTGGTTGCAACCTAAAACTTGGAGTAGGCCTGTTGTCCAGAGGGAGATGAAAAGAGCCATGTTGCACATTTAGAATTCATAATCCATTCTGTTTCAGCCTTGTTTGTGCCAGTTTAAACGATGAGCCTTTACTGAGTTTTTCTGAGTCGGATGTATCTTCTCCTCTGGTTTCAGCCCCTTATGTGCGTTTAGGAAACTGGATGTCTTAATTTCAAAAGAGTACATAAATGATGCTATGCGGTGCTGAGGGAAGCATTCTCTTTGTCTATCCAAACATTAACTGATGTTTTTCTGGCATTGGCAACTTGAGACAACTTTGTTCTCTCATCTGAAATATGAGTGTTTTCAAATGCAGTTTGATAGCCCAGTAAACACCGAAGTCAACATTGTCTTCACCCAGGTCTTGGCTTCAGAGTGTTTTGTTTTTTCCTCATGAGGACAGTGTCACATTATGGAACCCACTACCACAGCTTTCTGGCAGAAGGTGATCCAGTTAAGTGGTGAGGGGCCATAGGGTTTGATTTTAAATTCTAGTGCTCATTGAAGTGAAGCAGCTGTACACTGTCTAGTTTCTTGGGTGTAGCAAACATAAAGATGATCTGAAGGCTGCTGCCTATGAACTCTTCTCAATTCTTGTCTATTCTCAGCATCTCATCACCCAGCACATCCTGTCTCCCCACCACCTTGTTAGTCTTTACAAACCTGTAGTTTGGTGTACAGGTTTGTCTCACTATCTGAAAGTAGAGTGTTCCTATGAAACCTTTCCTAAGTCAAAATGGCATGAAGTGAAGAAGCAGTCACCTTAGGAGACATCTTGCTAACAAATGCACACAATAAGTCAAGATAAAGCACAGATACTCCTAGAAACAGCTCAAAGCTATGATGCTGAGTGTAGTTCCTGGGGAGTCCCACTCTCCCTGTTCAGGGTGTGCGATGCCTCTACTATAGCTCACTACAAAGCAAACACTGAATGCTATTTTCATTTTTTGTATTTCTTTCAGTTAGTGAAAATAGGCATTAATGTAGGTTTTTCCTAAAAGCAAAGTGGCATAAAGTGAACTTTTGAAAAGCGGGGATATCTGTATCAGCAGCATCAACATCATTTCCATGACTCTGGAACAAAAGACTCAAACCAGAAGATACGTCTGGGGGTATGTTAGGTCTGGGCTGGATGGAAGCTTTACAGGTAGTGGTAGGTTAGGTCTGCGTGTGATTGAGGATGGGGCTGTACTCCATGTGTGTCTAGTGACATGGTGAGTGACCTCTGCCACCCATAAGCAGTGGTACCTGATGTAGGATGCAGTCTTAGGGATTGATGATGGCAGCACTTTGGGCAGTCCCATTTCTGACATGTTTTTCTCCTCTTCCTATGGCTAGTTTCTCCATCTACAGCCCTAGCCCTACTGTATGTCATTCAAACAAGGGCAAGAGTAGAAAGTGTTCATTTCTCTTGAGTCCTGCAGATCCTATTGCTAGATGGTTATACATTTTTCAATAGATTTGTTAAAGCAGATCAGCTGAGCCAAGACACTGGAACAGTTTTCCCTGAATAGACTTTTTATTCATATTCCTCCTCCTATCTCTTTCTTCTTAACGGATCCATTTAGCTGCAGAGGTGCATGTGTATAGCCTATTTGTTCACATTGTCTTGAGGCTTGGCTAGGTTTCTTGCTTTCCTTCCCTCTCCTTTCCTGTCACCTGTCTCCTCCAGACAACTTCTGGTGAGACCTCTTGGCTCTAGTATTTTTGTGACACTTTGATGAAAGCCCTTGGTCCCAGCTAGTTTGGGGGCCTCCGGACTAATTGCCTTGGGTAGAATGAATGGTAGCAGGGAGCTTGGCAAGAAAATATGAACTAATGGGGTGGGCATGACACATTGGGCGGAAGGTGCTTGGCTGAAAGGGGAAGTATGGAGCGGAGCTGATCCAGGACTCGGGCTTGATTAGAATACAAGGCTCTCCAACCCAGAGCCTGGCTGACACCTCTGTTGAAAACGTTGGTGTAAACCTTCGTATAAACCTTGAGGCCTCAGACTCTGTGCCAGTGACACAGGTCAAAACATCTTGATATTCAGCCTCACCACCCAGACTGACATGTGATTTCTCTGTGTCCATTCTTTTCAGCTTTAACATCTCCAAAACCGAACTTGATGGGTCTGCCCAGCACAACAGTTCCTTCCCCTGGTCTCCCCACATCTGGATTACCAAATAAACCGTCCTCAGCGTCGCTGAGCTCCCCAACCCCAGCACAAGCCACCATGGTGATGGCCCCTCAGCAACACCCCCAACCCCAGCAGCAGCAACCACAGGTGCAGCCACCGCCAGCAACCCAGCCTCCACCTGTGCCACAGCTCCCGCCACAACAGCAACAACAGCAACGCAAAGACAAAGACAGTGAGAAGGTGAAGGAGAAGGAAAAGGCACACAAAGGGAAAGGGGAAGCCCTGCCTGTCCCCAAGAAGGAGAAAGGAGAAGCCCCCACGGCAGCCACAGCCACCATCTCAGCCCCACTGCCCACCATGGAGTATGCAGTGGACCCTGCACAGTTGCAGGCCCTGCAGGCAGCCTTGACTTCAGACCCCACAGCGTTGCTCACGAGCCAGTTCCTTCCTTACTTTGTACCAGGCTTCTCTCCTTATTATGCCCCCCAGATCCCTGGCGCCCTGCAGAGCGGGTACCTGCAGCCAATGTATGGCATGGAAGGCCTGTTCCCCTACAGCCCTGCGCTGTCGCAGGCCCTGATGGGGCTTTCCCCAGGCTCCCTACTGCAGCAGTACCAGCAATACCAGCAGAGTCTGCAGGAGGCGATTCAGCAGCAGCAGCGGCAAATGCAGCAGCAGCAGCAGCAAAAAGTGCAGCAGCAGCCCAAAGCAAGCCAAACCCCAGTCCCCCCTGGGGCTGCTTCCCCAGACAAAGACCCTGCCAAAGAATCCCCCAAACCAGAAGAGCAGAAAAACGCACCCCGTGAGGTGTCCCCCCTCCTGCCGAAACCCCCCGAAGAGCCAGAAGCAGAAAGCAAAAGTGCGGACTCCCTCTACGACCCCTTCATTGTTCCAAAGGTGCAGTACAAGTTGGTCTGCCGCAAGTGCCAGGCGGGCTTCAGTGACGAGGAGGCGGCGAGGAGCCACCTGAAGTCCCTCTGCTTCTTCGGCCAGTCTGTGGTGAACCTGCAAGAGATGGTGCTTCACGTCCCCACGGGCGGCGGTGGTGGTGGCGGTGGCAGCGGTGGTGGCAGCAGTGGCGGCGGCTCGTACCACTGCCTGGCGTGCGAGAGCACGCTCTGTGGGGAGGAAGCTCTGAGTCAACATCTCGAGTCGGCCTTGCACAAACACAGAACAATCACGAGAGCAGCAAGAAACGCCAAAGAGCACCCTAGTTTATTACCTCACTCTGCCTGCTTCCCCGATCCTAGCACCGCATCTACCTCGCAGTCTGCCACTCACTCAAACGACAGCCCCCCTCCCCAGTCGGCCGCCGCCCCCTCCTCGTCCTCCGCTTCCCCTCACGCCTCCAGGAAGTCTTGGCCGCAAGTGGTCTCCCGGGCTTCGGCCCCGAAGCCTCCTTCTTTTCCTCCTCTCTCCTCATCTTCAACGGTTACCTCAAGTTCATGCAGCACCTCAGGGGTTCAGCCCTCGATGCCAACAGACGACTATTCGGAGGAGTCTGACACGGATCTCAGCCAAAAGTCCGACGGACCGGCGAGCCCGGTGGAGGGTCCCAAAGACCCCAGCTGCCCCAAGGACAGTGGTCTGACCAGTGTAGGAACGGACACCTTCAGATTGTAAGCTTTGAAGATGAACAATACAAACAAATGAATTTAAATAAAAAATTAATAACAAACCAATTTCAAAAATAGACTAACTGCAATTCCAAAGCTTCTAACCAAAAAAAAAAAAAATAGAAAAAAATAGAAAAAAAAGGAAAAAAAAGAAAAGCGTGGGTTGTTTTCCCATATACCTATCTATGCCGGTGATTTTACATTCTTGTGTTTTCTTTTTTCTAATATATATAAAACACACCCCTAACCCCTGTTACATTGTGTCCTTTTGAAGGTACTATTGGTCTGGGAAACAGAAGTCCACAGGGCCTCCCTAATGTCTTTGGAGCTTAAACCCCTTGTATATTTGCCCCTTTTCAATAAACGCCCCCACGTTGATAGCACAGAGGAGCCCGGCATGCACTGTATGGGAAAGCAGTCCACCTTGTTCCAGTTTTAAACTTCTTGCTATCTTAGCATTCAGATACCAATGGCTTGCTAAAAGAAAAAGAGAAATGTAATGTCTTTTTATTCTCAGGTCAATCGCTCACACTTCGTTCTGTTTTCAGAATCATTGTTTTATATATATATATATTTTTTCTTTTTCAGTTTTCTTTTTCATTTTTGTTCCAGAAAAATTTTTTGTTTCTTAATTTAAAAACGGGCAGAAAGTATTTGAGAAAAACAATGTGAACTGCTTTAGCTTTCTGGGGATTTTAAGGATAGCTTTTCTGCTGAAGCCAATTTTAAGGTGAAAAGTTAAGCACTCCCACTTTCAGAAGAAAAAAAAAACCCACACACAAAGAGTGTTGAGGACTCGTAGCTTAAAAAAATAAGTTTTAAAAACTGACTTTCTGTATTTATGATAGATAATGACCATTTTGGTGTTGAGTAGATTGTTGCATTGGAAATGAACTGAAGCAGTATGGTAGATTTAAAAGGAAAATAAAAAAAACCTTTTGTGTACATTTAGCTTTTTGTATGGTCCAGCTGACAGCTCCTCATTTGATGTTGTCTTGTTCATTCCTAGCAGATAGATTGCAATCCGTTGATTCACCTAAGCTTTTCTCCCCTTTGTCCCTTAATTCCACTTTCTCTTTCCTCCTCCCACCTCCCATCCTATAACCTCCCATTTAAGGTAGCTGCCTTCATTTCCTAGAGGGTAGCTGCAGAATTATTTTATAAAACTAAAGAATGAATTTCAAAGGGTCCTAGGGGTCATTAGGATCCTCACAGATTATTTTTGGTTGGGGAGTTGAAACTTTTTAAAGGCATATAATTCTAGTTACCTATGTCTGTTAGCCTTGTGCATTTATTTTTTATTTATCCTTCCTTTGGCTTTTCTTTTCCCCCACTCTTGGTTTGGTAGATGCTTCAAATATTCTTTTCCTAAGCTAAAGCATTTGTTTCCATTTGTGTAATTGGATTGTGTGCTTTTCTTTTCTAAAAAAGTTTTGGTTAGGGGTTTGGTTTTTGTTTTGTTTTCTTTCCTCTCAGAAAAAGAAATTTCATGCTTTAAATAAAATCCAAAGACACACCCTTTCACTGCTGGGGCAGAAAAAAGGGAAAGGGTTCTTGTTACTTGAGAATTTGTTTCTGATTTAAACAAGACTTAGTTTAATAAAAGAAAGAATAAAACAAAAGATTCCCAGGTTGTTATTTGCTTCTTCTGCAAGCAGAGAGGCAATTGTTAATTCCATAAACCAAAAGACACATTTTTTACTTCAAAGTTTTGTCCTTGTGTTAGGCAGTCTGAGCGGCGAGTGATCCAGAGTGCAGCCAACAAAGAAGCAGATAGCAATGTACTAAGAGGAAGAGACGCTTGTGTTTACGTTAATATCCATATTCCTATGACACACAACACAATGCACCATACCCCCTTTCTCATCTAAAAAAAATGGTCTGAACTTTGAAAGGAAAACTTTGTGCTGCTATAATGTAGACTTTGGAGACAAATAGATGCTTTGCTGTTTCACTTTCATAGCTAAACAACAGAAACAATCTCCCCTTCCCCCTAACGTGTGAAATCCTTCTCTCCTTCATTCTCTTCCTTATGTTTCAAAAGGGAACTTTGAAGACTGTGAATGCAGGTTCCATTGGTCACCTTCCGGGCTTCTTTCCCCAGTGCTGAAGCCACTCATCAACTTTGCAAAAGACTGGAGCATTCCAACATCTAAAAATGGATTTCTTTTTTCTCTTTTCTTTTTTAGCCGGGACTATTTTATTTTTATGAATTTGTTTTCAGTTTAATGAAAGAGTAGATCCTGAACTGTTGTACATATTTCTAACTAGGCTGATGCACAGTGCAAATTCCTTTTTTAATTTTTTTAAGTAGAAATACTAAAGAATACCATCTAACTATTCATACCAGTATCCAGTTGTAGCATAAGGTGTCAAAAACAAGTACGCAAAACACTTGCTGTTTTAACAAGCTATTTCTTTTAACAATAATTCTTGTATTTCTCCCTGTGTTTGAGATGAACATTTTTAAATTTTAAAGTTGTACAGTTTTTTGTTTTCCATTATTTTATCTTGTTTGTAACTCTAAAAATATATATTTTTGCCATTTAACTGTTGTATGTTACTCTGTGTCTGTATCATATAGAAAAATAGTTTGTTTTTTGGTTCTCTATGTGATACCAATTAACAATTTAACACTAGCTTTACCTGTCAAATTCTGCTAGGTCTTTTCTGTAAACTTTGTGTTTAAAAATGATATTGCTTGGTAATAGTGCAATTTCTCTCTCTTTCCCACCCCCCTCAACTTTAAGTTCATTTCCTAATAATTTTGCCACCCCCTCCCCAGTGGTTCTTTCCATTCCCCCACTCCCCCCTCTCTTAGCTACTATGCCATCCTCCCTCTGTGCAGCAGAGTGACTGTCAGTGTTTTGTTATGCCATGCCTTGACCTGTGGATGTATTTGGCGACCGCAAGATGGTTGGTTGGGTAGTCTGGTTAAGTAAGCATGCATCCACCGACCAGTGTTCCTCAGAGGGGTTATGTGATTGTTTCAACCTGGAGTGGGTTGCACACTAATGTTTTCCTCCGCAACTCTACTGCCCACATATATGTTCCTTCAAAAAAGAAAACATAATTCTCAGCATTAACCCAGAAGTATCAGAGCAGTCAGTGATGGTGAAAATTAGGGGTCAAACATAGCTTAAAATGTTTGTGGGCTAACATCCATCCTGGCTGGGACCAGTATCATTTACAAAGCATGAATTTACTCCAATGCCCAACTGTTTAGGCTGGTTTCCCTCGAAGAATTTACTCCTGTCTGTTGCATAGAGGTAGCTGAATAGGATATCTCTACTCACTTTTTAAATTAATTCTTCACATTCATTCACACACTTCATATTTTGGTTGGTTGTTTTTCCCCCAAATACTCCACAGTGTGGGCTGGTGCTAGACATTCAGTCTCAAAGCACCACTGACCTTCAGGATGGGAGTTATTTCATCCATTGTTCATCCTTCCAAAAAGAAACGTAAGAAGGAAACACACACACGGAAAAGTTTAAATCTAGAAAGATTTTGTTTTGTTTTGTTTTTAATTTAAAAGCGATTTAAAGAGATGAATGTGGCCAAAGTTTTGAAAACAAAGTAAAACAGACGGCATGTGTTTAACCCTGAGTTTATCAGTCATGGGCAGGAAGTTGCAGGAGAGAGAGGCAGTGACCCAAGCCAGTGCACTTGATGTTCATGGACATATATTTTTTTTAAATAATAAATTAAATTAAAACATTTTAAATAGAAGCATAAATTGAGTTGGTTGGTTGTTGGCGCTGAGATACTGCCCACTGTGAAACAAAGCTTTGACTAGTTTTTTTGTTTGTTTACTTTCTCTGGGGGGAGGGGGGCAAGTTTGGGTAGGAAAGAAAGCATAAATGAACGTGACCCTGAGGTGAAGAGGTATATGAACAGCCTTTGCAATGTACAAAAAAAACAAAACAAAAAAAAACAAAACAAAAATAAAAAAACACACAAAAAAAATAGAGCAAGTGAAACCAAAAATGATGTTCTTGGTGTTTTTCTATAATGTAGTCTTGTTAGCTTTTTTGTTACTGTAATAATGCTGATCTCGAACTGTACCAAAATACATGGAGACTAACAAACAGAACCACATGGAACTTTCAAACTGAAAAAAAAAAATTGTCACAAAAACTTTGTTGTCATAGTTAAGTTGATTGTAGATGGTAATTGAATATACTCCTTTGAAAATATTTCATCAAGTATGTTTCCTGCTCATTGTGATACATTAAAAAAAATATGAGCAAAAGTTCTTGTCTCTGTCAGCAAATTTTGTGTGCGTGTTCATGTGTGAGAAAGAAAAAGGATGACTGAAGAAGTGTAAATTTGAACAGTATCTTGAGGTTGGGTGTGCAAGGATGCTTATTCCAAGGTACACAAGCTCTTGGGAAATGGGGCCTTGTATTTCCCATCTTCTGGCACTCATTGAAGCAGAGGTCACCAACCGGTGGTCCATAGACCACTGGTGGTCTGTGCTGTCCGAAAGGTTGGTGACCGCTGCATTAAAGTACCAGAGGTTTTGGCCATGACACTGACTAGCTTATTTCATTGAGAAGAGTAAGCATGATAGCTTAGACAATATGTGGCCCTAAAGAACCCTAATAGCACGTAAACATTTTAAATTCGAATATTTATGTAAGAATATTAGACACGACACAATCATGAGCAAAAGTTTTACTGATGGCTAGGAGAGAGGTAAGTTCAACTTCTCTGAAATGGGAATTGGACCCAGTAAGTTTATGACAGGAGGATATAAAATGTAAGTTGAATTAAGTGGATTATTGACTAAATTTACCTTTCCTAGGAAAGGATTTTTCCAAACTCCCTGTTAGAGCAGAATTTGAGATAAGAACAGTCTGCAAAATCATAGTAGCATTAGTAATTCCTACATACAAGAGAATACTCATTCCTCCTATGCCTGAAAATCATTAATAAGGAGTACATCCAAGATCAGGCCTAAAGGCCTTCCCTTCATCTCTAATTTATAGCCACAGCTGATAAATAATTTACAAAACTTTTGCAGCTAGGCTTGGATGGCATTGAAGGCTGTCCTTGCAAGGTCTGCAGCATCTACCCTTGGCCAACAGGGTTCTTCCTACCCAAGATGAGCTATGAGACACTCTTTTGTTGGCTCAGACAGCCACTGTAAACCACGTCCTTTTTCTTAGATCCTACAGCAGGCATTCAAGAAGCAGTGACCCTATTAATTCAAGATCTCAAAGAATGCTACAGTTGGCACAGGCATCACTAAATGCTCAGAAGGAAATAGTTGGTTCCCTTGCCAGTGCTGGAATCTCTTTGCCAAAAAAGTAGTGTCACTGTCCTTAATGAAACCATGATCTTTCCCCAGGCATTACACCTTCCTTTTGGGTGTTCCTGCAGAACCAGATGGCTCCAATCTCAGTATGTTTTCTTGGCACACAGGTATATCACTCATCTTTCTTCCAACCCCACAAAAGGGTACAGTATGATAAAAATGGTTCAAATCCAAAGCCACATCTGACTTTCTAAGCTATAATTATTTTAGGGTCTGGCAGATTCACACTGAAACATTTTTAAACGGAACTAGTTTTGCAGAGAGGTTTTGCCAGCTCAGCTCTTTGGGGAAGGTAACTACAATTCAAATTTTTCTAACAAGAAAATAAGACAAAATTTTCGTAATGGTTGAGCCTTTGGTATCAGAAAATCTCTAAACACATAAATTACATTGAGAGAAGGTTTAGTAAGGGATTCTTTCTGTTCCTGCAAAAGCTTTTTTCTTAAGGGAAAAGAAGTCTACCAATCTGGCTTCAATATCATGCTCATGTGGATATTAATCACCTTGGAATTAATAGTATTTCCCCCTTGGAAAATGTGAAATGGTAACATCTTAAAATGGCTGATGTGTGTTAGTCAGGTAGCTGTTTCTAATTTTGCTTTAAATAAATGTCTGCAGAGCCCAGCTCCTGTTACAGACTAATGACCTTCAAAATCTCACTTTTAACAAGTTTAGATCTTAAGTTACAAGAGCACAAGCAGTTTAAGAGTCAAGTTGAAGGATGAGAAGTTTGCACCTGCTGCTCTGCAGCCTTAATTACATGAGGACAGATGTGCACACTCAGTCTCTGTACATTACTGCTGGGTGTGGACCAGCCAAGGCCATGGCAAAACTTGCAAAGAAATTAGTGCTCTCAGGGCCATTAAAGTAGTAGCAGCTTTCCATTCCTTTTTACTTCATAGCAAAGTGTGTATTTCCCTCCCTCCCTCATTCTTTCTTGAACTAGAGGCATATTTTTTACGACGTCTTAGCCAATTAATATTGACTCCTCTCTACTCCAGTTTTTTATTTTTTAATTACAGGTGCAAAAATAAATGTGTTCTTTACCCTTTATGACTTCCATTTCTTATCCTATGTGGGACAAAAAGACCATTTAATCCAATTTATGAATCTTTTATTTATATGGAAATGAAAACTTTCAGATGAATTGTTTTATTGTTGGGCCAAGATCCCTTGGCTTGAAAAGTGAGTGCTAAGAAACAACTAAGACTAGCAAGAGAGAAAGGCATCAGTAAATATTCTGAAATACCAAAAGCTTCTTTTGGACACTGGCTATTCCTTGCCTTGCTACTCTCAATACACTCCTCTTCCCTAGACCCCCTTATGTGTTGCTCTAGTCTTTTAGACTGTGGAATGCCTTATATCTCCATAACATTTGAAAAAGAATGTTTTTTTCTAAAATCGTTAGACTGAAAATCAAGGGGCATCTTGTACATGAAAGTCAGTGGAGGAGTGAGCCACCTGGGTGCGTAGCTGCCCATACCTTGTCAGACAGGCTTCCTCTAATCATGAGCCTTACTGTTACTGACATCAGCTGATGCCGTAATTGGAGGTGGAGGTGGGATGCACAGATGCAACAGGGCCCAGAGTGTTCTGAGCCCATAAAGATGTCAAAAAATCAAAAGATAAATACCGGTAAGCAATTATCTGACTCTGCAAAATTCAAACTGAATGTAATCAGCTATGCAAAAGAGCATGGAAATAGAGCTACAGAGAGACAATTTGGACCTCCTCCCACTGAGTGTATGATCAGACAGTGGAGAAAACAGAAAGAACAACTCCTTAAGATACAAAAAAAAAAAAGGAGGCATTAAGTGAAAAACCAGAAAAATGTTTAAAATATTGATGTCTTAATTTGGGGTTGGAAAAGCGGGGGGTGTCTTATACACGGAAAAATACGGTACTTCTTGCTTCTCAAAATCATCTAGAAGGTAAGCAAAGTGGTTGACATTTATCCCAGGCATTCAGGGTAGTGAGATAATGAGTAAGAGGAAAAGGCACTAACCATGTGTTTAGCCTCTGTCCAGTGTGCCTTCTTCCAGCACACTATGTCCTGAGAGGCACTAAAGAAAAGTGGTTGAGAGTATGGGCTCAGGAGTTAGACTCACAGGCTCCAAATTCTGCCTCCACCACTGTGACTTTGTTTGCATAACTTATTCTCACTGTAAAATGAGGATAATGATACCTGCATCATAGGGTTGTGAAGATTAAATAAGTAATATGCAAAATGTTTCCATTGCACCTACTCAGTGCTAAATATCTGTTGTTGATATTATGGTATTAACTCTCCTCCTTGTAGGTTCCTTGTGATTGCAGCTTTCTAATTCTTTATTTCACAGAGGGTTTGGGGACTGCAATTGTATAAGTCAGTCCCATCAAGCCATTGCCATACATTTATATCTGATGCTTCCCTGTCTGTACATATCTCAGAGGGCCCAGAGATCCTTCAGGGAGCTTCTGCTCAGGACTTGTCTAGTAGTCTGCATTTCAGTCATTCAGTGCCCAATTTTTAGTTATTAATTTGATCAGAGGAAAGGATGGTTTGTAGCTTGCTTTTATTTGCAAGTCTAGACTTACTCCTGCTTCATCATGCCTTGATAGGTGTGGGGCTTATGTCTAAGGTTACAGAATAGATAAAATGGAGTAGGTTACGACAATTTACCCACTGCCAGTTTTGAAGTGGTTCAGATACTCAGGTCGAGAGTTGTACCATCTAAACTGAGAGAGAGTGAATGAATTATACATGACACAAAACTGAAAGAGGACTACACACAAAGGACTGCTGCAAGAGGATCTCTATCACTAGTTTTATCACATTGTGTTTTGATTATGATGTGCCTTGGAGTAGTTGTATTTGTTTTGTGTGTGTGTGTGCTTAGAGTTTGTTGAGCTTCTTGGATTTGTGGGGTATTACTTTTCACCATAATTGGAAATTCTTCAGCCATATTTCTTCAAAAATATTTTTTCTGTGTCTCCACTGCCTTTCAACCTCCTGCCTCAGGGACACCAATTATATATGTACTAGAGGCCTGGTGCATGAAATTCATGCACTTGAGGGGGGGGGATCCCTCAGCCCGGCCTACACCCTCTCGCAGCCCAGGAGCCCTCGGGGGATGACTGACTGATGGCTTTGGCCTGCTCCCTTTGGGAAGCGGGCCAAAGCCATCAGTCAGACATCCTTAGCGCTGCTGCAGAGGCAGAAAAGTCTCCCAGCACCGCCGCTGCACTTACCAGCCATGATCCCAGCTCAGAGCTTCTGCCAGAGCAGTGCTCCCCCTGTGGGAGTGCACGGACCACTAAGGGGCAGCTCCAGTATTGCGTCTTCCCCCTGGTGGTCAGTGTGTGTCATAGCAACCGGTTGTTCCGCCATTCAGTCTATTTGCATATTAGCCTTTTATTATATAGGATTAGGCCATTTGAAGTTAACCTGTAGCTTACTGATGCTCTGGTTTTGTGTGTGTGGTGTATTACTCTTCCCTGTGTGCTTCAGTTTTTATAGCTTCCAATGTTTTGTCTTCAAGTCCACTAATCTTTACTTCTTATCTGCCATTAATCCCATCCAGTACATTTTTCATTTCAGAATTATAGTTTATATATCCAAAAGTTTGATTTGGTCTTCCTTTTTTACCTTCTGTATCTCTACTTAGCTTTTGAACATACAAAATACAGTTATAATGACTGCTTTATTGTCATCATATGCTAACATCTATGTAAATTCTGAGTTGGTTTCAGTTGATTGATTATTCTCCTCATTATGAGTTGTGTTTTCCTGCATCTTTGCATGTTTGGCAATCTTTATTAGATACCAATCATAGATGGGTGATGGATATTTTTGCACTCCTATAAACTTCCAATTTGTTCTGGGATGCACTAAAGCTACTTTAAACAGCTTGATTTCTTTAGGTCTTGTTTTTAAGTTTTTTTGGGTAGGACCAGAACACTGTTTAATCGAAGGCTGATTATTCCCCACTACTGAAGAAGGATCCTTCTGAGAACTCCACTCAAATGTCCCACAAATTTTTCCCTACCATTAGTGAACATCAGGTGCTGTTCCCTCTTATTCTTTGGGCTGGTTCTTTCCCAGCCTCAGATAGTTTCCTAACATGCATGCACTGTCAGCACCTTTGTGAAAACTTGTACAGGACCCAATGAAGATCTCCAGTGGTCTCTCTTTTTTGATACTCTGTTCTGCAAATTCTAGCTGTCTTGGCCTCCCTAGACTCAGCTTTATCTCTTTAACTCAGAGTCTGTGGGACTCCACCTAGGTTCCTCACCTTGTGCTGTGGCCTGGAAATGATAATCGCAGGGCTTACCTTGTTTGTTTTTCACATCTCAGGGTCCACTGTCCTTCACTGTGTGATATCCAGGATCTTCAGAAACATTCTTTCATATATTTGGTCTTATATTTTCAGGTGTGTGTGCTTTTTTTTTCAGCTGGAAAGGGCATGAGGTCAGAGTCCTTCATACCTTTCTAAAGTGCTACTTACACTTATAAAATTTTCCAAAAGATTTGATTTTACACAGGAATCTAATTTATCTGGACATGATATGGTGCTGATTCACTCTTAGAATCAAGGGCTGCAACTAATTTATCCCTTCGCTTAATCACAGTGATCAGAGGTAGATGACAGCTAAATGCATAAATACTTTTAGCCACTTTTTGCCTTGCCATAATGCCACATAGAGGGGAAAAAAACACACACCATTTCTTAGGTTTTGAAGTTGTAAGCCAGCCCATGGAAGAAGAGGTAGGACTAACAGCAAAACACTATTTTAGCTTCCCCCCTAAGTTATTCAAGTCCTTTAAAAAAAGAGGAAAAAACAAACACTGTATTTCAATGTTGTCCTTCACACAGATCATTTTTCAGGCTAACTAAATGTGACTCAAAGAAATTCATTAATTTGAAAGTGTGGTTCTTACTCTGAGATGAATTCATTGCACTGAATAATACAGAGGAATGCTAAAAATCAGGGCCCAACAGACACAAGTCACTCTTGCTAAACTTAAATCATGATTTTTTTGTATGTTATTTTGGCAAAAAATTTCCTCCTACTTTAATTGGGCATATAATATATCCATGATAAGTGAAATTCTTAAAGTGTTAACTCATGACCTGCTTTCAAAATTCTCAACATTGGTTCTGGGGTAACTTTCCCACTATACTTATTTGCAGATAATCTGCTCCACTTATTTTACCTTCCAAACACAACTTATACTGTCCCTTCTACATTTGAAGGCTTAACTAATGTCATTTACTATATAGTAAGATCTTTCCAGCCCCATTTCTGACCTCTTATAACAGGCCATGTAATGCCTTGTTTGGCAGTGATCCATGTATGTTTCATGTCCTTAGATAGCCTCCTACACGACATTTACGTTTAATGTTTGAATCAGTAAATCAATTAAGGAATGAATGAAGGGAAGGCTATTCACCCTCACCTTTATGCTTTTCATAGGAAGAGAGATCTTAAATGGTGGGTATAAATCTATACATATAAAAGCCAAGCAACCAGAACAACAGAACAACCAGTCGCTATGACACGCAATGAGGTGGCCAACTGGCTGGATTGGGGCCACAATTGGCCCCCCCAACCTCCCACAACCCCTCCCCGCAGCCAGCCCCACCCGATTGGCCTCCCCCACCCTGATCAGGGGTGGGACCGGCCGGCCAATTGTCCACAGCTTCTCCCCTGCCAGCCGTCCCTGCCCCCAATTACCCCCCATCAGGGTGGGCCGGCCGGACCCCACTGTGCACGAATTCGTGCATCAGGCCTCTAGTACAATTATATAAAACCAGGGTCAAAACTTTAAAAACATTTCAGTCTCTTTATCTTCTCTAAAGTAAAAGGAGAGGAATATTTTCACCAGATACTACTGGCAAATAGATATAATTGAAAGATTAAGTTGGAAAGGATAAAAACTATACCAGATTTTTAGGCGAGAGTATAATTGCAATAAAAATGGTTTAGAAATTTGGAAATACCAGTTAAACCCTGTTTTATCTGTACCCCAAATTGAAGGATGATATTAAGTATTATTTTAAATCAAATGGTTATATTTTTCTAATAAAAATGAAAATATTTGTAGAATATTTGAAAGGAAGGCCTCACCCCAAACCTAGAAAGAACATCATCAGAATATAATCCTAATAGAGAGATTTAGATAAATAAGTCTGAAATTTGCCTTCACTTTTTACTAGGTGGTATCTTTATTTGGCCCATGAGAAAAAAAATACATGGAATTTTTTTATGATTTCCTTTCTATAAAATCTCATAACAATGAAGATATTGCCACTTGTCTTATACTAGTAAAAATGCAACAGAAAATAGTTGAGTACAGAGAAAAAGAGATGCAAACTTCTAGAGCTCCATTTAATTGGTCTTCCCTACAGGGCATCCCCTCTAACTTTAAAATAATTTTTTTTTTCCTATAAAAGAGCTATGCAAATAAACATCTCCCTTTCTCACAAGAAAAGCAATATGCCAGAATATTTCTCGGGTAACTTTTACCAGATCTTTAACATCAGTGTTGAGGCAACTGAAAAGCCACTAGAGAGAGACAAGTGAACATAAGAACAAACGCGAGGGGGAAATTTTACCATTAAGGTAAGCACACAAATTAAAATGCCAAATCATGTGAAAAAATTTTAGCAACATAACCAATAATTTACTTAAAATGGATTTACTTAAAATCTATTGCCCCCCCTGACCAGTTTGGCTCAGTGGATGAAGCATCAGCCTGCGGACTGAAGGGTTCCAGGTTCAATTCTGGTCAGGGGCATGTGCCTTGGTTGCGGGCACATCCCCAGTAGGGAGTGTGCGGGAGGCAGCTGATCAATGTTTCTCTCTCATCGATGTTTCTAACTCTCTATCCCTCTCCCTTCCTCTCTGTAAAAAATCAATAAAATATATTTTTAAAAATAAAATAAAATCTATTGCCCTACAACCCATTAACAAGTACTAATTATGAAATAAAAGCAGACAGATATGACTGAAAATAAATTTAAAATGCTACATATGAAAAATATAGTAATAACTTAGTTAAATACATTAATAAGTGAGAGATACACCTGGCCTGTGTGGCTTAGTGGTTGAGCATCAATCTAGGAACCAAGAAGTCACTGGTTCAATTCCCCCGTCAGGGCACTTGTCTGGGTTGTGGGCTCAACCCCCAGTAAGGGGTGTGCAGGAGGCAGCTGATCAATGATGTTTCTCTCTCATCAATGTTTCTATCTCTCTATCCCTCTCCCTTCCTCTCTAAAACTCAATGAAAAATAAAAAAATATATGGAGTTATTATTTTAAAAAATAAGTGAGAGATAATGATTTGGCCATTTTCCAGAATGGAAAAATAACTCTTTTATTGAGAGTAAACATGACATGCCAAGAAGGATAAATGAAATAAATTATAAGTAGCATATAAAGCTATTGTTCTCTTCAATGGCTTTTAAGATTTTTCTCTTTACACTTAATATTTGGCAAAGATATAACAATTAAGATAATGAGATTTTTTTTTTTTTAATCAGCAAGAACAGATACAGGAAACGAACTAACAGAAAAAAGAACTAACAATGTAGGTTTCTATATCCAGCTAAACTATCATTCAAAAGTGAAAAGAAAGAAATTCTGGGAAAACTGTATTAGAAGCTCACTTTTTAAATCTCTCATAATCATCTCATGAAAATGGAATGAACAGAATAACAAATCCAAAATCCACATTCAAGTACATTTGTACTACTAGTACATGCCCTGCATGGCATCAACAAAGTATGTGAGAAAAAGAGATGAGCTTGAAAACAGGGAACCCTAACTCATGAAAACAGCTGAAACTTGGAGATGGTTTGCATGATCTAATTATGGGTCAGGGAACTTGGTAGCAAGGCAAGGTAAGACCTGTGAGGGCTGGAATGAAAGTTACCTTTTAGGACAAAAGACACAAGAAGAAGAAACTGAAATCAAGAGAATTCAAATTGAATGAGATAGGGATAGTGGGGAGGTAGCGTGGTGGGGCAGAGACACATGCTAGAGAACTATGTGAGAGCAAGCCAGAGCGCCCAGTTAAATGTGAGGGAGGGGAACAGATCAAGAATCCTCAGAATAAGAGGCCATATTTTTTAAGACTTCAAGAAAATAACTTAAGGGACATCAATTGAGTAAGAAGCTAAAAAAGTTACTCATCCATTCCTCCTAAAAGTTAAGAAAAATGAATTTCACTTAAAATGATCAACATAAGAGGACCGTAGTTGAATCCCATAAAAAGTTATTATAAAAAAAAACTAGTAAGGAGCAGAATAACAATCCTACAACAAAAGAAAAGAAATGCTTATAAAGCAGATGAATGTTATATTGCTTAATATTTCAAAATGAGCCAAAAGAAAAGAATATTTTTGGGAAAATATATAGAAAAGAACAATAGTAGAATTAGAATTAGAAATCAGAATTGAGGTGATAGAAAAAAAAAGTAAAAATTCATTTTAGAAATAAACAGAAGACTGAAAAACAGGAAAAAAAATCTTTTAAGAAAAGTAGACAAAACAAATTGACAAACAAAATAGATCCAGAGACATGGAAGCATGGAACAAACTGACAAATCTCAGAGGGAAAGGGAGGGGTGGGGAGGGGTGGCAGGAAGATATTAACCAAGTAACATATTCATAACACATGGACATAGACAACAGTGCAGTGAAGGCCTGGGGGATGGGAACAGGGTGGAGGGGGTCAATGGGGGAAAAAAAGAGGACATCTGTAATACTTTCAATAATAAAGATAAATTTTTAAAAAGAAAAGTGGACATGGGATGTAGAAAGCTGTCAAGACTTTCACTCCCGTTCAAACAATTAAAAAAATAATCTATGAAATTACCATTTTTCTTGAATCCACTAGAAAGCTGAGGTTAAATAACAATGAAGCACCCTGAGTTCCGAAGAAGAACCAGCTTTTGCAAGGACAGAGGAGGCTCCTGACTGTCTCACCTTTAGAAGAGCACAGGAGAAAGAGGTGGCCCCTATAAAGGCCTGTAAAAAGAAATCAGCTAAAAGTTTAACAGAAAGTTAATGGCCAGGTGAGGGCATTGTCCTGCAACTCTCCCACAGGCCTCTGCCAGGTGCTCTGAAAAGACTAGTACAGGTCTGTGGGAGGTAACCAGCTGCTGCTCACACACAGGCATTAAACACAACCTGCTTCCCTGACTCTTCTACCCTGCAAAGCATAAAGAAGGCAGGGATTGCTAACCATGTTGCCCCAGGTTACAGGCAAAAGACACTTTGTGGCTTGTGAATGAGGTAGAAAGAAATCTCTGGCTTGGGGCAAAGAAAAGGTCTTGGGCCCAAGGTCCCTACCAAGCAAATGTCTTCTCCCATTGAAAGAAAAGCAGGAAACTCCAGGCCAAGACCAACTACAAGGTAGAATTTAGCTGCCAAGGGAGGAAGAGCAAGAATTCTGAGAAAGCCTCTTCCAAGGTATACAGAACCTCACTAAACTAAGACTGGACCTACACAACAGAGACTTCCTCCCTAGACTCACCATGAGCCTACCACTATTGAGTGATGCGCAACAGAGTGTGAGGAAAAACCCTCTTCATAGTGCAAGCATGAAGGAACAGCTAAAGGGAGAACAAAAACACTGAAGAAAAACCTTCTGATGACCAAGCCCTAAACATAGGGCAAGAGCAGCCTATGCTTAGAGAAATTTGAAGTTTGTGGTATACTAAAGGCAACTCCTGGCTTTCTTGACTCAATCCTCTAACAGAGAAAGGGTATGCATATTTCTAGGCATAAATACTATTTACCTTACTCCCTACTGTTCCACACACAATGTCACTGAAAAAGAAGCAAACAAACATTAAGTGACTACTTATGGAAGAATACAGCATCATTTATGAAGTTACCTAGACAAAAAAATAAAAATGAACTGATCAAATTTCTAGATGCAACTTCCAATGCCTAAGATGTTATGCACTGAATCATGTCCCCACCCCACCTCCCAAATTAGAGGAGCACATTAAAAACTACACTAAAGGAATGCAATAAACAAAAAGTAGATTTTGAGAAACTCTAGGCCAAACAAATAAATTGCAAGGAAAATGAAGTTGGGAAAAAAACACTACACATTAAAAACATACCTAAAATCCATATTAGAAAACATAGTGGCAATGTGGATTTATTTGGGCCCTGATTCAAATTACAGGCAGAGGAGGGTGGGTGGGCAGGAGGTAATCAATCAAAGACCTTGTATACATATATGCATAACCCATAGACACAAATAATAAGGTGATAAAGGCTGGGGAGGGGAAGGGATAGGGGGGCTGGGAAGGTTAATGGGGGGAATAATGGGACATATGTAATACTTTCAATAATTATTTTTTTAAAAAGAAAAAAAATTAAGTTATGACATTTGACACAATTAGGAAGTTGATTATGACTAAGAATTTCATAATATTAAGAAAGCATCATTAAGAAAAGAAACATACGGAAATTAAACCGAGTCTCCTGCTACCCACCCTTATCCCCCCAAAGAAGGTTTCTATCAGGGGACACCTTATACAATATGCTAAGACCACAAGAGGCTAAAACTATAGGTAATCCATAGGTAGAAGAGGCCTCTCAATGTGGGTTCAAATTCCCTAGGAAATCTATGAACTTTTAAACTTTGAACTTTTTTCTGGACCGATAGCCACAGTTACCCGGTACAGAAAATGTAAAGCTTCTCTAAAAGAAGGTACATTCATCATATGCATGAAATTATCTTTACATATAATATTTAAATACAGTACCCAGCTCACAAGGACAGAGAAAATCAGACTCCAGGAGTAAGAAATATCACACAATAGAAACAGAGCCTAAAAGACTTAGATATTGAAATTATGAAATGCAGATTATAAAAATACTATGTTAATTATATTTTATGAAATAAAAGCCTAAAGATATACCCACTGTACAGGAAAGTAACATAAAAAATGACAAAAATTATATAAATGAAAGGACTTAATTGATGAATTTTATAGTAGATATAACATAGTTGAATAATTAGTGAATTAGAAACAAACATAAGAATTTCTAAAAAATGCAAAATGGAGAAATTAAAATATTTAAAAATACAGAGTAAAGGTTCAGAGATTATATAGTGAGAAGACCTGATATATATTTTGTCAGGGTCCCAGAAGAAGAGTGGAAAGAGAATGGTGAAGAGGCAATATTTGAAGATGGTTGAAAATTTTTTAGAAATAATGAAAGAAACAAATCCAGAGGTTTTTAACACAATAAAAAGTGAAGAAAAGGGGGTGGGGGAAAAGAACTATAGATGGTCCTTTTATGTGAATGCACTTAGAAAACTGAGGCCAAAGTAGATATAGAAAGCAGACTTGTTACTTTCAAAGAAATACCCATTAGATTGTCAACTGATTATGCAGTGGCAGCACTGGAAGTCAAAAAATGCAGAAAGATATCTTCAATTGGTTGAAAGAAAATAACTGCTAATGTAGAACCCCATATTCAGGAAAGGTATAATTTTAGAAATAAGTCAAATGAAGAAATTTTCAAATAAGTCAACATGTTGCCATCTTTAGACTGACTAAAGCAGCGGTCACCAACTGGTGGTCTGCGGACCACTGATGGTCCGTGAGGTCCTAAAGGTTGACAATAACTGGTTTAAGGAAATCTTTGGAGAATCGGTCACCAATTGGTGGTCTGCGGACCACTGGTGATCCGTGAGGTCCAAAAGGTTGGCGACCGCTGGACTAAAGGATGTATTTTAGTCATAATAAAAATGATTCCAGAAAGATCTGATATAAAAAAACAACTTAGAATATTTTTAAAATGCTGAATTGTATGTAGATAAACCTAAATGAATACTGACCTCCACCAAAAAAAAACTGTAGGACCAATAAATGACTTCAGTAAAGTAGCAGGCTACAAAATCAATATTAAAAAAATCAGCTGTGTTTCCATACACAAATACCAGTAACAAACTATCAGAAATTTAAAACAATCTCATTTATCTATATATAGAAAAGCCTAAGACACCGTTCGATCGGTAGCCATGATGCACACTGACCACCAGGGGGCAGACACTCAATGCACAGGCATGGAATATGGAACAGACTGATGAATCTCAGAGGGAAGGGGGGAGGAGGGAGGGAGGAAGAGATTAATCAAAGATCTTATATGCATACTAGAGGCCAGATGCATGGAGGGATCCCTTTGCCTGGCCAGCGGGGATCAGGCCAAAACTGGCAGTCCAACATCCCCGAGGGGTCCTGGATGCAAGAGGGCACAGGCCAGGCCAAAGGACCCCACTGGTGCATAAATCCATGCACCAGGCCTCTAGTAATCACATAAAAAAGAATAAAATGCCTAAGAATAAATTTTACCAAGGAAGATACATGTGGAAGGATATACCATGCTTATGAATTAATACCATTAAAATGTTTATACTACCCAAAGCAAACTATATTCCTATCAAAATTCCAATGGTATTTTTCATAGAAATAGAATAAATAATCCTAACATTTGTATAAAACCACACACACAAACACACAAATACAAATAGCCAAAGCAATCTTGAGAAAAAAACAGAAAGCTAGAGGCAACATGCTTCCTAATTTTAAACTATATTACAAAAATGTATATATAAAAAAGGCTAATATGCTAAGCGTCTGACTGTCCGACTGGTTGCTATAACGTGCACCGACCACCAGGGGGCAGACGCTCAATGCAGGAGCTGCTGTGACACACACACAGTAAAGACATCTACCTGATGCCCACAAAGCAACACCTGGCTTCCCCCAAGTGGGACATAGGCCCTACCACCACCAGAAACAGTGGCTGTGGGCGCCGGGTAATGATGTCAAGTAGCAAAGCCCGGCTTCCTCTCCCTAGCGACAGGCCATCCTATCTAATAAAGAGGGAATATGCTAATTGACCATCACTCCATCACAAAGATGGCTGTACCCACAGCTGAGGCCAAGTTCCCATAAGGAGCCTTAACGAGCACTCAGCAGGGACCTGAGGCTATGCCCTTCCCTGCCCCTGTGGGGCTTGACGGGGGACCTCAGGCCACTACCCTGCCCTGGCACCAGGCCAGGGGTCCTGAGGCCATGCCTCTCACTTGGCGGGGCTTGACGGAGGACCTCAAGGTGCCCTTCCCATCCTGGTGCTCAGCTAGGGGATCTCAGGCTGCCCCAGCGCCAGGCGGGGGGACCTCAGGCTGTGCCCCCACCCTGGGCTTGACAGGGGACTTCAGCCCGCCCCCCACCCTGGCACCACACCGGGGGACCTCAGACCTCACCCCCCGCCCAGCGGGGCTTGACAGGGGACCTCAGGCAGTGCCTCCTACCAAGCAGGGCTTGACAGGGAACCTCAAGGTGCACCCCCAGTGCTGGGTCAGGGGAACTCAGGCCACACTCCCAGCCCAGCGGGGCTTGACGGGGGACCTGAGGGCTGGGCCCCTCTGCCAATGGGGCTTGATGGGGGAGGTCTGCTCTGCTCCCAACGGGGCCCTCCACAACGTCACTGTCGCTCTCTGATCCACAGCTGGCGCAGATCCTGCCCACCGAGGAGAACTTCCTGCTGTGCTTCAGGCAGCACGTGGGCTCCAGTGCAGAGTTTATGGAGGTGAGGCTGAGGTGCTGCCCTCCCGGTGATCAGAGCCGGGACAATGGGGGTCCTTCAGCGACCCCCTCCCGGTGCTGACCCCGGGGGACCTGAGGCTGCACGCCCCCTCCCCCCCACCTGGCAGGACTTGATGGAGGACCTCAGGCCATGCCCCCCACCGAGCGTGGCTTTACAAGGGACCTCAAGGCATTCCCCCCCTCCAGTCTGGGCTAGGGGGCCTCAGGCCATGCCCCCCCCCCATCCTGGTGCCGGGCCAGGGGACCTGAGGCTATGCCCCCTGCCTGGCAGGGCTTGACAAGGTTGGGACTGGCTGGGTCTGGATCTAGCCCAATTGGCGGGGGGGCAGCTGGGTCTGGGTCTCATGCGATTTTGAGGCACATGTGGGTGGGTGGGGACTTGACTCTGGGTCCCGTGGTGCGCCCCAGACTCTAACAGGAGGAAGGTTTTCATATACATTTTACTAATTTTCTTTAATCTCTGACACTTCTATTATAGAGAAAGGGCAAATAGCAATATTAAATTATTTCCTCTAATTAATCCCCTTTGTATGTGCACAAATTTCATGCACCGGGCCACTAGTTTAACAATAAATGGCATCTTGGACCTGGCACCCACAAAGCAACACTCGGCTTCCCTCAAGTGGAACACAGGCCCTGCCTCCACTCCAGAGTAACACCCCACCAAATCGCAGCTGACACTGCTGAGACCCCATGGCACAAAATGTGGCCCAGAGCCCAGCCCAGCCAGATAATTAATGGTGACTATGGGCGCCAGGTAATGACATCATATAGCAACACCGGCTTCCTCTCCCTAGTGACAAGCCTTCTTGCAGTTTCTTCAGCCCAGGAACACAACTTGCTTTATAACCAGGTGGAAACATTTCACACTTTGACTTCAGGTTTTCTCACTACGCAGAATATAGCCAAACATTGCTGCAGTTAAATATTTTACCCTTTGTTCTCCCTGCATGATCTACAATAATAATCTGCTTCGTGTTGATATTTATAGCTGTGTTGCTGATAATTACCTGAAAGAGAAGTTGGGGTGCTTTACTGGGCTGGAAAAAGTTTAGGTACATCAGAAAGCAGGTCTAATTAAGCAAGTTCATTCTATATCTATAAAAGGGTAAGTTGACTCATGCATGGGCGATACATATAAAACTCGTTGGCACCAATCGCAAGCGTACGTTTTGATCTGTCATTGTCGATCGTGTCAATTTGGTTGACACTTCTATTATAGAGAAAGGGCGAATAGCAATATTAAAATATTTCTTCTAATTAATTTCCTTTCAATGTGCACAAATTTTGTACTGGGCCACTAGTACCATAATAAAAACATTATGATATTGGCATAAAAACAGACAAAACAATGGAACCAAAATAAACCCATACATTAGTCAATTAATAGAACAAAGAAACCAATGGGAAAGAATGGTTTCTTCAATAAATTGTGTTGTGAAAACTGAACAGCCACATACAAAAGGATGAAACTGGATCAGTATCTAATATCATAGTAAAAAGTCAACTGAAAATGGATTAAAGACTTGAATGTAAGACGTGGAAACATAATTCTCCTACAAGAAAAAATAGGAAATAAGATCTCTCTTTGACATCAGTTTTGGTAATGATTTTTTGGATTCGGCATGGTAAGCAAAGGCAACAAAAGCTAAAATAAACTAGTGAGACTGCATCAAACTAAAAAGTTTTTGTACAGCAAATAAAACCATCAACAAAATGAAAAGGTAATCTACAAATGGAGAAAATAATTATAAATTATATATCTGACAACAGTTAATATGATATCTATCTATCTATAGCAAGGTCAATCAGAAGTAAGGTCAAGATGGCACAGAAAGTAGATCCTGAACTCACCTCCTCCCATGAACATATCAAAATGGAACAACCACTGCTGAGAACCACCTGAAGAGGAGCTGAACAGAAATCCTATAACTAAGAATATAAAGAAGCCATGTTGAGATAGGTAGGATGGGTGAAGATGTGGTCTGGTCAAGTCCCACAATCCCTGGTGTGGCGATTCACAAATGGGAGGGATATCACAGATACATAGAAACAAATACAGTGTCAACTCAAATTAGAAGACAGAGTTTTTCATGTTCCAAATGAAAAAGCAGAACAAAACCAAAGAAAAATAACTAAATGAAAAAAAGATAAGCAATCTACAAGATAAAGAGTTCAAAACAATGATTATAAAGATTCTCTATAAACTCAAGAGAAAAATAAACAAACTCAGTGTGACTTTCAACAGAGGCAGAAAATACTAAAAAGAAGCAATGAGAAGTGAATACAGTAACTGAAATGAAAATACACTAGAGGGTATCAACAGCAGATTAGATGATACAGAAGAAAGAATCAGTGATGTGGAAAATAAGGTAGTGGGAATCACCCAAAGGGAATAGAAAAATAATAGTAATAACTAAAGTGAGGATAATTTAAGGAACCTCAGGGACAACAGCAAGTATACCAATATTAGAACCATAGGGTCCAAAAGGATGAAATTTTGCCATTTGTGACAACATGAATGGATCTTGAGAGTATATGCTAAGTGAAATAAGTCAGATGGCAAAGGACAAAACCATGTGATTTCATTCAGATGTAGAATATAAAACAAAAAGTAACAAATAAACTAACAAAATAACAAAAACAAATTCATAGACACAGACAACAGAATAGTGGTTATCAGAGGAAAAGAGGAAAATTTGAGTAAAGGAGGTCAAATATGTGGTAACAGAAGGAAGCTAGAGTTTGGGTGGTGAGCACATGAGCATGCAATATAGTCAACAGGTATCGAACTATAATGTTGCATAGCTGAAATTTATATAATGTTACTAACCAATTTACCTCAATAAATTTTTTTTAAAAAATAAGGTGACAATCATATTCAATCTTTCATTGACTGGCCCTCTATTTAGACAATTGCATAATATCTAGAATTTTGATATCCTGTCTGGACACAAATTTGTCAGTTGTGCAGAAACCACATTATCCAGAATTACAGTGAAGTAAACTATAAAACATTTCTGTTCATAATGCAGAGCAAAATGATACTGTTTCCTTTAAATCTGATTTGTTTCCTATTTTTCTTTCCTACCCAGCTCTTCACCTGATTCTCTAACCTGAGGCTGGAACTGATTGGAACTTTTAAATACTATATTATTGCTTGTTCTTTTTGCTAAAAAAAGTACAATGGTTTACTCCCTTTTGAGGCAGGGGCCCTGTATAATAAGTCAATGCTTCTGTTAACTCTAAGAACCCTTAATTATTTCTACCATTCTCTCCATGTGTTTCCTCCCCTGACTGAATCAGAGGCAGGCTGCTGTCAGACTGGAAAACTCACTGGTCTTCCTTGTTGGCAAGGAACTGAATTCTGCAGCATCTGCATTCATGGACAGAGTATCCTATCTCATAGTTTGTGCAGCACCTTCTGGTTTTAGTTTACTGGTGAGCGGGGCACATCACAAGAGCTTGGACTGCAGCTAAAGCCAAATCAGACTTGACAGAAAATTATTAGCAGGGTACAGAAGGAAAAAAGATCCTCCTTCCTTTCTGTAATCAGGTTAATATGTGCATGGAATGTTTCACTTAAAAAGGTAGTGTGTTTTGGCAAAGCTGGTTTCTTAAGTAGAATTTCAGTTCCCATTATGTGAGGCTATCCATTGCTGCTCTGGCAGGGCCTTTGATCAGTGAACTCAGTAGGGGGGAAGGGCATAGGCATATTAATAACTTCAACATGTGGCCCTTCGGCCCAGCTGTACCCTTGTCTTGGAAAAAGGCCAACTGCAAAGGGTTTTCTTAACACGACCTATGTATGCATACTTTGGAAAGGGTTAAAGAGAAGATAGGGGTTCAAAGAGGGGGGAAATCTGATTTCATGGTAGTTCTTTCTCTTGTCCCTGTTCCCTATTTGGAGCATTCTGCTACTATATATTTGGATCCTATGGATTCTGGTTCCCTCCTCAACTTTTACTATCTTTGTTCCTTCTACTGTGATGTTATAAAGATTAAAGCTGCTGGTTTAATTTACATACCAGCTCAGGACAAGGCTAGGAAAAGGCAAGAGGCTCTCTAAGAATCTATAGGGATGAGAGATTAATGGGAACCAGGTGCTCGAAACAGGAGTCCAGGGTCCATTTTTCCAGGACTGTATCTTTTGCCCTTTCCCTCCTGCATTGGTATTTTTGACTGTTTTATATATTTTTAAAATATATTTTTATTTATTTTAGAGAGGAAGGGAGAGGGAGAGAAAGACAGAAACATCAATGATGAGAGAGAATCATTGATTGGCTGCCTCCTGTATGCCCCCTACTGGGGATCGAGCCCGCAACCCGGGCATGTGCCCTTGACCAGAACTGAACCTGGACCCTTCAGTCCGCAGGCCGATGCTCTATCCACTGAGCCAAACAAGCTAGGGCAGTGGTCAGCAAACTGCACCTCAGTTAGCCGCTCTGTTGACTAATGAGTTTGCTGACCACTGACCTAGACTCTTGATTCCAATAATTACAGGCTGTTGTTGTTCCTTGTGATTAAGCCCCTAGGGCAACTGTTTTATTTTAACAATCATGGTTCTTAGGCCATGACTATTAAATTACTGCCACAGACTAGAGCCCAGACTGGTCTTTTAATGTGTATTTTCTTGTGGTATATCATACAATTCTTTAATTTCTTCTTCTGGATGTCCATTTGCCATATATCCCTCTCTGGTCCTGAAAAGGTTCCTTAGTGACTCTACATCATAGTCATGGAGAGCAGGCTTAGTTCATCACAAGTGGCTTTTCAACAATGGCCTCAGCTACCATCCATTCATCTCTCATTCCTTATCTCTCCTTCCTACTTCCTCTTCCTCCTTCAATTTTATGATATTATCACTTCCTTGACCCAAACCTTCTATCCTTCCAATTCCCTAACTAACTGATGGTGACTTGTCACAAAGGAATGATACCATGGAGTGGGATTTGATACCCAAGAGCTCTGTATTAGTTAGAATACAGATTTGACTTCTGTAACAGAGGCCAAAAAATAATGTCTTAAACAAGATGGCAGCTGATGTTTGTGTCATGTAACAGAACAAGCGTGAGCAGTGTGGGGCCAAAAAGGTGGCTCCATCATCTCAGGTACCCTCACTCCTTCTATCCTGTTTGCTTTCTGACTCTCAATGCACAGCTTCCATTTTAGAGTCTAGGATTGCTTCTCCTGCTGTCCCCAGATCCCCATTCCTGCCAGCAAGAAAAAGGAAAAGTGAGAGGAGGGCATGCTCCTTCCAGCTTAAAGGTGTTAAGTTATATTTATTACTTCTCATATTCCATAAACTAATCCTTAGTCCAGAAACTAATCACCTTTCCATGCTGAGCTGTCAGGGAGACTGGGACATGGCTTCTTTAGCTGCTGATCTTTTTTGCCACAGAAACCTGCTTGGCATTTTGTTTTTTTACCACTATGGGCACTGTGAAATTGTGAGAGCTATAAATTGAACAAGCACAATTATGTTGTCTTCTTGGAAAAGGTGAGAATTAGAAGAAAAGTACAGGTAACAGTGTGATGGTCATATTGTTTTGTTTAACTACTGTTCTTTGGTCACCTTGCTTATTTACTCATACAACAAAGTAAGAATTCCAGGTACTATAGAAGGCTTTGGACCTACAGAAGCATCTCCAATATGGGCCCTGACTTTATGCATCTTCCCATAGGTATGTGAAGGAATCAGACGGCAATGGTGATATGCATGAACATTGGACTTCAGTGGAACTCTCTCAGAAGTTTGTTCAGCAAATGAGAAGAAAAGAGCTAAGTAGGAATGAGGTAATAAAAA
This sequence comes from Corynorhinus townsendii, assembly GCA_026230045.1. Classification (NCBI taxonomy): domain Eukaryota; kingdom Metazoa; phylum Chordata; class Mammalia; order Chiroptera; family Vespertilionidae; genus Corynorhinus; species Corynorhinus townsendii. Next base: position 17,008,739 of record JAPDVU010000011.1, read on the forward strand.
GCCTTATATGTCAGCAGAAGAAGATTCCAATTTATCTTGTAAAAAATGATAGATACGAAAGATAATTTAGCAAGAAATAACATGAATCATTTTTAAAGGTGTGATTCCTCTTCAAAAAAGATAATTGATCAATTTGACTACATGAAAAAAATTTAAATTTACCTAGCCCAAATATCATGAACAAAGTCAAAAGATAAATAACAAATTCATAAAATTATTATCCACACATATGACAGAAAAGGGGTTAATTTCCTCATATAATATTTTTTAAAATCTCAAGACCAGTAATATAAGGGAAATGAAATACATCAACAGTTCCTTCACAGAAAAGATAAATTACTAATGACTTTCAAATATAGAAAATGTGCTCACCCGCTCTTTAAAAAATTAAAATAAAAACCTGACATATTATGTCTGAAGTTTGCTAAAACATTATATGGGTGAAGATGGTGGGAAAAGGGCACTCGGGGCCAAAAGAATTAGCCCAAAGTAAACGGAATACTCTATAATAAAAACAGTATAGCCCCCTTAACAAACATCCTCTAAAATAGCTCCAAATGATCCCTACTTCCTGGCTTTGATGCCCTTGTGTAATCTTCTCCCCTTGAGTATGGACTGGACCTAGTGACTCTCTTCTACCAAATAATATGGCAAAAATGATGAGACATTTCCAAGATTGAGTTACAAAAGGACTCTGGCTTCCATTTTGCTCATGCTCTCTCTCTCACACTGAGGGACACCAACTACCACATTCTAAGCTGCTCTTTGTAGAGGCCCATTTGGCAAGAAGCTGACATCTCTGGGCAATAGCCAGTAAGGACCTGAGGCCTGCCAACAGCAAGTGAATCTGCTTGGAACAGGATCTTCCCACAGATGAGCCTTAAGACAACTGCAGCCTGAGCCAACATTAGATTGCAGCCTTATAAAGGTCTCTGAGCCAGAAAACTTCAGCCACACCTAATTCATGACCCACAGAAAATGTGAAATAATAAATGTTTGTTATTTGAAGCCACTGTTTTGGGACATTCTGTTACACAGCGACATATTTTGATACCTAGAAATGAGGGTCTGCCCTTCTTTGGAACCAGGCTGTGGAAGGATTTTGAATAGCATGTTAGAGAAAGTTTAAATTGCTTTGAACAGACTGTTAGAAATTTGGACTTTGAGGATGCTAACATTAAGAGCACAAAAGGAGGTGAAGAGCGTATTATTAGAAAGTGGAGGAAGAGGAATCCTTGTCATGTATCTGATAGTGGCAGAAAACTTAGCAATACCTGCCTTTGGTAACAGAATTATGTGTTGAATGAAATGGGTGATCCAGTTGAGATTCCTAAACTGTTAAAGCTGCCACTTAATCTTTTCTTTCTGTTTATAAGAGAGAAAGATGAGAGAGAGAGAGAGAGAGAGAGAGAGAGAGAGAGAGAGAGAGAGAGAGAGAGAGAGAGAGAGAGCTTAAACTGAAGAGGAAATGGCTAAACAGGAATCAGAACTGAAGAATTATGATAAGATGGCAGAGTAGGAAGAACCAGGAATTCATTTCCCTAATTAGACATTTGTCCTGGCAGAATCTGTCTGATAAAACTGTTTTGGAACTCTGGAGTCTATTCAAAGGCTTGCAACTTCCAGGGGAAGACATGGACTATAAATTAATTTAGGTCAATTCCAGCTCTTAGTTCAGTACCTATTGGCCACCCTGCAGACCACTGACAGGCAGCCATGTGCATTCCTAGAGTAGTTTGCATGCAGCTTGCAGAGCCAGGATAGACAGTAAAGACCCTGTCTTTCAACTATCAGGGATCTATTCTCTGATCACTGATTGCTGCTTCTGGTTGCAGAAGTGTAAATGCAAAGATAGGCAGCCATTGTTGCAAACCCCTCTGCCACTGCTGCAAGCCCATCCTCTCCAGCTGAAGTGATTTCTAGGAGGTTTAAAATGAGGGTACATTTTCCCCCTATCATTTTTCTCTTTTCCCCTTGTGTGAGCTAGATATTAAGTCACTGCACAGACCCAAGGCAGATGCAGGCTCTGCAAAAACATGAGAGGTGTACACCTCAGGCTAGTTGCTGGCATAAAGACAACCTATAACTGGAGGGAGGGAGAACCAAACCCTGAGAAAATCTGTTTAATTCAAATGTAATAGAATTATCCATTAAATCAACAGAAACTATTTCTGACAAAGATCAAATGGCACACTAACCAAAGATTTTAAAACATTTGTCTTAAGATGCCCAATGAGCTATAGGAAGATATTGTGAAAAAGAAAAGAATATATAAACTAAGTGGAAATATACATAAAAAGACAGAATTAAAAAAAGAAAAAAAAAGTCTGGGCTGAAAAGTACAACTGAAATGACAAAATCCAGCATAGAGATTTGAAAGATTTGCACAGGCAGAACAAAGAATCAGAAAACCTGAAGACAGGACAATTGAAATTATCAAGTTGGAGGAACAGAAAGAGTATAAGAAAATCAAATAGGGCATAAGGAACGTGTGAAACACCACTAAGTGGAGAAACAAATGCATCATGGAGAAGGAGAAAAGGCAGAGAAAACGACAGAGACATCATTTAAAAAAATTATAGTTGAACACATCCCAAATTTGATAAAATACATGAATATAACATTGAAAAATCTTCCAAGTAGGATGAACTGAAAGATACCCACACCAAGACACACTGTAATCACACTGCCAAAATCCAAAGACAAAAAGAGAATCTTGAAAGCAGCAAGAGAGAAGCAACACATCACATATAGGAATCTTCAATCTATAATAATAAAAGCATAATATGCTAATTAGACTGGACATCCTTTTGGACGTCCTTCCATCCTTCCAGACGAAGCCAGGGCTGTGAGGGAAGCCCAGGACTTGGCCGGCGGCCCAAGGGAAGCCCGGGTCCCAGGTGCCAGAGGGAAGCCGGTGCCGGCAGCGGGGAAGGAGGAAGGCCTACTCCTGCACGAATTTCATGCATCGGGCCTCTAGTAAGATTATAAACAGATTTCTCATCAGAAACTTTGAAAGCCAGAGGACTGATATTCAAAGTGCTGAATCCTATTTCCAGCAATACTGTCCTTCAAAACCAAGAATCCTATTCCCAGTAAAACTGTTCTTCAAAGGTGAGAGAGAAACTAAGACATTCTCAGGTAAACAAAAGGCAGTCATTACTAGTAGATCTGCCCTTCAAGAAATGCTAAAGGGAGTCTTTCAGGATGAAATGAAAGGACACTAAACAGAAATATGAAACAATATGAAGATCTTTATAAAGATGAATACCTGGGCAATTATAAAAGCTAGTATTATTTTATCTTTGGTTTGGAATTCCACTTTTTGTCTTCTACATAATTTATGAGACTAATAACATTTTTAAAAGACAGTTCTTGTCTAAAAGTTAGTATTATTGAAAAATAAATAAAAGTTAGTATTATTGTAATTTCGGTAACTCCACTTTTTGTTTGCTACATGACTTAAGAAACTAATGAATAAAAAGAACAATTATTAGTCTATGTTTTCAGCAGACTGTATAAAGACATACTGTGACATCAGTAACTAAAAAAGAGTGGGGAGAAAGCTCTAGGAGCAGTTTTTGTATGGTACTGAAGTTAAGGAGGCATAAATTCAAATCAGAGTGTTATAATTTTAGAAAGTTAAATGTCATTCCCATGGTAACCACAAAGAAAATAGCTATAGAATATACACAAAAAGAAATGAGAAGTGAATTTAAACATTTCACTACAAAAAAACAAATATAAAACACAATAATTAACTAAATGAGGGACAACAGAACTATAAAACATATTGATAACAACAAAATGACTTTACTGAAATGTATTAAATATTCCAACCAAAATACATATATTGGCAGAGTGGGTAAAAAAAAAAAAAGGATCCAACTACATACTAAAAGACACTCACTTTAGATCCAAAGACAAATGTATGTTGAAAGTGAAAAGATGGAAAAGGTATCCCATGCCTACAGTAATCAAAATAGAGCAGAAAACAATACTAATATCAAAATAGATTTTAGATAAAAATACTAATATCAGATTTTTATCTAAAATCTATTTTGATAAATAGATTTAAATAGGTTTTAGATAAAAACATTTAAAAAGGACATTAAATATTAACAAAGGTTCAAAAAAAGTGGGAAAATATAACAAATATTTATGCAGCAAATAACAGACGATCAAAATATATGAAGCAAAATTGAAGTGAGTAATAGTCAGTACTACAATAGTTGGAAATTATTACACCACTCTCAACAGTAGATAAAACAACCAGACAGAAGATTAGAAAATAAACAACTTGAACAACACAATAAATCAACCACATCTAACAGACATACACAGAACATTTTACCCAATAATAGAGTACACATTCTTCTCAAGTGCATGTGGGACATTTCCAGGGACAAACTATATGTTAGGACACAAATTAACTATCAATAGATTTTAAAAGACAGATATCATACAAAGTATCTTCTCCAAGCAGAATGAGATGTTAGAAATCAATAAAAGGAAGACAACTGGAAAATTCACAAATTTGTAGAAATTAAACAACATACTCTTAACCAATGGATCAAAGAAGTACAAGGGAAATTAGAAAATCTTAAAGATAAATGGAAACACAAACAAAACATACTGAAATTTGTGTTGCACAGCAAAAAGAAAAAAAAAAAGGCAATACCCAGTGTGAGAAATGCTCACCTGTCCAAATTCAAATAATGGACTAGGAGACAGAAGTATGATGAAAACGAGACTTTTAATATGCTCTCAAGAGCGGGTATCCATCTCATTGTACATGTACACTTGGGGCAACCAACACAGCCCATTTATTCAGTCCCTCATCCAGTTCCTCATTGGCTGAGTACTATGGGGTCAACTTGTTTCCTCATACGTGTCTAGGTCTTGCTGTCTCCCATTGAGCCACTTAAAAAAATTGGGCTGAGACCTTCTCTAGTTGCCTCCATCTCTCCCTGTCTAGCTGAGGTAGGTACCTCAGGGGTTTCCACCAAGATGCTGGCCCATGTGCACAGTTCTTTGTTCTTACATCCTATTTCCTCCTCCCTACATTCTGTTTGCCCTGGGGAAATTCAGCAAATTCCATCAAAAGCCAACCATGCTAGAGATGGATCACAGAGATCCATTTCCTATACCGAGGCAATGACTAAGCAAAGCAGTGGTAGTTGAAGGCATGTTCTTCTCAGGGTAGGCCCAGCAATGACTGAATTAGGTGATAGCACCAAGGGCCATCTAATATCAGAAAAAAGCAGGGCTTCTCCAATAAGAAATCTTGGCTCTGGAGTTCCTCATTGGGCTGACAGAGATTAGGCCAGGCCAGTATCCTATCTTATACAATAAAAGGCTAATATGCAAATTGTCCCCTCAACTAGGAGTTTGACCAGGGGGTGGGGCTGGCCGGCCAACTGTCTGTGGCCCCTCCCCCCAGCCAACCCCACCCCGGATCAGCCACCCCCCCAATTGGGGGTGCCCACCACCCATGCATGAATTTGTGCACAGGGCCTCTAGTTGTAGACTAATTCTTTTCCCTTTCCAATTGAGCTTCTTCCTTTTCATTTCAAAAGTATTATTCATACCCCTAGCTCCATCTCAGCAACTACTTCCCAAAGAACCCAAACCATGTCACTGATATTTTTTCTCCTTATTAGTGACTTAATCTTTTTGCCTGACTACCTGAAGAATTCATTATTTTTTTGGGAATCTAGTAACTTTGCTAGTATAAATTTTGTTTTGACTATTCTGGGTCAATTTTGTTCAACATGCATACAGTGTGTGGCCCTTTCAATATGTAATAGATGCATAACTTTCATTTTGGAAATGGTTCTTGAATTATATATCTTAATATTGTTTCTGCTCTCTTCTTCCGAGACTATAGTTATGCATATGTTAGATCTCCTTTGTCTTATGATCTTTTCCTCCCTCAAACTCTTTTAAACTAATTTTTCATTTTTATTTAATGTTGTTCAATTTTCTCATTTCTATTCTCTTTGCTTTTATGAATGTTAACTCACTGTGTTCAATGTTATCTTCATTTTTTTCAACTTCTTCCTAGAGTAATTATAGCCAATGTTTTATTTCCTGCTGCTATTTCACCATCATTTCAAAGTATTCACAAACTAGCCTTGTGTTCTTCATTGTAGAAGTGATTTATTCATTCTTCATGTTTTTTTAAAAATATATTTTATTGATTTTTTACAGAGAGGAAGGGAGCAGGATAGAGAGTTAGAAACATCGATCAGCTGCCTCCTGAACACTCCCTCCTGGATGTGCCCTTGACCAGAATTGAACCTGGGACCCTTCAGTCCACAGGCCAACGCTCTGTCCACTGAGCCAAACGGGTCAGAGCCATTTTTCATGTTTTTTGTTTGTTTTCATTGAAATTATTTTTTTTATTTATCTCCTTGAATAGTCTAAATACATTTACTTTAAAATTCCACAACATCAATTTATCTGGAGTGAATTCATATTCTGATTGTTATTCTGGTTGGCTTCTTTCAGGTGAGTAAACTTGTTTTCCTGTTCTGAAATTTTGACCTATTTTGAGGCTTTTTTCACCTCCCTATTCCAGTGTTCAACCCAATCCATAGTCAGGTAATTTTATGTTTACTTGAAGCCAAATCCTGTTTCTCCAATCCAAAATAAGGTTTTATTATAGCATATTAGGATTCCTGTCCCAAGATGATATTGGGGATATACCTGATCCTGTCACAAAACTCACAGGCAGCTTGGTTCTATTCTGGTTGGGAGGATGTATTATTTTCCTTCAAATGGAGTTTTCTGAAAGTCACAGCCCAATGTAGTGACTAAAAACTCCACTCCCCTTCCCTCCCAGGCTTCTTTCATGAGAAAATCATCCCTTACCCCAACCTCTGGATTTATGAGGTAAACAGGATTCACACACTTGGCTCATATGGAGCATTTTAAATACTCCGTATCTCACTGGAACTAAACTTTTGGCAATATTGGGCCCCCACTTCCCATTAAAACACACACACACACACACACACACACACACACACACACACAAACACACAACACAGAAGGACATTGATCAGCTTTACTAATTGTTTTTGCTTTTCTGTTCTATATTAAGGCCACAGAGACATTTTTCTGAGTTACCTGTGATTTTGGTGTTTTAATACCTTGGGACATTGCTAAGTATTAGTTCCATATCATAAACTTATGGAGTCACTGTGATTGGAAATTCCCTAAAGGCAGCATTAAAAATGTGAATTGTTTAAGAAATGTTTTTGGACTACTACAAGAGCATTTGGAAAAAATATAAAATTAGATCCCTGCTTCATATCTCTTACTAAAATAAATTACTGATGGGTTAAATACCTAAACTTTAAAATGGAGCCACCAAGCTATTAGAATACTCCTTTGGGTAGACAAAGATTTCTTAACACAGAAAGTGCTAAAAAATTAATAAATTTGACTACATTAAAATTAAGAAATTTTGCTCATCAAAGACATCATTAAGAGAGTGTAATGGCAAGTCAAAAGTGGGAGAAGATACATGCAATACATAGGATAGTCAACAAGTGACTGATGTCCAGAACATACTTTTTAAAACTACAGGTCAGTAAGAAAAAGGCAACAACAACAACAAAAACTTTTAAAAATGGGCAAGAGCCCTGACCGGGTGGCTCAGTGGGTTGGAGCATCATCCCATATACCAACAGGTTGCGGATTCGATTCTCAGTCAGGGCACATAACTAGATTGGAGGTTCCATATTCAGTCAGGGCATGTACGGTAGGCAACTAACTGATTGATGTTTCTTTCTCTTTCTTTCTGCCCTCCCCCCCCTAAAATCAATAAGCACATATCCTTGGGTGAGCATTTTTTAAAAATGAGTAAAAATAAATAAATAAATAAGCAGGCAAGAGATTAGAGCAAGCACTTCACACAATAGGATATCCAAGAGTTATCTAATAAACTTACAAAAAAAGTGCTGGTAAATATCGTCATCAGAGAAATGCAAACAAAAATCAAAGAGAAACCACCTTACACTCACCAAATTGTTGGTGAGAATTGGAAGAAACTGAACTCTAAAACACTGCTGATGGGGGTGTAAATTAGAAACTGGCAATATCTAGTAAGGCTAACTGTAGGCCTATCAAAGGTCATGTAAGTTAAATCAAAGGCCCACCCAAAATCACATAGAAAGGAAGTGAAGGAAATAATGTCTATCTGATGGCAGAGCCTTTTTTCTTTATTGCTACCCTGCTCTTCCATCATAAGCCAGGTCTTCTACAAGCACATTAATGCCTTAAATTGAGTTTATTTCTATTTCTGGTTCAGTATTATTTGGATTTGTTTAAAATGAAAACCCTTAACATAGCCTGGCCCTTGGTTGATTGTAGAGGTTTACAAAACATATTAATAGAAATACAGAACTGAAGTTCTGGATCAAAATCAGGAGAAGCAATACATATAATATTAGAGGGCATTATTTTTCTGATTTCAATAAAATACCTTCTAATATATATCTTATAATAATATAAATAGAATTATTTTTTAAACTGCTTTGCCTAGCTACTATTTCTCTTGGCTATAATCCTCTGGGTTCAGAATCCTCAGTCCTCACTTTTTGCCTATAATCAAAATTCAAGGCCATGGTCTTCGCTAGTATTTACTTTGTTTCTGATGTTATCTGTCTATTATCTTAAGAGTCTATACAGCCTCAATGTTGATGGTTCTACTAAACCTGCTGGTATTTTATTACCTAGGGATCTCATCTGAAATCAGTTACCTGAAATTCATCACAGGCTTCTTCCTTTAAAAAACGCTTTTCATTCCTGTTGCTTACCAGAATTTAGTCAATCTGCATCAGACTAAAATTTGCAATCCATGTGGTCAAGACTTTTGAAAGCTTTTCCAAATCTGTGTCTTTCGGACAATGTTAAACTGCTGCTTTCATTGTCAGTCTTTGGGTGTTCAATCATACAGAAACACCAAACCTGGACATCTAAATATTCTTGTGATAGTATTTGCCACATTCTTCTGTTACCATGTCTTACTAATACTCTATTGGCACCTGGAAGGCATGCATGAAATGTAGCAGCTTTGCAACTATAGAAATTTAGTTTGTCTTATTTAATAATCCTAATATCCACCCTGGAGATCCTTCAACTAATTAGGAAACCTTTTGAAAACATTTTAGGAATCCTTTTTAAAAACACTGAAAATGTTTAAACAGTACCTAAGAGAGAGAAAGAAGACTCTTAAATTTCAGTAAAAAGCCTGATTTCAAACGGTTTGCTGGAACAAAGTGAAACAAAAAAATCTCCCAGATGTCAACCTTTCCCCTAGAGATCAAGAGACTTGGGCATGGACAGGAGCAAGGAGGAGTATACTTCTGAGCTCTGAATCTGCAGGAGAGCTTTTTCTTGATTGATTAAAGAAGAAAAAGAGGCTAAGAAAGCAATCTGATCAAATGAGAGAACAAGTTCATAATGACTTTTTCCTCTTCTTTAAGACATTTCATGATGATTCTGCACATGTGGGAATGTATAAGCTTCTCTAGCACAATTTTAATTTCTGACTTAGAAACTGTGAAGAGTTCTTCCATATGAACAAGAAGCAATGAAGACTGAGCATTTTAAACAGAAGTTAATGTTGTATTCAATGCCACAAACAATTTCAAATATTTAATAATAAACATATTTATATATACATATTATGACAGACTGCTTTTAATCAAAGTTTGGTTTATATTGTGCTATATACTGCTCATATTTATTCTAAAAACCTGTAGCCCACTTTCCCTTGTTCCTCTTTATAGTTGTCTTAGTTTCCACAATGCTATAACAAAATACCATGGGTGGCTTATAAATATCCAATATTTATTTCTCAAAATTCTGGAGACTGGCAAATCCAAGAACAAGGCACTATTGGAGTCTGTGTCCTGTGAGACCCTGCTTCCTAACTCCCAGGCGGACATTTCTTTTTTTGTGTTTTGTTTTGTTGTTGTTGTTGCTGTTTTCACATAGCAAGGGAAAGGAATCTCTCATGACCAGAGGCCTCAGCTCCAAATACTATCATACTGGGGGCTAGGTTTCAACATATGAATTTTGCAGGAAACAAACCTTTAGTCTATAGCAGCTTTTCAAAAAAATTATTCTGAGGCTCAAGTTGCTTGCCTTTCTCTATGGTTCTGAGACTTTTCCGCCTCACCTGAGGGTTCTACTTCTGTTTCTAAACCTGGGTGTTAAAGGGTTCTCAACAACAACAACAACAAATTAGAACAATATAAAAATTGTGAATCAGGAGCTGTAGGATAGAAGCAGCCAGAAGAGTCTGAGTGAGGGCAGTGGTACCAGGCTGTGAGGTAGGATGGCAGTAGCCAGAGATATTCCAGAACTCAAGCTGCTTCTTTATCTTAGGCCACTATGAAGAAGAAACTTCCAGCTGGACCATTGCTGATTTCTGTCCTCACTCATTCTTATAGCATAATAGACATTAGATCTATTTTATTCTACAAATGGAAGAAAGAAGTGTTTGTATATTATTCCTATTTTTTCTTGATCCTCATCACAGTCAAAACTCACTTCCAGGTTTCCATAACTGATCAATTTCCTGCCGAACCTTCTCATACCTCCCTGGAATTCTATTTGCCCCAAAAGGTGATTTGGACACCTCTTTTTATAAACAAGTATTATAGTGAATGCCAAATATTCATAAGAACCACTAGGATAACTATTAAAAGTACAAAATATGAATTTCCATCTCTAACCTACTGAATTAGAATCCATGGGTAGAACACAGGACTCTTTATTGCAGTCTACACATTTAAAATGTCCAATTCAAAGTTTTAGTATATTCAGAAAGTTTTGCCACCATCACCACAATCAATTATACAACATTTTCATCATCCCCAAATAAGTCCTGTACCCTTTAGCAGTCACCTCATTTCTCCATGCCCCTTCCTAAGTCCTAAGCAATGACTCATCCATTTTCTGCCTCTGTTGATATGCTTATTGAAATCATACAATATGTGATCTTTGATGACTCACTTCTTTAACTTAGCATAATGTTTTCAAGGTTCATCTATGTCAGTGGTCGGCAAATTCATTAGTTCGCAGAGCAAATTCATCTATGTCAGTGGTCGGCAAATTCATTAGTCCACTGATCTATGTTGTAGCATGTATCAGTAAATTCACTTTTTATTGCCAAATAATTTCCATTGAATAGATATACCACATTATATTTATCAGTGATGGATATTTGTTTCCACCTTTCAGCTATTATAAATAAAATGCTGCTATGAACATTTGTGTACAAGTTTTTGTGTGGACATGTTTTCATTCCTCTTGGATTATACCTATGCTACCCCCCCCCCCGGCTTTTTTTTTTACCACTACCTTTGAAGACTCTAATAAAGAATTTTCACAAGTCTTGCGGGAAAGCAAGAAATCAGTGAAAAGGATTGAAAGGCAGAAAATTACGTTACTTAGATTAGGTGAAATAGCTATTTTGTTTTTAAAATACATTTATGCCCTTTCTAGCAATAACCCAAATACTTCTTTAAAAATTAGAGTGGCTGAGAAAGAGACACTGATAGGGTAGAAACCAACAATAAGGATCAGCAAAAATCTCTGCTGGGCTACCAAGAGTCCTTCTTTCAGAGTTTAGTCATCTAAGAGAAGATGAACTAATGTAATACATCAAAACTCCTGGGTCTTTGTTTTCTGGCCAAATATTTAAATTCTGTGTCTTGAATAAAAACTTTTAATTTCTAATGTTAATGGTTTTCTCATTGTGACTTTTTAATTTGGTCTTTTTCTTTAAAATACATGACACAGGTAGTCTAAGTTTTCAGGAAATCTGTTTAACCTTATAAAAGATCTATACATAGATTTTTGTGAGAAGAGACACAGTAAAGTTAGTTGTGTTAAAGTAAAATCAATATCTACAGAAGAGGAATTAGAAAAGAAACTGATTTTCCTTCCCTCTTTCTTTTCTTTTTTCCTGCCACTAGTTTGCACAAGTTTGGAACTCCAGGAATCATTGCATTATAAAAGTCTCCAGGTTTCCAGTCTAATGGGTTCCAGGTTTTCCTGCTATGGGGATGAAACTAGCAGATTTTAGTAAATTCTTATTTATTTGTCCCAAAGGCCAGGCAGTCCTCTTTCTTCTCTGGTGCTGGTTTCTATTCATTCACCGCCTCTTCTCAGGTTCTTTTGCTGCCCATCATTAATCTTTCAAGCTACAGCTGGGTGAGTTCAGAACAAAACCATCAGAGGAACTGAAAAATGAAATATTTACCTGTACCAATAGGGAAAAAAGGCCAATCAACCTTGTCCTTTCAACACAATCTCATTTTTAATTTTATTTTATTTACTCTCTAGATAGGAGACAAGATACATATATACACTCACATATATATTCCTCTCTGTTAATATAATATTATAGTTTTTTACTATCTATCCTCATTTGTAATGAGGTGTAATATATAAAGCTCAGTTAGTTACCATGGAGACACTGGCCCTCTGTTTCTTATCACAGAGCCACACTATCTTCTGGTGTCAGCCAAGGAAGGATGACAAAGGCCTCCCCAAGAGCCTGGCTCTGCAATTACTGAGCAATGAAGCGCCTCTTTTAAAAGAGCACATCCAGGTATACACGGCTCCTCACTCAGCACTGTCTTCTCCCAGGTATACACGGCTCCTCACTCAGCACTGTCTTCTCTCCTTCCTTTGTAAACTTGCATAGGAGGATGCAGATACCGAGCATAGATATCTTACTCCATTATAGGGCCTGTTTATTCAGGATTTCAATAATATTTTTTGGGTTATATAACAGAGTTCACTTGTTACCTTCCTCTTTATTATCTCCTGAATTTTTTTTTTAACTTCAACAGTGTTATTTTCTTCTGAGGATATACAGTGATCTTTCCTTTATTCATTAATCAGTTTATATGGGTTGTCATAAACAAACAAACTAAAGTAGTGGATGAATGAAAATCACAGTTTCTAAACTTCCCCTTAGTCCAGACTTTCCCCTAACGCCTCTAAACAAATTTCTAAAGCTATAAACAAAAAAATTTTAAACTTGAATGACTGCCATTCATTCATTCTTTTTCTTCTGGTGGTAATATAAAATGAGAAGCTATATAAATCAAAGGGATATGAGAGACAAAAAGCTTAATATTTCCAAAGATTTTTATCTTACTTGGAGTTGATGTAACTCAGATTTGACTTAGATACTCAGACTCAGATGTTCTAAACTCACTTGGAAATTTGGGGTGAAACAGGGTATGTCCTGAGGCATTCAAACTTGTCTGGATCTATTATTATAGACTAGAGGCCCAGTGCACAAAATTTGTGCATGGGTGAGGGGGGTGTCCCTCAACCCAGCCTGCACCCTCTGCAATCTGGGACCCCTCGAGGGATCGGGCCTCAACAGGCAGTCGGACATCCCTCTCACAATCCAGGACTGCTGGCTCCCAACTGCTCGCCTGCTTGCCTTACTGATTGCCCCTAACCGCTTTTGCCTGCCAGCATGATCACCCCTAACCAGTCCCCTGCCAGCCTGATTGATGCCTAACTGCTCCCCTGCCAGCCTGTTTGACCCTAACTGCCCTCCCCTGCAGGCCTGGTCACCCCTAACTGCCCTCCCCTGCAGCCTGGTCACCCCTAACTGCCCTCCCCAGCAGGCTTGATCACCCCCAACTGCCCTCCCTTGTAGGCCTGGTTCCTCCCAACTGTCCTCCCCTGCTGGCCATCTTGTGTCCACATGGGGGCAGGATCTTTGACCACATGGGGGCAGCCATCTTGTGTGTTGGAGTGATGGTCAATCTGCATATTACTCTTTTATTAGAAAGGATAGAGGCCTGGTGCATGGGGGGGCGGGGCCAGAAGGTTTGCCCTGAAGGGTGTCCCAGATCAGGGTGGGGTTCCCTTGGGTGTGGGGCAGCCTGGGCGAGGGGCCTGTGGTGGTTTGCAGGTTGGCCACGCCCCCTGGTCACCCAAGCAGAGGCCCTGGTATCTGGGATTTATTTATCTTCTATAATTGAAACTTTGCAGCCTTAAGTGGAGGCCAAAGCAGGCCAGGGCTGCAGAAACTTGGCTTCCTCCATCACCGGGGGCAACCCTAGCCTCCTGCTCTCTCCAGCTCCATGGTGCCGCCATTTCTGTTGGACTTTATTTATCTTCTATAATTGAAACTTTGTAGCCTGGAGTGGAGGCCTGGGCCGGCAAGGGCATGCGGAAAGCTTGGCTTCCTTCATTGCCAGGGAAACCCAAGCCTCCCTCCTGCTCTCTGTGGCTGCAGCCATCTTGGTTGGGTTTATTTGCATACTCACTCCTGATTGGCTGGTGGGCGTGACTGGTGGGCATGGCTTGTGGGTGTAGTGGAAGAAAGGTCAATTTGCATATTATTCTTTTATTAGATAGGATAAGCATTTTTTAATAATAGCTGTTTTCCCTGTATAGTGTCTGTAATGTTATAAAATATACATTGTCTTTGACTGAGATAAAAAGTTCTAGAACTTTGCTAATATGCCTTTTTCTCAAAGAGTAGTGATCATGGTTGAAGTAGAGAGAGATGGAAATTATGAAGAACCAAAAATGTATATGACATGATCACTGCTTTGAAAAAAAAACTTAAAATCTAATTGGGAAAGCAAGCCTTTAAACATATGTATAAGGCTCAATAATATGAAATAGCAAAAAGCATACAACAGTGTGTGTGTGTGTGTGTGGCAGGGTAAATTAAGTCCAAAGTTAGTAAGATTTACTGGAAGAGGTGAGATTTAATATTGGTCTTAAAGGATAGAAGAGAAGAAGAAAAACCACTTGGGGTAAGGAAAATAGCAGATGCTAAATTGTGGCCATGGGTCATGGTCTTGTTAGAACACCCATGATTATGTTAGCATTACTGAAACAAACCATTCTTGAGTTTCAAGAAAACTTTAGAATCAATCAGTTCAGGTGATGATGTTAGTTTCCCCCTATTATAAACCCCCTTCCCAAGGTGTTTCCTTCCTCCCTTCATGAGAAATAAAAGGATGAGAGGAAGGTAAGAAGGGAGGATAGGAGAAAGAATAGAGGAAGGAGGGAGGGAGAGAGAAGGAAAAGAGAAAAGGAATTGGGGGAGAAAATAGGTGGGAAAGGGAGGGAAAAAGAAGGGCAGGAGAGCAGGAGGGAAGGGAGAGGGAGGGAGGGTGAACAATTGCATTCAAAATGACACAATAAATAAATGAGAAACAGAGGTTGCCTTTTTATTTTTTTGCAGGTGGAGAACAAAGTAGATTTTTGCAGGCAGACTATGAACACATTCTGTGTTATATGATCCCCATATGCCAGGAATGTCATTAATGAGATAGAAATGAATGACTGGAGACTTGCCAAATGTAACTCAGGAGATCAAGGGCTATATACTCACACGTTTTCACCTATGTTCTGGAATTTTTGGTATAGCTTTCCAGTATGCATAAACTTTGTCAGAAGCTTGACAGGAGCCTGAATTAATACTGTGTTTTTAATATAACACTGACTCCTGGCATTTTTGTTACCAGAGGATGGTCTCTAAATATACAGGTATGTGTGTTTTTTTCAGTTGGATACTGGATAAAAAGATATTTGATAAGTGGCATAAGCTGAGGGAAAAATTAACATAAAAGTTATTGTGGCTACTCAAAAAAGATTGCACAAAAGGTTTATGGGGAGGTGACGAGAAGGAATGAAGATTTTCATGATAACAGTAAATGCACCTTAAACATTATCTATTCTATGTGCCAAGCACTGTTAAACACTTCATGTGCATGATCTTATGTAATCCTCACAATCTTGTGAAATAAATAGCAGTCACTTCCACATATAATAGATGAGGAAACTGAGAAGTTCAAGAAAGGTTAAAAAACATACCCTAAGTCACAGTAAGTGGCATGGACCTGATGGAACACAATAATTGGAATCTATTAGAACAAAGGCAGAATTTGCTTCAAAAGGCATAATTACTGTAATGTACATTTCTTCAGCATTTTCCTCTTTCCCATTTCCTTTGATAAGGTTATAATGAAAAAGCATAAAGGAAATAAGCTGTGTTTCCTTTGGAAATTTTGTCAAAAACGAAATAATCATTGGAAAGGATATTTCTGATTAGTCAAAGAAGAGAAACGGAGACATGGTATTCAAAGGTAAAGACTTCTTAGGAAACAAGGGGAAAACAGTAAAAACAGTGAAGATAATATTGTTCTTTAAAATGTTCATCTTGACCTTTTAGCTATGAAGGGACTCATATAAAAAATGTACAAACACAGAGATTTCAGCTATCTTCCTTCATCCCACTTGCCATTGTAAGGCTATAAGATTACAAGACTAAATGAGCTTTACTTATTTCATGACCTTGCTTTCCCGTCATTCCTTGAATAAGCCAAGTTTGTTCCTATCACAGGGTCATTGCAATGGCTGACTTTTTTCTGCACACACATGGCTCTGTTCAGCTGTCAGATCCTCAGATTGACTTTCCCGACTAACCTACAGGTTTCTCCTTCCCTCCCCACAACCACTCTCTTTCTCATAGTCTGTCTCAATAGCCTGCTTTTTTCTCTTCACAGCACTTATCACTATCTGAAAGTCTTTATTATTTTTTACTTTATGTATTATTTATATATATATATTTAATTCACGTATAAAATGTTAAGTTTTATTAATATTTTTCCTATACTTTGAAGAGTAGTTGGCACATAGTATGCACTTGATAAATATTTGCTGAATGAATGAATGACCACTTAACAAGCCAATGGAAAGAGGATAATCCTAAAAGAGATACACTTAGTAATGCTTCATAATTTAGAAGTGCTTACATATACTACAATAGTCAGTATCCCACTGGAGGATAATCTGCATATCAGCAAGTTATATCAAAACACAATAAAGAAATATTTGTTATCAGGAGTCTTATTTGCATGAAGGCTCATTTTGAATTCTTAGACAGTTGCATGCTCAGTTACTGTCAAAACTCCTTCTAAAGTATTGGTAAGAAGGACATTCAGTAGAATGCAGAATAATAACAAAAAAGGCATGCTTTCAATGAGTTTTGAAGTTTTTATTGCCATTTCCACTAGACGATAGAGTTCTTGCTTTCATTTGCCAGAAATGTCCCTTTAAACACTGAGTTTTTATTTCTGTTTTTCTGACTAGTACAAATTTTACTGCTTTGAACAGCTAGTAGATAACATCATGTGCTATAGACTGAATATCTGTGTCACCCCAAAATTCATATGTTGATACCTATTCATCCAATGTGGTGGTATTTGAAGGTGGAATCTTTGGGATGTGATTAGGTTATAAGGGTGGGTCCTTCATGAATGGGATGACTGTCTTTATAAAACAAACCCCAGAGAGATCCCTCACCCTTCCTGCCATGTAAAGACAGAAAAAATAGCCATCTATGATCCAGGAAGCAGGCTATTACCAGACACATAATTTGTCAGTACCTTGGTCTTAGACTTTGCAGCTTTCAGAATTGCAAGAAATAAATTTGTTGTTTATAAACTAACTAGTAGCCTAAACAAATTAAGACACCATAGAAAACAAATGAAAAACAGTCAGAACAGGTGACTATTAGTTCATAACCCAAAGACAGTCTGAAATTTACTGGATATTTGAGGCGAGAATAGCATACAGGGATGAGAATTCAATCTCACACTCTTGAATGTTCATACTAGTACATTTTCTTTGCTGATTTATCTAGGAATTAGATACATTCCTGTCATGGGTTCCATCCCATCCCAGCTTCACTGACCTGATGTTATACCAAAGAATTAGTAGCCTGGATCTATCTCCTGCTCCTAAATATCCTAAACAGGGCTTTGCAAGAATCAATGTATTTGGATTTGGTAGAAGATACAGGTAGCAAACAATTAATCCTAAAGCTGAGAAGCAATTACAAAAACATCTGAATTATTGGCATCCTCACTGCCAAATTATTTTTTGTGTGCTTTCAAAATAAGGCTTGGGTAACAAATCCTATCCAATAAAAGAGTAATATGCAAATTAATCATCACTCTGCCATGCCCACTAGACAATCAGGAGCAAGTATGCAAATTAACCCAACCAAGATAGCTGCGACAACAGAGAGCAGGAGGAAGGCTTGGGTTTACCCAGTGATGGAGGAAGGCAAGCTTTCCGCACACCCTGGCCAGTCCAGGCCTCCACTCCAGGCTACAAAGTTTCAATTATAGAAGATAAATAAATCCAAACAGAAATGGTGGCAGACAAGGAGCTGGAGAGAGCAGGAGGCTAGGATTGCCCTGGGCAATGGAGGAAGCCAAGCTTTCCGCACACCCTGGCCTGCCGTGGCCTCTGCTTAAGGCCACAAAGTTTCAATTATAGAAGATAAATAAATCCCAACAGAAATGGCTGCTGCCACTGAGCAAGCAGAGGCTTGGCTCCTCTCTAGGCTACAAAGTTACAATTGTAGAAGATAAATAAATCCCAGATACCAAGGCCTCTGCTTGGGTCGCCAGGGGGCATGGCCAACCTGCAAACTACCACAGGCCCCTTGCCCAGACCGCCCCACACCCCAAGGGAACCCCCACCCTGATCCGGGACACCCTTCAGGACAAACCAGCTGGCCCCCACCCATGCACGAGACCTCTAGCCTATCTAATAAAAGAGTAATATTCAGATGGACCATCACTCCAACACACAAGATAGCTGCCCCCATGTGGTCAAAGATCCTGCCCCCATGTGGACACAAGATGGCCACCACAAGATGGCCAGTAGGGGAGAGCAGTTGGGAGGGACCAGGCCTGCAGGGGAGGGCAGTTAGGGGTGACCAGGCTGGCAGAGGAGGGAAGTTGGGGGTGACCAGGCCTGCAGGAAAGGGCAGTTGGGGGGTACCCAGGCCTGCAGGGGAGGGCAGTTAGGAGTGACCAGGCCTGCAGGGGAGGGCAGTTAGGGGCAAACAGGCTGGCAGGGGAGCAGTTAGGTGTTAATCAGGCTGGCAGGGGAATGGTTAGGGGGTGATCATGCTGGCAGGCAGAAGCAGTTAGGGGCAATCAGGAAGGCAGGCAGGGGAGCAGTTGGGAGCCAGCAGTCCTGGATTGTGAGAGGGATGTCCGACTGCCCATTTAGGCCCGATTCCACTGCAATCGGGCCTAAACAGGCAGTCAGACATCCCTCGAGGGGTCCCAGATTGGAGAAGGTGCAGGCTGGGCTGAAGGACACTGCCTCCCCCCCCACCCCCATGCATGAATTTCATGCACCGGGCCTCTAGCATAATAGAAAATCCTATGTTGCAATTTGCAAATAGGAGTCCACTTTTTTTGCTAAATTGATGACTGAAAGTGAAGGTTTTGCCTACTGAATCTTTTCAACAAGGAGCAGAAACTGCAGGTCACAATGACTTCCATCCATGCTTCTGCTCTTAATTCATCAAGGAGTTCTGTTCATTTTTAGAGTATCACAGATGGTTTCAAACCTTCTTTCACTATAGGAAGTGAAAACAGATGTCTAGTTCCTTGGATATATCTGGTGGAAATGAACCATACTCCTGGTGTAGTCTCAAGTCACAAGAACCCTTCCTAACTGACTGAAAATTACTAACCATTCTCTTTTTGTGGTGTTACTATTATGCAAATGTATATTCCATTATATATTCATTAATTGATCATTTTTAAAGATTTATGTCTATAAGTAGTATGTTTTTCTTGGAAACATTTTACCTTAAAAGTTTGCATTGTTCATTTGCCTGAAAAGGGTGCTTTAAGTAAAACACAATGTTTAACACATCATATGAAATTCTTTTCAGCAAGCTTTTGGTCACTTATTATCACCATTCCAAAGAAGGTACAAGGTGATAAGAGAAAACTGACTGGATCAACTATGGAGCAATATTTAGTGAACTAACATCCTCCTATATAATAAAGAGCTAATATGCAAATGGTCGTCATGCCCTCATGCCCTAACAGCTCAGACACTCAACACTGGGGAGAAAGGAATGGGGACTAGCCAGGCACAAATGAGCTCTCCAGAGAGGAATGGGGACCAGCCAGGCTGTGGCCAGGGAGAGACAAGCTGCCTGCCCTGCAGTCCCAGGCGACAGCGGCTGGGGCTGCAGCCCAGGAGAGGGACAAGCCACCTGCCCTGCATCCTGGGTGCCAGCAGCTGCACCTGCACCTGCGGCCCAGGAGAGGGACAAGCCACACACCCCATGGTCCCGGGCACCAGTGGCTAGGGCTGTAGCCCAGGAGAAGGACAGCCACCCATCCCACGGTCCCAGGCACCTGTGGCTGCGACCTGGGCAAAGCGCTCTCCCAGTGGGCCAATCCCCACAGACCACGCCCCCCACCAATGCACAAATACCATGCACCGGGCCTCTAGTTTTATATATTACTAGAGGCCTGGTGCACAAAATTTGTGCACGGTGGGGGGAAGAGGGGGTTGTCCCTCAGCCCAGCCTGCACCCTCTCCAATCTGGAGAGGGATGTCCGACTGCCTGGTGGGATCAGGCCTCAACAGGCAGTCAGACATCCCTCTCACAATCCAGGACTGCTGGCTCCTAAGTGCTCTCCTGCTTGACTTTCTGATTGCCCCTAACCGCTTCTGCCTGCCAGCCTAATCACCCCCTAACCAGTCCCCTGCCAGCCTGATTGATGCCTAACTGCTCCCCTGCCAGCCTGTTTGACCCTAACTGCCCTCCCCTGCAGGCCTGGTCCCTCCCAACTGCTCTCCCCTGCTGGCCATCTTGTGGTGGCCATCTTGTGTCCACATGGGGGCAGGATCTTTGACCACATGGGGGCAGCCATCTTGTGTGTTGGAGTGATGGTCAATCTGCATATTACTCTTTTATTAGATAGGCTAGAGGTCTGGTACATGGGTGGGGGCCAGCTGGTTTGTCCTGAAGGGTGTCCTGGATCAGGGTGGGGGTTCCCTTGGGGCGTGGACGGCCTGGGCGAGGGTTCTGTGGTGGTTTGCAGGCCAGCCACGCCCCCTGGAGACCCAAGCAGAGGCCCTGGTATCTGGGATTTATTTATCTTCTACAATTGTAACCTTGTAGCCTAGAGCGGAGCCAAGCCTTCTGCTCGCTCAGTGGCGGCAGCCATTTCTGTTGGGATTTATGTGTCTTCTATAATTGAAACTTTGTAGCCTTAAGCGGAGGCCAAAGCAGGCCAGGGCTGCAGAAGCTTGGCTTCCTCCATCACCGGGGGCAACCCTAGCCTCCTATCTCTCCAGCTCTGTGGCTGCCGCCATTTCTGTTTGGATTTATTTATCTTCTATAATTGAAACTTTGTAGCCTGGAGTGGAGGCCTGGGCTGGCAAGGGCAGGTGGAAAGCTTTGCTTCCTCCATTGCCAGGGAAATCCAAGCCTCCCTACTGCTCTCTGTGGCTGCAGCCATCTTGGTTGGGTTTATTTGCATACTCGCTCCTGATTGGCTGGTGGGTGTGGCTTGTGGGTATAGTGGAGGTACGGTCTATTTGCATATTACTCTTTTATTAGATAGGATTCTTCACATCAACCCTGTGAGTTAGGTACCACAGTAAAAGTATTATATCCATTTCACAGATGAGGAAATAGTTAATATGTTTCAGTACAGAGATTTGTACCCAGGGACTCTTGCTCCAGAGTTCTATCTCCCTGTTTCTTTTCCTGCATTACCTAATATTTCAGCATTTTCTGACTGAACCAAATACTTTTCTGCTTTTGAGTCTTTGCTTACAATTTTATTTGCTGGCTGCTATTTCCTTCTCCCATATTTTCCTATCCATATCCTTTAAGATCCATTTGAAATGCTACCTTTTCCATGAAGCTCACCCACATACCTCCTCACTGTATAATTCTCTTACAACTATTATAACACTGTATTTTATACTATATTAATTTGTACTTATGTTTTTAAATTATAACTCTTGAAAGAGTAGAAAAATTTCTTATCCAGTGTCCCCTCTTTCCATCAGCATTTAGTTATTGTTACTGACAAGCTGGATTGGCAGACAATTGCTATAATTGAAAATATATGAACTGCTAATGGGTGAAATCATGATATTGAAATATATATACTACAGGTACCTGGTAAATGTTAACTGCTATGAAAAGATGAGTATATTCAAAAGATACTACCACAAGCTCTAAAGGTAATTCCAGAATTGTTTTGGACACTGATGTAATAAATATATAGCATCCAAAAAGAATAACTTTTAAAAATGACAATGCATTTTTTAAATCCACACAACTATTCTCATTGAGTACCTACTATATGCCTAGCACAAGAAATAAGAAAATACAAAAAATAAAAATTCTAGTCTCTCTTCCCTTTTCTCCCTTCATATTTTTTAAAGAAGATACCATAATGGGGAATTTTGGAATTCTCCTGTGCTATATGTCTCTAAAATCATACCAACAGGTCATAGGCCTTCCTTCAGAGGAGATACTCAGGAAGAAACCAAAGAAAAAGTTCTAAAAACAATGAGATATAATTCATACACTTCCATGGCCTTACAGGAAGAAACAGTTTTATGTTTTATATACTTAATGTGTGATAACTACTATGTATAGTATTTGTGGAAATTTCAGATTCCTACATAGAAGATGCTACAGTAGTTCAAAGTATGAACAAAGATGATAGCTTCGTTGGCTATCAAAAATGTAGATTTAATATATCTATTAAGGGGTATGTTTGAAGCTGTGCTATTGCCTGGATCTCTATATGATAATATCCTCAAAAGAGTAATATAGGTTTTTAAGAATTGCAGATTTTTCTCCTTTATTTCCACAGATGTCTGCTTCTATTCTGAGCCAATCTTCCTCTTATTCGTATTGAATAAAGCCAATAAAATGTTTCTTTTCCTTCAGTTTTTGTTTATTTAATTAAGATCATTTTCTACATTACTGATTATAAAAGCCATAATTATACTATCAAATACCTATCAAACTAACAATTTAATGTAAAATGTTAACACTTGGCAGTGTTTAACTCTAAAACAATATAAAAACCCTGTGTGTATAAATAAGGGAAATTTATTCAGGCTATTTATTTCCTCTGGAGTACAAAAGAAAGCTTTGGCTGCTGTTATTATTAATCATTATATACTATTATAAAGAGAAATCATTTATAAGTCGTTATAAGTAGCAGATGGCTGTGCCAAACCAAGATCATTTTCTGATGAGTTTATGAAGGGCACCAGTCCTATGAAATCAGGAAAGATAATATGACAACAGAAGAACATAGCACAAGCAAAGTATACACTTTAAGGCAATACTTATAGTTAAAGATATTTTGAGGTAAAAGAATCAGAGAATCATGGGGCTAGAAGAGTATTCATCAGAATTTTCTCTTTCCTTTGGTTGGGAACACATGCATACACCTATTCTAGATAAACGAAGAAAATATTTTGTTTTTAGCCTCTCTTAGAGTTGGAGATTCTATCATCCTCTTTGGTCATTCATATGCTGTGTTTATATTACAGTTAAGTCTATTTCTCTTCTTCTATACTGAAGATGGAAAAGAACTGGCAACCCCCTTTCTAAGGCAAGACCCTTTCCATACTTGAAGATAACATTTAATCACTAGGCAGCCTTATTATTCCAGAAGAAAGAAAGAAAGTAAAGGATTTTTTAAAGGATGTTAGAGGATATGGTTTAATGTTGACCCACACATAACATTCAAAACCTTAAGCAATTGAGGGAATATGAAAGGAATAATAAAAAATAAAGAATCAGCAAGCCAAATGAAGTAGGAAATAAAGGCTAAAAGGAGAGAATAAAGAAAACAGATCCATGATTCAAAAATAAGATTTCAGTGGCCCTGGCCAGGTGGCTCAGTTGGTTGATGCATTGTCCCTTGCATTCCTGGCCAAGGCACACAGCTGGGTTGTGGGTTCAATCCCTGGTAGAGGTGTGTATGGGGAGCAACCGATCGATGTTTCTCTCTCACACTGATGTTTCTCTCTCTCTCTCCCCCTCTTCCCCTCTAAAATCAATAAAAGCATATCCTTGGGTGAGGATTAATAAAATAATAAGATTTGAGTGCTTATTATATACAAGGCCCTGTGCAGAGTGCTTTATATAGTTGTCCTTGTCATTGTCATCATCATCATCACCACCAGATAATCATTACCATAATCACATAATAAGCATATAATCATCATCAGATAATTATTGTCACCATATAATCACCACCATATCATCACTATCAATAATCATATAATCATCATAATCAAATAATAATAATCACCATATAACCATCATCATCATTGAATCATCATTACCATTATAGAATCATTGTTATCATCTATACATCATCATATAATTATAGTCATATCATCATCATCATATAATCCTCAATAATGATCATCATATAGTCATCATCATAAAAAATCCTCATCAATAATCATGACCATCATCCTATAATAACAATCAACATCATATAATCCTATATAATAAAAGCCCAATACATTAAGTGTCCGACCATCCATTTGACCATTCGACCAGTCACTATGATGTGCACTGACCACCAGGGGACAGACGCACTGACCAGTAGGTTAGCTTACTGCTGGGGTCCGGCCCAGCGAGACTGGGTGAGACTGGCCAGACATGCCCTGGAGCCAACCTCCCGTGGTCCTTCCCTAGCCTCTAAAATATTTTTTCTAATTAATTTCCTTCCAATGTGCATTAATCTGTGTGCCGGGCCTCTAGTTAACATATAATCCTCATCCTCAATAATCATGATCATCGTATAATCCACATCATCAATGATTATGATCCTCATCCTATAGTAACAATCATCATCTTCATCATATAATCCTTATCATCAATAATCATGATATCACCAAGTAATAATCATCATCACCATCATCATCATATAATCATTCTCCATATAATCATAAATCTTCACCATCATCATATAACATCATCATGTAATCATTATCACCATTGTATAATCATTATTACCATGACAGAATTATCTTTGCTATCATATACTCACCATAATATAATCATGATCATTATTATATTATCATCACCATGTAATCATCATATAATCATCATCAATCCTATATAATAAAGAAGTAATGTGCAAATTGGCCATCACTCCAACACACAAGATGTCTGCCCCCATGTGGTCAAAGATAGCTGCCCTCATGTGGACACAAGATGGCCACCACAAGATGGCTAGCAGGGGAGGACAGTTGTGGGTGATCAGGCCAGCAGGGGAGAGCAGTTGGGAGGAACCAGGCCTACAAGGGAGGGCAGTTGGGGGGGACCAGACCTGCAGGGGAGGGCAGTTAGGGGTGACCGGGCCAGCAGAGGAGGGCAGTTAGGGGTGGCCATACTTATCATCATGAATAATCATCACCATATAATCATTAATAATAATTATCAACTATCATCATCATCATATAATCATTATATAATGATCATCATCACCCTATCATCATATAGTTATCATCATCACCATATCATCATCATCAAGGATGATCATTACCATATCATCATCAGATGATCATCAGATAATTATCATCCATCACATAATCATCATCAATAATCACATCATCATCATATAGTCATCATTATCAATAATCATTTAATCATCATCCTATTAGCTAACACTTCACTGAATGTGTACTTTGTGTCAGGCATCATTCTATATAGTTTTCATACATGAACTCATGTAATCTTCATAATATCCTAAGAGTAGGATTATTCCCACATATCAGAAAAGGAACTAAAACATAGGTTTGTAATACCTGGATATTCCTGGACCATCATTATTTCTATTTTACAGAAAACTGATTATAACATGCTCATGATCAAATTAGCTGGTAAGTGACAAGAGGTAGGATTTAAACCAAGAATTCTCTGATTACAAAGTAGTTTTTGACTACATGTTTAACTTGAACAAAGAAAGTTATTAATAGCAATAAGCACCAGCACTTGAGAAGTAACAATAATAATAAGCACAATAAGAGAGCATCATCACTGTTCAAATTATTAAATATGATCATTTAACCCTCATGACAACCCTATGAAACTAGGTGTCACTCTTACTCCCATTTTACAATAAAGAAACTGAGGCACAGGGTCCTAATGCAACTGGGGTTATTCAGCTGCTAACTGGAGAAGTGGGACTCATACTCACAAAATCCAGTTCCATAGCTATGCTCTTACCACAACATCATAATTCCTCTTATAATTTATATATATAACAGAAGCAATTATTTGGTATACTGAAAAATGAGAATTGTTTCATAGGAAACACTGGTACTACTATAGAGCCAATATTTATTGAGCATTTAGTAAACACTTCTGGTGGACACTGTGATGTGCCACCCAGATCCTGCTTCAGGAATGGAGGACTTACCTCACCAGCTGATGTAAATCCTAAGGAAGATGGCACTCAATTGTCAGGTCTCAGTTGAAAAAACTTACCTTTGGGGTTGGCTGATGTCTTTGGTGGGATTGCACTACTGCTCATCTTCCATAGGTGTTAAGCCCAAGAGTACTCCCTAATAAACAAACAAACAAACAAACAAACATCCTGAATGTTAATTTCCACTTTAGTCTCTTCCTTAGGAACCTAACCTGCAATGCTTTACATAAGCTCCTTTAACTCTGACCATCCTATGAATTAGGTGCTATTATCCTCCTATACTGATTTTACACATGAAGACACTAAGGCTTAACTTGCCCAAGGTCATATGATGGAAACAGAATTTGAACTGAGATTGTCTAATTCTGGAGGCTGCACTCTCAATCTCTATATGATTGTGTGTAGAGAGAAAGGCTTTAGTAATTGAAACTTATCATTACTTCAACATGTATTTAGTGTTGGGGGGGAGGGGAAGATACTCTGAGTGAATCTCAGATCTTGAGAAAAAAGAAATTTAACATTTATTTTTAAAGCATAAGTAAGAATAATGATAGTAGTTGGAATGACCTGAAATGAAAACCAGGTGGCCTAAAAATGAAGACTGGTCAAGAAAATAGTGAAACAAATTTTCCTCTAGTCCTTCTACAATTTATTTCTTGAGAAGAGAGAACTGAGGACAAAAGAAAGTTCCCATAAAATAGGGAAGAAAAAATATTCAAATATACATTAAATTATCTTAAATTCAAAGAGAAAAGGCTTCACTCTCCAATATGCAATGTTTATCATCTGATACATCTGTCTAGGATCTTTCCTCACACGAGAAGTTGAAAACATAAAATGCCAGCATATGGCCCTGACTAATGAGAAGTTACAGAGTATAATATCTGTCTACAATATCCTAAGAAATATGGGACAATGTCAAAAAATGGGGAAGGGAAAGGAGTTGAGATGGTATAGAGCCACGCTTTTGCTGTAGTTGTACTATTCAACTACAGATTTTCTCCAATGTTGTAAATTTCCAGGTGTTATTATCCATCTTAATTTTCTCACTTTTTCCAGGACAGATGAGATCCAAGACTTAAATCCCTTGACTCATATATAAGATTAAATTGTGTGGAATCCACTTTTTAAAATTACACTTCTTTTTTGTGGGCATGAGTAATTTCCTGTATTTCTAATGGAGGAGGAAAAAAATTGCAACTAAAAAAACCCAAATATCAAATTTATCCCTTCAGTGCTCAGATGTCCTGGGTGCATTTTTTATTTCACTTAAAACCTAAAGTAAATCTAAAATATACCCACAGCATAAGAGGGCCTAAAAAACCAAGTTCAGAGAAAATGGGATGCAGTTAGAAAGATTACATGCATCAGTGAACTGTACTAAATTGAACACTTTTAAATGCCAGAGATTTTCTCTGTGAAACTGGGGGGTGGGGGGTAGGGGGTGGGCAGTGGGGGTTGAAAGAAAAATCAATAATGTTGGAGAAGAAAAACCCTCTTCACACATCTCTAATAGTCATAGCAGAATCTGGTGGATTTCCATATTACTAGATCAAACTTGTGAAATTGGTTTTGATCCCAGACACATTCTGTACATCTTCCAGAAGAAGCTCCACTAAAGACAATCAAAGGCTTTTCAACCTTGAATGATCCCCAAAATCACTCTTTCAGTTTGCATACATCCTGCATTATGTTCAGTGTCTAATGTTGCCTACAGCAAATCTCTCTGGAATTACCCTTAAAGAGCTCCATTTGTAAGAACAGGCAAAGGATCTTCAAACTGGTCAGCTTCAACATTAGCTTAAACCTTCATTAGTAAGTGAAGCCAGGCATAAAGAAGAATGGGCCTTCAGATCTTTTATTTTTTAATAAATTGAATAAATATTGGCCATATTGTTTATATTAGGACATGAACCCTTCTGTAAAGTCAATGCTCATGTCTAATAATGGAGTAGGTAAAGGGTTCTGTATTTTTCTGAATAATCAATACCAAAGCTGCTGATGCAAATTTATTTGAACCCCTGGGAACAAATCCTTTGAAGTTCTGGGAAAATTTTAAATATAGTGTCTAAATCAATAAGTGGACAAAAACATTTCTGTCAATGTGTTCATTTTATTTGGAGAAGAAATATATCTTTAAATGTAATCTCTCACTCTCTCTATAAACCCTTTCCCCAAATAATTTCTTTTACAAAAAAATCTCATGACAATCAGAACATAAATCATTCTTTTTGGCCATAATTAGAAGGACGTAAATGTAACCTCTCTGAACAGGATGACTCCTCAAGCTCCCCAGAACAGTCTTCCTCTTTCCAGCCTTTTGTAATCCTCTCCTAATTTTCTCTTTTCCAATAATTTTATATCCAGTTTTGGAACCTGAGCTAACCAGATGGTTTGAGGGCATTTTCAGAAGGAATTCTACTGACCTGGTTTGGTGGTATGTGTTGTTTTGAATGGGATGCATCTATGATATTAAAAATATATATTTTCATTACTGCCTATTTTCACAGTCCACTAAGCAAAAATACAAAGCAATTTTTTCCTCCCCCCATTCTCCCTTTCTCCCTTCATTCTCTTTCTTCCCCTGTGGAGTTCAAATTAAAGAAAGGTGAAAATTGAAGCTGTTATAGGCAAGACGATTGTAACATGCATATTTGATTTTTATGATGGATCTAAATTGCTGAATAAGGCCATGGAACAAAGGAAGACTGCAGCTTCCTGCCCATCACATGCAGCCACTGAATGCAGAACAAAAGCTTTGGCCATTAGGGGCTCAGCAGGGAGACACATTATATAAATGACTTTGTCTTTTCTGCCCCCTCCCCCCCACTGGGTGCACTGGACAGAGATGGGAGTGTGCTTATATTATGATTTGCCAGGGCAGGAGATGGGAGTAGCAATGGGAATACAAATGTACTGCACCTTACGATCCACAAGGGCCATGCTTTACTCACAGTGTGGCTCTCAGTGCTGTGGTCAGAGCGCCACTTAAAACAACCACTCCCCTGAGAAACTTGGTGCCTTTTCAGAGTAACCTGTAGATTTTCTTTTTATTCTTTTGTTTCTTTCATCAGGAACAATGATAAAGAAAAACCCTGGGGAAAATATGAGGCCTAGTATTCCAAGGTAATTGCCAGTTTTGCTTAAAGAACAAATTGACATAAATTCAGTTCATTGTGGTACTAGTTTCCTAAGAAACTACTACTCTTATTTCCTCCTTCCAGACTCAAGGTTTTTCTTTTGGCTGAAAAAGAGAAACAGATATTAATAAAAATCCTAAACTATAGCTGAGACAACCTACTTTTAAGAGGTCCCCCCTGTGGTGGTAACTTCAATAGAGGTTACTGTTGTACCTGGCTTAAAACACCAGCCATCCTACACAAACACACTCAACAATTTTGACATAGAATTTGTTTTGTAGAAGAATTTTAGTATGCTTCACAAAGCGAATTTTTTATTCCTTCTAGTATGATTGAATGAGGTAGGGAATAGGAAAAGATTCTCTTTGCAGACTAACTTGAAGCATCAGGTAAATACATTGAAGGTGACCGTGTGTTGGGAGCAGGCTAGGGCTGAAACCCAGGTCACTGGATGATCACTGTAGCCCTAACCCAGTGGTCGGCAAACTCATTAGTCAACAGAGCGGCAAATCGCGGCTCGCAAGCCGCATGTGGCTCATGAGCCGCGGTTTGTCGACCACTGCCCTAGCCCTTGAACCAAAGTTACCGATGGTGGGGAGTCCTCCATGCTCCCACCAGTTACGAGTGGAAGTGGGCTTCTTGGGGTGCCACTGGAATAAGAATTTCCAGAGACCCCCATGGGAGGATGAAGTATTGTGGAAAATGTTATTTCTGTGGAATTATACCCTTGAGTTTCTAAGATCTCATCTCCCTCCATCCTACCAAGGAGAAAGTCCCATTTCATCTTCAGCAGAGATAGGATTAGGGCCATTGCCCAGAGTTTCCGCTTCATATTTGCACACTCCAGTCCAGCATCTGGCTAGCTTAGCTTGTGCTCCCAGCTGCAGTACATTGGGTGTGGGGTCCATATGACTTCTAGGGCCACACAGCTACAGAGGGAGCACAGGGAAGTGTAAAGAAGCAGGGGTGAAGCAAAAGAAACAAGAGAGAGAGAATTCCTTTGTGGTTTTTAACCCTCTAAGATTTTGCGTACTCACAGTGGCTCCACCTCCTCTAGACAATTATCTTTTTCCCAGGTTAGACTGACAGGCAGTATTTTCCCTATGTCACCCCAACTTTACTGTGCATGCATCTATCTTCTACTTTGTTGGATCCTTTCCCCCAATAGATTGCAGGGAATGGACCAATGGTTCCCTGTGGATCATGAAGCTGTAGCTTCCTGGTGAAGCTGCCCAGATGACCATGCTTATAATGCCTGGCCTTCCCTTTGCTCCTTTCCTATATTAATATCACTAACTAGCTATTTACAATGGTAACATTATCCCTGTACATTTCATGTGAGAGAATATCTCTCAGTGTAAATTTCTATTTCTTAGTACAAATTGTACTAAGTAAGATGTTCTAACAATTCTCCAACTCTTTAATACTAGTGGCCCAGTGCACAAAATTCATGCACGGGGGTGGGGTGGGGAGAAAAGGGTGTCCCTCAGCCCAGCCTGCACCCTCTCCAATCTGGGACCCCTCAGGGGATAACCAGCAGTCGGACATCCCTCTCACAACCAGAACTGCTGCCTCCTAACAGCTCGCCTGCCTGCCTGATTGCCCCTAACTGCTTCTGCCTGCCAGCCTGATTGCCCCTAACCACCTCTACCTTGGCCCTGCATCCGGGACCCAGGATTCCCTCCTCCAGCCGACCACAGGCACCTGGGATCTGGGCTTCCCTCCCTCTGGTCAGCCATAGGCACCCAGGCTGGCTGCAGTCACAGGGGATAGCGGGCAAGTGCTGGCACCCGGGACTGGGGTGGGTGGCTTCTCCACCTACCAGGCTGTAGCCAGCTGCAGGTGCTGGTGCCTGGACCACAGGTGGGCGGCTGCTCTGTCTTCCCTGGGATGCAGTGTGGGTGACTTCTCCTGGCTGCAGCCTGGGATCATGGGGCAGGCAGCTTCTTCGCCTCCCAGGCAGCACCCAGCTTAAGGTGCTGGGGCCCAGTTTCTCCATCTCCTCCAGGATGTGGGGCAGACGGACATGAGGGTTCTGCTGCTGGCTGCGGCTTGGGATCACGGGGCAGGCGGCTTCTTCATTTCCCGGGCTGCAGCCAGCCTCAGGTGCTGGGGCCCAGTTTCTCTGTCTCCCCCAGGACAGGGGGCGGCTGGCTTCTCCAGCTGGCTGCAGCCTGGGAGCATTGGGCAGGCAGCTTCTACATCTCCCGGGCTGCAGCCAGCCTCAGGAGCTGGGGCCCAGTTTCTCCATCTCCCCCAGGACGTGGGGCAGGCAGATGTGAGGCTTCTGCTGATGGCTGCGGCCTGGGATCACAGGCAGGCGGCTTCTTTGTCTCCCTGGCCGCAGCCAGCCTCAGGCGCTGGACCCCAGGCGCTGCCCCAGGACGTGGGGCAGGCAGACATGAGGCTTCTGCTGCTTTCTGATGCCATGTGGCTCTTGGTCTCCCTGGCTGCAGCCAGCCTCAGGCGCTGGCACCCAACTTCTCAGACTCCCACAGGCCCAGAGCAGCTGGGGGGCGGGGCTGCCGACATCTTTTCAGGTTAATTTGCATACTCACTCTGATTTGTTGTTGGGTGTAGCAGCGTGATGGTAATTTGCACGTTTCTCTTTTATTAGTGTAGATAGAGAAAACAGTCACACTTTGAACCAAAATAACAAAGGCAATATCACATGCTGAAGAACAATGCCCACTCTTGTCATGTTTATTCAACATAGTGTTAAAAGTCCTAGCCAGAGCAATTGGGCAAGAAAAAGAAATAAAAGGCTTCCAATTTGGAAAGGAAGAAGTAAAACTGTCACTAGATGCAGATAACAAATTATTATATATAGAAAACCCTACAGACTCCATCAAAAACTGTTAGGGCTAATAAACAAATTTAGCAAAGAAGTAGAATACAAAATTAATACACAAAAATCTGTTGTGTTTTATACATTAAGAATAAACTATCAGAAATAGAAATTTAAAACACAATCCCATTTACAATCACATCAAAATAATAATAAAAAAGCAACAACAAGGGCCTGTATACTGAAAACTACAAGACATTAATGGGAAAAAAAACATACTAAGCAACACAGATAAATGGAAAGATAATCTGTATTTATTGATTGGAAGTAATAAAATTGTTAAAACCTTATACAACCCAAAGCAATCTATAGATTTAATGCAAACCCTATCAAAATTCCAATGGCATTGTTTTCACAGAAATAGAACAAGCAATCCTAAAATCTGAATGAAACAATAAGACTCTGAATAGTTAAATCTTGATAAAGAACAAATCTGGAGGTATCATGCTCCTGGATTTCAAACTCTATCACAAAACTACAGTAATTAAAACAGTATAGTATTGGCATACAAACGGTCACATAGATCAAGGGAACAAAACAGAGGGGCCAGAAACAAACTCACACATACATGGTCAAAATTTTATGATAAAGAAGGCAAGGTTGTACAATGGGGAAAGAACAACCTCTTTAATAAATGGGGCTGGAAAAATTGGACACATGAAAAATAATAACACAATACACAAAAATTAACTAAAAATTAATTAAAGACTTCAATGTAAGACCTGAAACCATAAAACTCCTAAAAGAAAACATAAATGGCAAGCTCCTTGACAACAGTCTTGGTACTGATTTTTAAATCTAACACCAAAACCAAAAGCCACAAAAGTAAAAATAAACAAGTAGGACTACATCAAACTAAAAAGTGGCTGTATAGCAAAGGAAGCCATAAAAAAATAAAAAGGCCACTGACTAAATGAGAGAAAATATTTGCAAATAATAAGTGGATAATATTAAAATGTTCAAGAATTCATACAACTCAATAGCAAAAAATTAAACAATCCAATTTAAAAATGGGCAAGACCTAAAAAGACAGTTAACAAGAATAGATAGCCAAAAGGTACATGAAAATTGCTCTGCATCAATAATAATCAGGAAAATGCAAATCAAAACCAAAATGAGATATCACCTCACACCTGTTAGAATATTATCAAAAAGACTAAAAATAACAAGTGTTGGCAAGGATGTGTAGCAAATTGAACCCTTGAGCACTTTTGGTGGAAATGTATACTAGTTTTGCCATTATGGGAAACAGTATGGAGGTTCCTCAAAAAATTAAAAATAGAACTGTTATATGATCCAATAATTGTACTTCTGGGTATTTGTTCACAGAAAATGAAAACATTAACTTGAAAAGATATCTGCACCTCTGTGGAGAATAGTATGGAGCTTCCTCAAAAAACTAAAAATGGAACTACCATTTGACCCAGTGATCCCACTTCTAGGACTATATCCCAAGAAACTAGAAACACCAGTCAGAAAGGATATATACACCCCTATGTTCATAGCAGCACAATTCACCATAGCTAAGGTTTGGAAACAGCCTAAATGCCCATCAGCAGATGAGTGGATTAAAAAACTGTGGTATATCTACACAATGGAATACTACTCTGCGGTAAAAAAGGAGTTCCTACCATTTGCAACAACATGGATGGAGATGGAGAATATTATGTTAAGTGAAATAAGCCAGGCAGAGAAAAATAAATACCACATGATCTCACTCATTTGTGGAATATAAAGAACAGCATAGACTGATGAACAAGAACAGATCCAGAGGCTGAGAAATGTCAATCAGAACGTCATACTTCAGGTAAGGTAGGGGAGGGTGGGGGTAAGGTGGAGCGATCAACCAAGGGACTTGTGTGCATGCATATGAACCTAATCAATGGATACAGACAACAAGGGGGGGGGGCATACGTGGTGGGTGGGGGGTTATGGGGGAATAAAGACACCTATGTAAAAAATAAAAATTTTAAAAAGATTATAAAATAAAATATTAAATCTAATCCATACTAGTGGTCACCAGAACCTTAAGAGAAATTGTTTCATGTGACAAAGACTTTTAAATGAAACTCTCTGTAGCCTGAAAATTATTTTGGAAGAAACAAAGAGAAGTTTCCTTCAAAAGTCATAAGGATTATAATTGAAAGTCAATATATTTGGCCTCTTGAACTAAAGAAAATAATTTGTGTTTTTGCCTCCCTGACAAAGCTTATATAAAGTTACAAAAAGAAATTGACAGCCAGTTTGAAATGAAATTGCCAGGGCCTAGAGCAAAGAATATCCTTACATGATATTATTCTACAATGTCATAATTTTAGATATTTTACAACAGCATATTGTACAATTATCCCAAACAAACTTACAAATTAATTCTTTGAATGTTTGGCAGCAATTTAAAAATAGGACATGAAAAGATTTAATCCCTTTCAGAAGGAATTAAGGCACTGGGAAGGCACTTGAGCATCCCTATATTGGCCCCTCTTGCCTTTTGTGCCAAGAGGGACCCTCTTCTCACAATCCAATTGCCCTCAGCTGTTGCCTGAGCTTTCTGTTCATGCTGAGCTTGAAGCCTCGTGGTGGCTGGTACCATGGATCTGTCTCTTGCCCAATCGTGTGAGCTGGGCCCTCACTGGAGAAGAAACCTGAGTTCCCTGAGATATGTGATCAGCACTGGGACCCCACCAGCAGGCCAGGGGATCCCAAGGCAGGTGCTGTGCATGGAGGCCACAGGGGCATAGGCTAGCAAGGAGACAGAACTGAACTTCACATCACCCTGCTTGGCCCCGGAGGATGACTGGTTAGCCAGAGACAGGTAAGATTCCTCAGGGAAGAAACAACCTAAGACAGGCACAGTCGCAGAGGGGCCATCAGGAGAGAACTTGGGGGTCAACAGAGTGGGGCACAGACCCCCACCCCCTGAAAGGGCCTGAAACCTCACCCATTCTGAGGGAGGTCTCCGGCCCCCATGGCTGCTTTGCTTCCCATGCCCAGCTCACATTGGGACACAGATGACAGAGAGAGACTTGGCCCAGCTCAGATCGGGACCCAGGTTAACAAACAGAGATTTGACCGACAGCAGCTGCCCCATATCTAAATCCAGCCTAGCACCAGGAATGCTCAGGGCCTACTCAAGAATGCAAATAATCCCTTTCACTAATATTTACAGGGTAAACTAAGATTGTTGGTAGAGTATTAAATTTGACAGTTTCCAGATTAATTTAAATAGGCTAATTGAAATAAGTGAATATTCAAGAAAATTTAATTGTACTGGACAAAAAGCTGTTCCTAAAGTAATAACTAAAATTTCTATTGGTAGTTCATCTCATGGTAAAATTCCTGAACATGCAATGAACCTAAAGCAGTCATATTTTTGGGCAAAAAAATTAAAATTTAAAGCTATCAAGACTGCATTATAAAATTTACAAAAGCCTCCATTAATCAAAATAAAAGGGGCGGGGGGATAGTAGGGCAACATCATGTAAGGAAAAATATCGTAAAAGTAAATTACATCTAGAAAATTTTTACTTTACAAAATTAATTTTCATTTGTAATGCTAACAGGAAGACATCCATGGAAAACACACAAGGTGTCTAAATAAGACAAAGGAAAATAGTTTGGGCAAAAATAAAAAGGATCCCAAATCAATTATATAGAAAAGATTCCTTTATTAATTTTTGGTGGAGAATATGTTTGTATATTTTCAGAAAACAACTCCAAGACCATGTGGATTCCTGCAACAGAGAGGAATTGACAGGTCTGCTCCAACCACGAAGACAAGAGGAGAAACAGTCCAGAGATGGAAGACACTGACGACGCCTTGCCACGCTAGCAGTCAGCAGCTGTGTGTCGCTGCAGGTTGCCTAGGACCAAACCAGAGAGGGTCAGATCTGCATTGCCACCATGTGCCCACCATCCAGATAACATTGCTGACGTGTACACATAAGGAACTGTTTGACATTGAAATGGGGACTCAGAACTGTTGGACATTGAAATTGGAACTCAAACATTTTTTGTTATTATATGTTTATTTCTAGTGTGCAGAGGCAAGATTTTTTAAAAGGAAAGAAATGGGGGGAAAAATAGATACAGAGGCAAAGAAGCATTGAACTGACTGTCAAACTACAGCAGGAAGGCAGGGAGGTGGGAAGGGGGGGCTGTAAGAGATCAACCGAAGGACTTGTACCCATGCCTATAAGCATAACCAATGGATACAAGACACGGGGGGGGGGGGGGTGAACAGGTGAAGGCATGTACTGGGGGGTAGGGGATGTCAGGGGGAGGTCAATGGGGGGAAAAAAAGGAGACATATGTACTACTATTTGTAATACTTCAAACAAAAAAAAATCTGCACCTCATGTTCACTGCAGCATTATTTACAATAGCCAACATAAGAAAACAATCTTAGTGTCTATCAATGGATGAATAAATAATCTGTAATATATACACACAATGGAATGTTATTCAACCTTAAAAAATTGAAATCATGTCATTTGCAACAATATGAATGGATCTCAAGGGCAGTATATATAAGTCAGAGAAAGACAAATAGCACATGATCTCTCTTATATGTGGACACTAACAATAAATAAAGAAGCTCATAGCTACAGCTAAACAGATTGGTGGTTACTAGAGGTAGGGTCAGGGTGTGGGAAAAACAGTATACTGGTTTTCTTTTAGCTTAAATAAATTGAACTCTTTTTTAAAAATCAGTTGCATTATACTAACAATGAATGATCTGAAGAGCAAATTAAGATAATCCCATTGACAACAGCATCCAAAACAATTAAATGCTACCCTGGCCAGTTGGGCTCAGTGGTTAGAGCACCAGCCCTCTACCCGAATGGTTTGATTCCCAGTCAAGGCCACAGGCTCAATCCCCAGCTCCCGGTTATTTGTGGGAGGTAACCAATCAGTGTGTCTCTCTCACAGCCGCGCGCGCGCGCGCGCGTGTGTGTGTGTGTGTGTGTGTGTGTGTGTGTGTGTGTTTCTTTCTCCCGCTCCTGCCTCCCCTCTACTCACTCTAAAAAAAAAAATCCTCCAGTGAGGATTTAAAAAAAGAATTAAATTCTTAGAAATTTTAACCAATGATGTGAAAGACTTGAAGCGTTGAATAATGAAAAGTATAAAACACTGATGAAAGAAGTTGAAGGCAATATAAATAAAAGGGAAAATATATTATATTCATTAATTGGCTACTTAATATTGTCATGATGTTCTATCAATCATCCTATATAATAAAGCCTAGGTGGTGCAACACCCTCGTGTGATGTCATCACAAGATGGCTGCACGCACAGTGGAGGTGGGGCCCAGTAGACACTCTGCACAGTGAGGCCTGGGGGTCCCACAGCTCTGCGTGGTGCATGGGAGGCCTGTCCCAGCATCTCCACTGCCTCATGTGGAGGAGGCGGGTCCAGGCGGAGGAGGTGGGTCATGGCAGGGGAGGGCAGTTGTGGGTGATCAGGCCAGTAGGGGAGGGAAACTGGGGGCAATCAGGCCAGCAGGGGGACAGTTGTGCATGAATCAGGCCGGCATGGGAGCAGTTAGGGGGCAATCAGGCTGGCAGGCAGGTGAGTGGTTAGGAGCCAGCAGTCCTGGATTGTGAGAGGGATGTCCAACTGCCAGTTTAGGCCCGATCCCATGGACATCCCCCGAGAGGTCCCAGATTGGAGAGGGTGCAGGCCAGGTTGAGGGACAACCCCCTCCCATGCACAAATTTCATGCACCAGGCCTCTAGTAGATTTATAGAGATCTACAAATCCAATGCAGTCTCTATTGAAATGCAATGACTTTTTTGCAGAAATAAAAAAATCTATCTTAAAATTCATATGGAATCTCATGAGACACATAATAGCCAAAACAATCTTTAAAAAGAACCAAGTTGGAGACTCATGCTTATGATTTCAAAACTTACTAAAGCTACAGTAATCAAAACAGTGTGGTACAGCCATAAAGATAAGACATATACTAGTAAACCAATGCAGTAACAGACAGAGCCCAGAGAGAAAACATTCTATATATGTTTGCTATGAACTAAATTTTGTGCCTCCCAAATTCATATGTTGAATCCCTCCTTCCCATGTGACTATGTTAGAGATAAGGCCTTTAAATAATAATTTAGGGCCCTGGCCAGATAGCTCAGTTGGTAGAGTAGTATCCCAATATACCAAGGTTGCAGGTTCAATCTCTGGTCACAATCAAGAAGCAATCAATAAATGCATAAATGAGTGGAATAACAATTTGATGTTTATCTTTCTCCCTCTCTCTATCTCTTTCTCTCTCATAAACTAAAAAATAAAAATTTAGGCTACATGAGATCATAAGGGTGGAGCCCTAATTTGATGGACACAGTGTCTGTATTAGAAGAGGAAGCAACATTAGAACTTTCTCTCTGGACCATGTGAGGACACAGCAAGAAATCAACCCTTTTCAAGCCAGGAAGAGAGCTTTCACTAGAACCCACCCATGCTAATACCCTCATCTTGGACTTCCAGCTTCCAGAACTGTGAAAAAATTAACTTCTGTTATTTAGCCACTCAGTCTATGGTATTTTGTCATGGCATCCCAAGCTCACCGATACAATGGCCAAATAATTTCAACAAGAGGCCAAAGACCATTCAATGGGGGGGAAGGACATTCTTTTCAACAAATAGTGTTAAGAAAACTGGATATCCACAAAAAACTGAAGTCAGACCCTTATCTCATCCAAAAATTACCTCAAGATGGATCAAAAATAAAACATCAGAACTAAACTATAAAACTCTCAGAAGAAAACAAAGGTCAAACATCTCATGACACTGTTTGGCAATGATTTCTTGGATATGGCACTAAAGGCAATAAAAGTAAAAGTAGAAAAACTGGACTTCATGAAAATTAAAAACATTAATGCATCAAAAGACACGTCAATAGGAGAAAATATTTAAAAATCACATATCCAATAACATAATATCAGAATATATAGAGAACTCCTATATTAAGCACAGTCATTGTGAAATCTGTGGAGTCTAAATACTCCATTATCTGAATCATCTGTGTAAGTCTCTTTGTATTAGGTGTTGTTTCTCTTAATTTTATATATTCTGGTTTTATCTTTTCCTGTGCCTATTTTTTTTAATTTGATCGAACACCAATAAGTGTACATAAAAAATGTAGAGACAGTTGGTGAGTTAGGATAATTTTATAGTCATCTATAAAAAATGTATGTTTATTTCTTGGAGTGGGTAAGAGGACACTAGCAATTTTGGGCTATCTAAATTAGATCAAACATTTGAAATAATTTGAGCTAGTTTTCAGTCCCTGGTTAGGCTAGTCTATTTAAGGTTCACCTTTCCTATTAGATTTAATCAGCTATTACTCTCCTTTTTGTGGGCCTTGAACTCCTGTTTTCCCCATAGGCTTCATGATTCTGAGTATCTCTATTCAGCTTTTCAGCCTTTTAGCCATCTTTATTGGAAAAGCCAGATACTTGGATCTATAGAAAATGGGAGACACATTTAGGGGAAAAGCACTTCAAAATGCTGGACTCATTCTCTTGAATATCCTTAGAGTTGAGTTCACAGGTTTTTACTATACTATTTGCGTTAGAGGCCTGAAACAGATTTTTGTTTCTATTTCATCCAGCTTTTCTATTTGTTTTCAGTAGGAGGGATGGTCCAAATTACTTAGTCTATTATTACTAAAAACCAAACTCCATACCTTACTTCTAAAAAGCATATGTAACTATCAAAATAAATTTCCACAAACTGGTCTGCAGATCTTACCTAATAAAAGAGAAGCATGCAAATTAACCATCACTCCGCTACACCCACAGCCAATCAGAGTGAGTATGCAAATTAACCCAACAAAGATGGCGGTTAGTTTGCATATGCAGGCGAAGAGCGGCCAGGAGGAGCTTGACGCCTGCTATGAGGGGAATGGGGGCAGCAGAGGGAACTACTGGATCTATGCTCCGGACAGAAATGAGGACTTGCTGGTTCCCCTGGACTTGCTGGCTCCCGGGCTCCCTGGTGGCCAGAGAGCGGGGACTTGCCGGCTCCTGGTCAGCCCAGGGAGCTGGGACTTACCAGCTCCCTGGCAGCCAAGGAGTGGGGACTTGCCGGCTCCCGGGCGGCTGGGAGTGAAGCCAGGGGAAAGAAGGCCTATTCTTGCATGAATATCGTGCAACGGGCCTCTAGTCATTTATAAAAAAGAGTCATCTACAAATTCCTGAATTATCTCTCTAACCTAGCTGAGTCAGAATTGCATTTTTAACCAGCATTCCAGTTTACTGAGTACCTAACTGTATTTAAAAATAAACAACTGGAGAGATACTCTTATCTTTACTAATAAAAGGGTAATATGCAAATTGATCACAACACCCTCACAATAACAACCGAACAGCAGGCTGAGTGGGGTGACAAGGCTGGCAGGGGTGTTAGTGAGGGTTGACCAAATGACTCACCAGCAGGCTGTGTGGGGCAACCAGGCCAGCAAGGGGGTTAGCGAGGGACAACCAAACGACTGACCAGCAGGCTGTGTGGGGTGACCAGGCCAGCGGGGTGGGGGGGGGCAGTGAGGGGAGACCAGACTGGCAGAGGGGGGCAGTGAGGGGCAACCAGGCCAGCAGGGGGGGGGGGTCAGTTGGGAGCAACCAGACCTGCAGGGGAGGACAGTTGGGAGCAACCAGACCTGCAGGGGAGGGTGGTTAGGGGTGATCAGGCTGGCATGGGGGGCAGTTAGGGGCAATCTGGCAGGCAGGTAGATGAGCAATTAGGAGCCGGCAACCCCAGATTGTGAGAGGGATGTCCCAGATTGGAGAGGGTGCAGGCTGGGCTGAGGGGACCCCTTTCCCCATGCATGAATTTCATGCAACAGGCCTCTAGTTTATATAATAATAATTGACCATCTAATCATAAAGTAACTACTAGTTTACAGAAGAATTAATGGAAGTATTTGTCTTCTAAAGAAAGTTACTAGTATATTTGCATCTTTAAAATGTAATTAAAAGGAAAGACAAACATGAAGCAAACTTCTAGTTTCAAAATGATTTTTCATAAATGGATCAGCAAATGTCCTACTAATTTTGCACATAAAACATATCTTATGAATTTTTATTTAAATTTAAACTGTTCTTTTAAAACATGATTAGGAGATCTGTATCGATATATGTAAAATATAAAATGGAAAGAATCAAATTAAGAAAATCTCATCTTATTAATAAGACCCAGATGTGTTACAGTGTCATGTTAGACAGTTTATATTTCTCTTTCAAACTTTAAATGTTTATGGCCAGATTTCACTTAATTTTTACTTAGCAAATCCATACATATTAACTTCTATTAAACTTGACAGAGATTTTAATTTCTTTTAACCCTTTAAAGTCTAAGAAACAGTCATTCATTTCCTTTTATTAAAATCTTCAAAATGCAATTAGATTTTTTTAATCTTCAAAATGCAACACAATTTTCCTATATTGTCCTACAGAAAGGAATAGAAGTATACATTTATATTTCTTCCAGTTATATTCTAGCTTTCATATGGTTATTGCTTTGCCAGGTAGGAACATTTTAATCAATTTTTTATTTCCCTATTATTTGTTTCTACCTATTGCTTAGTCATCTTCATAAATGTTCTGCACAGTCTTTGATCTTTTAACCTAATCTAACTGCAATATTTCCCAGCACTCTATTCATCCTCTCAGAATCTTATCTCTGGTAAAAAAAAAAAAAAAGACCTTCAATTGTGCTGTCCAATCTTCCATTTTTAGTCACTGGTTTAGTCTTCCCCTTAAAAACACCGAGGTTTTTTTCCTGTCCTGTAACTGGCTCTCTTTGTAAAACTTTCTATGAAACATTTTACAAAAACAAATCCAAACTGTATGCTACTAAGGAAAAACAAAGTCAAGAAGGCAAATCAATAAAGTTAAAAAAGAACAACCCAACTACTTAGGGAATTTGGAATTATATTGAGAGTCAATTCAAGTTTCATATCAAGCATATTTTGCTTTTTGAATTGGTTATTTTATTCTGAATTCTAGATATAATTGTATCATGCTCTGCTCTCTACTGCTAAAATATTACTCTAGATTCTATACACTGAGCTTGAAAATAACAATGTGGGTTTAACATATGTTTTGAATTATGTACATAATTTTCTTGTACTTTCTGGTACTCCTATTCCTGTTCCAGACCAATTTATCCTTCTCATTATTAAAATCAGGGAATTTGTCCATCAGTTCCTCTCATGCAGACAAGGATTTTATTATTCAACTGTACCTAAAGGACTGTATCCACTAAGATTTCCAATAATAGGCTCTACTTGTCCTCATGAAAATAATCTACAATGTGGGGAGCACTACAGTATGGAGAACATTAGTAGAGTTCATGATTGGTAATCTCTCCTACTTATAAGTTGGTGAGAAGACATAATGCTGGGGTGAGGGTAGAGTTTAATAATTTACTTATTAAGTGAGAAATAATTGATATTTAATTTGGCAAAATTTCAAGCCTAAGGGCCAGTTAATTATAATGTACCTGTTTCACATGTTTATGGAAAAATCTCATGAGAATAATGTTAAAATCAATAAAAGTAAAATGTTGGGGAAAACCTGACATGTTGCTATAACCATAAAATTTGAGATATTTCTCACATTTTCTTTCTTAGGCTCAAAAAGGAGCCTAACATTTGAAGTAAGGGTTTAGAAGGTTTTCTTTCCTTCTCTCTGTAAAAGTGAGAAGATAAAGGAGGTTGGCAGAAACAGGACTATTTGGCCTCCCTTCCCTCTATGATGCCTAAACCTCCAACATAAAAAACCTAAATGATGGCTCATCTAATAATGTCTGAATAAAAAGAATCAAAACAAGTCTGCCAAACACCTTAGACATTGTAATTACGCTTTTTGTTTGCTGCATATTTTTCCATTGTTTAGGGACTTGCAGTGGGAAAGGAAGCTGTGCCCCTGAGAAACAATTCTCAAAATGCACCATGATGTATGCTGTGTTTGAGGCCTCTGTTCATTAAGGATACCTATGAGGTTCTTCTTTGTTTTATAAGAAGGCAGAATCTAGTAATAACTCAAACACTCAGACCTTTCCCCAGACATCATTTTTCTAACAGTCCAAGAGGAGCTGATTCAAGGTCAAAGGTCAGAGACTGTGCTCCATTTGCCAGCTGGCAGTAAGCTCCAAGGACAGAGGGTGCAAGAAGCGTGACAATTCCTCAAGATGCTCATTCACAGAGCATTGAGAGTATTCCCATGAATACCTCAGAAATACTCATTTTATCTGTTTGGTGGGTTGGAAAAAAAGGGGCCAATTTTCTGGGGTAGCATTTCAGAACTTCACATGCCATATATGATCCCATCTCACCAAGGCCAACTTTATTTAATACTAACACAACAAAGCTTAAAGGAGGGTAAAACGTTTGTATTATAAATAAACATTATCTGCCCTATAACTCAGAACAGAGCAATATTAACTAAAAGACAAATATCTGAAATCGCAGTTGAGGGAGAAACAGTGGCTAGTGTGAACACTCTACCTAGTGATAAGAAAACTTCCAAATAGAGGGAAATCATAATATTAAAATGTTGATCTACAGTTATTTTGGGTGAGTTCTTTCTTCTCTCAAACTTCTTCCTCAGTTTTTGTGTGCTGGTCCCATACCACATTCAGAATTTGACTGTTTTTCCTTTCCTAAATGGCTAAACTGAGATGCTGTGTGTAAGAAATGGAAAGTGACAAGATATGACCGAAGCATTGGAAATCAATCCAAACTAAATGTGCTTCTTAACTATAAGTGAACAGTTGAAAACAATCCTCCTTTATAGCCATGGAGATAAATACTCTGTTTTTATTAGGAAAAAATTGCTTTGGACTGAATAAAGTCATTTGATTAACAAGTCAAAGCAGATGGTTTATTGATGTTTTAGAAAGGAGTTTACAAGGTCTAGTGAAAAAAGAGACCCAGCTCTGAATTAACAAATTACCCTGGTATATAGGACATTGACAGTTCACTGCTACTAGATTTATGGGCTACTGCTGGGTGTTTCATCCCTATTTGGTTTATTATGATAAAATATTGGGGCATGAGTAACCTATAGCCTTATTGCAATATACTATATTGACCTTTGACCTTTAGGGCCTGACAGCAAAACTGTGTGTTAGGTTTTTAATTTGTCTTAATCTAACAGGATCAACATCAGAGTTGTGTGGTTTATTTTGAAGAGGCTATTCAGTGTAACTAACACATGGCATGCTGGTTTGGGATTTGCTAGAAC
This sequence comes from Corynorhinus townsendii, assembly GCA_026230045.1. Taxonomy (NCBI): domain Eukaryota; kingdom Metazoa; phylum Chordata; class Mammalia; order Chiroptera; family Vespertilionidae; genus Corynorhinus; species Corynorhinus townsendii. The sequence continues at coordinate 17,053,317 of JAPDVU010000011.1, forward strand.
TCAGTAAGTTAGCTCTCAGAGGTTATAAAAATCACATGTGAAGATCCAAAAGTCACTTGCAAAATGGCATGTGGTTTGAATAAAGAAAGTATCTATAAGGAATCTCACTATTTAACTCAGAAGAAAATATTGTCTTCCATTTCTTTTATGTCTTTAAATATTTAGAACAGTTATTTTATATTTTCTGTTATAGAAAATTACTGGGCATCTAATACTACTATGTTGTGTCTGTTGAGTACTAGGATGGGTTGTTTTCTTTCTATTGTTTCAAATTTTGGATTATGAGCTCATTTTTAGCAAGATTCTCTAGTTGAAATCCTTGGGTAAGGGTTATGTCTCTCCAGAATCTTCGCTTTTGTTTCTTACAGGTGCTGCCTGGATCTTTACAACCTAGGATGACCTTTTGTATAAATTTCTCAATTTGTGAATTCCTGAAACAAGCATGTAAGGTAAATGTGATCCAACCATTTGTGGCTATGGATACCTAGAGGATACTGGATAGTACATTTTTCTCTCCCTGCCTTTGTATTTTTCTCTTTACTCCCAATCCCTTAATCCAGAGCCCAGGGCTAGTTTAACAAATTTTCTTGAGCTCTTACTGTCCTAACAGGAAGATTATTTTTCACTTCTACCCTTTACCTAGAGTTTAGTTTTTAGAGGACTTCAGTTTTACACATGGGAATCTTAGCTACAATTCTGCCTTTCACAACTCCAAGTCCTTCATCTTTGACAGCAGTTTTCAGGTTAACAAAACCACCAAATTGTCAGGAGTGGTAGAATCTTTGTGTGTGTGTGTGTGTGTGTGTGTGTGTATGTAACTTTATTTTTTTAAAATTCTTTCTTGATTACAGTGTTACATATGTGTCCTTATTCCCCCATTACCCCCCCCCCATCCTCCCCGTCACGCCCTCACTACCCTGTTGTCTGTATCCATTGGTTAGGCCAGTGGTCGGCAAGCTCATTAGTCAACAGAGCCAAATATCAACAGTACAACGATTGAAATTTCTCTTGAGAGCAAAAATTTTTAAACTTAAACTTCTTCTAACGCCACTTCTTCAAAATAGACTCGCCCAGGCCGTGGTATTTTGTGGAAGAGCCACACTCAAGGGGCCTAAGAGCTTCATGTGGCTCACGAGCCACAGTTTGCCAACCACAGGGTTAGGCTAATATGCATGTATACAAGTCCTCTGATTGATCTCTCCCCCTTACCCCCACCCTCCTCTACCTTCCCTCTGAGGTTTAATGGTCTGATCGATGTTTCTCTGTCTCTATTTTTTGTTCATCAGTTTATGTTGTTCATTATATTCCATAAATGAGTGAGATCATGTGATATTTATCTTTCCCTGCCTGGCTTATTTCACTTAGCATAATGCTCTCCAGTTCCATCCATGCTGTTGCAAATGGTAAGAACTCCTTTTTTTACGGCAGCGTAGTATTCCATTGCGTAGATGCACCACAGTTTTTTAATCCACTCATCTGCTGATGGGCACTTAGGCTGTTTCCAAATCTTAGCTATTGTAAATTGTGCTGCTATGAACATAGGGATGCATATGTCCTTTCTAATTGGTGTTTCTAGTTTCTTGGGATATATTCTTAGAAGTGGGATCACTGGGTCAAATGGGAGTTCCATTTTTAGTTTTTTCAGGAAACTCCAAAGACTCCATCAAAAAATTATTAGACTTAATAAATGAATTCGGCAAGGTAGCAGAATACAAAATTAATGCCAAGAAATCTATGGCATTTCTATACACCAATAATGAACTTACAGAAAGAGAGACTAAAAAAGCAATCCCATTTACCATTGCACCAAAAAAATTAAGATACCTAGGAATAAACTTAACTAAGGAGGTAAAAGACCTATACATGGAAAACTATAGGACACTGAAAAAAGAGAGAGGAAGACATAAACAGATAGAAGAACATAGCATGTTCATGGATTGGTAGAATCAACATCATTAAAATGTCCATACTACCCAAAGCAATCTATACATTCAATGCACTCCCCATTAAAATACCAACGGCATATTTCGCAGACCAAGAACGAACTTTCCAAAAATTCATCTGGAATAAAAAAAGACCCCAAATAGCTGCAGCAATCCTGAGAAAGAAGAACAAAGGTGAGATCACAATACCAGATATCAAGCTGTATTACAAAGCCACTGTTCTCAAAACAGCCTGGTACTGGCACAAGAACAGACATATAGATCAATGGAATAGAATAGAGAACCCAGAAATCAACCCAAGTCACTATGCTCAATTAATATTCGACAAAGGAGGCATGAACATACAATGGAGTCAAGACAGTCTCTTCAATAAATGGTGGTGGGAAAATTGGACAGATACATGCAAAAAAATGAAACTAGACCACCAACTTACATCATACACAAAAATAAACTCAAAATGGATATAGGACTTAAACATAAGACGGGAAATCATAAAAATACTAGAGGAATCCACAGGCAGAGAAATCTCAGACATATGCCGAAGCAATTTCTTCACTGATACTGCTCCTAGGGCAATGGAAACTAAAGAGAAAATAAACAAATGGAACTTACATCAAAATAAAAAGCTTTTCACAGCAAAGGAAACCATCAACAAAACAACAAGAAAGCCCACTGCATGGGAGACCATATGTGCCAATGTTATCTCCAGTAAGGGCTTAATTTCCAACATCTACAGGGAACTCATACAACTTAACAAAAGGAAGTTAAATAACCCAATCAAAAAATGGGCAACGGACCTAAATAGATACTTTTCAAAAGAAGACAGAAGAAAGGCCAAGAGGCATATTAAAACATGCTCAAAGTCACTAATCATCCAAGAGATGCAAATCAAAACAACAAGGTACCATCTCACACCTGTCAGAATGGCTATCATCAACAAATCAACAAAGGACAAGTGCTGGCAAGGATGCGGAGAAAAAGGAACCCTAGTACACTGCTGGTGGGAATACAGACTGGTGCAGCCACTGTGGAGAATCTTTTTTTAGAAATGTCCCTTTTCGTGTAAATGAGTTAGGTAGAACTTAGTTTCAGAGAACTTAAGACTCAGAAAATTTGTCCTACCAACTTTACTCACTTTATAATACATTTAATGAAAGATCTGAATTACTGCATTAATACACATACCTTATAATTTCATGTTTCTCCTATTCAGTCTAATTTATTTTTAAATCATCAGTGAGGATATGTTTTTTTTTTATTGATTTGAGAGAGAGAGGAAGGGAAAAGGAGAGAGAGAGAAACATTGATGTGAGAGAGAAACATCGATCAGTTGTCTCTCACAGGTCAAACCTGCAACCTGGGTATGTGCCCTGACCAGAAATTGAACCTGCAGCCCTTCAGTGTATGGGACAACTCTCCAACCAATTGAGCAACAAGGGCCAGTCTATTTTCTGTATTTTGGATATAAGGTTTGCTATTATGGGACAGCATACAGAATGACACACTAATAGCTCTTTTTAAAACTCCCATGCTTGAAGTACAGGGACTGCTTTAAGTGGCCAGTTTTATGTAAATTATCAAATCATCAGATTTTCATGATAAATACACACATTTAGCTTGACATGGTATTTTCAAAGGATTTTAACATGGTTCATTCCAAGTGGAAATCATTGTACTAAATCAATGGTCAGCAAACTCATTAGTCAACAGAGCGGCAAACTGCAGTTCCCGAGCCACATGTGGCTCACGAGCCGCGGTTTGCCAACCACTGTACTAAATGACCTCACAGATACTTTCAGAAATCTGCAGGCCTTTAAGCATTTCTGCTTTTCCATAGGAGCAACCATCAACCAATGAATGTAACTAATGCTTTACCCTTCTGTGACTGTTATACAACTTGTTTCCATAATACTGGATGCAGGAATCTGCTGTGGCCTAACTTATACTGACACCACAAATTACCTAAGCAAAATATAATAAGTAGTAATAAAAGGTAAGATTGAAAATTATACTCTTGATAGACATCTATACTTCCTCCATATAGGGGAAAGACTGAAATGGGGATGAGGAAGAAGCCAGCAATGAATAAAATAAGAAAAAAAAATATTTAAATGCATTTGTTAAGGTTTTCTTCTAAGAAATCACGGACATGTTTCCGAAAGTATGTTAAATTCTTTTCCTTACTCTGTACTTTGGGAATAGTACTTTTTACTACAAAGATGAGTGAGAAATTATTGATTGATAAAATAATTCAAGGGTTCAATAAAAACTGTTTTTGAAGTACACGAAGTGAAGGTATTGTTGCCTTATCCATACAGTGAGTGGAGACTTTGTCAATGACATTTCCTCATCTCTCAAAATTTGTTTTGAGCATTTCATGGCTAGTCATATAAAAGGATCCATGTAGCAAAAATGTCATTTCGAATTTTAGTTTTGCAAATATAGGAGCGATATTACTTAACTGAATGAGAACATCGGTATACAGATACCAATTTAATTTTCCCAAAGGACTTTTACTTAGAAACTCAACTTGTTATTTGAGTATGGGGTTCTTATTCAACTTTGACACTTAGACTCATCATCTAATGATTTCTGCCTATGTTTCATAATCTCAGGTTCAAAATAGACACCCACACACATACCCTACATACTTATACTAGAAGTAATAATACTCAATTCTGTCATTCTGTAAATTCATTGTTTTGGGGTCAGTTTTTTTTCAAGAGTAAGAATGAAATAAGGACAGTTTAAAGAACTTCTCTAAGACATGTAATACTTTCATTCTGAAGCTAGAAAAAAAAATGGAATGGAAATGGTTACCTTTCAAAAATTATAGTCTAAACTATTAACTCTGGTACTAAAAGAAAATAAATCAGATGATGTTTTCCTTAGAAAATAAGGGAAAAGGCTGAGTTATTCTGAATTGTAGGTAGGGAGAATATCTGAAATTGGGGAGTACGTATTAATTTGCACCAAATTTTAGCTCTGCAGTAGTGCTAAACAATATCTACATCTGGGTATGACACAGTGATGAATGGGACATGAATGCACCTTTTATTGCCTTTCCCACTTTCCTTTAGTAACTGGTGGACAGCTGGATATAAGAATTCTTATGATTTGTTCTGCAGTGCTCCACCTCCCCACTGTAATTAGGGTTTGCAGAAATAATTTATAAGGCTGAAAGATAATTTAGTGTTTTCTCTAAGCCTTCTTTCTTCCACCCACTTTACACTTTTTACAAGCACTAGGTACCCTCCAAATGAACTAATCCTACCACAAAATATTATCTTTTGTCTTTATTCTCCTAATCTATCCATTGATATTCTTTCTCTCTCCAACCCTATTTTCCCTCTTTTTATTTGTCCATAAGAGGAGTATTATATAAAAATAGAATAGTATTATCTCAGTTTTCATTTTCTCAAAATTTTATTCAAGAATCCTTACTCTTTGAAAAAATAAACTCCAATAACCAATATGACTTAAATATCTGGGTAAATATATTTTTATTAAAAATAAAAACGTTTATTTTATACTTGCAAATTGTAGAGTGAACCAGAAAGAAAGAACAAGTAAGACTTTTTCAATTATAAAGCCCACTTAAAGTAAATTATAGAATAAGAAGACACTTGAACAACTAAGAAGCTGGGCATACTGCTAGATGACACTAGAGCAAAATCTGCTATGGTTCAAGGATAGAATACTGATAATATGACATAAAGTCTACAGAGTTATCTTTAAACAATGGAGAGATGCAAACCTAAGCATTTTTGCTTCAGTCACTTCTAATGAGATCATGGATGTGTTTCAGAAAGGTAGTGAAGCATTCTGAATTGTGTATATATTTCAGATCTGAACTGATTGTCATGGCTAGAGTTTCTCCATTTCTTCCTTCTTTTAAGCAAGTTTTAGGAGATGAGATGTGCTTATTAAGGAATACACAATGGGCCTTCAAACCAAAGCAATCCAGCTGTTAGTGCAAAGTTGTGATAAAAGGCACAAGCAGGTATAATGCCAATCTAAGTGGTACACTAAATCAGCGGTCTCTAACCGGTGGTCTGCAGATCACAGGTGGTCCGTGAGGTCCGAAAGGTTGGTGACCGCTGCACTAAATAACTCTGTTTAGTTGAACCAAATCCTTCAAGTAGCTCTGGGTTGAACATATCATGGTGTTCTAATTTCTACCACTCCCACAATAGCACAATTTCCCTTCTATCAGTTGCCCATGGCTCATCTTTAATCTTGAGTTTTTAACCTATAAAGATAAGTGAAAATATATTTAAAGGGAGGAAAGAATTTGGCAGTTTTTAGCCACAAATGAGGAGAGAATGAAAGGACATGATATGCTAATCATCAAGGGTGAGACAAAAAGTGAAACACAAAAGCAAAATGAAATAATTCTCGATAGGGGAGTTAAAGAAAATCAGAAATGATTAAAAATATATTCACAAAAAAGTCAGACAGGACCACTACAAAGCACAACAAATGAGATTTGCAGGAATGTTAAATAGCTCTTTTGCTTAGCTTTCTGTAAAAAGGCTAATAACAAGAAAATTAAGAACATTATGTAAAACACCAGTAAATGAAGCCCATAGTTGAAAAAAACTTACAAATCTAAAGGGTTAATAAAGAAATTGGAAAGAACAATTATATGTAATTATATTTAAATCTACATATTTGTATGAAGTAGTCTCAAGAATGAAAAACTGTGGAACACACATGATTAATCTTAGAGTGCAGAGTTAAACCCATTATCAAAGAACAAACAAAAAGATGCTACTTCCACATTCTCAAGGTAACAGAACTTGAAATCTTGTGCTATATAGTCTGGTATAGGCATCCTGAAACTATAATTCACTGCTAATTCATATATAAATAGCTAAGAAGAAAATGAATAATTGATTACTAGCAACCCTAATTTTCTCTAAATCATCCATATCAAATAAACCACATATGCTGTTTATAAAACTTAGGATTTACTTAATAATGACAAATTAGAATGGAGAAAGAGCAAGAGTATTTGGCTAACATCAGGCATTTTGCAATATCTAATTATTACTTTAAAAACTTCTTCTGACACTGAACAAATTCCAAGAAAATAAAATTATTATGGCCTAGTTTCTGTAAGACAGAGCCTATAAAGGTGACACTGAAGTCCCGCCATTTCGTTTTGATCACATATTGCCTGATTACATGAAGTTGCAATGAATTCAGTAAAAAAAAAAAAAAAAAAAAAGTAAATTTAAAGCTCACCACACTATGTTATAATTTTTTTTAATCCTCACCCAAAGATACATTTTTTATGGATTTTAGAGAGAGAGGATGGGAGAGAAACATCGATGTAAGAGAGAGAAACATCGATAGGTTTCTCCTGTATGTGCCCCAACCAGGAATCAAACCTACAACCTAGGTATGTGTCCTGACTGGGAATAGACCAACAACCTTTTTGGTGTATGGGACTATGCTTCAACTGAGCCACCTGGACAGGGATCAGTTGCATTTTTATACATCAACTAGAGGCCCAGTGCACGAATTCGTGCATGGGTGGGGTCCGGCCAGCCCAGCCCAAATTGGGGAGGATCTGAGCTAGACCTGTTGGGAGGAGGAGATGGTGGGAGGTTGGCTGGCCAGCCCGCCCTGATCAGGGCCAATCAGGGCCAGGCTGGCTGGGGGAAAGGACTTCAGGCAATTGGCCGTCGGGCCCCACCAGATTGGGGTTGGGAGACTGATTGGGTTTGGGGCCGTCCATGGAGAGGGGCTGTGGGCAGTAGACCAGCCAGCTCTGCCCCTGAATGGGGTGGGGAGTGCCAATTGGGTGCCAGTGTCCTGGGGGAGGGTCCATGGGTGGTTGGCCAGCCAGCCGTGCCCCTGATCAAGGTGGGGGGTGCACCAATCTGGGATGGGCCTGAGCAGGGTAGGGACTTCAGGAGATTGGCCAACTGGCCCTGCCCCCTATTGGGGTAGGGGCGATCAGGAGCGGGGCTTGCCAGGGGGAAGGGTTGCAGGCCCATCAGGGTGGTGGGGGCCCACTGGGGATGGGGCAGCCAGGAGGAGGGGCTGCAGGAAGTTAGCCACTCAGTCCTGCCCACTATTGCGGTTGTGGGGGCAATCAGGGGTGGGCCGGCCAGGGGGAGAGGCTGCTGCCCTATCGTGGTGGGGCAGGCTGATCAGGGGCAGGACTGGCTGGGGGAAAGGAAGGGGGCGTTTGGCCGGCCAGCTCCACTCTTGATGGAGGTGGGAGAGTCTGATCAGGGGTAAGCTGGCAGGGGGGAAGGGCCGCAAGTTTGGCCAGCTGGTCCCATGCCCAGATCAGGCCGGTTCACTGGCCACAGTGGGCGTCATAGCAATCGGTCATTATGATTGTTATGGCCGTTACAGTCACTGGCTTTTTATATATATAGATAATGAACTACCTGAAAGGGAAACTAAGAAAACAATCCCAGCCTTGGCTGAGTGGCTCAGTTGGTTGAAGCATCATACTTGCACCAAAAGGTGACAGATTCAATTCCAGGTTAGCACACACACCTAGGTTGCAGGTTCAATACCTAGTCAGGGCATTTATGAGAGGCAAGCAACTGATGTTTCTCTCTCACATCTATGTTTTCCTTTCTTTCCCTTTCTCTCTCTCTCTCTCTCTCTTTCTCACATCAATAGAAACATATCCTGAGGTGAGGATTTTTTTAAAACAGAAAGAAAACAATTCTATTTACAATTGTATCAAAAAATTAAATATCTATGAAAAAAATTATGAGAATTAAAAGACCTCATATTCAGAAAATTTTAAGACACTGAAGAAAGAAATTGAAGAATATACAAAAAAAGTGGACACATATACAATGTTCATGGATAGGAAGAACTAACATCATTAAAATGTCCATACTACCAAAAGCAATCTACAGTTTCAATACAATTCCTATCAAGACATCATTGGCATATTTCACAGAACTAGAATAAACACTCCAAAATTTTATTTGGAACCACAAAAGTCCCCAATAATCCACAGAAATCTTGAGAAAGAAGAACAAAGTTGGAGGAATCATGCTACCTGATATCAAACTATACAAGGTCATAGTAATCAAAACATCATGGTATTTTTAAAAAAACAGACATATAGATCAATGGAACAGAATAGAGAGCTGAGAAATGGTCAGTAAACATTTGACAAAGGAGGCAAGAAATACAATGGGGTAAAGGAGTCTATTCAATAAATGGTTTGGAGAATATTGGACATATATATGCAAAAAAAATGAACCTAGACCACTTGCTTACACCATACACATGAATAAGCTCAAAATGGATTACAGTGGGCATCATAGCAATCAGTCATTATGGTTGTTATGGCTGTTACAGTCACTAGCTTACACTCAAAACCATAAAAATTCTGGAAGAAAATATATAGACAGTAAAATATGGGGCATTTCTCAGTAATATTTTTTCTGATATATCTCCTCAGCCAAGGAAAACAAAATGAAACAAAATAAACAAATGGGACTGCACCAAACTAAAGGCTTTTGCACAGCAAAGGAAACCATAAACAAAATAAAAAGACAACCTGATAAATGGGAGAACATATTTACCAATGACATATCCGGTGAGGGGTTAATATCCAAAATTTATAAAGAACTTGTAAAACTAATCACCACAAAAACAAACAATTTGCACTGGCCAGTGTAGCTCAGTTGTTTAGCATTGTCCCATGCAACAAAAGGGCACTGGTTTGATTCCAGGTCATGGCACATGCCCAGGTTGTAGGCTCAGTCCCCAGTAAGGGTTGTGCAGGAGAAAGCTGATGGGTGTTTCCCTCTCTCCCCCTCTCCCTTACTTTCTAAAAAATAAATAAAAACATGTTTTTAAACAACAATCCAATTAAAAAACAGGTAGGGTACCTGAATAGACACTTCGCCAAAGAGAACATACAGATGGCCAAAAGACATATGAAAAGATACTCAATGTCACTAATCATCAGAGAAATATAAATTGAAACCACAATGAGATATTACTATAATCAATAAATCAACAAATAATAACTGTTGGCGAGAATGTGGAGAAAAGAGTACCCTTCATGACCTGTTGGTGGGAATGCAGATTGGTGCAGCCACTGTGGAAGGTAGTATGGAGTCACCTCAAAATATTAAAGATGGCACTGCCTTACGATCCAGCAATTCCACTTCTGGCAATATAGCCAAAGAAACCCAAAACACTAATTAAAAAAAAACACACATATGCACCCCCAGGTTCACTGCAGCATTACTTATCATAGTCAGGATTTGAAAGTAGCCCAAGAGTCCATCAGCAGATGAGTAGATAAAAAAGCTGTGGTACATTCAGAAAATGAAGTACTACTCAGACATAAAAAAGAAGGAAATCTTACCTTTTGCCACAGCATGGATGGACCTGGAGAGTATTACACTAAGTGAAATAAGCCAGTCAGAGAAAGACAATACAATATGATTTCACTTATATGTGTAATCTGATGAACAAAATTAACAAACAAAATAGAAACAGACTCATAGAGACAGAGAACAGACTGACAGTGATCAGAGGAGAGGAGTTTAGGAAACTGGGTGAAAATGGAGAGGGGATTAAGCAAAGGAAAAAACCTCACAGACACATATAACAGTATGGTGATTACCAGAAAGAAAGGGGAACCGGGGGAGGTGGAAGAGGGTAAGGGGGTATAAATGGTGATAAAAGGTGACTTAACTTGGGGTGGTGAACACACAATACAATATAGAGATGACATATTATATAATTGTACACCTGAAACCAATATAACTTTACTAATGTCACCCCAATAAATTTAAAAAAATTAAAAATGTCTAAGAAAATACTGAGCAGTATGGACTACTTCAGATATAGAAGCATCATGCCCATTTTTATTTCTCATCACAAAAGTTTTCAAAAAATTAATGTAAATGTGTGATGTCTAGCCTTTTAAATATTTTTTTAAAATTTATTTCAGAGAGAGGAAGAGAGAGGGAGAGATAGAAACATCAGTGATGAGAGATAATCCTACTGGGGATCAAGCCCACAACCAAGGCATGTGCCTTGACCAGGAATCAAACCATGACCTCCTGGTTCATGGGTGGACACTGAACCACTGCATTTAGCCTTTTAACCTATCCTTCTGGTGTCCAGGGTTCTGTAATTTATGAGAATTAAGGTTAGTTTGTCTAGTAATGAATAATGCAACAACCATGCATACCACCAAGGCAACTAAAGTCTGAATTGAGGGAGAAGTACTTTATACATTCTTGTTTTTATTATATGAAATTTGCTACACTTTACACTGAAGAACTATATCTCTCTCTCTTTAGTGGGGAAGTTTATTGAAAAAAAAATAGATGAGTAATATCCTATTCAGTTCATAAAGATTTTAAGACAACCAAAGTGTATTAGTATTGCACAGGCATTCAAGTAGCCAGCCAAATGATAAATACAAAATACCCTCAGAGCATGGGAAGGAAATAATAGAAATTATTTGGCCCAGTCCTCTATCCATTGTAGGATTCTCCTCAGTTTCTCAAAAGAGACAAATTTATTTTACTGTTTAATACCCTTGTACCAAACATGTGGGCATGTTCCTTCCTTCATCTTATGCCTCCATGACCTTATGCACAAAAGGAGGAAGTTGAGACAGATATAAAATATTCCTTCTAACTCATTGATTCTCATATATTTGTTGCCAGTTGGAACTTATTCCATAAACATTGTATGTGCCATCAGGATTATAAAATTTTTTCAGTGCAGAATAAATAAGTATTCTTAAACTATTAAAAAATGAGGATTCATACAGACTTTTCATGCTGAGAAAAAAATTTAAAAGGATCTATTATATAATACTTAGAAGTTTATGTAGTCATCCATAAAAGAGATTTCTTCATTTATAATTCTGAATGACTCATTGCCAATGGGTGATAAACTTTTGGGGTTACCCGATTTATGCTGAAATCATTAGAGTACTACATTGCTATAGGAATTCTGATGTAGGATTTTTTTTTTTGTGGGCCTTTTTTAGTTGTTATTCACTTAGGTCTGAATTGCAACACAGTTCTCAGATGTCACTCTTGTACATGCTCTTTATTCTAAACTGCTCATGGAGGCATATACATGTATTTATATAAAAAAACTTGTAGCATTGGCATGTAGTTGTGCTATTGGTTTCAGTTAGTTTTACCAAGTAATCAAGGAAGCCTATATGTAATTTAATATAAATGAAGATAAGAACATAGAAAGAATCAATTTGTACACTAAGTTTGGGAGAGAACAGAAAAGGTTAAACAGAGTTAGGTAAAGTGCTCTGAGACTTAGTATAACTAATATGTCTGAGGAAGGAAGGTTCACCTATATGGGACATGAATCAGCAGTTATGAATGAAAAGACTGGTAAAATAGCTCAGTATAATCCTATATAATAAAAGCCCAATATACTTGTCTGGTCAGCCATTCAACAAATCAAAGCGTAATATGCTAATGAATGCTAAGGCCGCTCAACTGCTCACTATGATGCGCACTGACCACCAGGGGGCAGACACTACAACTGGTAGGTTAGCTTCCTTCTGGGTTCTGACCAATCGGGACTGAGCAAGACAAGCTGGACGTGCCCTGGAGCCCTCCCACAGTCCCTCCCCAGTTAGCCAACCTCCCGTGTCCCTCTTCAACCCAATTATGCACTGGTGGGGTCCCTCGGCCTGGCCTGCGCCCTCTCGCAATGCAGGACCCCTTGGGAGATGTCAGAGAGCTGGTTTCAATCCCACAGGCCAGGCCGAGGGACCCTGCTGGTGCACAAATTCGTGCACCAGGCCTCTAGTTTGCTAACAATAAATACACTTATACTTGTCTGCAGTGTTCTAAAGCTTAATCATTTTTATTACTACTTCTATTTTGTTGACAGTCATTAGGTAAGAACTTGATATAAAATGAGTTCTGATTTCCAGATGTCATTTTTCTATAGGTATGAAGAACAGTCTATTTTATCCTTTTTCTGTGGTTTGCAATTATATGTAGCCATAATCTTCAAAATCACTGTGTCATAAATTCATATCTACTTTGTTATTCATTTTTATCCTTAGGTCTTTCTGACCATTTGATGACTTTCAGATCTTTGAATACCTATTTTGTTTTATTGTTTTTCTCCTAATGTAGTAGTAGTTTCTATTTGGGAGCAACAGAATATCATTTTGTTGTTTACACTCCATATTTCTAAGCTCTCTGGGTACCTTTATATTGCTTTGCTGGCCTAATGCTATTTGCACCACCTCCCAATTTAATATCATCAGTAAATGTCATTAACATGTTTTTTTAATCTCCTCTTCATCTTTAATGCAGAAGCTATGAAAGAAGGGACATAGACTGATCCTTGTAGTACCTAGACACATTCCCCAACTTGATACATTTCTTTTTTTTTAATCCCAACTTGATACATTTCCAGTGAAGCTTTATCAATGCTTTTTATGGTTCTCCAACCAGTTTTGAATCAATGTGACTTTGCTCGTAACCAGGACAATTGGAATTAATTGTACACAGATGTCATAAAACTCTGCATCAAAGACTTCACTAAATTTAGTGGTATATATTCATTCACTGATATTATATCTAAAAAAACTCACATTTTTAGACTCTCTTAATGTTTATAATTCTAGTGATCACTCTATATTTACTTCCTTTTAAATATTAGCACCATTATTTTCATGCAGTGAATACAAATGACATGACATTTAGTTTTTGAACATCCTTTTTTAACTTTTAATTTGGGAATCATTTTAGATTTACAGAAAAGTTACAAAGATAGCAGGGTGAATTCTCTTACATCCTTCCTCCCAGCTTTCCCTAATGTTAATAGCTTACAAAACCATGGTGCATTTGTCAAAACGAAGACATTAACATTGTTACAATAATACTAACTAAACTACAGGCTGTTTTTTCACTTCTGCCCTTTTTCTGTCTCAGCATCAGGATATGATACCACATTGGATTTAATGGTCATGTCTCCTTAATCTCCAATCATCTGTCACAGTTTCTCAGTCTACAGTTGTTTTTTATTACCTTGACACTTTTGAAGAGTGCTGGTCAGGTATTTGGAATAATGTTTCACAATTTGGGTCTAAAGTTTTCTCTTTAGACTGGGGTTGTTATTTTTTGGATAGACCACCACAGAAGCAAAAAATCCTTATCACTGTATCACACTGGGAGTATATGGCATTAATTTGACTTATCACTGGTGATGTTAACTTTACTTAGTTAAGGTTTCTGCACAGTAAATTAGAAATAATTCCTTTTCACAATCCATTCCATGCATTATCAGTAAGGGGGCAAAAAAAAAAAAACCCACAAAAAAACACCTGACTCCTAGTATGCATAAAACATGGATATATATGTAGTACATAAAAAGATATACAGAAGTGGTACTAAAACTTCATCAGAAGTGGGGTATTTAGGAAAAAGTGTTTATAATGTCTCCTGAATGTGCCTGTCAATGGGGGAGCTGACAGATACTGCTCTATTCATTGGAAGCAAGTCACTAAACCTAGCCCACATTCAAGGGGAGGGGAATTAAGCTATACCTCCTGGAGAAGGGAGTACCTACATATATTTGAAATTTTCCTGTGAGAATATTCTTTTTTATTTCCTTTAAGTCATCCTTATGGTAAATTTTATATTAATAGTTTGGGTCTGTGTTCCTGTGTTAGTTTAGTTCTCCTAAAAAGTAGATGCCAAACTCAGAATCTAAGTATGCAAAGGATGTATTAAGGGATTTACCTATGAAAAATAAAGAGGAGGGAGCACGGGAAGGCAAGAGAACCTTCAGATTGTGATGCAAGTCTAACATCTGTAATGGAAAAAGGGAAGAAAAGGAGGACTGGGTAAAAAAATTTCAAGACTACAACACCGTTCTAATAAAGTTTTGCCAAGCTAATGGGGCAGAGTCCTCTGCCAAAGATTCCCATTAAAGGAGTCTTGTTTCTCATAGGAAAATACCTGAATTACAACTCGCACCACATAAAGCCATTGCCTGGAAGGATCACATGGGGTTTATGGCCTTGGCATGAACTTGAGAGTAGGTTCTAAAGGGTAGCAGCTAGGGTCATTAGTCAATTATGTTCCCTGCAGCAAGAGATCTAAGCAGTACATTTTCATGCCTATCACAGTCTATATTTTTACACAGTCTTATTAATATACCATTTTTTTTTAGAGAGAGGAGAGGAATAGGGAAGGAGAGAGGGAGAGAGAAACATTGATCTGAGAAACATCGACCAGTTGCCTCTCGTACACGCCCCAATTGGGGACCAAACCTACAACCTATATATGTACCTTGATCAAGAATCGAACCAACAACATTTCAGTATATGGGATGACACTCCAACCAAGTGAGCCACAATGGCCAGAGCCCATAAATTATTTTTGAAAGAATATTATCTATGTGTCCTTACCTTAATCAATAAAGAAATTTTAAAAAAAGAATATTACCTAACTCTTTTACCATTCTAGGAAGTATCGTTTTACTTTTCTAAACACAATTTCATATCCTATATAATAAAGGGCTAATATGCAAATAGACCGAACGGCAGAACGACCAGTCGCTATGATGCACACTGACCACCAGGGGGCAGACGCTCAATGCAGGAGCTGCCTCCTAGTGGTCTCAGTGCATTCCCATGGGGAGCGCCGCTCAACCAGAAGCCGGGCTCACAGCTGGCAAGTTCATCAGGGGTGGCAGAAACCTCTCCCGCCTCCACGTCAGCGCTAAGCCATCAGATATTTCCTGATGAGGGCTCCTGTACTGCAAGAGGGCACATGGTTGGGCTGAGGGGCTCCCCACCTCCCCCGAGTGCATGAATTTCATGCACTGGGCCTCTAGTAATACAATAACGAACAATTTCTTAGAAACCATGTCTTTGTTTTTCCATTTAAAAATACTGCTTTAATGACTTCTGACACTCATAAGCAGTGGTGTATCTTAAATTAGATAATTCTCATGACAACAATAATTATAAACTCTGACTAAAATATAAAAAAATAACTATTTGAAGATAGTGTAGAGCAATTAAAAGCAGGAAGAAACTGAAGGAGATATAACTCTTGAAAGAAGGGAAGCCAACAGGTGATAATTATATTTTCTGACATTTGCAGTAGGATTATTTTCTAGTCTGTATAGTGCACAGGGGGGAGAGAGAGAAACATCAATGTGAGAGAGATATATTGATTGGTTGCCTCCCACATGTGCCTCCACCTGGGCCAGGGATCAAACCTGCAACCCAGGTATGTACCCTTGACCAGGAATCTAACCCTCGACCCTTCAGTGCACGGGCTGATGCTCTAACCATTTAGCAACACGGACTAGGGCTCTGTTATATTCTTTAACATTCATATTATAGCTACTTTATATGCAGATATCTATTTCACCTTCATTTATGATGGATTCCACTTATATGAAGTACCTGGAGTAGTCAAATTCATAGAAACAGAAAGTAAAATGGTGGCTCTCCAGGGCCTGGTGAAAAGGGATTAGGGAGTTGTTTAATAGGTATTGAGTTTCGTTACTGCAAGGTAAAAAGAGTTCTGGAGACTAGTGCTTAACAACAATGATTTATATATTTAAAAACGGTTTAGATGGTAAATTGTTATTTTACCACAATTTTTAAAAAGTCAATTAACTGTTTGAGGCAAGAATAGTAACATATTGTGGAGTTTATACCACGTGTAGATATAAAATATATGACAAATAGTATAAAGGATGAGAGGGAAGTAAATAGTATTACACCATTGTCAAGTTCTTACATTGTAAATGAAGTAGATAATATTAATTCAAGGTGGGCTGTGACAACTTAAGTACATATATTATAATCTCTAAAGCAACCAATAAAATAACAACACGAGTAAGTATGATCCAAAAAGCCATATTAGGAACTAGAACAGAAACCAAAAATATACCTGATTAACCTAAAAGAGAGAAGAAGAAAAAAGAAACACAATAGAAGGGGACATATAGAAAACAAATATCAGAATGGTAGACTTAAATTAAACCAAATTAATAATTACATTAGATGTAAATGGGCTGAATACATCAATTAAAATTGATGGTTTTAGAAAATACATTGACAAATATTAAGTCCCAGTTGAGAATTCTTTCTAAAAATAAGATTTTAACATGAAAATTTGCATTATACATATGATGGCTCTTTCTTCATAGATTCTGATTTCACCATATGTCAGTGTTATATACAAAGAAAATCTGTACTAATACCTGTTCTATTATCTATACTACAGATGTTTTAAAATGCTTCCAATGAGACATACTATCAGCGACATCTCCATGACAAAAAGATGTTAATACAAAGCCAAGAAAATTTTCTAACAACTGGGTTGTTTTTTAGGGGGACTTTTCTTCTTCAATAAAGTTTAACTTCTTTTTTCAAAATCATGTCTCACTGTTTTCTCCCATTGCTTCCATGGTATGTATCTTTCCAATTTCATATATCTTATAAAAAAAGAGGTTTAAAAGACAGATTAACAAAATTTCTCAACTTTCGTATGAAAATTATTTCTATATAAAGCCAACCTGAAATTAGCAAACATATTTTTGAAATAGGATTCAGGAAACTGAGGAATTAAAGCATTTCCCATACAAATTACTATGTAATCATACTCCTCTCCTTTATAAACTCTTTGGTATATTAAAAATGTTTTGTGGACAGTTCCTTGCATTATTTCACAAATATGTTATAATATCATATTTGGTTCTTATCTTGGTGCTATTAATATAATAGCTTACCTAGTTCAGATTGAAAGTAATTTTAAAAAATAACTTTTTAACTGATTTTTTTCTTTTTAGCTTGGAAAGCAAGGTTTTGTATTTATAAGTCAGGTTTGGTAATGCTATAAATAAATATACTTCTGCCCCAGGGTAAAATTCACCTTCAGAAAGTAGCTATAGCTAACATGTCATTTATGTTTTTGTTCTGTCTCAGGTAAAATTGATGATATTCCTAGGTAATTGCCACTTTCAGCTGTGACACTTCAGCAACCTTCTTACAGTAGCAGCAATATAACAGAATGAAACATTTTTTTAAAAAAAAATTTAAAAAGAATAAAATTGCCTAATAAGCTGATGACACTGATATAACTGATAGATGAAGATGGGAAGTAACTGAGCAGTAAGTGATACAGATACCTGACTCTCCATGTGAGAATAAAAAAAGGAATGGCAAATATTCTATTGTGCAGACTAAATAGCTATAATATACACCCACTTCCCCTTAATAGAACACCAATTCTGTTTAGGCGTCCACACTTTTAAAAAGTGACACAACCCAAAACTCAGGGATAAATATTGATATGTCTAGGCCCATCCGTAGGTAATTCATGATCCCTCTCTCCTTGCCAGTGATCATTGAGGAGATGAAAATGTGACCCAGTTAATGAGTCATGAAGGAAAGTGTGCAAGGTTTCTGAGAAAGATTTTCTCATTCTTATAAAGAAACACACATTGAAAAGATGGTGGTTTCTTTTGTTAGAGGCTGTTTTGAAGACTGGAACTGCAGTGGTCTTCTTTTGACCATGAGGAAACCTATTATAAAGACAAGGACTAATACAGTACTTTGAGGACATCAGAATGGAACAATGAAGATTTTGGATCCTGATGATACTACTCAGCAGCTAAAAGAACCACCCTGGGAGCAATCCTATCTTGAAACTTCTTATTTGAGAATACATTTTCCAAATCTTTAATTAATTTTGAGGCTTACATTTTTTAAATTGCAATTGAAATTACTCTCAATGTGTACTTACTAGGTATCTGGTATTGTGCTCAGTGTTGTACCTGAGTGATCTCATTTAATAGAAGAAATCTATGAGATAGCTACTACAATGCCCATTAACAGAAGAGGTTACTTCATCTTTCAAAGCTACACTACATTACTCACAGTCACATTGCTAAATAAATGGCAAAGTTGAGAATTCAAACATTTTTACTTCAAAGTTAGGCTCTTTGCTACAATACCTCGAGATACTGTATTTTATTATTATTATCAATTTTTATATCATTATTCCACACACAAAAAAGATTGACAACATATTATAAGTACGTACTGGGCTAATTTCCTGAAAATTGTATCCAGATAAAAAGTTTTTTAGAGAAAACAGTATGTGAGATTGTACATGAGAACAAATATTAGGCCAATTCTACTAATAAGATTGGTGATAGGGTTTTCTATTTGGTAAGTAATATCCTCATTAAATAAGTAATATACTTATTTCAGTCGCTTTAGTTTTAGAGTGGCTTGGAAAGCAGAGAAGGTTGCAAAGATCTGTGTTATGGGTTGGTGAGGTATGAATCAGTTTTGTCAGGTCTGCATCTATTGGGATATTTGGAAGGTCACCTTTGACTAATGGGGAATTCTCAAGAATGTAGCAGCAATCACATATTCAGATTGACTGTTAATTCTAATTGCAATTATAATATGCTTAAGGGTCTTCTTAGAAACCACCAATTACTGAAAGTAAACAAATGTTTACTGATTATTTTACTAAAGTACATAGTACTCTCCTAGACGTAGGAAACATAAAAGAAATATCAGATATGAAATATTAGCTATCCTCAAGCGGTATACACAAAAAATAAAAAAGTAAAATGCAGGGAAGCATATCCAACAATTATATGAAAGTGAAAATAAGGAGTTCAGAAAAGAGAAAATAGCTATAATCAGTTGTCAAATGTATATCTGTATATCACAAGTTTCAGTAAGTTTTCATGTTATCTCACCTGAAATTCACTGAAATTGCATAAAGATAGGAAAGACAAGTGATATTTAATCAATACTTAATGACAACTACTGTTAATGATACCTCCAACCTCCAATGTATCAGACACTGTATAAAGCACTTCTCATTTTCTGGTTCTCATTTTATCCTCACAAATATGCCATGTGATAGGGTCTATTGTTTCCATTTCCAGAACCTGAAACTGTGGTAAATGAACTGCCTGAGAATACACAACTAATAATTCACACAGTTGGTGTTTAAAACATTAGCATCAAAGTTGATACTCAGCATTATCAGAGAGTTCTACTACTGAATTTTGCCAATACTATGAAATGCTAAAACTCCAAAACCTATATATAACTACAAAGAAAGCTCTTCCTTATTTTGTTTGAAATAGGCTGAAGCAAAACTTCATTAAATCTTTATTGATGGGCTGTCTCCTGCACGTCCCCTACAGTGGATCAAGCCTGAAACCAAGGCTTGTGTCCCAACTGGAATTGAACCATGACCTCCTGGTTCATAGGTCCATGCTCAATCACTGAGCCACACTGGCTGGGCCTCTCACTTTTTTCCCCCTTTAACATTGTAAGGTATGTTTAATCATCCCTAGCTTAGAATTTCTTGCAATCCATTTAATTTTCAACTCATAGCAACTGAACAATTCTATAAAACTCCTATTAAAGAGTACCAGAGAGATGTCAATTCCAGAAGTCTCTTCACTTCCACCCCATAATCCCTGTAGTTTTCATCCACACTAGATGATATAATATTCTTCGCTTGAGACTTTTTTTATTTTTCCAAGCTTTCTTCCCACCTATTTCATGTGCTACCTCCTTCCTTTCAAGATCTCAATTTTCTCCATAACTCTCCTTTTCTTTGATCTCCTTCTTATGAATCTTTATTATCACAAAAGTTTTCCAATTTCTTCTTCGCCCTCTACCTCTTTCCCAGGCTCTTAAACAGCATTTCTCCTTATTGCTGAATAGGTTCATGAATGAACTTTATTTTTCTCTAAACCAAATTCTCAATGTCTATTAGTGGTTTATCATCATCCCTGTCATGCAATATCTTTAGAGTTATTTTTCAATCTTTCCTCTTCCCCATTCACAATGGTTAACAGCTCTTAAATTGAGGTTTTAAATTGAAATAGATAAATTACCTAAATGAAAATCATGGAGGAGGGTTATTAAAAATACGGATTCATGTGCTTCATCCTTGATTAACTAACTAGACAGGATTTCACAGATAGAGTCCAGCAACCTGCTTTTTAAATAAACATCCTATGTAAGTCTTAGGCAGATCAAGCTTTGGGAACGAGTGCATTATAACAAGTTTGACCTAATTCTGTAGATTTTACCTTTTCAATGTTTCTCATCCATTTCTCTCTTTTCCTATATAGCTTCTCTAGTTTAGGAATGTCTGATCTCTTAACTGGATGTCTGTAATGGGATTTCCTTGCCTCTAGGATATCTTCCTCTCTAATTCATCTTATACACTGGGGTCTTATTAATCTTACTAAATCACAGCTCTGCTCATTTAATGTGACAAGAATTTATTGAGAGCATACTATATATTAGATGCTCTAGGGCAGAAGGTTCCAAATGAGGCTGGTAATCAGAATCATTAAGCGGAAGAAACCTTTTCAAAATAGAGATTCTCTACCTCTCTCCAGGCTTACTAAATTGGACTCTCCAGAGCTAGAGTGAAGAAAAGTTTTTTGTTTTTGTTTTTGTTGTTTTTTCCCTAGCCTTTCCCAGTCACTTGAGAAGTTTATCTATCTATATAAAAGCCTAAGTGACCATAGCAACCAAACAGACAACGGAACAAGCTGTCTGGGGTGACCAGGCTGGCAGGGGGGTTAGTGAGGGATGATCAGGCCGGCAGGCAGAGGCGGTTAGGGGTGATTGGGCTGGCAAGGGGGGCAGTTAGGGGCGATCAGGCAGGCAGGCAGGTGAGCGGTTAGGAGCCAACAGTCCAGGATTGTGAGAGGGATGTCCGACTGCCGGTGTAGGCCTGAACCCGGGGATCAGGCCTACATCGGCAGTCGGACATCCCCCGAGGGGTCCTGGATTGGAGAGGGTGCAGCTGGGTGGGTGGCGGGGGAGACAAATTTCATACACTGGGCCTCTAGTTGTTAATAAAGTTCCTCAGGTGATGCTGATAGTTTTGAGCAACACTAGACTGGAGCATGTAAAAACTAAGGCATTCTTGTGTATTTCAGAATGTACTGGGGAAAGATACAAACATTTGCAAATAACTACTGTGCAACACATTGATTAATGTTATATTAGAAGTACCAAGTGTCATAGAAAAGATTCATTCTAACTGCATTAAATACACTTAGTAACACACCCAGCAGGAAAAAATATTCTCTTCCTCTAATTTCCCACGTGTTATCTATTGTTCTCTTTATGTCTTTTATTTTTTGCACTACACTTATTTTTGTATATGTCTCATTTTCTCTATACTTTTACCAGAGTACAATGCTTGGCCTTATCAGGGCACATAATCTAATAAGGAATTATTTTCTGAGTTGTAATTTATTTAAAAGATAAAGTTGTACTAAAAAATACTAAATTATGCATAGTAATGCATTTAATAAATTATCTCAAAAGTAGAATGCCCTTGTAACTCTTGGGTATATGTGGCCAAATTTATGGATTTTAATCTCAAGGTTGGACTTAGAACAGTTCCTTCAACACCCAAGGTACTCAATTAAAAAGTTACATGTGAACCTAGGGGTCTGGGAAAAATGTCTTTTGATGTGCAAAAACATACTTAATATGTCCAGTACCCACCATAAGAGGTTACAGATTCCCAATTAAATAATATGCTGGTGTTTTTTGCAAACCAATGCCCTGTAAGCCAAAACCAGTTGGCCTGTTTTGTTTGGATAGCCAATTATTGTTTCGGAGTGTGTTTTGTTTACAAATTTTAATTTGAAAGGGTTTTGTCTGGGCAAACATTCTCTGAATTACCATGGCTCTTCCACTTCCTATTATCTTACACTAATCTGATTTACACATGTATGCTATCTATAGGTCTAAAGATGAGAGTTCTAATGATGACAACCAATTTTAATACTGTTCCCAATAATTTCTGCTTTTGAGTGTTGGCTACTGTTATAAGCTAAATTGTGTTCCCCCCTAAAATCCATATGTTGACGTCTTAATTCCCAGTACCTCAGAATGCAACTATAGCAATGGTGGGCAAACTCTTTAGTCAACAGAGCCAAATATCAACAGGACAACGATTGAAATTTCTTTTGAGAGCCAAATTTTTTAAACTTAAACTTCTTCTAACGCCACTTCTTCAAAATAGACTCTCCCAGGCCGTGATATTTTGTGGAAGAGCCACATTCAAGGGGCCAAAGAGCCACATGTGGCTCGAGAGCCGCAGTTTGCCAACCACTGAACTATAGTATTTGGAAAGAAGGTCTTTAAATGTAATTTAGTTAAAATGAGGTCTTACCATAGGCCCTAATCCAGTATAACTGGTGTCCTGATAAGAAGAAGTTAATTGGATACAGGTGTGTATGTTTACGTAGGAAAGACTTTGTGAAGACAAAGGCAGAACATGGCCATCTACAGTCAAGGAAAGAGACTACAGAATAAAATCAACCCTGCCAACATCTTGATCTTGGACTTCCAGTCTGTAGAGTTGTGAGAAAATCAATTTCTTTAGTTTAAGCCACCCAGCCTGTGGTATTTTGTTAAGGCAGTCCTAGCAAACTAATACAGCTACCTACTATATTTAATAATTTTCACTTAGGCATTTTACATTGAAATTATGTGTACTATGTTCAAGTCAGTCTGCCAGGTACAGTGAAAATGTAATTCTAAGCAGTTTACAACCCAGAACATGAGGCAAACTATATGTAAGATCATACAGTCATCAACATAAATGATAAGAAACAGTACAAGGCCTAAAGCAAAAATACCAAATAAAGAATATATTCATAATTCTATAGGTGCTCTGGAGGGAAAGAGGTGGCTATGGGCTACATTTCAAAAACTTCGAAATTTGACCTGGGTCTTAAAAGATACATTAAGATTCAACTAAGTAGAGGAGAGGACATCTAAGTGAGAGGAATAAAAAGTGTACAAAGTCAAAAATATGTCTGCTACTAGAGGGAGCAGTCCCCTGTTCCCCCCAAGTTCATCTAACTTAGGTGCAAGTCTTCTTTCTCAGCTCTAAAATTACTAAGTATGTTTAAATTAATGACTGCATCCTCATAAAATTTAGGCACTTTTTGTCCCTGCCAGATAAATAGCAATGCAACTGACTTTGTTCGGTACAATTCTGACATCTAAAGGAGGCTCTGGTTCATCTCTAAGGCCTCTAGGGCTTCTGCTGAGATTTAGTTTTATTTTCAAATGGTCTATGAAGGCAGTTAGCAGCTCATGGAACATTCTTTTTTGAAATCCTGGCCATTTTTTTTTTAATCTCTAGCTTACCTATCAAATTTCATCATGTTATAATAGCTCCACAATGCAGGTGGCCTGTGTTTTCTTAAGTGCCTCCTCTTCTGAAGAATGTATTACTCATTTCATTAATGTTTCATACCTAAGTATTCTAATGTATTTAATTTTTTATTTAATGAAATTTCTAACCTTCAGGCTGAGGTAGTTATCAGAATGTTTCATCCAAGCTGCTGGAAAAGTGCTCATTAAGAGGGAGTTTTGAAGATGGGATTTTAAGAAAGGACTTGGCAGGAACCTAAACACATACAGTCTAAGCTTTCATAGATGCTCCCCAGTCCTAACTCTAGAGGAATAAATTCTTCTTGCTAAGCAGGTAAATTTTGCTGACATTTTCTTTTAGATTTTGGTGACAAGCATTTAACAATGAGTTTTGTGGTTTTTTAAAAGATGAGTTTTAACGCTTGTAAGAATTTTTAAAAATTGTCTGTAGAAAGCCCTAAATTTCCTGTAACATACAAACATTTACTTTCTTTCATAAATGGGGTAGACTTATGTGAAACCATCATCATCAAATGCCATACACGTTGAACCAAAATAAACATGGTTTGCATCAAATGGTTTCAATCGTTTTAGATTAAACTGATTTCTTGAAGAAACAAGAAACTCAGCTGAATCAGTTTGAACTGGGAACGTTTTGGCCTCAAAGCACCTGTCCATCTCAACCATTTACCTTCAGATTAATGGGCGTTAAGAACGTAAGTCAGAGAAGCTTTGAGACTGTACAGAAAATTTTAAAATTCAGGCCTTTCTGTCCATTAGGCGGTTCAGATGAAATCTGGGATCCAGAAAGAACCAGGTTTTTAAATTTAATAAATTAAATCCAATGTTTAAAGACACACACAAAAAAGTGTGCAGTGCAATGAAAAATTCACTCGGTAAGAAGTTACTGAATGTTTAAAAATCCAAATTTTCCCCTTTTTCTTTTGTGTTGTACCCGCTCTTTCTGTGACAAAGTGGACCAGAGTTGCTGTTACCCCAAATATAACGAGGGGCTGGTGTTACCACATGCTTACCTCAAGGAAACAACTTGAACTTTATAACTGGACTGGAAAATCGTTTGTTGTGAGAGAAAAATAAACGAAACGGAAGCCGGTGGCTTGACCCAAAACCAGGCCAGCCGTTAGAAATGGCCTCGACCCCAAAATGCTTCGTCCATCTAGCAAGGCGGCTTTTCCCGCCGAGTCTCGCCTTCCCTTCACCTTGGCACGCCCACCCGGAAGCCGTCGTTTTGGCAACATATACATCCCACCCCCTTCGCCACGCCCACTGCTTTGGACGTCAGGGGCTAGCCGGGCTTCGATTGGTGTATCAGTCCGTCATTGTGGGAGACGTTCGGGACCGCGAAGCTCTGAAACTCCCACTTGAATTTGCGGCGCTTGGGGTTCGCGAGGTGCGGAACGGAGGTAGGAGCCAGCAATCTCGGCGGTGAGCGACCCTAAGGGGAGAATGACGAAAAGGGCGGCTGGAGGTGTAGGGCACTCGGTCCAGCTGGCTGCCTCGAGATGGGGGACCACAGCCGGGCTGCTTCACTCGCCTGAAAGGGGCCCTCGGTTCTCCTACTCGCAGCCTCAGGGTTCTTCCCCCTTGTCCTTTCCCTGGCGTCTGAGATTGCACTCCTGCCTTCTTGCTGTCGCCCCTGAAGGAAACTGTCTCCTCAGTTTCACAAACTGTGTCTCCTCAGCTTCCTTCTCTCCCCAGAAGCAACACAACAGCTCCTGCGTGCCTACACCTCATCTAAGTATATTTTACTCCCCACTAATCCATTTCATAATTAAATTCTGACTCCGTCACCAACACTCAGAAACGTTCCACCTGCACTTGGCCATCTGCAAAAATGCTCCAGTCCACCCTGACCTTGTGAGCGGCTCACGCCGCACAAACTTGAGTCCAGAACAGTTCTTTATCAAGAGGAAGCTGCGCTCCTCTTCCCGCCTGGGGCATAGTGAAGGTCTCGTGGGAAGCAGCAAATGAAAGCCATTTATTTTATTCATTCATTCATTCATTTATTGATTAATCCTCACCTGAAGATATTTTTCCCATTGATTTTTAGAGAGAGCGGAAGTGAGGGGTAGAGACAGAAACGTGGATGTGAGAGACACATCCATTGGTTGCCTCCCCCACTATGCCACGCCTACCAAAGGGTCCAGGGATCCTGCCTGCAACCTAATCGAACCCGCGACCCCTCAGTCCACGGGCTGACGCTCTAACCATTGAGCAACCGACCAGGGCTGACAGCACTTTAAAGCGCTACAGAACTGTATAGTTT
This sequence comes from Corynorhinus townsendii, assembly GCA_026230045.1. Taxonomy (NCBI): domain Eukaryota; kingdom Metazoa; phylum Chordata; class Mammalia; order Chiroptera; family Vespertilionidae; genus Corynorhinus; species Corynorhinus townsendii. The sequence continues at coordinate 17,079,766 of JAPDVU010000011.1, forward strand.
CTAACTCTGAATGATGATGATTCATATAAAAACGTGATTTTGTTGTTGTTCTTGGTCCGACCTTATTGATACTTACGTTTTATATTGGGGTTATGAGTACTGTCTGGCCCTTAAAAGAGATTAAAGCCAATAGGTCTGTTGGAGTACAAACCCTAAGGCGTGATCGAAAACATAAAAGCAGCTACTGATTGAAAAATCCTCTCTTAACTCACCTTCAGCTTTTCTATTACGATATGACTTCCCTCCACCCCCAGTGTATTTCATTTCAAATTAAGGTTTAGGATCATTTCAGGAGTTTCCTGGTGTAAATAGACAGGTTGGCACTCATCTCCTGGCTGTAACTATGAAAACCCTCTATTTTCTTTACAATTTGATAATTCAATTTGAATTTTTATACATAGTATCCCAAGAAATGTATATAGACTCAAATAATTATTAATTCCAATGGGTTAAATATGAAAAGAAACATGTATATACAGTTTTTTAAGACACCCTGTATGTCCATCCTCTAGAACAGAGATTCTTAACTTTTTGGAGGGTCATAATCCCCTTTAAGAAACAAGAAAAACCTTGGAGCTTTTGTATAGAATATGACACATAACACAAAATTTTATATAAATTTCAGAGACTTTTATAGTCTACTCTGAAGTATGGATATCTGTAGGACCCCAGTCCAGTTCTAGAAGTTTATTTCTATTTTTTAAAAGTAGAAATAGTTAAGCAGCAAAACCAGCAAAGTGTTTTTACTTTTAAAAATTGGTTGTGTCATTTAATTTCTGAATTGTCTTAAGACTTGTTGTTCTGAAGGAAGTGGGGATTGAGAGAGCTGAAGCAGTTGTATTAGTAGCAAAACTTTCAAATGAGCACTGGTTTTAAGAATTTTAGAGAAGTCACTGAAATGCTTTATAAAGTTATAGAAAGGTCATTAAAAAATGAGGGTAGTATATGGGCACATAGGTATATAAGAAGTAAATTAAGATTTTCTATCCAGAGTCTTTTTGAATTAACAAAAAGTATGAAAATTCTTGATCAACATGAAGAGTTAAAATCATTTATGTGCCTTAATTGTTTAAATGTTTTATATTAAAGTAATTTATTTTATTGTCTAAAGTTTTACATATGTCTCCTTTTTCCCCGATTGACACCTCTCCCCACCCCCCTCAGCCATTCCCTCTCGGTATATTAAAGTAATTTTTAAAAAATATTTTTTATTGATTTTTTACAGAGAGGAAGGGAAAGGGATAGAGAGTTAGAAACATCAATGAGAAAGAAACATCGATCAGCTGCCTCCTGCACACCTCCTACCGGGATGTGCCCGCAACCAAGGTACATGCCCTTGATCGGAATCGAACCTGGGACCCTTCAGTCCGCAGGCCGATGCTCTGTCCACTGAGCCAAACTGGTTAGGGCTAAAGTAATTTTTAATGTGAAATTCTACTAGCATGTCCTGAATATAATCTACATTGTCTTCTGAACTATTTCAAGCATTATTTTTTTCACATTAGAATTTAAGTTTACCTGAAACTTAGTTGTGTGTAAGATGTGAGGAATGGATTTAGCTAAATTTTTCATTCATTGTTATGTCACTATTCAGAAAGCCATGGTCCATGGGCCAAATCTGGCCTGCCATCTGTTTTTGTAAATAAAATTATATAGAAACACAGTCACATCCATTTGCTTACTTGTTGTCTGGCTGCTACAATATTTGTGCTACAATGTTGAGTTTAGTAGTTGTAGCAGAGACTACATAGGCTCAAAGCCTAAATATTACTGTCTGGTCCTTTATAAAAATAGTTTGCCAACTCCTGGAATAGGACATCCTTTCCTCACAAATGGATATGTCATGTTTGTCCCACATGGTTTCCATATGTTTGCTTTTGTTTTTGAACTCATCTAGTCTGTCTCATTTGTCTAGTACTGCACATATACCAGTGTTTTGATTACTTTAGCTTAAAATAAAACAATATCCAATAGGTTAAATTTCTCCCCTACTCCTTAAAAGTTGTTATTTTTTCTTAGTTATTCTTGGTTCTTAGATCCTCCATATGAATTTCATGATCACTTTATGATATACTTTGAGAAATATTTTTGGGGTTTTGATAGGAATTGCTTTGAATATACAGATTAATTTGGGAAGAATTGCCATCTTTATAGTATTGTCTTCCTATCCATGAAGTTAGTATAACTTGATTGTTCTCAAAACTTTTAATGTTGGCTGACTTCTTTAAATGATAGGAGATGTGTTGTATCCTCCTCTATTTCTTGAAAGAGTTGTGTAGAATTGGTATTATAGCAGGTCCTCAAATAACCTTGTTTTGCTATAACATTGGTGAGATGCTGTAGCAGCATCACTCTTGTTTATATCAATTAGTCTATGGGGGCTTAATCACAAGGAACAACAACAGCCTGTAATTATTGGAGTCGAGAGTCTAGGTCAGTGGTCGGCAAACTCATTAGTCAACAGAGCCAAATATCAACAGTACAACCATTGAAATTTCTTTTGAGAGCCAAATTTTTTAAACTTAAACTTCTTCTAACGCCACTTCTTCAAAATAGCCTTGCCCAGGCTGTGGTATTTTGTGGAAGAGGCACACTCAAGGGGTCAAAGAGCTGCATGTGGCTCGCGAGCCGCAGTTTGCTGACCACTGGTCTAGGTCAGTGATCGGCAAACTCATTAGTCAACAGAGCTGCAAACCGCGGCTCGCAAGCTGCAGTTTGCCGACCACTGGCCTATGGTAAAATTGTTTGGTCATTTGGATTAGAGTTGCAGAAGATAGTGACAGCATTAAATGAGGACTATATTTATTTAAGTGTTTGATAGAATACACCAGTGTACTGGTCTAGGCCTGGCATTTTCTTTTTGAGTAGGTTTTAATGAAATTAAGATAATGAGAGTAAATTCCATTTGTCTATATCTTACCATTTCTATTGCTCTATTTCTTCTTGTAGATCCAAGTTTTCTTCATTTTTCTTCAGTCTGAAGAATTTGCTTTAACATTGCTTGTAATATGGCTTGTTGGTGATGGATTCTGTGTGTTAATTGATTGAAATGTTTTTATTTAACTTCCATTTTTGAAAGATTTATTTTTAAACTGGATATATAGCTTAGTTTTTTAGCACTTTGATATTCCATTGTCCTATGTCTTGTGTTGTTTTCAGTTAGATATTTGGAGTCTCCTTTGTTCTGTGTATAATGTCTTTTCCTGGCTCCTTTAGTTTTTAAAGTAAGTTTTACTAGTAGTGAGACTTAATTTACTAGTACATATCATAAATTTCTTTTTAGGAATATAGTCCTATGCGTTTTGCCAAATGTAAATAGTTGTGAACTATTACCATAATCAAGATATACAGTGTATCATCTGTAAGTCTATAAAGTTCTCTCATGCTCCTTTATCATCAATTATCTGACCACACCCCTGGCTTCTACCAACCACTGATCTGATGATATGTGCCACTATAGGTTTGCATTTTGAGAACATCTTGTTAATAGAATCCTATAGTATCTAGCTTTTTGTGTATGGCTTCTTTAATTTAGCATTATCCATTTAAGATTAAGCCATGTTATTGCATGTATAATTAGTTTATTCCTTTCTATATGTGAGTAGATTTCATCATACATATGTACCACAATTCGTTTATACATTCTCCAGTTAATGGACATTTGGGTTGTTTCCAGATTTTGGCTATTACCAATAAAGCAAGTATAAACGTTTGTCTGCAGACCTTTGTGCAGTCATAGATTTTTATTTTTGCTGGGTGACTACCTAAGAGTGAAACTGCTAGGTAATATGATAAGTATATTTTTAACTTCATAAAATACTGTGAAACTTTTTTCCAAAGTGGCTATTCCATTTGTTTTACTATCAGCAGGATATGACAGTTCTAATTATTCTATATTCATATCAGCTGTTGGTATTGTTAATACTTTAAAATTTAACTATTCCAGTAAGTGTGTATTGATGACTCACTATAATTTTAATCGCATTTCTCTGATGACTAATGTTGTAGAGCATCTTTTGTGTACTTGTATATGTATATCTTCTTTAGTACAAGTATCTATTGAAATATTTTGCCTATCTTTTGGCCAGCTCTATTGAGTTATAATTAACATTCAATAAAGTTCATATATTGAAATTGTATAGTTTGATAAGTTCTGGCATAAGTATACATCCATGAAGTCATCACTACAGTCAAATTAATGTACATGCTACAACAGGGATGATGAGCCTTGAAAACATTATGCTAAGTGAAAGAAGCCAGTCAGAAAAGACCACATATTGTGAGTCTATTTATGTAAAATATCCACAATAGGCAAATCCATAGAGACAAAATCATGAGAATGGAGAGTGGGTAAGGAATTTCTTTTGGGGATGATAAAAATGTTCTGGAATTAGATACCTCTGATGGCTGCATAGTTTTGTGAACATTCTAAAAATGACTGAATTGTAAAAGGTTACATTTTTATAGTATGTGGCATATAATATGCGGTATAACTCAATAAAGTTGTTTTGAAAAAAACAACAACAACTCTAGTTGTGAATCACTAATGGGTTGTTCAAAACAGCATTGTTTATAATTGCAAAGACCTGGCAACTAACTCAGTGTCTATTAACAGTAGAAGAATGATTATAAAAATTGTAATATTCTTAGAATGAAGAGTCAAGACACTATTAAAATCATGAGTCAGAGAATGTGTATCAATATGAGGAATCTCAATTATAATTTGAGGGAGAAAATATAGCAGAGGAATCTGTAATAGGTATAACACAGCATTAAAGTTTAAAAATACATAGAATACTATATAATTTAATAAAAATATAAATAATGCCTGGGGATCATAAACATCAGCTTCCAGATGGTAATTAGTTGTAGAGATAACTTGTGGAATATACTTGTGGTGAGTGAAGAGAAGAAGAATGTCATTAAGGAAGAATTCATAGAGGGTTTAAACTGTACTTGATAATATGTTATTTCTTTTCTGTATTATAGGTATACAGAAGTTAGTTTTATTTTTAGAACATAATTATTTTCTAATTATTTTTATAAGAAAATATAAAGAACAGAACAAAATGGCGGTAGAATCTGGAAGGGATAAATAAGCTGATTTGTTTTTACATACAAAAGAGCACAGTATCAAATGTAGACTTGAGGTCAGATCAGAACCAATTGAGAAAACAATGTTGGTGGATGACTGGTTTACATACATGAAATCATATCATATAACTTCTTTTTTAAAAGTTGTGGTTTCCTTTGGGAAAACTATACCAAGCAAAAATGTAAAGCATGATAACCTGGAAGCAATTTCACTAATGCATATTTTGAAAAGTGGTGCTACTCTCAGAGGTCAAATCAATGCCTTCTAGGAGATTTTTGAAGTGATATAAAATAGTCTCAAAGGGAGGAAAACATAAGGATGTGGGGTGTGAGGAAAAGCCATAAGGAGATCTTTCTTGCATGGCATAGGAACTCAGTTAAAAGATATTACCTAGTCAGGAGGTCACCTGAGAAACAGATTACACAACTGAAATAAGAGGGTACTTGAATGGTTTCTGGTTTAATGATATCAAACCCCATTTCTGGTATCATGAAATTATAAAGATCTGAATTTATTCTAAGTATACCATCACGCCTGTTACCTGGGAAGAGAAATTTTTTTGACATTATTGCAAGTGTCTCCTTTTTTCCCCCCTTCACCCACCTCCACTCACCCCTGCCTGCCCCTTTCTTGGCCTTCACCAAACTGTTGTCTGTATCCATCGGGTATGCATGTATGTTCTAATCCCTTCACCTTCTTTATCCAGTCACCTCCACCCTCCTCCCCTTGGGCACCAGCCAGTTTGTTCCATGTATCCATGTTTCCGGTTCCATTTTGTTCATTAGATTCCACATATTAGTGAAATCATATGGTATTTGTCTTTCTCTGGCTGGCTTGTTTCACTTAGCAAAACAAGCTAATACTCTCCAGGTCCATCCATACTGTCGCAGAGGATAAAAGTTTCTTATTTTTTACAGCCGCATAGTATTCCATTGTGTAAATGTACCATAGCTTTTTTATCCACTTATATGCTGATGGGCTCATGGGCTGTTTCCATATCTTGGCTATTATAAATAATGCTGCTATAAGCATAGGGATGCATATATTCTTTCTGATTGGTGTTTCATGATTAAGATTATTCCCAGAAGTGGGGTCAATGGATCAAAAGGCAGTTCTATTTTTAATTTTTTTAGGAAACTCCATACTGTTTTCCAAAGTGGCTGCATCAGTTTGCATTCCCACTAATAGTGCACAATGGTTCCCTTTCTCCACATCCTCACCAGCATTTGTTGTTTGTTGATTTATTGATGGTAGCCATTCTGACAGGTGACAAATAATACCGTATTATCATTTTTATTTGCATCTCTCTGATGATTAGTGACACTGAGCATTTTTTCATGTCTATGGGCCTGTATGTCCTCTGGAGAAGTGTTTATTAAGGTCCTTTGCCCATTTTTTTAAATCTGCACCCGAGGATTTTTTTTCATTGATTTTTAGAGTGGAGGGGAGAGAGGAAGGGAGAGAGAAAGAGAGAAACATTGATTGTTTACCTCCCATATGTGTCCTGACCAGGGCCGAGAGATCAAACCTGCAACCAAGGTACGTGCTTTACCAGAAATGGAACCCATGACCCTTTGGTCCTTGGGCCAACATCTAACCACTGAGCAAAACTGGCCAGGGCTCTTTTGCCCATGTTTTAATTGGATTGTTTGTCTTCCTGGTGTTGAGTTGAATACATTGTATATGTTTTTTTGGAAATTAACCCCTTATCTGGTGAATCATTGGCAAATATGTCCTCCCATATAGTGGGTTGGCCACTCTATCAACTCAAGGAGACTTAGCTGCTACCCAGTACATAGAAACAAACACAGGGAAGCAGCCAAAATGCGGAGACAAAGAAACAAGTCATAAATGAAAGAAATGGATGAAAGCAAAATACTGGCTATAGATTTCAAAACCACGGTTATAAGGTTACTCAAGAATCTTTTAGAAACCTCTGAGAAATTTAGTGATCCTTCAAGGATATGGAAAAGGACCAATTGGAAATTAAGCATACACTTTCTGAAATAAAGAATAATATACAGAGATTGAACAGCAGACTAGAGGATCCCAAGAATCAAGTCAAAGATTTGAAATACGAAGAAACAAAAAACACCCAACTGGAAAAGAAAAAAGAATCCAAAAATGTGAAGATAGTGTAAGGAGCCTCTGGGACAACTTCAAGGGTACCAACATCCGAATTATGGGGGTGCCAGAAGAAGAAAGAGAGCAAGATACTGAAAACCTATTTGAAGAAATAATAACTGAAAACTTTCCCCACCTGATGAAAGAAATAGACTTACAAGTCCAGGAAGTGCAGAGAACCCCAAACAAGAGAATCCAAAGAGGGCCACACCAAGACACATCATGATTAAAATGCCAAGGGCAAAAGACAAAGAGAGAATCTTAAAAGCAGCAAGAGAAAAACAGTTAGTTACCTACAAGGGAGTACTCATATGACTGTCAGCTGATTTCTCAACAGAAACTATGCAAGCCAGAAGGGAGTGGCAAGAAATATACAAAGTGATGACTAGCAGGAAGCTACAACCAAGATTACCCAGCAAAGCTATCATTCAGAATTGAAGGTCAGATAAAGAGCTTCACAGACAAGAAAAAGCTAGAGTTGATCACCACCAAACCAGTATTATATGAAATGCTGACGGGTAATCTCTAAGAAGAGGAAGATGAAGAAAAAGGTAAAGATAAAAAAATTATGAACAACAAAGTGACAACAAATACATATCTATCAACAAGTGAATCTAAAAATCAAATGAATAAAAAACCTGATGAACAGAACAAACTGGTGAATGTAGTAGAATCAGGGGTATGGAAAGGGAGCAAATTGACAATTCTCAGGGGGAAGGGGTTGTGGGGGGTGCGGGAAGAGATTGTACAAAGAGCTTACACCTATGGACGAGGTCGGGGTGTGTGGCGGGGGAAGGCCTGGAATGGGGTGGGAACCGGGTAGAGGGGAACTGTGGGTGGAGAAAAGAAGAACATCTGTAACAATCTGAACAATAAAGATTAAAAAAATAAAAATAAATAAATAAAAAATTATACATGCAGGGCAAATGGAAGGTGTAATGCAGTTGGCTTTGTGGTGTTTCATTCAATGTGATGAACTTTTTATATAATAGGTACCTACACTGAAAATATTGGAGAGAGGGTTTTTTAATCTGTCTTTTATTATCTATGAATTTTACACAAAACTACAATGAAGTTAATCATTTAAAATTCTTGATTCATTTTGCCCTACTATATTTGAGTTATATTTGAGATCTAAACATTAGAATACTACTTTGTTTTTGCTAGAGCATATATTGTGAAGTCCAAAATGTTACATAGTTGTAGTTAAATCTCTTAGGCTTATATGATTTGAATTGGGGGAATGGGTGGTTGATTGGTATTTGAATAATTTTCTAACATCTGGTGTTACTCATGTTATAACTCATGTTATACTAGTAACTGTGACTTAATAAAATGTAGCCAATCCAATCAACTTTTCCAAAGGTTAAACTTTCATATTGGAATTATATTTTTTAAACCATCTCTTTCTGATGCAGATCATGTGCTTCGTAAATTTGTAGCTCCAGGACACCTCCAGGACAAGTGGCAAGAAAACAGAATTTTAATAGCATGTGTGTTGGTTACTGGTGACTCCATTTAGAAGGCATTATAAGAAAAAAGAGCTCAGAAAAGAACTGTCATTTTTTTTTAAACACAGGCATGAAAGGGAATTAAAAGGAACAATAATGTTGGGAAGTGCAATTGTTTTTTAATCCTAATGTCTAAAAAATAAAATTGATAAAGGCTTTGAGTGACAAAGGCTAATTAAAACTCAGTCTTTTAGCAAGGATCAAATCAAGGACATGACCTTCAAACCCATTAATAAAACTTCAAAATTTATCAAGTTGCCTCAGAGTGAATTTCAACTATTAGTATGGTATCTATTACATTTCTTTCAATTAAACAGAATATCTTATGGAATAGTCTTTGGCTCTGAACCTTGGTAGGTCTAGGACAGTGGTTGGCAAACTGCAGCTCGTGAGCCACATGCTGCTCTTTGGCCCCTTGAGTGTGGCTCTTCCACAAAATACCACAGTCTGGGTGAGTCTATTTTGAAGAAGTGGCATTAGAAGAAGTTTAAATTTTAAAAATTTGGCTCTCAAAAGAAATTTCAATCATTGTACTGTTAATATTTGGCTCTGTTGACTAATGAGTTTGCCAACCACTGGTCTAGGATACTCATAATTAGGAAGAACCATGGGAGTGAAAGGATCAGAAAAAAAAGAGATACAGCAAATCTAAGAAGAATGTTTAAAAAAGAAGTACAGGTGTGGCTGTTGGACTGAGGACATGACTGAAATAAAATAGATAAGAAGCCAGGCAGCCTTTTGAGAGAATTGCATATTTTAGCTTAGCAGATACATCATAGCTTTCTAAAATAGTTACACCAATTTGAACTTCCATAAAAAGTGTATTAGTCAGTCTGCTTGACTGATCAATCAAGTATTAGATAGTCTTGTGGGGTTGCAATAGTAGTTTAATTGGCATTTCCTTGATATCTAATGAGGCTGAACATATTTACTTATATTTTCTGACCATTTGGATTTCTTTTTTTGATTAAGTGTCTTTTCATTTTTTGTTGTTGTTTTGGTTGTTTGACATGTAGTAAAGCATGTCAGGCACACTAATCTTAAGTGTACAGTTCAAATAATTTTTTATTGTATTCTAAATCTATATGTACATCCAGATCAAGAGATGAAACATTCCTAGCATCCCAAGATTCCTTGTGTTTATTCCTAGTTATTACCACTTCCTATATTCCAGAGATAACCATATTCTCATTATTACTGACATAAATTAGTTTTTTTCTGAATGTTTTATAAACATTTCAGTAAAATACACATAACATAAAATTTACCAATTTGTTTTTGCCAGTTCTCTTTCATCATGCCTGTTTGCTTGTGTATTTAATAGTTTGCTTCACCAGATAACATATGTGCTTGCTACAGTCTGGCTCTGTGGGCACTAAGTTATACACCACTTTATGTTTATTTTTTGGACCCATTTAGGTGATATGAATTTGGCATGTATAATTACTTGAGTGCTAGATTGTGAATACAACTCCTTGTAATTTTATATTTTCCCTGTTTTGCTCACTGACAAGAAAACTTTCCTTGCAGTTTTTTAGTCCCAACTGAACTCCTGCATCACCTTTACATTACGGTTGTAACCCTTTGAGTTCCTCATGAGAGGAGAGTGTCCTGTTAGCCTCTTAGGTGGTGGTGTGTTTGTTTTCTACCTTTCATTCCAAACAAGATCTGTAAGTTTAAACTCTGACCAATATGGTTGATCAAATATCCTCAGGGCAAAAGCAGATTCAGCACTCTGCTTACCATCTCTTGAGTTCTGTGTTGTTTTTTGATTGACAATTTCTTACTAATTTTATCAACTGGGATGCTCTTAAGAAGAGATTTTTATATACTATCTTGTATTTTTCGTTGTTTTCAGTGATGGAGTTAATGCAAATATCCTGGTTCTCTATATTGCCTGAAACAGAACTTTCTGTTTGATTATAAAATTTGGAAAGTAATTCATAGAAACTTTCTTTTTCTCTTACCATTTTCTTTCCACAAACACATCTTTAAAAAAAGACAGATTCTTCTACTTTTTAAACTTTTCTTTTTAGAGAAGAGGTTTAGAAATGCATTTAGTGTCTGTAAGGTTAAGTTTTATTTTTTGTACAGGATTGTAATTGGTATTAGTAACATTCTAGACTATGAAACTTAAAACAATTTCAGAAAGTAGAGATTTAGGCTACAATCAATACTTAGTATTTGAGATATTTCTATAATTTTAAGAATTTACTTCTACTTAAGTCGTATTTTCTTTAATAGTGAAAAATAAGTAAAAGTTTAACATGAAAAGCAGTAATAGTCTCCCTTTTTATTTTTGTCCCATCCCTAACCTCTCCATTTCCTGAGTAGTTAGAAATTTGGTAAATTGATGGAAGTTTTGTAAGGGTTTATGTACTCCTTTGGTTATTTTTTCTAAATAGTTTCAGAACTTATCTCTAAAGGCACGAATAACCCAAAGACAAGGACGTGTTTTAAGATGATTTTTAAATAGTTGCCTTTTATGAAAGGTTACCTAATCAATATTACTTGATGAAAAGAGAGATTTTGTGGGAGAGTAACATATAACTTTAACATTCCTTTAGTGTTTGGCTTTGTAAGTAAATATGAAACTTGATCATCTCATAACGTTTTTAAAATTCACTTTCTTCTTTCCCCAGAAAGTAGCAAAGTAAATAAAACTTTCATTCTTTTCTAATCTTCATGAATAATTTCTAACTGGCCCTGGTTGAGAGGCTGTTTTCAAGGCCATCCAGCGGTATCTGCAAAGATACTGTTTAGACCTTGCAGTTTAGGTCTCTCTGAAAGCACTTCTAAATTACAGAAGTGAAGAGAGCTTATACTTAATCTTTGGATAATTTCAGTTATAGACTTCAGAATGAAGCAACTAGGGGGGAAAGTTTCCCTAGTAGAAGCATAAAACCTACTGCCTGTATCTTGGCCAGTGTTCCCTTTTTTCCAGTAAGTTGTCTGCAATACAGAGGTGTATAACCCTAATGGCTTGTTGTATGCCATTAAAAGGTATTGTACACTCATAAAAGAATGACATTTTGATCAATGCTGTTAAAGGAATTACTGTCTTGACACAGAAAAGCTTTCCTGCTGCAAGTTTAAAAATATGCCTTTAAAAGCTTTTTATTGAATACCTTTGCATCCCTCAGAAATGTTCCATTTTGGCATGAGGTTACTCTGAAGTATTCACAGTGTAACTTAAATGCAAAACCTCCTATTTACCTTTAGAAGTAGCAGAGCAAAACAGGTATTTCCCTACCAAATGGAGCTTAAAGACATGGTAACATCTTAAACCACTGTATCTGATCTAAAAATGGAATTTTTGTAAAGAAAACACAGAAAAATAAATTATTCCTTTTTATTTTTTGAGGTATTGATTTTTTTCATGCTGTTTTGTTTAAACTTTGTGGTTTTAATTTCTCTTTGGATTTAGAAATCATGCCTTTCCATCCAGTTCAGAGATAGATCTTTTCTAATCATCTGGGAATTGGTTCTCTTAAATGATGATATGTCAGATTTGGTTTTCTATTGTCTCTTGTCTTTTATTATATTTTTGATTAGGAGTTTATGAAAATCATGTCATAATTGACAGTCTTCCAAAGCAGATGGTTTTTTCTATACACACTTGGTCTTTTACAGATTTTCTAATGTATCATTGCTATAATTTTAGCTTTATTTCATATTTTGTAAGCCTTTTGACTTTATACCATATTTTTCAGACTTGTGAACTGAACATTTTAAAGTTCAATATCCTGAAAACCACAATTTTCTTAAATATGTCACTATAAGATGATTATTTACTTGCTAGGTTTTAGCTTTTGTACATTTTGAATTTCACATTTAATTCCCAATCTAAAGAACTTTTCATACATTTCAGGGTATGGCATATTTTAGGGTAGATAGCGTTGATTTTTATATAGCATATTGGCTTAATCAAGTTGTTTTACTTATAAAAGCAGGTGTTTGGTGGTGGTGGTGGTGGTTTTTATTATTCACTCCCTACTAAGTGCCAGGTGATCCTATATAATATATAATAAAAGTCTAATATGCTGTCTGGTCATCCAGTCATCTGTTCAGCCAATCAAAGTGCAATATGCTAATGATATGCTAAAGCCACTCAACTGTTAACTATGATGTGCACTGACCACCGGGGGCAGATAGTCGACCGGTCGCCTAGTTGCTATGACGTGCATTGACCACCAGAGGGCAGACACTTCGACTGGTAGGTTAACTTGCTGCTGGGGTCCGGCTGATTGGGACAGAGCGAGATGGCCCGGACACGCCCTGAAGCCATCCTGCGGTCCCTCCCTGACCCTGATCATGCACCGGTGGGGTCCCTCGGCCTGGCCTGCACGCTCTCGCAATCTGGGACCCCTTGGGGGATGTCAGAGAGCCGGTTTCGGCCTGATCCTGCAGGCCAGGCCAAGGAACCCCACTGGTGCACGAATTCGTGCACCAGGCTTCTAGTTTATATCTATTATTGATAACGCTAAAACTTGTTACAGTATGTGCCATGTTCTGTGCTAAAGTACTTCCCATGATTGAAAGAAGTTATATAACTTGGTCAAACAACAAGTAAGTTGTGGAGTTGGGATTCAACCTGAGGTAGAGTGACTTCCAACTATTGTCCTATTCTAACCCTTTTTGTCTTACTTGTTTTAGGTGGTATCATCTCCATTTTACAATCAAGGGACCTGAAGCTCAGATAGAGTAAGTACTTTGACTATTGACACAGAATGAAGGAGTGACAGAGCTGGCGTTGGAAACAGGCTCTGTTTGACTTCAAAGTGTAAACAGGCTCTGTTTAACTTCAAAGTGTATTTTCTATTATATCATACTAATTATTTTTCCTTCATCCTTCTTAGCAAACCTCCTCTTAATTATCTGCATGTATGCAAAGATGGTTTTCATTAGAAATTTTGGAATAGGGGTTTGTTCCATGATTTTCTCTTATGATTTGGAGAAAAGCATATTGAAAAGATAATTGTAGTAGGTTTCAGGAAACCTGAATTCCTGTACTATCTCTGATTCTTCTGTACATAAGACATTGGGTAAATCACCTCTTTGGTATTTTATTTATAAAATGAGGGCATTGGACTAGATGATTTTTAAAAGTTTCCTCAAATTCTAAAATCTAATTTGACTCTATTTTGATTTAATGTTTACACTTGTTCTTTTTAGCCCAGATTAAACTTTATCACTTGTTATTTTAGCTCATTAAATATTATATTTTATTAAAGTTAGGGGGCAAGGAGCTCTGATTTTTATTCTTTACTTGCACTCTTACATCTGATGTTGAAATTCAATTATGGGAAGAAATCCCATAGAAAGAAGAAATTAATTTTATTACAAGGACATTGCTTCTTTTAAACTATTCAAGATTTTTTTAGATTTACAGTCAGAAAGAATAATTCTGGAAATTTAAATATTATAAGAGGAAATAAATTATTTTTAATAGAAAATGTTTTCACCAAAGAAGACAGGAACAGTTTGCTGCCACCTTCAAAGCACTTGCAAGTTCTTAACTTTACAATAATACTATTAGCAATCATAATAATAAGTAACATTTATTGAGAGTTAATTTTATGCTACTGTGTTATACTAAGCATTTTATATACATTACATCATTTAATACTCATGAAAACCCTATGAGGTAGGTACTGTTATTATCCCCATTTTACATATTAGGAAATAGAGAATTACCAAGTTAAGCAATTTCTCCTAAGGTTACATTGTAAATGGTAAAGCTGAGATTCAAACCCACAGAAGACCACAGAGATTTTCCTCATGTTTATAAAAGGGAGTAATTATATGAGATTACCAATGATAATACCTAAGAATATGAATATGATTTAAACATGAAAACTTTTAAGGAAGAGTGACTGATGGCTTGTGATGAATGGCAGTTTCCAAGTTCTCAGATTTGATCGCTGCCAGTTACATATTTCATTGATGTAGTCTTTAAGTAATAGCTACTGGGTAATTTTATACCCCTTATTTTCTGAGGAGTTAATAAATTTATTATAATTTTTAGGAAAACATTCTTTGGAGTTTGGGATATGTATGGGTGAGTGTGTGTGTGTGTGTGTGCGCACATATGTGCACATGCATGGATTGGTAGCTGTAGAACTGGATAGCTAACCATCTCAGTGTGCCTAAGACTTGGGTTTTCAGTTCATAGAACTTTTAGTGCTAAAACTAGAAATTTTGTTAAAAAAGGTAAGTAAGTGTGTATATGTACGTGTGTGTGTATCTAAAGTAATGGTAGTGGTTGGGCTACAGGGAATTCAGATCTTGCAGAGCATAAAATAGCTCTGAATTCAGTGCCTAGACTGATATTTGTCTGTTTTATTAGCAGAAAGCTCAGTCTCCTGTGTTTTTCCCATTTCGGATAACCTTTTCTTGTCATCTATGAAATTAATTTCTTTGTTGGAATCATTGCAAGTAAACTTGATAGCAAGAGTGCTGTTATTGAAGCAACTTACACAGTGATTTGCTAAGTACAGCCTCTTCATAAAAGGTGAAGCAGAAGTCGATTTATTGATCACTACCAGAATTTCAGTAACCTGTTGAACTACCTTATTTTTCCCCCTTCTAGTAAAGCCCACTATTTTTATACACTAGTATTTAGTTGTTTCCTTTAGAAACATTTTTACATGTATTTTCATCTTAGGTAAATATATTTTTTGTATTTCTATTTGCTTTTTCCTAGAGTAGAGTTGGAATTGTCTAAAAAATTATTACTAGATTAAGCCACATGAAATTGTGAGGATTTGACTGTTTTTGACTTACATTAATGGAAATTTCATGATTCAACTAATAATTAATTTAACTGTTGGTTATTTGGAAATAACAAATTTAAGTGGAGTATTTCATTGAAATCCTGCTTAATATTGTGGAGTAACTGACATGAACTTTGGGCTGATTACTCTATGCAGCCTTTTGCTAAAAATACATTTTAAAAGGTATAACTCATGTGGAAAAACTGAGCCATTAAAATTAGATGGGCATTTAAAAATTTATTTTAGCCAAAGGTTAAGACTAAATTTAATTATTTTTCTTTCTCAGAATTTTGAAACATTTTTTTTTTTCCCAGAGAGGAAGGGAGAGGGAGAGAGAGATAGAAACATCCATGATGAGAATCCTTGATCAGCTGCCTCCTGCATGCTTCCTACTGGGAATCAAGCCCACAACCCGGACATGTGCCCTTGACTGTAATTGAACCCGGGACCCTTCAGTCTTCAGGCCGCTGTTCTATCCACTGAGCCAAACCCGTTAGGGCTTGAATCATTATATTAATTTTAACCTCTAGTGAGTTACATAAATGTTTCTTTTATAAGAAAAATGCTCATTGCCCTGGCCAGTGTTTCTCAGTGGTTAAAGCACCATTCTGTGAAGAGAAGGGTCTCGGGTTTGATTCCCTGTCAGTGCACATACCCAGGTTGCAGGTTCAATCCCTGGTCAGGCGTGAGCATGAGGCAACCAATCGATGTTTCTCACTCACATCAATGTTTTTCTCTCTCTCCACCCATCCTCCTTCCTCTCTTTCTGGAATAAATGAAAAACATATCCTCAGGTGAGAATTAAAAAAAAATAAAATGCTTCTTTCCTGGAATCAGACTGAAATTGTTGCTGTATTATTAACAGAAACAAATACCAACCAATATTACTTTTTGTGCCTTTTGAACAGTTAGCCTCTGTTGGGGTTTTCCTTCTTGAATAATTTATGTTCCTAAAACATAGGGAGTTACTATAATTACTAGAGGCCCAGTGCACGAATTCATGCACAGGTGGGGTCCCTCTGGGTGGCCTGCAGGGATCAGGCTGAAACCCACAGTCCAACGCCGCCTGCAGCTCCCACTTGCCACTCCCACTCATGCTGGCCCCACTGTGCCTGCTGTAGGCTCGCACCCAATCAGTCGCGATCAATTGGGAGAGACTCGTGTTACCACAGCAGCACTCGCCAGCCATGAGCCTTGTGTCTGGCGCCCTCCCAAGGGGAGTGGCCTGCAGGATTGGGCTGAAACCCACTCTCCGACATCCCCCAAGGGGTGCCGGATTGCGAGAGGGCGCAGGCCAGGCTGAAGGACCCCACCTGTGCATGATCGGGCCAGGGAGGGACCACAGGAGGGCTCCAGAGCATGTCCTGCCTATCTTGCTCAGTCCCAATTGGCCAGACCCCAGCGGCAAGCTAACCTACTGGTTGGAGTATCTGCCCCCTGGTGGTCAGTGCACATCATAGTGAATGGTCGACCAGTTGACTGCCTGCCCGCTGGTGGTCAGTGCATATCATAGTGAGCAGTTGAGCATCCTTAGCATATCATTAGCATATTACACTTTGTTGTTCGGTTCTGCCATTTAGTCTATTTGCATATTACCCTTTTATTATATAGGACTAGAGGCCAGCGTGCATGAAATCATGCATGGTTAGGGTCCCTAGGCCATCTTCTGCCCTCTTGCCAGTCCCCACCGCCACCCCTTGGTTCTCTGTTGTTCCCTGATCACAGCATGGCTCCGGTTCCCCAGAGCCTGCAGCCGGCAGGGGAGGAACCAAGAGGTGGCTGTTCCGCCTTCTCCCCGCTCTACTGCCACTCACCTGAATTCACCATAGTTCCCTGTTCACCAAGCTGCGATTGGAGCCTGAGGGCCAGGGAAGTGACCAAGAGTTCAACCATTCCACCCGGCTCACCAGTCCCACCCCGCTGCCACTCACCTCAGTTCCCTGTAGTTCCCTGATCACAGCATGGCTTCGGTTCCCCAGAATCTGCAGCCAGTGGGAGGGACCAAGAGGTTGCTGTTCCGCCCACTCACAAGTCCCGCCCCACTGCTCTGTTCACCATGCTGCGATCAGAGACTGCGGGCCTCGGGGGAAGGGACCGAGAGGTGCTCAATGCACCTTATGGTGACTGGTCAAACGGTCATGTTGGTCATCACAGTCACTGCCTTTTTATATATAGGATTACTACCAGGCTCAGCCTCATATACATACTGTCATAATCTTAAGGTTCTTGTGATATATATAAAATTGCACATGTGAATTTTTGTCCCTTGTCTCTTTAATCCTACTTATCTCATAAAAAGAGAAGGGAACCATTTATAGTTTCTCATTTTGGATATAGTAGACTAAACTGAGGCTGAGCAACATTTCCACATTTTATTTTATTTATTTTTATTTATTTTTATTAAGGTATTACATGTGTACATATCTTCCCATTGCCCCCCTCCCACCCCACTCCCATACATGCCCTCACCCCCCAATGTCTTGCATCCATTGGTTATGCTTATAGGCATGCATACAAGTCCTTCGGTTGTTCTCTTATTTCCCCCACCTGTCCCTAAACTTCCCGCTGTAATTTGACAGACTGTTTGATGCTTTACTGCCTCTGTATCTATCTTTTTGTTCATCAGTTTATAATGTTCTTTATTATCCACAAATGAGTGAGATCATGTGGTATTTTTCTTTCATTGACTGGCTTATTTCACTTAGCATAATGCTCTCCAGTTCCATCCATGTTGTTGCAAATGTAAGAATTCCTTCTTTTTTATGTCAGCATAGTATTCCATTGTGTAGATGTACCACAGTTTTTTAATCCACTCATCTGCTGATGGGGACTTAGGCTGTTTCCAAATCTTAGCTATGGTGAATTGTGCTGCTATGAACATAGGGGTACATATATCCTTTCTGATTCGTGTTTCTAGTTTCTTGGGATATATTCCTAGGAGTGGGATCACTGGGTCAAATGGCAGTTCCATTTTTAGTTTTTTGAGGAAACTCCATACTGTTCTCCACAGTAGCTGCACCAGTCTGCATTCCCAACAGCAGTGCACCAGGGTTCCTTTTT
This sequence comes from Corynorhinus townsendii, assembly GCA_026230045.1. Lineage (NCBI taxonomy): Eukaryota > Metazoa > Chordata > Mammalia > Chiroptera > Vespertilionidae > Corynorhinus > Corynorhinus townsendii. The sequence continues at coordinate 17,098,332 of JAPDVU010000011.1, forward strand.
CTCCGCATCCTCACCAGCACTTGTCTTTTGTTGATTTGTTGATTATAGTCATTCTGACAGGTGTGAGATGGTACCGCATTGTCTTTTTGATTTGCATCTCTCAGATAATTAGTGACTTTGAGCATGTTTTCATATGTCTCTTGGCCTTCTTTCTGTCTTCTTTCAAAAATTTTCTATTTAGGTCCGTTGCCCATTTTTTTATTGGATCATTGATTTTCCTTTTATTAAGTTGTATAAGTTCCCTTTAGATGTTGGAGATTAAACCTTTATCAGTGATAACATTTGCAAATATGCTCTCCCATACAGTGGTCATTCTTGTTGTTTTGTTGATGGTTTCTTTTGCTGTGCAACAGCTTTTTATTTTGATGTAGTCTCATTTGTTTATTTTTTCTTTAGTTTCCATTGCCTTAGGAGTGGTATCAGTGAAGAAATTGCTTCGGCATATGTCTGAGATTTCTCTGCCTGTGGATTCTTCTAGAATTTTTATGGTTTCCTGTCTTATGTTTAAGTCCTTTATCCATTTTGAGTTTATTTTTGTGTATGGCGTAAGTTGGTGGTCTAGTTTCATTTTTTTGCATGTATCTGTTCAATTTTCCCACCACCATTTATTGAAGAGACTGTCTTGACTCCATTGTATGTTCATGCCTCCTTTGTCAAATATTAATTGAGCATAGTGGCTTGGGTCAATATCTGGGTTCTCTATTCTATTTCATTGGTCTATAAGTCTGTTCTTGTGCCAATACCAGACTGTTTTGAGAACAGGGGCTTTGTAATACAGCTTGAAATCTGGTATTGAGATCCCTCCTACTTGGTTGTTCTTTCTCAAGATTGCTGTGGCTATTCGGGGTCTTTTTTTATTCCAGATGAATTTTTGGAGAGTTCCTTCTAAGTCTGTGAAATATGCTGTTGATATTTTAATGGGGAGTGCATTGAATCTATAGATTGCTTTAGGTAGTATGGACATTTTAATGATGTTGATTCTACCAATCCATGAACACGGTATGCTCTTTCATCTGTTTATGTCTTCCTCTATCTCTTTTTTCAGTGTCTTGTAGTTTTCTGACTAGAGGTCTTTTACCTCCTTAGTTAAGTTTATTCCTAGGTATCTTGACTTTTTTTGGTGCAATGGTAAATGGGATTGTTTTCTTAGTCTCTCTTTCTGTAAGTTCTCTATTGGTGTATAGAAATGCCATAGATTTCTTGGCATTAATTTTGTATCCTGCTACATTGCCGAATTCATTTATTAAGTCTAATTACTTTTGATGGAGTCTTCGGGGTTTTCTATGTACAGTATCATGTCATCTGCGAATAAGGACAGTTTTACTTCTTCTTTTCCAATTTGGATGCCTTTTATTTCTTCTTCTTGTCTAATCACAATGGCTAGTACTTCCAGTACTATGTTGAACAGGAGTGGTGAAAGCGGGCATCCCTGTCTTGTTCCTATTCTTAGGAGAAATGGTTTTAGTTTTTGTCCATTGAGTATGTTGTTGGCTGTGGGTTTATCATATATGGCTTTTATTATGTTGAAGTGTGATCCTTCTATTCCCACTTTGCTGAGAGTTTTTATCAAGAAAGGGTGTTGGATTTTGTCAAATGCTTTTTCTGTATCAATTGATATGACTATGTGATTTTTATCTCTCAATTTGTTTATGTGATGTATCACGTTTATTGATTTGTGGATATTGTACCATCCTTGCATCCCTGGGATAAATCCTGCTTGGTCATGGTGTATGATCTTTCTGATGTACTGCTGGATCCGATTTGCTAGAATTTTGTTGAGGATTTTGGCAACTATGCTCATGAGGGATATTGGCCTGTAATTCTCTTTCATTGTGTTTTGTTTATCTGGTTTTGGTATTAGGGTGATGCTGGCTTCATAGAATGAGCTTGGAAGTGTTCCTTCCTCTTGAATTTTTTGGGATAGTCTGAGCAGGATGGGTTTTAGTTCTTCTTTGAATGTGTGGTAAAACTCCCCTGTGAAGTTGTCTGGCCCAGGGCTTTTGTTTGCTGGAAGCTTTTTGATGACTGCTTCAATTTCTTCCATACTTAATGGCCTATTGAGATTTTTAGAATCTTCCTGGTTGAGTTTTGGAAGTTTGTATTTTTCTAGGAATATGTCCATTTCCTCCAGGTTGTCTAGTTTGTTGGAATAGAATTTTTCATAATATTTTTTAACAATCCTTTGTATTTCTGTGGGGTCTGTTGTTATTTCTCCTCTTTCATTTCTGATTTTGTTTATTTGGGTTCTCTCTCTTTGCTCCTTGGTGAGCCTGGCTAGAGGTTCATCAATCTTGTTTATCCTTTCAAATAACCAACTCTTGGTTTTGTTGATCTTTTGTATTGTTTCTTTGGTCTCTATGTTGTTTATCTCCACTCTGATCTTTATTATTTCCTTCCATCTGCTTACACTGGGCTTTTCTTGTTGCTCTTGTTCTAACACTTTGAGTTGTAGAGTTAGATAATGTATTATCATTGTTTCTTGTTTTTATGCAGTAGGCTTATAGAGCTATGAACTTCCCTCTCAAGGCTGCTTTTGCTGTGTCCCATAGATTTTGGATTATTATGTTTTAATTGCCATTTGTTGTCATGATGTTTTTTATTTCTTCTTTGATCTCTCTGGTAACCCAGTCATTGTTTAATAGCATGCTATTTAATCTCCAAGTGTTTGATTTTTTTTATTGTAGTTGATTTCCAGTTTTATGCCATTGTGATCTGAGAAGATGCTTGATATGATTTCTATCTTCTTGAATTTGAAGAGACTTTGCCTGTGTCCTAATATGTGGTCTATCCTTGAAAATGTTCCATGTGCGCTGGAGAAGAATGTATATTCTGTATCTTTGGGGTGGAATGTTCTAAAGATGTCAATTAAGTCCATGTGATCTAGTGTGTCATTTAGGATTGCTGTTTCTTTGCTGATTTTTTTTGTTTGGTTGATTTATCCAGTGGTGTCAGTGGGGTATTAAAGTCCCCTACTATGACTGTATTGCTATCAATCTCTCCCTTGATATCTTCCAGAAGTTGTTTTATGTATTTGGGTGCTCCTGTATTGGGTGCATATATGTTTACCAGAGTTATATCTTCTTGTTGAATTGCTCCCTTTAGTATTATGTAGTGGCCTTCCTTATCTCTTGTTATGGCCTTTACTTTGATGTCTATTTTATCAAATATAAGTATCGCAACCCCAGCTTTTTTCTCATTTTCATTTGCCTGAATAATGTTTTTCTATCCCTTCACTCTCATTCTGTGTGAATCCTTTGTTCTGAGGTGGGTCTCTTGCAGACAGCAAATATATGGGTCATGGTTGCTTATCCATTCAGCTACCCTATGTCTTTTGATTGGTGCATTTAATCCATTTACATTTAATGTTATTATTGACAAGTACATGTTTGTTGTCATATTTTTCCTTAATGTTTGTGTTTCTTCTTGCCTTTCTCTTTCTTCTTTTTACAGCAGTCCCCTCAGCATTTCTTGCATTGCTGGCTTGGTAGTGATAAACTCTCTTAGTCCTTTTTTGTCTGTGAAGCTCCTGATTCCACCTTCAATTTTGAATGATAGCCTTGTTGGGTATAGTATTCTTGGGTTCAGTCCCTTGCTTTGCATCACTTTGTAAATTTCATTCCATTCTCTTCTGGCCTGGTGTGTTTCTGTTGAGAAATCCGTTGATATTCTAATAGGAGAACCCTTGTAGGTAACTTTCTGTCTCTCTGGCAGACTTTAAGATTCTTACTTTGTCATTGGTGTTTGCCAATTTAATTATGATGTGTCTTGGTGTTGGTCTTTTAGGGTTCATCTTGTTTGGGACTCTATGTGCTTTTTGGACTTGCATGGTTTTTTTTCTTGCCAGGTTCAGGGACGTTTTCTGTCATTATTTCTTCAAACAGGTTTTCTATTCCTTGCTTCTCTTCTTCTCCTTCTGGTACCCCTATTATGCGAATATTGTTTCATTTTGTGTTATCCCAAAGCTCCCTTAGGCTCTCCTCTTGCTTTTTAAGTCTTCTTTCCAGTTGCTACTGTGTTTGTGTGTTTTTTCCTACCTTGTCTTCTAATTCGCTGATGCGGTCCTCAGCCTCTGCTAGTCTACTCTTTAAGCCTTCCATTGTGTTCTTTATTGCAAATGATTCCACATTTTAAAAATAGTAAGTTAATATAGAATTTTAAGTAATTAACTATAGCTTTAAGGCTTTGGCATCTCTTGCATTTTAATAATGACCTGGGAGATAGATATATCTCTTCATAGTGTTTGAATAATTGCAAATCTTATCTGGGTCTCCTTCTTTTTCCTATTATGACCTCTCTTAAATACTTTTGGCAGTGTTGTAGTAAATCTTATCTGCTTGCTATCAGTATCAAATATTTTGATAATCCTCTGTTATTGAAATAGTGTACTCAATCTAAAGTATTTTTTCACAAACTACCTTATGACTATTAAAGAGTAATATGCATGAGTTGTGGTTTAGTAGGTCTTTCAGGAATAAAGCATCATGAATATCGGAACTATTTAAAAAATACTTTCCTAAGCCTTTAGGATAGAAATAATTCTCATTTTTGTAAACTATGAGATTAAAGACCTAAATATAATATAACATGTTCTCTTGCTTTAAGATATCTAATTTGAGTCTGTCTTTAAACAGTTTAGTTTGAAAAGCTGAAAAACAATTAAGTATGAAGCTGGGATGATCTCAATCAAATGGGAATGTGATGCTACCTGTAACTTTCCTTGGATATTAAATTCATGGGGCATTTGACGGACATGATGTTTCTTTGATCACAAAGCTTCTTTGATCCTAAAGATTGACATATTGTAAGTGTACAACTCAATGAATTTTTATAACCTGATGATACCATGTGGCTACTGCTTCGAACAAGAAATAGAACATAACTTTTATCCTGGAATCCCTCTTATGCTAATGTATAAACTGAACATCAGGCTCTATGTACCCAGCAAAATTTTAGTTGTGAATTAAGTAGACTTTAAAACTGAAGAGCAAGGCTACTTAATATTTACACAAATTATCCCAGATAGCTATATTTTCATCTTTGCTATACTAGCTGTGGCATACTAATATTCAACTTAATTCTACATAATTTTAAATGGTTAGAGCTTCCTTAGTTATCTTTGTGATTGCTGAATAAGGAGTCACAATTTCTTAGACAATTTCTAAGTTTGATCCTGATTTATCTGATTAACTATATTGCTTGGACAATGACTGACATTCAAAGCTGACTTGATTGGCCCCTTAAGTTTCTCTGTTTTGAGCAGCTGAGATTACAAAACTCAATCATATGTGGAGACTTTGCCATTCAGGCTGACAGTTCTGTCAGATCAGATGGTATGATTATCATGCATGATGCAAGTGCATTGTTATTCCTAGTGTTTTTTTTAGTGTGGTTTTTTTCCTTGAAATCTAGGTGGAAACTCTGGTCTCTGAAGGTGAAAAGCTAGAACATCAATCTGCCATCTCCACTTGGCTTTTGTTTCTCTATTGAGTTTCCATCCATGTGTACTGAACTGTTCCAGTCACAACTCCAAGTTCAGAGTTTTTCACTAATGTTTTGTCAAAGAAAGATCTGCTCTCTTTGGCGAGATTGAAATGAGTACAGTAATAGTCTTTCAACACTATTGGCAAGTGGCTTTCACGGTCCATAGCAGATCTAATGAGCTACAGCTGCCTGCTTGGAAAATTCAGCTTTTGATTGTCTGAAAGGATCCCTGGAATATGGACCTGAGTTTCTGTATGCATTAAAACGGCAACACAATTTTGACAAACTTATAAATGTGTTATAAATTGCATTGTAAGCCATTTTATAAGTATTCAAAGCTCTCCAGTTTTAATTGTAATGCTTACTTTGTGAAGAAACCTGAAAAATAAGTATAAACTATTTGACAAAAGTAGCCTTGCATCAAGAACTGAATTTATGGTACATTTGTTCTACAAGGTCATATATAAGAGCAAGGAAATTGTATAATACTGCACTCCACAGTGTAATAGTATATATTGATGTTCTCTTCTTGGACCATCGCATTCTTTCTGTATGTACAACTAGATATACCATGATATGGAAATAAATTCCGTGGAATCATATGACAGTATGATAGGCATGTGGTTCAGTGGATGAACCCAGTATAGAAGTACTATTACACCCAAGGATTTGGGTTGGAACCTCAGTTTATCTGTTATTCCAAGAATGGAGAGTGATCTCTTATAATACTCATGTAGAAAATCATTTTGTCTAAGCTCATATGAGAGGAGAGTGTTCCATCTAAAGATGGAAGAAATCCCTGTTGATGGGCATGGATAATGAAGTTTCATTAATTTAACTGAATTGCTTTAATGTATCAGTTTCAGGAAAATGTTTCTTTGAAATTTGATCACTTATTCAAAGATGATGTTTGAGGCTATGTAGTTATTTTCATATCAAGTTCAAGAAAGCATCAAGCAAAGCCTTGCCTGACCTTCTAATTTGTAAGCATAACTTGCTTGTGACCTCTGACAGCCAGTTTTTACTCTGGTATGGGGTTTGGATAAAAGGAATATTATTGCTCCTGAGAAAGAGGATGCAGATAAAAAGAAGAGCAGAGAGGTCATTTAAAAACATTGTACAGATCAGTATAGTCATTATTGGGCATTATAATAGTAATAACTACAAAATAGAGCAAATGAAGGTTGTCTACTTAAAATGTGAACTTTCCACATTTACAAGTAGATACCAAAATTCTTTGAATTTAATATGATAATCTTGATAGATGAAGGCATGAATCTCACACAAGCTGTTGTTGCATATGGAATGATTTAGGGCTTATAAAGAATCAACACACAATATAGAAGAAGGGCAACAAAACATGAGCATCTAAAATGGAATCAGGATGGGAATGGTTTCCTTTATTCTTGAATGAATATGATCCTAACATCAGGATCATATTCATTATATATAATCTTTGTAGTAAGTGTGCTGTATATGTTGTTTATATATATTAATTGATTAAACTAAAACACAAGAAAAGTAAAGATAAAGGGTGGGAAGTTCTGACTTTTCCAAGAACAAACTCAATGAAAAGTTAGAATAAAGAGAAGAACAAGGACAAATGTAATAGATATTAAGAGAGGATCTTCATTATGATCATAAATTATATAAGACCCCCTATTTAATCCTAATATTTAATCAGATCATGCTATCATTGCCTTCTCTTTATAATCCAAGTTTTTTATTGAGATATAATTCAACTCACCCATTTAAAATGTATACTGCAATCATTTTTGTTATTCATAGAGTTGTGCAACCATCACCATAATCAATTTTAGAACATTTTTTGTAGTCCCAAAAGGAAACCCCACACTCATTAGTAGTCACTCCCTGTTCTCCCATAATACCCAAGCCCTAGGCAACCACTGATTTATGTGATCCAAGTTTTAAAAGTTGTTGATTTGAAATTCCCTGCTGCCTTCTAAGGACATTTACTTCAAACCATTTGATTGATTACACAAGTACAATCAGAGAACCGTGACTATTCTCTTTGTTGATACAAGTCTTATAAATCAAAGAGTGACATACAACTGCATTCTTAGATATATCTATTTATAGCTTCTTAAAGATGATATTCAAAAGACTTTTTTAAAAAATCATAGCTATAGAACTGTTAAATATACCTGCCTCCCTACCCCTGACCCTGGTCCTTAACTTAAAGATTCAGGTAATTGACCTTGTCTGAGTCCTAGAGTTTTTGAATTAAGAGATTTTGACTCATTCTGACAGCACTCACAAGACACGAATGTATAACTCAGAAAACAAATTATTCAATATAATGTAAAATGTATTTGCCCAGGGAATTGGACACTATCTTCTAAATAGCACATTCTTTTCCTATAACTACCCTATAGACAAGCCAAAATATTAGTAGTAAGTTGCCTTGTACATGTGGAACCAGAACAAGTAGGCTAGCTTCATAATTCAAACATTGAGTGGCACCACTCTCTTGTAATCTGCAGTAGGTAGAATAGTTCCCTCTGCCCCATATCTATGTTCTAATCCCCACAACCTGTTCCTTATATAGGAAAGGGGACTTTGCAGATGTGATTAAGTGAAAGTCCTGGAGATGGGGTGATTATTTGGCTATCTCTAATCACATGTTCCTTCTAATTGGGGAGCCTTTTAGTGATGAAAGGGAGATGGGATTATGAAAGAGCAGGAAAGACAGCAATCTGAGTACTCAATCCACCACCATTGCTGGCTTTGAAGATAGTGGCAAAGGTGCATGAACGAAGGAATGCTGGTGGCCTCTAGCAGCTGAAAAAGGCAAGGAACCTTCAGAAAGGAATGAAGTCCTGCTAACACCTCAATCTTAGATCAGTGAGACTCATGTCAGATTTCTAACCTATAAAACTATATTATAATAAGTTTGTATTATTTTAAGTCATTAATTTTGTGATAATTGGTTTTGGCAGCTGTAGAAAACTAATACACAGACTTCTAGATTTCCTACTATATAGATCTAGTCAGTGAGTCGTGGGCAAACACAACACCTCATAGAACAGTACATGGGTTTTGCCATGTTTACCTCAGTGACTCTTCTTTCTCTATATCTCAGATGCCTTCCTAGAAGCCCTTTGTGAAATGACTTATATATGAAAATACATTTAATAAGAGCTTAGACTTGAGAGATAGATGGGCCTGGGTTGAATTATGGCTTTTCCATTGTGCTAGTTGGGTAATCTTAGGTGACTTAGTATTGTAAGCCTTGGTTTTCATGAACAAAATAGGAGTAATAATGCCTATCCTTCAGGGATGTTGGAAGGATAAAATGAGATAATGTATGTAAAATGGCAATGCTTGATATATAGTGAGCCCCTAACAAATGATAGCTGTTGTTAGTATCTCATAAAGGCTAAAAGGAGCTTGCCAATAGCATGCATTCTAACACTCGCTCAGATATAAGTATATTAAAAACTATTGGTTAAGTAACTATTTCACAAAATTCTCTTCATAGCCCTCTGTCTCCTGATAGTGAACCTTTTAACCAAAAGGCTTACTTTTGGAAACTTTAATGAGTAAGTTAAAACTCCCTTTGGTTTATAGTGTAATATGTAACACCTCTTAATATTTCCTTTCTTCTAAGAGCTATTGTGAAATAGAATGCATTAAGGAAAACCTGGAATTCTGTTTCTACAATAAAAGAATTCCTAATGATTGGAATTATTTCTTCAATTTTTTTAAATCCCGAATGTCTGGCAAATGGTTGACACTTAATAGGCAGCAATAAATGTTTATTGAACTGAACTAAATTGAGTCTAAGCAGTTATTCTTTCACAACCTGTTTTGAATTCATCCTTTTTGTTACTATCCTAATTTAGGTTCTTATTTTTTGTGCCTTGCCCATTATAGTATTTTTTGCACTGCTCTTCTTGCTACTTGTCTTTTTCCTCTTTAATTGATTTTTCCACAGTTCTACCAAACTAGGCAATGGCTAATATACATTATATCTTCTCCTAGTTAGTCTTATTTATCTTTTGTCCCATTGCATATTGTCTAAAAGCCATATTTTTAACCCATTGTTTCCCAATGTTTTATGCCATGGTACATTTTAGGAAATGTAATTTGTGTAGCACAAGGTAGTAGGCTGGAGATTTTGGACTCCAAGTTCTGACAGTATCACCATCCCAATACACTGTCACCCAGTTTGGGCACACCAGCACACATTGGGAAAGGAATTAAGACCACCACATTAATTATTCTTCTATAGGGACCCTCAGTTCCAGACAGACAAATTTGTTTACTGGCCTCCAGATGGGACTTTTGTATTCCTGTTAATACCTTTGCTCTTGCCTTTTACTGTTGTTAAATAATCTGTATTTCCTTCATCATCTGTCTGAATCTTCCTTGTTTTCTCTGTGGTGCTGTCCTTAATACAGTTACAATATGACAGTTTTATGTGCTGCATTCTTTTCCATTTCCTTACATAACTAACTCATTCAGTTTGGTGCCCTCTGTAAAACCTGGATTTTTTCCTTATATTATTTCTTATTCACTTTTAAAAAAATCTTTAGTTGTCTTTTTCATTTATACAGGTCCCCCTTGTTCTATGATAGTTATTCTGCTTCCTCTCTTACAACTTTATATCATAAAAATTCTGAGAAATATTTCTGTAATATTATTTTGCTATTACAATAAATGCAAAATAATATCCTTTGCACACATGCATTTATTGGGTAATAGCAAATGTTTTTTGAGCTTTATACTTGGATCAGGCATTATTCTAATAGCTTATATGCCTAGTTAATGTACTTAATCTTCACAGCAGCTCTAAAATATATTTTTATATTCTCCTTTTACAGGTGAGGATATTGGATATTGAGGCACAGATTAGTTAAATAATTTGCCAAAAATTGCACAGCTATTAAGTATTAATGTCAAGATTGGAATATAATCAGTTAATGCATGTAGTTTTGACACAAGAGCCCATACCAGTAACCATTGTGTAATACTATGCTGCAAAATATAAATAAATAAATAAACATGGGTATACACACACACACATACGGGTGGGCAAAAGTAGATTTACAGTTGTGAGTACGTGAAACAATTGTATTATTAATTATTGTATTATGTATTTGTATTACAACTGGTAATTACCTAAATCTAAGCATTCCCACTAAGGTGAGTTAGGCTATATTATAGGTAAAAGGAGAAATTATAGTCATAAGGAATATAGAATTTGGACAGTGTGATGTCACACAATCAACAAATTGTCAGTGTTATAAAAATCAAAAGTTAATAATATTATTTATAGAGCATCTACTATCTGTCCCAAGAAATGATCTGGGTACTTTACTTATATCATCTCATTGAGCCTAACAGTAACACTATTGAGTAATTGCTATCATACCTATTTTTATAAGTGAGGAAAAAGAATCTCAAATAAGTTACTTGCTCAAAAGTTACAGAGCTAGAAAGTGGCAGAGCTGAGGTTGGAATCTGGGCACATCTGCCTGTTTAATTTTCATTGTGCTTGTGCTACCTCTGACGATAGTGTGCCCTGGCAGAAGGGCAGGACAGAGGTAAGCAGCTATTGTTAGAATGTAGGTAGAGCTGTGCTTAATTTTGGAAGATAATGTTGCTTTTCTTTTCAAATTAGAATTTGAGGAAGGAATATAGCTAATATTCTGGAATAAAACCAGTAAAAGCAGTATCTATTATTGTTAAACCATTACCTTGTGATCCTGGCTGAGTTTCTTTCCCTTTTTGTGCTTCAGCTCTATCTTCTACAACATGTATGTGGTTAATAGACATCTGTTTATTCACAAAGATGTTTTATGATGTTAGCAGTTGTATTCAGACTTTGGAAGTAAGTACTAAATAAATAGTATTTTTTAGTTCTTAGTCTGAACATTGATCTTTAACACTACCATGTTTTCCCTTATAGCATCATACTTATACATTGCTATTCCTTTTTTTCTTTTGACACTGACAAAGAGATTTGTTCCTATACAGAAGATGACAACTCTTCATTGTATCTCAGTGGCTTAGCTCCACATGCAGTTTCTCCTCTGTCTTTAATTACCTTGTTTTTTTCAGTGTTGTAGCTGGGAGCACTGTGTTGACACAACTCACTCGTGTACAGAACAGATTAAAATGTCAGTGTTCTAATGTTCTCATCTGTGGGAAAAAGAAAATATTTGGGATATTTTATTTATAACTTTTAAAAAATACTCCTCTGTGGAGAAAGATTACATGTAGGATGGAAAACCATTTGACATTTAAAGGGACAGAGCTCTATTTAATATTAGCCTAACAAAAAAAGGGGGCAAAATATGAAAGTTTCATAAAACTCTTTTCTAGGGATTTGGACCACATCTTTTTATTTCCTTCTTAATTTTCACTTAATTGTATTCTTTAATTCCCTAGTGTTCTGCTTAATCCTTCCAGTTGCTGTGAATGCAAAATATTGACAGTTTCTGCAAAAAGGCAGTTAGTCAGTCATTACAGTAAACACATATATTATGTGGAAGAGGACTACTAGTCAGAGGAAATGGAGTTGGTGTATTGAGCCTTTAACCTTCAAATCGTAAGTCTGAATATATTTCTACATTGGAGTTATTAATATTTGCTAGCTATGTATTAGTGAATAGGCCAGCAAATTCATCATGCCACAGCTTGAGACTCTTTTCTGCCTATCAGCCATTTACAAGGTATATGCTACATCAATTAATGCTAGGTGCCATGAAAATTTTAGAAGTCATAGTCTCAAAGATAGACTTGCTTCAAATTGATAAAGGACATAAGAGAAGCGAAGACTTATGGGACCTTACAGTGTATCTAATATTTGTGTCTATGTGTATTGATGTATGCACTGTCTAATCCTCACAGCTCCATGAGTAGGTAATATTACCTTCATTTTACAGATGGGAAACTGAGGCCTATAAATGTAAAGTAACTTGCCCAAGATAACATGGGAAATAAAGAAGCTGGATTTGAATCCATGTAATCTAGTTCTCTATCCTATTCTATTAGAGTTTCTGAAAGTTTAACTTTATGTTGTACAGTTTGGGAGCTTTTACTCTGCTGATATTGTTAAACCAACATGTAATATTGAGTAGACGAAGAAGATGAATATTAAAATGACAAGGAATTCCTTCTTACGTTCATGGGGTAGGTGGTGACCAGGCAGAATTTCAAAATTTCTTTGGGTATATCTTAATTGGAAAAGGAATTTTGAATTGTTCTGGTTTGCCCATATACAGGCAAAAGGTAGCTTTCCAGAAAGACAGACATGTGCCCACTCCATACTCCTGGTTTGGGCAATTAGCCACCCACTAGCAGAGCATCTGCCTTTCATACCTTATTTAGAGATTTGCTTGATTTGAGTTGTCCCCTGGGCTAACAGCTGCGGAATCTGTATTTCTTTGGTATTTCTCCCTTCAATTTAAATTACAGATGTTCTCTAATGCCCTTTTAGGCTGCTTTTGAAAAAGAGGAAATATAAAAAGCTTTCTTTTTTTTAAGGGATCTGTCCTAGGTTCTAAGTAAGAGAAAACATGTTTACTGAGTTTTTTCCTCTTTACATTTCCCTTCAATTTTTGAAATTACTCCCTGCAGCCCTGCTGCTATGGGATCAGTTTGTCGGCAAGGGTTATTCAAACATGAGCAGCATTTGTGTCCTCTTTGGATTAAAGTGCTAATGCCAACAATAACAATTTTTGTGTGGGAACTGGTGCTCTGTACCCACCTCAGACTATACTTGGTGGTCTGAGATTTGCTCCATACTAAAAACTTGCATTTGAGGGGAAAGAGTGTCTTTTCCCAGGTTTTTGTTTGTTTTCATTTTTTAGTCTTTTTGTTAGTTTTTTAACATGTTATTTTTAAATAGATGTGTTAGAGGTTCTTTTTTGCCTCTTGATTTGGGGATGAGAGGGTAGAGCACTTGAAATGAAACATATAGAATTTTAAAATTAACATATTAAGGTACAAATTATAGTTAAGTAAACAAATCTGAAATGTATAGTTTAATGAATTTTTGCACATATATAACTCACTTTTTTCTTTTCCACTTCCATTTTATTTAACTTTTACTTTTATAGCACTTATGGCTAGAGGTAATGATCTTGTAGACTGCTGTATTTAGTTTAGATTTTTGGATTTCTACCTCATTTGGATCCCTAGAATTGTATGGCAGTTCTGTATTTCCAATTCAGCTTTCCTGTTCCAATCTTTCAGCAGTTATTTAAAACCTTTGTCATGATCCTCAAGGCTTCTTTCTTATTACTTCCATATTATCTTTTAGCATGTTACCTTACCTCTTACTTCACCAAGAAAGTGGAGGCAGTCAGGAGGTAATGCCCTTATCTCCTACTAACACCCTTATTGCCCCCCCTTCATTTAGAAACCTACCCTTATCTAGCCTTACTGTCTACAGCTCTGCTTTTATCCCCTTCTATCTTCTCAGTGATTGACTTCATCAGTTTATTCCCTTTTTCCCCTTCAGTTTCTCTATTGACTTCTCAGTGTATACAAATGGGGCAAAAGTATGTTCATATGGAAAGTAATACAATAATAAATAAATAATAATAGAAGAATAAACTATGTTTTGTGTACTCACAACTGTAAACCTACTTTTGCCCCACTATATAAACAATTGAGACATATCAATTAAAACAAACACAAAAAAGCTAAAGATGATACAATGTTTCCCCTTTTTTATTTTATTTTTTTTCCTTTTTTTAAATTAAGGTATTATATGTGTACATATCTTACCATTGCCCCCCCGCACCCCACTTCCATACATGCCCTCACCCCCCAATGTTTTGCATCCATTGGTTATTCTTATATGCATGCATATAAGTCCTTCGGTTGATCTCTTATTTCCCCCACCTCTCCCTAACCTTCCCGCTGTAATTTGACAGTCTGTTTGATGCTTTACTGCCTCTATATCTATCTTTTTGTTCATCCGTTTATAAAGTGTTTTTTATTATCCACAAATAGTGAGATCATGTGGTATTTTTCTTTCATTGACTGGCTTATTTCACTTAGCATAATGTTCTCCAGTTCCATCCAGGTTGCTACAAATGGTAAGATTTCCTTCTTTTTTATGGCAGCATAGTATTCCATTGTGTAGATGTACCATAATTTTCTGATCCAGTCACAATGTTTCCCCTTTACCTAGAATTACTCTCTAGTTACTACCTAACCTTTCTCCTTTATGTCAAGCCTCTTGATTTTTCTGTTTTCATTTCCTGATCTCTCATTTTCTCTTCTTCAGCTGTAGGATATATTTTCATCTCTTTTTCCACTGAAACTGCTCCTACCCAACTCCCCAGTGACTCTTGCCAAATCCAATGAATACCTATTAGCCCTCTTTAAAATTATTTCTTTTATGTCATTTTCTCTTCTTTTCTCTAATCCCTCCTTATACCCCTTTTATGAACTGCAATTACTCTGCCCATTCCTTAAATATCAGAGTTTTCCAAGAATCTATTTTTATCTGGCTTTCCTTCTATTTTATGTGTTTTGTGAGCAATCTGGTCCACATGCGCAAAGCTTTAGTTGTTGCTTGTACCTCCTATATCCTGATACTTACTAACTCTATTCCAAACCTTTCTCTTGAATTTCAACTTTCTACCTAACAATTGTATTTGGATGTATTATAGGCACATATGAAAAACTGACATTATTATCTTAACTCAGCATGTTCCTTCCCCAAACTAAATTTGCTTCCCTTGTTGTATTCTTTCTCAATCCTAGTTGGTCACACATTCTACATCCACTTTTCAGTTCAAGACTTTTTATTTTTTAATGTTTTGTGCCAAGCACTAAGTTCTGGATTGCAGCACTGAAAAGACATTATAAGATAAGGTTCCTGTCCTCAATAATAGAGACTAACTGGGAAAACATAACCAAAGAATTACACAGTACATTACAATGTGGTAAATACAATGACAGAGGTGTGTACCATAAGTATTTGTTACACAAAAAGGGACATAGAATTCAAATTGTAGATTCAGGAAAAGTTTCTTGGAGAAAGTGATAGTTGAATGTATTCACCAGAAGTAGGAGCTAGACATGACTCATCCCTATTTCTTCTCCTTTCTCCTCCATTATTCTCCGAGTCCCATTAATTCTAGAGTTTTAATGTCTCCCAAATTTATCCAATTTTTATCACACCTATTACTGCCTTAGTTCAAGTATCTTCAGATTATAACAGTTATCTCTTAATGTCCTTCCTTTCCCTATTCCCAATCCCCCAGCCTACATTGATACTACAGTAAATACTTATTTACAAAACCAAAGTGATCATGCCCTTCACAGGATTAAATGTAAAATAAGATCTCCCTATCACATTATCACAATATCACATTTTAATTATCCGTTCCTCAGTTGATAGACATTGAATGGTTACTACTGTTTGGCTATTTAAATCATGCTGCTATGAACATTCATGTAAAAGGTTTTGTGTGGACATCTGCTTTCATTTCTCTTGTATATATATTTAGGAGTGGAATTGCTGGCTCATATGTCCTTTGAGGAAATGCCAGGCTGTTTTCCAAACCAGCTGCCCCATTTTATATTAACACCAGCAATGTATAAGGATTCCAGTTACATCACATTCTTGTCAACAGTTGTTATTTTCCAGGTTTTTTTAAATTTGATACTAGCTAATGATACTAATACTGATGGATGTGAGTGGTATCCCATGGTGATTTTAATTTGCATTTACCTGATGGATAAAGATGTTGAGCATCTTTTTATGTGCTTGTCATCTATATGTGTATCTTTTTTGGAGAAATGTCTATTCAGATATCATTTTTAATTGAATTCTCATTTTATTATTGAGTTATAAGAGTTTTTAAATATATTCAAGATATAAGTCCCTTATTAGACATATGATTTACAAATATTTTCTTAACTTCTGTAGGTCTTTTTTCCACTTTTTTGATAGTATCCTTTGAAGCATAAAACTTTTTAATTTGATGAATCCCAAAATACTTTTTTCTTTTGTCCCTTATGCTTTTGGTGTCCTCTCTAAGAAACCATTGTTCAATCTAAGGTCACAAAGATTTACCCTCAAATTTTCTTCTAAGGATTTTATAGTTTTAGTTCTTATAATTAGACCTATGAACTATTGAGTTAATTTTTATATATGGTCTGAGGAAGGCTCTGTCTTCATTCTTCTGCATGTGGATATCCAGTTGTTTGTTGAAGGCTTTCCCCCATTGAATTGTCTTGGTACTCTTTTTTAAAAAAATCTGTTGGCCATAAATGTAAAGGTTTATTTATCGACATTCAGTTCATTTTATATATATTAAGGTAAATTTTAAGGATTCTGGAGGATTCTTTGCCTTTCCATATGAATTTTAGGATTAAATTTTTTTTTTGGGGGGGGGAAGGAAGGCAGCTGTTAGTTTTATATGGATTGAGTTAAGTCTGTAAATCAACATGGGAAGTATTGTCATCTTATATTAAGTTGTTCAGTCTACAAACTTAAGATATCTTTCATTTATTTAGGGCAGGTGTGGGGAACGTCCAGCCCACAGGCCATATAAGGCCCGAGAAATCATTTGGTCAGTTAACTAAAGGTTTGACAGTATTGTTAATCTTTCCATAGAACCAACTTTTGTTTGTTTTTAATGTTTCTCTGCCTTTTTTTTCTATTTTAATTTCCACTCCAATCTTTATTTTTTCTGCTTACTTTAGGTCTAGTATCCTCTTCTTTTATCTGGTGTCTTAATGTGCAAGGCTGATCTATTGATTTGAGATCTTGTTAATATAGGCATTATAGCTATAAATTGCTATATAAGTACTGCTTTAGCTGCATCCCATACTTTTCTCGTAAGTTTGCTGTTTCATTTTTACTTTTATTCATTTAAAAGTATTTTCTAATTTTGATTAAAAATTAATCTTTGACTAATAGACTATTTAATTCTGTTTTTATTTTTCACATACACTTGTCCCTGCTTACTGATGGGGGATATGTCCCAAGACCTCCAGCAGATGCCTGAAACTGCAGATAGTACTGAACCTTATATATTATATGTGTGTGTGTGTATAAATATTTTTTTCTACACATACATAACCTTTTCACTTAAATGAAGCCATTTATGGCTTCTCTCTGTTATTGTTGAATTGCAGGTATCACTACATTTGCACTTTGGGGCCATTATTAAGTGAAAGAAGGAGTATTTGAACACAAGTACCGTGAAACCACAACAGTCAACCTTATAATCAATACTAGAGGCTCGGTACATGAAATTCGTGCATGGGGGGCGGGGATTCCCTCAGCCCAGCCTCCACGCTCTCCAATCCGGGACCCCTCAGGGGATGTCCAACTGCCGGTTTAGGCCAGGCAGTTGGACATCCCTCTCACAATCCTGGACCGCTGGCTCCTAATCTCTTGCCTGCCTGCCTGATCGCTCCTAACTGCCAGCCTGATTGCCCCTCACTGCCTTCCCCTGCAGGCCTGATCACCCCTAACTGCCCTCCCTTGCAGTCCTGGTTCCCCCCAACTGGTCTCCCCTGCAGGTCTGGGTCTTTCCCCAACTGCCCTTCCCTGCAGACCTAGTCACCCCCAACTTCCCTCCTCTGCCAGCCAGGTCACCCCTAACTGCCCTCCCCAGCAGGCTTGATCACCCCCAACTGCCCTCCCTTGCAGGCCTGGTCCCTCCCAACTGTCCTCCCCTGCTGGCCTGATTGCCCACAACTGCCCTCCTTTGCAGGCCTGGTTCCTCCCAACTGCCCTCCCCTGCTGGCCATCTTGTGTCCACATGGGGGCAGGATCTTTGACCACATGGGGGCAACCATCTTGTGTGTTGGAGTGATGGTCCATCTGAATATTACTCTTTTATTAGATAGGATAGAGGCCTGGTGCATGGGTGGGGGCCAGCTGGTTTGCCCTGAAGGGTGTCCTGGATCAGGATGGGGGTTCCCTTGGGGTGTGGGGCGGTCTGGGAGAGAGGCCTGTGGTGGTTTGCAGTCCGGCCATGCCCCCTGGGGACCCAAGTGGAGGCCCTGGGATCTGGGATTTATTTATCTTCTTCAATTGAAACTTTGTAGCCTAGAGCAGAGCCAAGCCTTCTGCTCGCTCTGTGGCAGCAGCCATTTCGTTGGGATTTATGTATCTTCTATAATTGAAACTTTATAGCCTTAAGCGGAGGCCAAAGCAGGCCAGGGCTGCAGAAGCTTGGCTTCCTCCATCGCTGCGGGCAACCCTAGCTTTCTGCTCTCTCCAGCTCTGTGGCTGCCGCCATTTCTGTTTGGATTTATTTATCTTCTATAATTGAAACTTTGTAGCATTGAGGCCTGGGCTGGCAAGGGCAGGCAGAAAGCTTGGCTTCCTTCATTGCCAGGGAAACTCCCTCCTGCTCTCTGTTGCTGCAGCCATCTTGGTTGGGTTTATTTGCATATTCCCTCCCAATTGGCTGGTAGGTGTGGCTTGTGGGTGTAGCGGAGGTACAGTCAATTTGCATATTACTCTTTTATTAGGATGGCTACTAAGTGACTAATGAGCAGGAAGTGTAAACAGCATGGATATGCTGGGCAAAAGGATGCTTCACATCTTCAACAGGATGGAGCGTGATGGTAGAAGATTTCATCATGTTACTCAGAACAGTGCACAATTTAAAACTTATGAATTGCTTATTTCCGGAATTTCCCATTTAGTATTTTTGGTTTGCTGTTGACTGCGGGTAAGTGAAATCACAGAAAATAAAACTAGAGATAAGGTGGGGACTATTGTATTTGTGGATTTCCAATATTTCCTTCTTACTAGTTTCTAATTTTAATCTACTCTGTAGACTTGACTCATTTTAAATTTATTAGACTTATATTTTATGGCCTAATATGTGGCCTGTTCTTGGCATGTTCCATGTGCACCTGAGAAGAATGTTTATGCTGCTGTTGTTGGGTAGAGTGCTGTATAGATGTCTGTTAGGTCCTGATGTTTGATAGTGTTGTTCAAGCATTCCATTTCCTTAATGATCTTCTTTGTATTTGTTCTGTCCATTACTAAAAGTGGGGTACTGAAGTCTCCAAACACTATTTTTTTAATTCAATTTGTTCCTTCAATTCTATTCAGTTTCTTCCTCATGTTGTTAGGAGCACGTATGTTTTAATAGTTAAATCTTCCTGATAGGTTAACTTTTTTACTATTATAAAATATTCCTATTCATTTCTAGTATTATTTTTGTTTCGAAGCCTTTGTGTAGTGTTAATATATAGCCACTCAGCTTTTTTATGGTTTCTCTGTAAAGGATGTATCTTTTTTCAGTCTTTTACTTTCAACCTATTTAAAGTGTATCTCCTGTAGAGAGCATATAGCTGAATCTTTTTTTAATCCAGTTTGACAGTCTCTGCATTGTCATGATTTATAATAGTACTATTGTGCTGTAAATTGTTGGTTGTGCTTCATTGCCTAAGTAAACTCCCCAAATACAGTGATGTTCATAGAAGCTTCAGATTGAGTACTTTTTGAATGTCTTCTTTTTCCTGTCCCTATTCCAGCATTTTGAATGCTGCCATTGTTGTAGACTAACGCCAATGTACCTCATATCATGTAGGTTGTGTGATTAGCTAAAAAAGGCAAGTTATCTAATTAGCTTTGAAACCAGAATGTTCAGTGTTAGTGGTTGTTGGATCAAATTCATTTGAGTCAGTAAAGTGTAGCAGATGTATAAGAATTAAGCCCACTTTTTTTCCCTTTAGCAGAAATCTCTCTCCTCTAACCCTAATGATGTTAGAGATTGGGCTTTGGCATAGCCAAGAATAACTTTACATGGATAATTAACCAGATTGAGTAACAGAGGAAAAAAACATAATTTATTTCCACACTGTGGTAATAATAAAACTGTTACTAATTTTGGAACTCCACATTATTTCCATAGTTGGATATGTCTTAATAAGGGAGTGGCTTCCTCTCAGTAACTTCAAGTCACACCAAGAAACTTGCTTCTGTGTGAAGGTGGTTTAACTTATTTTCTAAGATAAATAATTTTTCAGTACAGGATATCTTGGTGCTTTTTTATTTCAGGCTACAGTCTAGAATCTGTTAGTAGAAAGGTAAAGTTCCGAATTCCTATTTTGTTTTGTGTGGTTTGTGTGTGTGTGTGTGTGTGTTTCGGTTTGTTGCTTTACAACCTGAAATAGGTGCAAGTTATTTCTCAATTCCATTTTCCTACCTATACTCTGAAAATGATAATTATAAACACCATAACTGTGAGATATCTTCAGTGTTACATCCTGCTTATTTAAAATTAGAATCTGGGGATAAGTATTAGGGGAAAGTTACTGGAAAATAAGAGTGAAAATGTAATTTAAAAATTTTATAATCCAGATTTCTAGGTAGTGACATTTAAAAATAAAACTAGAAAATGATTTTTGGGTGATATTTCTATGTTTCTATTGAAAATTTTTGGTTGAGAATATTCAGTGTTCCTTCAGTTTCTTTGCGTGTCCTATATAATAAAAGCCTAGGTGGCATCACACCCTCATACGAGGGTCATCACAAGATGGCCACCACAAAATGGCCGTCACAAGATGGCCACATGCACAGTGGAGGTGGGGCCTGGTGGCTGCTCCACAGGGTGAGGCCTGGGGGTCCCGTGGCTCTGGGTGGTGCAGAGGAGGCCAATCCCAGCGTCTCCGCCACCTCACATGGAGGAGGCGGGTCCCAGTGGAGGAGGCGGGTTACGGCAAGGGAGGGCAGTTGTGGGCAATCAGGCTGGCAGGGGAGAGCAGTTGTGGGCAATCAGGCCAGCAGGGCAGGGCAGTTGGGGGTGATCAGGCTGGCAGGGGAGGGCATTTAGAGGTGATCAGTCCAGCAGGGGAGGGCATTTGGAGGTGATCAGGCCAGCAGAGGAGCAGTTAGGGGTAATCAGGCAGGCAGCCAGGCGAATGGTTAGGAGCCAGCAGTCCCAGATTGTGAGAGGGATCCCAGATTGGAGAGGGTGCAGGCCAGGTTGAGGGACACACACACACACACACACACACACACACACACCTGTGCACAAATTTCATGCAACAGGCCTCTAGTATATATATAAAAGGCTAGGTGACCAACCATACATAATGTACGTTCAACCATCCAACCGGCCGGTATATATGATGCCCACTGGCAATTTAAAAATAAATGTTGACTCACGCATGTGCAATACATATAAAGCTCTCAGTTGTTCTGATTCCAAGAATTGATTTGTCCCCATCTGACACTGGCCTCCCATTTAAATTAATTTGAAGACAGTTTCCTGTGATGCCAGCATTTGCGATGACTATTAATAAATCACCAGGACAAGCTCTACACAAAGTAGGAATATTCCTACCTGAACCTGTTTTCAGGACAAGGTAAGTTATATGTTGCTTTCTCTCGAGTTGGAAGAACATGTGACATTAAAGTTGTAAATGCTTCATCACAGGGGAAATTAGTCAAGCACTCTGAAAGTGTTTTTACTCTTAATGTCGTATATAGGGAGATATTAGAATAAGTTTAATCAATTTATCAGTCATTGTTTTTATCAGTGTTGTTTTTATATCATGTTTTTGTTTTTATATCATGTCTTTGTTGTTATATCATGCTGTTGTTTATTAATCAATTTATATATTATTTTCATATACATTTTACTAGTTTTCTTTCATCTCTGACACATCTATTACAGAGAAATGGCGAATAGTGATATTAAAATATTTCTTCTAATTAATTTCTTTTCAATGTGCACGAATCCATGCACCAGGACATTAGTTTACTAAATAAAAGGCACCAAAGAGTTCAAATTTTGACACTTGAAAATATTTGTGGCTTAATTTATATATTACCCTCAAATTTAGTTGTGTGGTCTGTGTTCACTGGAACTTGAATGCAAAATTAAAAAGCACTGAACACAAAATAGTTTCTCAAGCAGTACCTGCTATTTTTATTTATGTTGTAAAGCTATTTAGCTTCAAGGAGAAAATTAAAATCTGGTAATCACTTTATCTTCCTGTATTAATAATGATGTATCTTATTCAGATAGAATCTAGTAGCTAACACATGATCTCTTAACAATTTGTTGTTTGAACCTAATCATTTTTATCTTTAAATAGCTTTATTTCAATTATATACTCACAATGAGAATGCTTCACAAAAGATCTTTATTCCAAACTACTAACACATTTAATTGGAGACCAGAAGGCATTACTGACTACCTATTAGCTGATATTTGTTTCTTATCTGCTATCTTTTTTGTATCATATATCAATGTCCACTGTGAAAAAAACTAGAAGTCATCTAATCAAGATGATACTCAATTTTTTGCCTTCTCTCTATATATAATATTTAAGTATAATTTATAAACAATAAAATACATCTTTTTTTATGAAACAAGTTACAGAAACATTTAATTATTTTTAAATTTACAATTATTCTTATTTAAAATTATTTGATTAAACAAATGTACACAAATTATAAGTGTATACAAATTTAAACACGTAATTTAAGTTTAGAATACTTACATCACCTCAGAAAGTTTCATAGTGCCACTGTTCTGTCAGCCAGGAGATGTGTTTCAGTTCCAAACCTCATCTGAATGCCTACTTTCTTGGATTTCTATTGGTACCAACTGTCCCAGGCTGGGTGCCCCAGGATGTAGAATCTGAAAGGGAATTTAGCTTGCAGAGCATCTATTAAGGAGGACTCTTGGAATCAACATTGTGGAAGGCAGGGAAGAAAGCAGGGCTGGGTAGTGGGAGAAATCAAACTGTATGACGGCCCAATGCCAGCCTGGAAATCAAGCTGTATGACGGCCAAATGCCAGCCTGTGGGGAACTCTGGGCCTGATTGGCTTTACAAGAGTTCATTGGAGTTGGGGCAAGGGATTCAGCCTTTCTTCTCCCATTTTAATCAGTTATCAGATGCAGGTTGCTTTGAGAAAGGGCCCAGCCTTGGGGAATGTGACACTCTTACATTTGAGGGCGTAGCAGAAAAACCTGTCAAGTGATGGCTGACCACCCTCCCAGCAGCTGGGCAACAAGTCCATGCAAGGAGAATCTGGAGAGTACTTCACATTGTCTCTCACATCATGCTTAAAGAAAATTCAAGCTGCTTGGGAGAACATGGTTTTTTTATCCAAGTCTGGAAGGAGGAAACCAGAATTAGAAGAAAGAATAATTGATAACAGTTAAATACTTGAAAATTTATAATTAATGCACTTATTTAAAATGTACTCTAATATTATTTTTCAGTATATTTTAGGACTTACTCATTCAAGGAATATTTGAGAGCCTATATACATGGAGACTTTTATCCTTCATTTTGGCCACCTAGCATTTGAACCTCCTTTTTACATTTGGAAACTCTTTTGTATGAGGCCAAGCCCATCTACCACTATAGAAGCTGAGAACACAAGGTGCTTATTTTCCCAGCCTCTTTGAAAGGGTGGCAGGCCTATACCCTAAGCTCTGCCAAAGAGACAAAATTTTTAATCAGACCTGGTGGTATAAAGACTAAAAAAACCCCCACAATTTTAAATGATGGGTTGTGGCAGCAGAAGCAGTGCACCATTTCTATCACCAGACTCCACTTTGGTGGTGGTATCAGCAGTGTAAACACCCACAGCCAAAAACAATAGTTTTCTCACCAGACTGGTTCTGTAGCATGCTGCTTTGGACTTTATGACTGGGTAGCCTATCTGTTTAATTAACTGGGATTGGTATCTGTTGCTTGTCCCCCCAAATTCCTAACTAACATAACCTTCCCTCTACCAAATGTTCTAGACACTAGGATTATCGTGATGAAAAGACAGACAAGGTCTAGTGAGGAGAGACTGATGGTTGAGTAGAAAGACAAATAGACAATACAATTCTAGATTGTGATGGTGGTGTGAAGGAAATAGACAGGGAAATGGGTTAAATAGGGTAAGGGGAAGTTGGAGATGGAGAAGGCTAAGAAATTAAACGGATTGCCCTGAGACCAGGAGGCTGAAAGGAAGAGTTAGTTGAGTGAAAAGAGTTGTGATGAAAAAGAATTTTGCAGAGACAATAGCAATTGCAAATGGGTGAGAATGAATTTGACTCAACCCTTAAAGGAACGGAAAGGAACATAGTGGTTGCATCAGTTATGTTTGTTTAGCTATTGTAATAGAGTAGCTATTTTAAAGAAAAATACATTTTTATGTGGAAACCTATGTTATAATCCATGCCTCTCTGTTAACTCTCAGGCAATATGTTTAGACACAAGCTTATCTGATTGACTACCTTAGAATAACCAGGAAAGTGTTCTATAAACAGAGATTTCTAGGCCCTACCCATAGAGAATCTAATCAGCCAAGTTTGTAATCAGTAGTGTTAGGCTATACTATTAAGTGGGGTAACACTGTTTGCCAAGCAAAAGCTTACTTTAGTTTCAGGTAAAACACATGGAGTAACAGCTCTGATTACTACAAATGCTGTGTATATGCCATGCATGTAAGATTGGTATATACCCCTTTACTTGATAAACATAACGCTTTTACTTGACTAGAAATAAAATAAGGAGAAATCAGCCTTTCATTAAATTTTGCCTTTTTATTTTTTAAATTTCTTTTTTGATTAAGGTGTTACATATGTGTCCTTCTTCCCCCGTTACCCTCCCATCCCCCCACTCATGCCCTCACCCCCCTGTTGTCTATGTTCATGTAATACAACTTGATAACTGGTATTGAGATCTCACCTACCATATGCATGCATGCAAGTCCTTTGCTTGATATCTGGTATTGAGATCCCACCATCCTATGCATGCATACAAGTCCTTTAGTTGATTTCTCCCCCTTACCCCCACCCTCCCCTACCTTCCCTCCGAGGTTTGAAGGTCTGATTGATGTTTCTCTGTGTCTGGAACTATTTTGGTTCATCAGTTTATGTTGTTCATTATATTCCACAAATGAGTGAGATCATGTGATACTTATCTTTCTCTGACTGGCTTATTTCACTTAGCATAATGCTCTCCAGTTCCATCCATGTTGTTGCAAATGGTAGGAATTCCTTCTTTTTTAGCGCAGCATAGTATTCCATTGTGTAAATGTACCACAGTTTTTTAATCTACTCATCTACTGATGGGCACTTAGGCTGACTCCAAATCTTAGCTATGGTGAATGGTGCTACTATGAACATAGGGGTGCACATATCCTTTCTGATTCGTATTTCTAGTTTCTTGGGATATATTCTTAGAAGTGGGATCACTGGGTCAAATGGGAGTTGCATTTTTAGTTTTTTGAGGAAACTCCATACTGTTCTCCACAGTGGCTGCACCAATCTGCCTTCCCACCAGCAGTGCATCAGGGTTCCTTTTTCTCCGCATCCTCGCCAACATTTGTCATTTCTTGATTTGTTGATGATAGCCATTCTGACAGGTGAGATGGTACTGCATTGTCGTTTTGATTTGTATCTCTTGGATAATTAGTGACTTTGAGCATGTTTTCATATGTCTCTTGGCCTTCCTTCTGTCTTCTTTCGAAAAGTTTCTATTTAGTTCCTTTGCCCGTTTCTTGATTGGATTGTTTATCTTCCTTTTGTTGAGTTGTATGAGTTCCCTGTAAATGTTGGAGATTAAACCCTTATCAGTGATAACATTGGCAAATATGTTCTCCCATGCAGTGGGCTTTCTTGTTGTTTTGTTGATGGTTTCTTTTGCTGTGCAAAAGCTTTTTATTTTGATGTGGTCCCATTTGTTTATTTTCTCTTTAGTTTCCATTGCCCTAGGGGTAGTATCAGTGAAGAAGTTCTTTCGGCATATGTCTGAGATTTTGCTGCCTGTGGATTACTCTAGTATTTTAATGGATTCCTGTCTTATGTTTAAGTCCTTTATCCATTTTGAGTTTATTTTTGTGTATGGCATAAGTTGGTGGTCTAGTTTCATTTTTTTGCATGTATCTGTCCAATTTCCCCCACACCATTTATTGAAGAGACTGTCTTGACTCCATTGTATGTTCATGCCTCCTTTGTGGAATATTAATTGGGCATAGTGGTTTGGGTTGATTTCTGGGTTCTCTATTCTATTCCAATGATCTATATGTCTGTTCTTGTGCCAGTACCAGGCTGTTTTGAGAACAGTGGCTTTGTAATACAGCTTGATATCTGGTATTGAAATCCCACCTACTTTGTTCTTCTTTCTCAGGATTGCTGAAGCTATTTGGGGTCTTTTTTTATTCCAGATGAATTTTTGTTCTAGGTCTGTGAAATATGCCGTTGGTATTTAAATGGGGATTGCATTGAATCTATAGATTGCTTTGGGTAGAATGGACATTTTGCTGATGTTGATTCTACCAATCCATGAACACAGTATGTTCCTCCATCTGTTTATATCTTCCTCTATCTCTTTTTTCAGTGTCCTATAGTTTTTTGCTTATGGGTCTTTTACCCCTTTAGTTCAGTTTATTCCTAGTATCTTCATTTTTTTGGTACGATGGTAAATAGGATTGCTTTTTTAGTCTCTCTTTCTGTAAGTTCACTATTGGTGTATAGAAATGCCATAGATTTCTTGGCATTAATTTTGTATCCTGCTACCTTGCCGAATTCATTTATTAAGTCTAACAATTTTTTGATGGAGTATTTAGGGTTTTCTATGTACAGTATCATGTCATCTGCGAATAAGGACAGTTTTACTTCTTCTTTTCCAATTTGGATGCCTTTTATTCCTTCTTCTTGTCTGATACCAATGGCTAGTATATCCAGTACTATGTTGAACAGGAGTGGTGAGAGAGGGCATCCCTGTCTTGTTCCTATTCTTAGGAGAAATGGTTTTAGTTTTTGTCCATTGAGTGTGATGCTGGCCGTGGGTTTATCATATATGGCTTTTATTATGTTGAGGTATGATCCTTCTATTCCCACCTTGCTGAGAGTTTTTATCAAGAAAGGGTGTTGGATTTTGTCAAATACTTTTTCTGCATCAATTGATATGACTATGTGATTTTTTCCCCCTCAATTTGTTTATGTGATGTATCACGTTTATTGATTTGCAGATATTGTACCATCCTTGCATCCCTGGGATAAATCCTGCTTGGTCATGGTGTATAATCTTTCTGATGTACTGCTGGATCCTATTTGCTAGAATTTTGTTGAGGATTTTGGCATCTATGTTCATGAGGGAAATTGGCCTATAATTCTCTTTCATTGTGTTTTGTTTATCTGGTTTTGGTATTAGGGTGATGCTGGCTTCATAGAATGAGTTTGGAAGTGTTCCTTCCTCTTGAATTTTCTGGAATAGTCTGAGCAGGATAGGTTTTAGTTCTTCCTCGAATGTTTGGTATAACTCTCCTGTGAAGCCGTTGGGTCTGGGCTTTTGTTTGCTGGAAGCTTTTTAATGACTGCTTCAATTTCTTCCATACTTATTGTCCTATTGAGATTTTTAGAATCTTCCTGGTTGAGTTTTGGAAGTTTGTATTTTTCTAGGAATATGTCCATTTCCTCCAGGTTGTCTAGTTTGTTGGAATAGAATTTTTCATAATATTTATTTAACAATTCTTTGTATTTCTGTGGGGTCTGTTGTTATTTCTCCTCTTTCATTTCTGATTTTGTTTATTTGAGTCCTCTGTCTTTGCTTCTTGATGAGCCTGGCTAGAGGTTCATCAATCTTGTTTATGTTTTCAAAGTACCAGCTCTTGGTTTCATTGATCTTTTGTATTGTTTTTTTGGTCTCTGTGCCATTTATTTCTGCTCTGATCTTTATTATCTCCTTCCTTCTGGTCACTCTGGGATTTTCTTGTTGCTCTCTTTCTAATTCTTTGAGTTGTAGCATTAGATGATTTACTACCATTTTTTGAGGTAGGCCTGTAGAGCTATAAACATCCCTCTCAGGACTGCTTTCATTGTGTCTTATAGGTTTTGGATTGTTGTATTTTTATTGTCATTAGTTTCCATAATGTTTTTAATTTCTTCTTTGATCTCATTGGTAACCCAATCAATACTTAATAACATGCTCTTCAGCTTCCAAGTGTTTGAGTGTTTTGGATTGTTTTTATTGTAGTTTATTTCTAATATTATGCCATTGTGGTCTGAAAAGATGCTTGGTATGATTTCAATCTTCTTGAATTTGGGGAGACTTTGCTTGTGAACCAGCATGTGGTGTATTTTTGAAAATGTCCCATGTGCACTTGAGAACAATGTATACTGTGCAGCTTTGGGGTAAAATGTTCTGAAGATGTCAATTAAGTCCATCTGATCTAGTGAGTCATTTAGGATTGTTGTTTCTTTGCTGATTTTTTGTCTAGAGGATTTATCCAGTGATGTCAGTGGTGTATTAAAGTCCCCTACTATGATGGTATTGTTGTCTGTCTCTCTCTTGATATCTTCCAGGAGATTTTTTATGTATTTGGGTGCTCCTGCATTGGGTGCATATATGTTTACCAGGGTTATAGCCTCTTGTTGTATCAATCCCTTTAGTATTATGAAGTGGCCTTCCTTATTTCTTGTTATGGCCTTCACTTTGAGGTCTATTTTGTCAGATATAAGTATTGCTACCCCAGCTTTTCTTTCATTTCCATTTGCCTGAAAGATATTTTTCCATCCCTTCACTTTCAGTCTGTGTGAGTCCCTTGTTCTGAGGTGGGTCTCTTTTAGACAGCATATATATGAGTCATGTTTTTTTATCCATTCAGCCACTCGATGTCTTTTGATTGTAACATTTAGTCCGTTTATGTTCAAAGTTATTATTGAAAGGTCCTTTTTTTAGCCATTTTTATTTTTTGAGTCTGTGTTCCTTCTTACTTTTTTGTTTCTTCTTTTTACAGCATTCCCTTTAGCATTTCTCTCATTGCTGGTTTGGTAGTGATAAACTCCCTTAGCCTTTTTTTGTCTGTGAACTTCTGATTTCCCCTTCAATTTTGATTGATAGTCTTGCTGGATAGAGTATTCTTGGATTGAGACCCTTGCTTTGCATCACTTTGTATATCTCCTTCCATTCCCGTCTAGCTTGATGTGTTTCTGTTGAGAAATCATTTGATAATCTAATTGGGAATCCTTTGTAGGTAACTCTCTGTCTATCTCTTGCAGCCTTTAAGATTCGCTCTTTGTCGATAACATTTGCCATTTGTAATTATGGCGTGTCTTGGTGTGGGTCTTTGGGGATTCATCTTGCTTGGGCTCTTTGTACTTGAGTAACTTTTTTCTTCCCCATATCAGGGAAGTTTTCTGTCATTATTTCTTCAAATAAATTTTCTAATCCTTGCTGCTCTTCTTGTCCTTCTGGCAGCCCTATTATATGTATGTTATTTCGTTTTGCATTGTCCCAAAGCTCCCTTAGGCTCTCTTCCTGCTTTTTAATTTTTTTTCTCTAGTTACTGTTCAGATTGGGCTTGTCTCTGTATCTGATCTTCTAACTCGCTGATTCAGTCCTCTGCTTCTTCTAGTTTACTGTTGAAGCCTTCCATGGTGTTTTTGATTGTAGCTATATCATTTTTCATTTCTTCCTGATTTTTGCATAGGTTGTTGATTTTCTCGTCCATCCGATATATGAACTGTATGACCATTACTCTGAATTCTTTTTCTGTCATGTTGCATGCTTCCGTTACACTTATTTCCTTACCTGGCGATTCCTCCTTTTCTTTCCTCTGGGGATTGCTTCGTTGTCTCCCCATTCTTACTATCACCAGAAGGTTCAGATGTCGAGTTGCGGGGGCCTGGACCATGTTCAGTGCGAGTTTTGCACCCCCAACGTGTCACTGAAGAGCTCTGATACCAAGACAGTTGCTGTGGGTTGGTCGGAACCACGCTCACCCTTGGTCAGAGTCACAGGCGCTTAGTGTGGCCTTGTGTGTGCACCTAGAATCAGGGACCTTACCTGCGCCATGTTGAAACAGAGAACCCACTGACGTGTGCCAAAAATCAAAGGCCCCTATTGCGTGTCAGGCGTCAGCGGCTCCCTGTGTCCATGCCGAGAATCGAGTATCAGAGTCTTTGTTTCTTGGTGCTACCTCACACTGAGAATCAGGTTTCTGTGTGCACATGCACCAAGATTTGGAGTCATTGGCTCTTAGTGTGAATGTACTGGGAATCAGGGATCTCAGGCACACATAATGAGGAACAGAGTCTAGTCACTGGTGGTCAATGCTGCCTCTTGTGTGGAGATTCAGGGTCCCCGGTCTGCCCGGGAGACCAGGTTGCTCAGTCACACTGTGTTGGTAGGAGGTCCACTTCTGCCTTGCGGTAAACAGCCTTCTGTGTGCGCTTGCCCTGAATCAAAGTCAGGTGACTCTGCCCCTTAGTGTGGGTGTAGGGTCTGGTCACGCAGGTGTGCACTGTGGAAAACAAACTCCCTGTGTCCATGTACCCAGGCTCAAGTTCAGCGCTGCCTTCCTCTGTGGGCACAAGGTCTGTTCGTGGGGAACAAACTCCCTGAGACCGCACATCCAGGTTCAAATTCACCGCAGCCTCTCTGCTAAAGTGCAGGGTCTGGTCATGGGAAACAAACTCCCCAGGTTTGCACCCCAGGCTCAAATTCAATGTTGTCTCCCTGCGTAGGCATAGGATCTGGTCGCAAAAAACAATCTCCCCAGGGTCGTGCACCTATGCTCAAATTCAGGACTGCTTTCCTGCCTGGGCATGGAGACGAGTCGCGGGAAACAAACTTCCTGTTGTCTGACACCAAGGTGCAAAGTCAGGCAGAATCACCACTGCTTTGTGTGTACAGAAAGCCTTATTGTGCGGCTGGGGTCTGGAAATTTTTCTGTCGCTGCTGCGGGGACGGCGGGAATGGGGGATTGGCTTTGTGACTCACAGAAATCTGTGGCCGGGTGCCTGGAGTCCTGGTGTCCCTGGGTCTGCAGCTGTGGTGGCAGGTCTTCTACCAGAGCGGTTGTAGGGTCCTGGTTTGCTTGCGAGACCAGACTGGGTGGTGGCGAGGCTAGGATCCTAGTCTCAAGCAGTTCTCTTCTTCAAGATGGTGTGGTCTCTGTGCCACCAGTGTCCTCCCCGGAGTGTTTGTGGTGGCCGCGGGATTTTGCCATCAAAACTGCCTGGATTGGCAACCCCCTGAAAGAACTGCAGGGTCTAACTGTCCCTATTTCACTCACACACACACCTGTACACATCCACACATACCTCTTTCGCTCCCTCACTCTCTCACATACTCTCCCTCCCTACCTTCCTGCCAGTCGCCATCTTGCCTCCCCCCAAATTTTGTTTTTTTATATAGAGGTCTAGCTAATTCTGTTCTACAAGATAAAAAAAATTATTTTTACTTTTTATTTGAAAATTTTATTTATTGATTTTAGAGAGAGAAACATTGATTTCTTGTCCCACTTATTTATGCATTCATTGGTTGAGTCTTGTATGTGCCCTGACCAGGGATTGCACTCACAACCTTGTCGTATCAGTACAACGCTCTAACTAACTGAGCTATCTGGCTCAGGCAAAATTGTGTTGTTGTTTTTTTTTTGGAAATCTAGTTGGTATCCCACAAGGTAAATTCTAGTAATTCTTAGTAATATTCAGTATTGAATAGAACCTCAGATTGAAGCTAATAGACTGAATCCTAGTCTCAAGTTTTTGGAAATAACAAGTTAAATACTTTTTATTGTCTACTAGAGGCCCGATGCATGAAATTCATGCACGGGTGCGGTCCCTATGCCTTGCCAGTGATCGAAGCGCAAGCGTCTGATGTAGAAGGGCATGTCCCAGCTGACCTCTGGGCTCTGGACAGCACCTGGGCCCCTGCTCACACCCGCCTTGGCCTGGTGCCACCCACTCACCTGCTCCACCATCCCACCGTTGTCCCGTTCTCCTCGGGGTATCAGGGCCAGCAGCGCCTCCACTGCCGCCTGCTGCCAGTGCCATGTCGCTGACACCCACCATGTTCCACGTTGCCCCCTGGTGGTCAGCAAACATCAAACTCCCAGTCCCCTGGTCGAACGACTGCCCGAGGGGACAATTTGCATATTAGGCTTTTATTATATAGGATAATACATACTTTTTCTCCAGAGTCTCCAATTTGAAAGGAACTCCAGTGTAGCTTTTAATTAACAGATATAATGCCAAATATATCCCACCCAAAGGGTCAAGCTTGTTAAAGAACTCTAAACAGAAGACAAGCTATGTTTTAACTATTAAGACTTTGATGACTTGGAGTTCTTCTAGGTAAGGACCAGTGCATCCAAATAGATGCCATGCTATGCTTACTCTGATCATAATCAATTAGACAATTTTGTTTCTCTTAATATAAAATCTTACAAAAAAAAAACAACAAAACACAACAACAAAAAACCACACCATACAATGTCATATTCAAATGTGAGAAAATTGTTTTCTCAAATCCCATGTGTATCATACTGGTGTCTAGTACATTTTACCATACTTCACTCTCTTGAGCTGGGAATAGTCATGATACTTCTTCCTGAAGCATCGCATTCCCTAGATGCTCAAGTTATAAAACTTTAATTTCAAATGAAACAAATATGGGTATATTCTGGAACTGAGAAAATATTTTCACAAAAAAATATGTTGGTGATATGTAATGATTTGTTATAGTCTTAAATTATTTAATAAACATTTTCAAATTTTCCCCATTTTCATTTCCATTATTGTAAATATAAATTGTTCTCACCACATAAGCAAACTTTGGAGTCCTTGATAATTTTAAGAATATAAAAGAGGTCCTGAGGCCACACAGTTTGAGAACCACAGGAATAGGTAAAAGACTACTCCTTCCCCCAATTGAGCTGGCATTTAAATATATTGTCACAACATTTACCATGGAAGTTCTGTTTCACTTTGATTTTTTTTTTTCAGTTTGATTTTTAATCTTTATTTCCTTTCAGTTTTGCAAAAAGTTTAGATAAAGCAAAGACCTGGACTGGGAATAGAAAATGAGTAAGGAAGTAAATAAGCATGCTTTCATTATAATGAAATAATTGAAAGTATTTGGATGTGTCAAAGTACATCTTTTGTTTCTATGATTCTGACTTTAAAAAGAAGTACTTTCTGTCTGATACGCTGTAAGCCTACGTAAAAAGTATATTTTGAATATGTTAATGCTTTATTGTTATTTTTTAAACATTTTTAAAAACATAAAACATTTACTTCATTTTAAAAGAAACAATGTTTTTTGAAAATTAGTGTTGGGGTGTGTGTGTATGTGTGTGTGTGTGTGTGTGTGTATTTTAATGATAATGCATTTCCAGTTTTTAGTAGAAGTCATGGGGAAATTTATTTCATTTATATTTGTTTTGCTTATAAACCTTCTGGAATGGTTTTGTATATTTTTCAAAAGTGAGATAAACTGATAATGAATGTCAAATCTTTAAAAAATGTTCTGATATTAAAAAAAGAAAGATTGCTTTCTAGAAAGAATTCCCAATTCATTTCTTTTAAAGAACTTAAAAACATAATTGTCAGTTGCAAGAATGGACATAACAACAAAACTCTCAGGTAGATGTTCACATTTGGCAATTATTCCACCATTTTAATTGGAAAATTGTCTATAGAAACATTTCTGTTCATTTCAAGGGGGTGAATATTTTTATATTTTAAGCTGCTATCCTATTCATGAATATTAGGCTTAGGGTATCAGAACGTCTGGAAACCAGAGTGAGATTTTGAATGAAGCCACACTCTTTTCTTTCAAAAACAGTAGCTTTAGTTACCATATGTTAAGATGGAGTCAAGGCTGAAACGTTCCAGGAAGGATCAATGAGTATCACTTAAAGGACAACAAAAAAGCAACACTGTAAGAGAGTAAAAAAGTATATAAGGGCGGCGGGGTGGGAGGCGCGGAATGAGAGGTGGTAGTG
Source organism: Corynorhinus townsendii (assembly GCA_026230045.1). Lineage (NCBI taxonomy): Eukaryota > Metazoa > Chordata > Mammalia > Chiroptera > Vespertilionidae > Corynorhinus > Corynorhinus townsendii. Next base: position 17,132,537 of record JAPDVU010000011.1, read on the forward strand.
GTAGAGATTTTTAGTAGTATTTAATAAGAATATTCAAAATAATTTGGAGCCATTATACATTTAAAGAACTAATCAACAAATAGTTATGGCCAGAAAATTTCTACTGAAAATTGTTGGTTAGCCCCCTACTCCAGTGGTCGGCAAACTGTGGCTCGCGAGCCGCGGTTTGCCACTCTGTTGACTGATGAGTTTGCCGACCACTGACCTATACTCTGGATTCCAATAATTACAGGCTGTTGTTGTTCCTTGTGATTAAGCCCCTATCCCAGTGGTCAGCAAACTCATTAGTCAACAGAGTGGCAAACTGCGGCTCGCGAGCCGCATGTAGCTCACAAGCCGCAGTTTGCCAACCACTGCCCTAGGTCAGCATCACTAACATGATGTTGATTCCTCTGAGTGCATGGGTGGTGTTGAGAGCTGGGTTAGGAAATACTTGTTGATCATACCAGCCGCATATTAGATGCTGATTTAAGTGTTTTGCTTAATAACTTTTATAAAATTAAGCTTCTATTTTGGGAAAAGTTTAGATTTACAGAAAAGTTGCAAAGATAATGCGGAGAGTCCCTGTATACCTCTCTGTGTTTCAGATTTTGCTTTCCCCTCATGTTATCATCTCATATTAGTGCTTGGTTTCGTTTAATCCTCACAAACAACCCTTGAAAAAAACTACTGTTATTTTATTTTCCGTAAAAAGAAACTTAGGCTACATTGTGAGGAATGATTTATCTATTAATTCAATAAGTATTTGAATAAATACTATGTGGCAGGAATTATTTTAAGGTGGCCACAGGGATACACGGTAAGATGGTATGCCTGCTTTTCTGAAGTTATAATATTTATATAATTTATTCTGTGCAATGCTACATTGAACTAATGTCCTTTTTGTTTCTCTGGGAAGTCATTGTGGAAAAAGCACTGACATGTATATATTATGGGTGAAGTAATATTGACTACTCCCCCTCCTCCCAATCATCCCCCCAACGTGTTTCCTCAAAATTATGAGATCTAGTTAGCTTCAGATCTCTACACTTAGCCACCTTCACAAACTGCTCTGTAATGTTAATATATGACCGTTTGGATTTCTGGTAGTCTGCATACCCTGTTATATTTATTGCTACATATTGTTATCCTCTAGACATCCTTTGTTTTCTTTTTTTTAAAATATATTTTATTGATTTTTTACAGAGAGGAAGGGAGAGGGATAGAGAGTTAGAAGCATCGATGAGAGAGAAACATCGATCAGCTGCCTCCTGCACACCTCCTATGGGGATGTGCCCGCAACCAAGGTACATGCCCTTAACCGGAATCAAATCTGGGACCTTTCAGTCTGCAGGCCGATGCTCAATCCACTGAGCCAAACCGGTTAGGGCCATCCTTTGTTTTCTTATAACCTAAACTATATTGGCTCAGTAGGTAGTATAGGTTATGTGAAAATGTAGTTCTCAGAGCCAGAAGAACCCTGTGTTAGATTTTCAGTGAGGGACTGTAGCCTCTAACTCCTGTTAACAGTAATGGGAATCCCATGACTATCTGACCACACCCGTTGCTGAAAATGCTACTATTCCTGAGGGAGTCACTAACCTTTGCATCCATTATAGAGGTTTGGGAGGAGCAGAGAGGTAGAAGTACCTTAAGTAATAGGTTAGCCACAGAGAGACAAAAGAATAATCAGAGCTAGAGGAAGCTTATGAAAGAATAAGGAAGTGAGCTTCTTGTAACAGGGATCCCTGCTGTTCTCTATTTTCAGTGTGGCAAAGCAAAGCAGGCCCCTATGGACTCTGATACTAAAGAATGAATTATTGACCTGAATAGTGATGTGGTAGTGCTAATGATTTCGTGTGTGTGTGTGTGTGTGTGTGTGTGTGTGTGTGTGCGCGCGCGCGCGCGTGTGGTGATTAATTTTTTTAATAACTTATCTGGCTTAAAAATAAATTGTAGTTTTTCAAGAATAATTTACTCATCATGAATTTGGCAGAGTGAGAAATGTATTATTTTTTTTTTCCTGCAATCATACTGCCATGCTGACTGAGTAAACAAATAGGTGTTTACTCCCATGTGTTTAGTCCCATGTACATATTGCTTTTTAGCCTAGTCCTTTTTCTGTCAGTCTATTAGCCCTGTCTCCAAATAATTATATCAAAAACCATTTTTTTTCTTTTCTTTCTAAACCTCCCCCCCTTTTCACCATCCTTTAATTCATTCTCATACTTCTAGAGGCAATAACATTTTCTTTTGTTCATACATACATTTTTTTCCAGAAATCTAAATTTTAATCTTGATTTTCTTTTGAGTTTTATTAAGTGTCTTTTATGGCAGTTAAGACTTATAATAGATTCCCAGTTGTCAATGAGAGGTGTTGTGTCATAACAATATTCAACCTAAAAAAATAATAATGAAATAAATATTTTTTTTCTAGGCATGCGTTTGTTTTCCCACCAGACCAATATCTAAGATTTAATCCAAAGTACAGTTTAGTTTTAGAAGTGACACTTTCATCTTCTCATACTTCCTCATCTAAAATGTTCCTGAAGGGTTTATATGCTTTTCATGCCCTCTACTAATTGTACTGTTATGACATTAATGTCAGTAAATTTTATAGTTTCACTACTTTTCCAGAACCTCATAGTCCTAAAACCTTATTTTGATTTTGTATTACTAGTTTTAATTACATTCTCTAAGATGCTCTCATGGGATCCTTGGAGGTCTTAGAATTGTAGTTCTTTAAGCAATCAAGAATCATTATTCAATCTGTTCTTTTCTTTAAATATTTTTATTGATTTCAAAGAGGAAAGGAGAGGGAGAGAGAGATAGAAACATCAATGATGAAAGAGAATCATTGATCGGCTGCCTCCTGCTTGCCCTCTACTGGGGATCGAGCCCGCAACCCAGTACGTGCCCTTAATCGGAATTGAACCTGGGACCCTTCACCTCTATCCACTGAGCCAAACCAGCTAGGGCTCAATCTGTTCTTAAGTGTGTGACATGAATCACCATTTCATTGAAGACAAATGAAATATTTTAATCTTAAAGTAAAAATGACCTCATTCTCTTGATACTCCATTAAATAACAAGTTACAAACAACCACACTGCACTGTACCACACTTATGCTACACTACACTATACTAAGTAAGGAGTACAAGGGTGGGCTGCTGTTCTCTGTTTACGTGAAGATTTGTGTGAGAGAAATGTACCTGGAGAAGGTGAATATACTCCAAAGACTATCTCTTCTACAAAGAGTAGACTTTGACGCTCATAGTAAATAGCACCTTTGAATTATATGCAGCCCAAAATGAAATGGAGAATTATTAGTTATCTGTGAATCTGGATTGTCATCTGTATCATTTGGGACATCAATATAGTTTTTATTCTTCCACCACCAGAATACAGCCCTTGTACAGGTGGCAGAATTTGCATTTCTGTTAAGCTTGAGACTTCTAAGAAATTCCTGTTCTTTTCTATAAAGGGACAATTTAAGATCTCTCACTGAGACTTCTCACATTGTTTTTTAATTGAATTTATTGGAGTGACATTGGTTAATAAAATTATATCGATTTCAGGTGTGCAGTTCTATAATACATCATCTGTTATTTTGTATTGTGTATTTACCACCCCAAGTCAAATCTCCTTCCATCACCATTTATGCCCCCTTTGCCATTTTTTCTTAAGATGCGTATATGCCTTTCAAATATTTGGTTGGAAACAGAAGACTGTTCCTGTCTTGCTCATCTGGGTAAAACTAATTTACTGTTTTTCCTTTTAAACTGTTAGCTCAAGTGACCTTACACACAAGTCCCAGCTGTGCATTAGCATTGCTTGGGGATGTGCTTGTATCTTTTGTCTAAAAATACCCAGCCGGTAGAATTTGTGATCCATGAAAGCTAATTGAAACAATTTCTCTTCAAGTTTTGGCAAGCGAAGCATGCATTATAAGCATTAATATCTATAAATTGAATTGTTAATGAATCTAGACACTAATAATGAATGCAATTTTGCAGGCTTAACTAGAAACACTAAAATTATCAGGATCTGGAGCAGAATTTTCAATCATTTTTGCTTATTAAATAGCAAAGCTATGCTTTTAATAAGCTAATCATTTTTATTTGACCCCATAGGAGTAGTTCAGTTGATTAGAAACAGGTTTCTAAGTGCAAAACAATGTTGTTTTCCCCTCACTGTTTTAACCACTAAGGCGCTGAAATTTTAAGATTGATATTTGATATTATAGTCTGTCATCTAATCACATTTGAACATACATTTAATGCTACTTGAAATATTTACTTATTTTGTTTATCCTACATTATACTGTATATTGTGTGTGTGTGTGTGTGTGTGTGTATGTGTGTGTGTGTGTGTGTGTGTGTGTGTGTATTCTCTTCAGGTTTTAAAATAGTGTCACAATCAGTTTAAACAAATGGTCTCATTTCATATGCAAACACTTAAGATTACATTATCAAGGTAATACAATTTTGAGCTTCATGGTTTCCTGATAGCTTTATTATTTTCTGAGACTTAGTAACTCCTGGATATAAAATTCCATTTGAGTATCATCTCCTAAAACTTTAAACCCAGTTTTTTGAAAAGTAAAATCTAGTAAATGTTAAACAACAATGGAGTATTTTCTCCCAAGTGCTTGAATGACTTGAGGTAGTCATGCACTTGGGGGCACACTTAGTGCCCTTCAACAGATATTTCCCAGGTGGCCTGAAACAGTTAATGCACCTTTCGGTGTCTTTTTACTCACCACCAAGGAATGCACTAGGAAGAATGGAATTCTACTATCTAGGAATATGTCACATCTCTGTATATATTCCGTATATATTTTTATGGGGGTGACTGAAATGGAAACTCAAAGTACCTTTTCTAATTGTTTCTTTTCTTATAAATATTAAGGGTATTGACAGTTGTTTAGGCTTGAACTATGGAACGTTAATAAGCTGAAGTGTAGAAATTGAATCTGATAGTAAATGTGGATTTTTGTTTTTAGATGTTATGGGTTAGAACTTTTGTGAGAAGGTAGAGGGAAAGAGTTGTTAAGATTTTTTGGTATTGGTTTTTTGTGTGTTCTTTTTCCCTGTGGCATCATTTCATATTTCAGGTGTGAGAATCTATAACACATTTAGGAGAATGAAATATAAGACCAATGTATATCATATAGAATTTCTCAGGAATACAGTGCATATTGCATTACCATTTATGAAATTATTTTCAGGATTTCTCAGCTAGCATAGATGTGATAATTATATAGGCATGCACTTTTTTTCAATAACTACCTACTTTATTTAACTAAAGTTTATATACCTCTTATAAATGGCTTCATCAAAGTAGAAATCAAATAGTCTTAGAGCATTTTGTACTGCTTTTCCTAAATGCTAATGATTAGCATAAAGCTAAAGGAAAAAAACAACAAAACAAAAAATCTTTCCCAAAGAATCTTTAGAGAACACTCATTTCTTAGTAAACTTTTACTGCTTTCTTGGATTTTGATCAGCATTTTAAAATGTTTTTTATTGAACTTAGTTTTTCTTTATTTGTTAGAGATAAATTTGGGGTTGACTATGTTTTTTCATATCAGTATATCTTCATTAAATGATTCCCTGGATTACAGTTCTGCCTGGATTTGACTACCTTTATTTATTTTCAAGAATGTGTAACTTTAAAACTATGTGTCTAGCAGTCGAAGTTCTGTTATCAAAATCTCCAGAATTGCCTAAGTCAATTGGCAACCACTTGACATGGTTATTTGCAGCACAGAAATAATATGTGCTCATGAAAATAAGCAAGAATTCAAAACTTTTTGCCACTATCTGGTCAATTTGATGGAAATTAATTCCATAGACAAATCATAATAGTTAAGATCAACTTATTTTAAGTTATTATAGTTAGAGCAAAGAAGGAATTCTTCTAATTTTCTTTTCTCATACAAATATTAGAAATTTTTTTCTGCAACAGTTCAATGGCTTTTAAAGATTTTATAATATGCTGGCCATGTGATAGTTACTTTAGAAAAATGACTAAAATTTTTTTTATATTACAATAATTTTAAATTAAATTTGTTGGGGTGACTTTGGTTCATTGGGTCATATAGCTTTTAAGTGTACATTTCTATAATACATGATCTGCATATCGCATTGTGTGCCCACCACCCAAAGTTTTTAAAATAAAATTTATTTTTATTTTTAGTAAGAAGGAAATGTGCTGTCATTATCACAGCAATATTTGATTTCACACTAGCTCTATTTCTCAAAAATGTTTCTTTTTATATCTATGGTGTTACAAATAAAAGGACCAAAATGTGTGTTAAACTAAATGGCATACCTCATTCCAGAGCAGAGGGATTTAAAGCATGTCTCTTCTTATAAGTGCTATAGGAAGATAGCATCCTATGGAAGAAATTAAAGGCAATAAATCAAACATGAATATAGAATAATCTTTATTACAAACTTAAAATATTATCATTTTATCTTAAAATATATGATCATTGTCTTAAAATATTCCATTCAATTATAATAGGACCTGAAGCTTTGTCATTTAAAAAGGCTATTTTGGACCTAACTGGTTTGGCTCAGTGGATAGAGCGTCGACCTGCGGACTCAAGGGTCCCAGGTTCGATTCTGGTCAAGGGCATGTACCTTGGTTGCAGGCACATCCCCAGTGCAGGGTGTGCGGGAGGCAGCTGATCGGTGTTTCTCTCTCATCAATGTTTCTAGCTCTCTATTCCTCTCCCTTCCTCTCTAAAAAAAATCAATAAAATAAAAATAAAAAGTCTATTTTGTAATTCTTATTTTAAAATTTCAATGTTAACAGAATGCTTTTATACCAAATCCTAAGCTATACCTAAAGGTTATGGTTAGACCTGTCCAAGAACCAGAATTCTCTTTAGATCTTCAACCTTGTGCTTTTCACAGTATCTTACTATGACATATAAGAAATCAATTGGACACTGTCACACTGCTTATATGAGGAACCTAGCAATCCAAACACATACCAGAATGTGTAAATTATGAGACTTGGAAATTATGATTACTTGATAAAACCATTCTTTCTACTCTTAGACATTAATTTAGAAGTTCCTTGAGGACATTATGTTTCTTCTGGCACCTTTTATTGTCATTGTGACCACCAATTGCCCTTTTTTGCATTATAAGTTTGAATGTGAGTTCTAAGGCTATGTCAGTTACAACTTTATCTTAACTACAATATATTAACCCAATATGTTCTCATAAAATAAGTAGTCCAGAAGTAGGCAGCTCACAGCTGGTTCAACTACTTAAGGAACTCATCAAGGACACAGGTTCTGTCTGGCAACTTCCTGTTCTTCCATCTTTAGTGTGAAGCTTTTGTTTTACCAGTCAGAAATGGTTGCTCCAACTGCAGGTATTATATCTACATCCCAGGTAAGAAGGGAGAAATAGCAAAGGGCAGAATTAATCTTATTAGGCTTATGTTTATCAGGAAAGAACCATATTCTCAGGAACTTTTATTCTCATTGGCTAGTACTGTCACCTGATTGTTCTTAGCTGTGAGGGAATTTAGGAAGATGAGTATATTTAAAGTGTTTTCATATATTTTTAAGTAGCCAATATATTCTCAATCCTAAACCATCAAAGTGCAAAAGGGTATGTAGTGAAAAGCCGCTTTTCATCCCATCCCCTTCATTCTTCTACTTTATGCTCCCCTCCCCTAGCCACACACAAAGTGGGTAACCACTGGTTTAGTTTCTTCTTTGTCCTTCTAGAAATTTAAAAAATGTATATGAAATCTAATTTAAATATGTACTTTTTTCTCCCTTCTTTTTTTTAAACAGAAATGGTATATGAGATAAATTATCTTCAACCAGTCACATAGCTCCCACACCAAACTAAAGGAAACAAGCAAACCAGGATTCTTGTAGTAAGAAGAAAGGAAAACTAATAGCATCTGCAATGGACAGTTTTATTTATTTTGTCTTAGTTGGGTCAAGTAGTATCTAGATAGCAGTGAAACTATTGATTCTATTTAGCAACTGACAGAGACAGAAGTGTTTTTCAGCATAGATACCTGTATCTTCTATGTAGCCCAGTGCCTTGCATAGAGAAGTTGATTAATAAATGTACAAAATGGAGCTTATGATGTCTTTTCCTCCATAACTTCTCATCTTCAACTCAATTAATGAAACCACTGTTTGGTAAATTGTTCAAACCAGAAACAAAATGGTCCTCTTCGTTAATTTTTCTCTCTCCAGCTTTCAGATGCCTCTCCTTCCCTTGTCCACCACATTCATTCCATCAGTAAGTCCTGTTGGTGCTACTTTCAAAAGCTACCCCAAATACCTCACCCCCTCCACCACTTACCTCTATCCTGGCCTAATCATCATACTTATCTCCCTACTTTCCTTCTTGCCCCTACAGTCTATATAACAATCTAACTGACCTTAAAAACATATAATTTCCTTGCCTAAAACTCTACAAAGGCCCTTGCTGATGTGGCTCAGTTGCAGAGTATTGCCCCTAACCCCAAAAGATGGTGGTTTTTATTCCCAATCAGGGAATATACCCAGGTTGTGGGTTCGATCCCCTGTCAAAGCATGTACAGGAGACAACCTAGTCGATGTTTCTCTCTCACACTGATATTTCTCTCTTCCCTCCCTTTCTCCCTCCCTCCCTCCCTTCTTTTCTCCCTTCTCTCTTTTTCCTCCCCCTCTCCCCTTCCTCTATCTCCTTCCTCTGCCCTCCCTCCCACCTTTTCTCTCTCTAAATATCAATGGGAAAAAAATTCTCCATAGGTTTTGAGTCTAATAAGAATAAAATCCAAAGACTGCTGAGGTCCATGAAGCCCTGTGTGATCAGGTATTTGTCTACCTTTTTTTCATTTCATACCATTCTATGGTTTTTTCCCAGATGCATGTAGGGCTATTTATTAAGGACTTGGCTACATGACATCCCATGGCAACCCTTCCTACTTGTACTCCAACATCATCTATTCTATTCCTCCTTTTATTTTCTCATAATATTTATAACTATTGAAATATTATTTATATACTTGTTAATTCTCAGGCTTTCTCCACTAAAATGTAAGTTCCACGAGTGTAGGGACTTTGTCTTGTTGATTTATTCATTCAACAAATATTTGTTGAACACCTTCTATGTGATATCTATTGGTCATTCTATATAATAAAACCCTAATATGCAAATCAACTGAACAGCGGAATGACTGGTCACTGTGACATGCACTGACCAGACTCTCAACGCAGGCGCTGCCCCCAGTCGTGGCCGGCCAGCAGGCGGTGCCAGGCCGCCAGCTATTGCAGATGCCAGTGGGGGCTACCCAATCACCCTGCCCGCTGGTCGCCCTGCAGAGGGAGGCGACTGGCAGTGGCGGCAGGGGGCGGGGCCGGCCAGCGGGCAGCACCAGGAGGGTGTCAGCAGGGGCCTCCTGATCGCCCCACCGGTCGCCCTACAGATCAGCTCTGATCACTAGCCAGGCCTAGGGACCCTACCCTATATATATTGGGAACAGTCTGTTAGGTTTAAAAATTAAAACCTGGCAAGGCTACTCTAACGCTGAAAAAAACAGGATGAAGCAGTGATGACATGCATGGACTTTGGCTTGCACATTTTTGGTCAGCCCTGATTCTGACACAGCTTTTTGACAAAGCCAATTACTTCTCTCTGCTTCAGTTTTTCCACCCATAAGATGGGGGGAAATGGTACTGCTGCCTCAGAAGGATCATGTTATGTACTACTTTTTATAATCAGGGCAAAAAAATGTAGCTGCCCATACAACAGCAAGATGCCTTTCACCTGTATGAAAAGTATGGTCACTGGTGCATGCAGTGTCCTGGATTGCAAGAGGGATGTCCAAATGCTGGTTTTGGGCCTAAGCCTGTATTCAGACATCCCTGAGGGGTCCCGGATTGTGAGAGGACACAGGCTGGCCTAAGGGAGCCTCCCCCACCACACACACACACACACGAATTTCATGCACCGGGCCTCTAGTTCTGTAATAATAACAATTTACAAAATGGACAAAAATTACTTCCTTCACAGAGCTGTGTGTGTGTGTATGCAGGTAGACAGACAATAAACAAAGTAAAATATATAGTACTTTAAATTTAAGTGCTATGAAGAAAAATAAGAAAAAGAGATAAGGGTCATCTGGATATTGGCAGTTTTCAATTTCTGCTTGAAATTTTCACCATAACATGTGTAACAAACCACCTAAAAATTGATGGCTTATAACACCAGATATGTCTGTGGGTTTCCCAGGGTTCAGATAATTCAGGATAGACTTGGCTCCAGTCAGTGGCTCAATTTCAGGTATGTTTTATGTATCTCCATTTTCTGGCACCTGTTTAATACCATATCATTTTATTTTTTATGGCAAAAAGCAGGAGTACAAGAGACCAGGCCTAGAACTGCAAGCCATTTTTAAGTTTCTGCTTTAATCATGTCCACTAACTTCCCAATGGCCAAAATAAATCACATGATCAAACCTAAAGTCTAGAGGCAAATAAGATTTTCATGTTTATGAACTAATTTGTCTCCTTTTTCTGAAGAGCTTTTTCCTTTTGATGAGTTTTCTTTGTCATTTCTTATTGATTTGTGGGAGTCATTTAAATATTTTGGTTATGAGTCCTTTATTGAATGTATATATATTGCATACATCTTTTCTTAGGTTGTGGCTTATCTTTAAAAGGTTTTTTTTAATTAGTATATTGGGATGACATTGGTGAACATGATCATATAGGTTGCAGGTGTAGGTTTCTATGCTACAAGATCTACATATTACACCATGTGCCCACTACCCAAAGTAAAATCTTCTCCTATTACCATATATTAGGACCCCCTTCTCCCAAAGCTCCCTTCTCTCTGGCAACCACCACACTGCTGTTTGTTTTATTCACCGCATTTTACAAAAGTTCTTAATTTTAATGTGGTCCAATCATCTTTGTTTTTCTAATAGTTAGTGCTTTTGGTCTTTTGTTTAATAAATCCTACCTTACCCTACTGTAATATAAAAATTCTGTTACAGATTGTCTCCTAAAACTTTTATAGTTTGTCTCTCAAATTTAAGGTTGTAATGGACCAGGAAGTGATTTCCATTTATGGTGAGACATAGGGAACTGATTTCATCGGTTTTCCATACTGAAACCCAACTGTCCCTCCATTGGATTGATTAGTCTTACCTTCCCTGATTGATCATCAGTGCCAGCAGTGCTATAAATGAAGTTTTTATAATAGGTTAATCTATTTCCAAGTTCGCTCTTTTGCTCATTAATCCTTGTGCCTGCTACCACTGTATCTGTACCTTGGCTTGGAGAAGTGTCAGTATTTAGAAGAGGATTTTTGGTAGGACAGTCCTTCCAACATGTTCTTCTTCATGAGTAGATTGGCCATTCTTTGCTCTTTGCTTTTCCATATATATTTTATGATCACTTGTCAAATTCAAGGAAAAGGCTATTGAAATTTTTTAAATTTATAGATTAATTTTTGGGACAATTACTGTCTTTAAAATTCAGGACCTTTCTATACCCATAAGCATGCATTTTTTTCTCTCCGTTTATTTATATCTTTCTTACTGTCTTTTAATAAAGTCTTAAAAGTCCTTTTTCAAAGGTTAAATAAATTAATCTTTTGTATATTTTTGCTATATTTATTGTATATACCTTTTGTCGTTGTGAATGGCATTATATTTATTTTATTGTGAAATATTTTAAATCTGTAGATAAGGGTAGAGTATAAAATAACACTTATGGACCTATTTCCAGCTTTATAAAGTATTAGCACTATGCCTGATTTCCTTCTGCTGCTTTCTTTTCGAATTAAACATCTATGTATATATATCTAAAAGCCTAAACAACCGTTACGACTGGTCGACCGGCCAATAGTATGACACGCACTGATCACCAGAGGGCAGACGCTCAATGCAGGAGCTGCCTCCTGATGGTCCCTACCCTGGGCCGACCAAGTGGTCAGTGTGCTCCCACAGCCAACCTCCTGTGGCCGACCAACCTCCCATAGTCCCCCCCACCCCACTGGCCAGCCAGGCCGAGGAACCCCACCCGTGCACAGATTAGTGCACCAGGCCTCTAGTGTGTGTGTGTGTATATATATATATATATATATATATATATATATATATATATATATATGCCTAAGCTTTACTACTGGAACGACTAGTCGACTAGTTGCTATGATGCGCACTGACCACCAGGGAGCAGACGCTCAATGCAAGAGCTGCCCTCTGGTGGTCAGTGCACTCCCACAGCCAACCTCCTGTGGCCCCTTTAACCCCACCTTGCTGGCCAACCTCCCACAGCCCCTCTTCCCGGCCAGCTGGCCCCCCCTATAGGCCTTGATCTCTGGCCAGGCCAAGAGACCCCACTTGTGCACGAATTCATGCATCAGGCCTCCAGTAATAAATAAAGTCACTGTTCCCACTGGTTTCTCTTCTATCTCATTCTCTTCCTTCCCTCCTTCTCTAGTATTTCACAAATCCAGTGTTTTCATTCTTATGCATGTTTTTATATTTCATATTTGTTAGTGTATCTATGAATAATATAAAGGCTTTGTGTGCATTTTATAATGGGAGTGGATCAATGTCCTTTCTTAAAGCAGTAGACTTTTGTGTCAGTAGAAAATAGTCTCTAAAGTAAGTCTTTCTGAACCTACAGTATTGGTAATTCTTCTTCTTCTATGTTCTCACTAAAGCATTCCACCTTTGGAATTCACACTATTTTTCTCTTTGAGGAAGCTCTAGAGAGAGGAATGTATAGAATTTTCAAATGAAGGAATATATTTGAGCCTAATCATGTATGTTTTCCCACTGACATTTTCATATCATATGAGAAATATTTGAGTTAGTTCTATTAATTTAAACTTAATGAGGCAAAATTTTGCTACCATTGATTTTAGACATTTTTAGCTATTGCCTCATTCACACATAGCCCAACCTGGGCAAAATAAATAAATTATAAACAAGCAAATAAAAGGTAACCTAAATTACTTATAATATATTCCTAATCCCCTAAACCAAGATCATTCTGGTTTTCTCTATAAATTTTCTCTGTAGCGTTCACACCAAAGATAGAAAATAAAGGCAAAAGTAGTCAGGTTTTTGGTTGGATAGTTGTTGATGACTAGAAACACACTGAAGAATTTGTTTGATTGATTTAGAACTCTGGTTTGGCTTTCCCTGGTTATAGGTTTATCCTTTCTCAAAGTTTAAACAAATTCAAGTGATATTTTGCCTAGTTTGAGCTAAATATCAATCCATTTCAAGAAATGACACATGGATGTGTGTCTGCTTTCATTATCTACTACTATAATGCTTATTTACATGGCTAAAAGGACTAATTGCAGCCTTGCCTGAAAAGAGTATAATAATAGGTTGCCAATGGGGAAATCAATGGAGAATTAAATGGAGTATTTCATGGAAAACTTAAGATTTCCTAAGATAAATTCTAAATACGAAGATTTCTATTACATTATTTTTTCTGTATTAATGGTAGTTAGAACAAAGGAATCAAATAGGATTATTTATTTTGTGGATGCTTTTAATAAAACACGTTGGGGTGATCTAAATAATAAGCTTTTTGTAGCCTTTTTATAAAATATGCTGCCCCAAAAATCACAACATTTAAATTTTTATTTCATAAAATAGGAAAGAGAACTATAAATAAAGTCACCCCGTTTTCTATTTCTGAACACAGAAGGTAACTTTCATTTTAAAATCTGGAGAATTCAAACTTTTTTTAATACAAGAAAAGATAAACTTTTTTTTTCTTCCTGAGAATTGCTTTTGTCTGGGTTATTGACACACTGAAAACACCACAATAGTAATTTCTGACGGCTAGCTTTTCTGTCTACTCTTTGTATGTGGTCATGAAGCAATTATTGCAAAATTCCTGTTTTTCTCCATCATAGATAGAGAGCAAAGGATACTTGGTAGCTTGGATAGAGTCTGCAGGCTCACAGAAAGATGCCTCATAGAAATAGATGAGATATGAGAAAAAACAAATCCTGTACAAGTTTCAACTATATCTTTGTCCTTCATTTTGTAGAATTCTTCCTTGTACTTAGTAAGATACCACAGTATCATTTTAGTAAATTCCTCATTTTGCTAAACCAAGTCAAGATAGTTTTAGTCATTCCTAACTGATAATAGTTAGAAACAAGGTGAGTAGTAGGAAATAATGTGGGTATAAGAATCCATATTCTTACCCTAAATGCCCTGAATCTGAGAGTCTGCACAAATGTAGAAAGCTCATATTCCTAGAATTAAATTATGAAGATATGTACTCAGTAGTTGATGTGTAGTTAAGTGTATATAACAATTTTTATTAAAGCAGTTATTTTCCAAGCTCAGACTTTTTCAGATTTGTTTGTTTGTTTGTTTGTTTAATATTCTTCAGAATCTGATGCCTATGCTTTTGTCTGACACTAGAGGCCTGGTGCACAGATTCGTGCACATTGAAAGTAAATTCATTAGAAGGTGGCCGGCAGGGCAGGACAGGGCAAGACAGGCTGGACATGCCCTGGGGCAAATCTCCCACAGTCCCTCCCCAGCTGGCCACACTGGGGATAGTGCTGGGACTGGAAGGGCATCTGTGGAGTGAGCAGGGTCCCTCTGGTAGGTGGGGTCCCTTGGCCTAGCCTGTGGGGATCAGGCCGAAACCGGCAATCTGACATCCCCCATGGGTCCCGCACTCTGCAAAGTTGCTTTTGCTCAGCAGCTCCTGCATTGAGTGTCTGCCCCCTGGTGGTCATTGTGCATCATAGCTATCTGCCAGTTGGCCAGTCACTTAGGCTTTTATATATATAGACTATAGGCCCGGTGCATGAATTCATACACAGGTGGGGTCCCTCTGGGTGGCCTGTAGGGATTGGGTCAAAACCTGCAATCCAACACCACCTGCAGCTCCTACCTGTCACTCCCACTCATCCCAGCCCCACTGCCTGCTGCAGGCTTGCGCCCAATCAGTCCCAATTGGGAGAGGCTCGCACTACCACAGCAGCACTCACCAGCCATGAGCCCTGCGTCTGGCGCCCTCCCAAGGGGAGTGGCCAGCAGGATCGGGCTAAAACTGGCTCTCCAACATCCCTCAAGGGGTCCTGGATTGTGAGAGGGCACAGGGCAGGCTGAGAGACCCCACTGGTGCACGATCGGGCCTAGGAGGGACCGCAGGAGGGCTCAAGGGCATGTCCAGCCTATTTCACTCAGTCCCAATTGGCCAGACCCCATCAGCAAGCTAACCTACTGGTTGGAGCATCTGCCCCGTGATGGTCAGTGCATGTCATAGCGACTGGTTGACCAGTTGACTGCCTGCCCCCTGGTGGTCAGTGCATGTCATAGTGACTGGTTGACCAGTTGACTGTCTGTCCCCTGGTGGTCAGTGCACATCATAGTGAACAGTTAAGCAGCCTTATCATATCATTAGCATATTAATTATGCTTTCATTGGTTGTTCTGCTGTTCGGTCTATTTGCATATTACCCTTTTATTATATAGAACTAGTGGCTCGGTGCTCGAAATTCATGCACATTAAAAGGGGGACCCAGAGTCAAGTCCCCGCCCACCGACATGTGCCTCAAAATCACGTGAGACCCAGACCCGGCAGCCCCCCCATTGGGCTAGATCCAGACCTGGCCAGTCCCACCTTTGTCAAGCCCCACTGGACAGGGGGCGTAGCCTCAGGTTCCCTGACTCGGCGCCAGGATGGGGAGCGTGGCCTCAGGTCTCCCAGATGGGGCAGAGGGCATTCTTTGAGGTCCCCTGTCAAGCCCCGCCAGATGGGGGACATGGCCTGGGGTCCCCCGTCATGCCCCACTAGCAGGGGGGGCGCAGGTCCCCCATCAAGCCCCGCTGGCAGAGGGTGTGGCCTGAGTTCCCCCAACCCAGCACTGGGGGTTCACCTTGAGGTCCTCCCGTCAAGCCCTGCTGGGTGGGGAGCATGGCCTGAGGTCCCCTGTCAAGCCGTCCAGGTAGGGGGGCGCAGCCTCAGGTCCCCTTGCTCGGTGCTGGGGCAAGGGGTATGGCCTGAGGTCCCCCAGCCTGGTGCCGGGCTGGGGGTGTGGCCTGAAGTCCCCTGTCAAGCCCCACCTGGTGGGGGTTTCGGCCTGAGGTCCCCTGGCCTGGTGCTGGAGCAGAGGGCAAGGCCTGAGGTCCCCCTCAAGCCACACCAGTGGGGGACATGGCCTGAGGTCCCTGCCCTAGTGTCAAGGCAGGAGGCACAGCCTGAGGTCCCTCAGCCTGATGCCAGGGTGGGGGGCATGGCCTGAGGTCCCCTGTCAAGCCCTGCTGGGTGGGGGGCATGGCCTTAGGTCCCCTGTCAAGCCCCACGGGGCCGGGGAGGTCTCAGGTCCCTGATGATTGCTCGTTAAGGCTCCTTAAGGGCACTTGGCCTCAGCTGTGGGTGCAATCATCTTTGTGACGGAGTGATGGTCAATTAGCATATTCCCTCTTTATTAGATAGGATAATGAAATCAGAGAGGATAATATTGGGCTATGTTTGGTCACTTGGGTTAAAAAGCCCTTGGAATAGAATAAAATTTTTATAATACATATTGCATCATGTGACTAAATGTTAGCCAACACCCCAAGGACAAAGCTTTTATCACTGGCAGAGTATAGCAGCAAGAGCTTTCATTTTCTCTTGCAATAATCACTTTGTGTTTAATGTTTTAAAATATTTGGCAAACACACAGAAAAAAAGGTTGTAGATGTTACCTTTAATTGGACTTTAAAAATTAATATGGTGAAACAGTGTTCTGATTTTTGCCCTTTTGCCATTGACGAGATAAAGAAAACTCAGAGTACTTTTCTCAGCTCTATTTTGTTCTTAAAGAAGGTAGTGCTGTTAAGAAGAAATTATTTGCTCTATATGGTACTAAGACCAGTTGCATTTTGAAGGGTGTTTGTGTGTGTGTGTGTGTGTGTGTGTGTGTGTGTGTGTGTGTGTACATAATCTCTGTACAATAATAAATAATGGTTTTATATGAGAGTTATTATTGAAATAAATATCTGAAACTCATTTCTGCCAACAATCTCAATTATTTTTTCCCCAATCAAAAATGCCAGATGTGGAAAACTGATTAATTTGGTTTTAAGCCATTCTCCTAAGCCCTTGCCACCTTCTAATGGTTGTACAAATGAAACGGACAGTCTTGATAATCCTCAAAGTGAAATTTTGCTTTTTCTCTACAGTTAGTTTAAGTCAGAGCTCATCTTTTTTCTAGCTTCAGAAATTGAAGCTAGAAAAAAGATGATGATACCACCTTGAAGTGAATGGGCGTCTTTCTTGGGCAATAATGAATTTTTACCTCTCTTTGGGATTAATGTTCTAAGCCACCAATTTATGCCACAGCCATTAAGAAAGTTCTTCCTCTCTTTAGGGGTTCTTATGATTTCTACTAAGACTAAGAAATGAACTACTTACTTTTATCTCCCCCCCTTGCCCCCCAATATATCTGAACTAGGAATCCTTTGGTGGAACCCATACAGTTTTTACAAAGATCCTTATCAGCTGGTCAAGCCCTTCACACTTAACTGAGGACTCAATTTAAACAGTTCCTATTAAATTTAAATTTGGATCCTTGAACATCTGGTAGGTATAATTATAAAAGTATAGTTGGGATTCAGGCAGAATTGAGTTAAAAAAATCATTACTTTTTCCTTTAATAGCTGTGCAACCTTGAGAAAATTATTTAGCTTCTCAGTCCTACTTTTCTCATCTGTCACAAAAGGTTATAATGAGATATTATATCTGAAGTATCTTTCTTATTTTTATTAATTTATAATAAATTGAATGATTTTTATAAAAACTTAATTTTCATTATTATCATGGATTCAATAGTCAATAAACTCATAATAAAGTATTTTTGAAAAATGTTAACTATAGTACCAGGCATTTTTAGTTTCACTAACATTCCTTATTCCATCATATTTCTATCTTCCTTTGTCATAAGCCCAAATACTAGCCCCTGTAGTCCTTCTTTCTATCTTAAATTCTCATCCAAGTAATGTTCTGTGCTTGGTCTCATGCTCTTTCAATGGTTCTGCTTCTCCTCAACCGTTCATTGTGCCCTATTGAACTTGTCCGATGAGAAAAAATTACCTTAAGTCCTCAGCCTTTTCACAGAATTATTCTTGTACTGGCTTTTTATTTGGAGCTGCCACAAGAATTTGACTACCCCTGGGTCCCTCTTGAGCAGAAACTACTTTGTCTTCTTCATTGTACATACACATTTCTGGGACATTGATTGCTCAGTAGTGTTCAGGTTCCTTTTTGTTGCTTATCATCTATCATTTTGCTGTCCTCTGCTAAAAATAAATGTGACACAATTATCTTTCAGCAATCAGACTGGCTTGCTTTCTTGTAGTCATCTACCAATCTCCAAGTTACTTTTCCATGTTAATTGAAGCCTTGTGCCAAGTTGGGAGTCTTTTTCCCTAATATCATTTTATTCTGTTGTTCTAGATGCCATCACTGGACTCAATGGAGATGTCCTGTCTGATAGTCACTTAGTTTCTTAACATCCTTAGCTCCAAACAAAAATTGTAGAGGTATGACACAATAGAAAGCTTTGTTATCCTGTGTCTTAATGACTGTTCCTGAAGTCTCATCTGATATTGTGAAATATCTGGAGATAATGTACGAGCCAACAAATTATTTTGCACATGTATTCCATCTCAATGCACCCAGGAGAAAGTCTTAGCAGATGCACTGCCATAGCATACCAGCACCACTGACCACTTTTATCCCTGTTGGCAGCCAGCACACCAGTGAGTGAATCAGCTCCAGAATCTCGCCCATACAGTGTACTTTCTAGGACCACTCTGCCACCAGTTCTCTTAGGTTGGATCCCCTAGAAGCAAAACTCGAGAAGCAAAGCTTGTTCAGTGATTTGTTAAGAGAGTACTCTTCCAAAGAAAGTAAGGAAAACAAGAAAGGGCAGAGGAAGAAGCTAGGCAAAGATGTGGTTGATTTCAAAAGAAGTCTCACCTTCAGCGTGATCCCATGGGGTGCCATGGAGAGTGAATGGTACCACAGGATTATCTGTCTTCTGGGTCAGTCCTTTTGTGGGTCCAAAATGTGGTGACTTGACTTTTGTAATCCTGTATTTGTTAACCAACTGCTGTGGGCCACCCCTCTGTGGTTGATGCTTATAACCCAGGTATTACTAGACAAAAAAGACTCTAACTGACAGGGTGAAGTTGATAGTTACCAATTTCAATTAGATTCCACTGTAACATTGCACTTATATTTTATTTAACTAGATGCCTAGTTATTATAAATTTTTTATTGTTTCTATTTTTTTTTCTATTGTAAACCAAAACAGAGTTGAATATCTTCTCTAAATAATTGTCACATGCAATTTTTTAAAAAAGCAGTAACAAGATAATGGACAAAATATGAAAAAACCCTAGACTCATAGCTTTCTACTGTGCCATACCTCTACAATTTAAGGATGAAAATTTGAGTTAAGTTTGGTTTAAAAGATCGAAATGTGTTAAAGTTGTTGCATGGATATAGGCATAAGAAATGGAAATTAAAATGGAACCAAAAACTACGCAAGGAAAATTTTGATAACTAAAAAAGAATAGGAAGTTAGGGAATAAATATAGTTTGTATATTTAGATGAATTTTCTAATCCATTAACAAATATATTGAAATGTAAGACTTGACTGAAAAGAAGGTTGAGGGATCCTCTGATTGACTTAAGTATGTGAAATCAGACCTACATGCCATACTTATGCCATAAAAATATGTATATGTATACATCCAAAAGTGAGAAAGAGGCAGCACAAGAAACTGTCCAAAACTACATATGTTAGGGTGGATAGATTTTAAAATACGAACAAGAAAAGAAAGGTGTATATAAAGCTAACACTAGGGATTTAAGTAAAGGAAAAACTGAAGAAAAAAATGTATGCTTTCATCCAAAATTATTGAAGCCATATCACAGAATTTACATAGGAAAAAAATACTATGGAAAAAAAGAATGAATTCAGATAAGATGGAAATTGATAACTAAAATGCTTCAGATGTTCAACTTTTGAAAAAATACATCTTAACTATCAGGATACACACATAGTTGTATAAACAAAAATGATTAACTATTTTCATAAAATTCACCTGAGGGAGAGAAGGGCTGCAATTGGAAAGATATATATTGGTAGCTGCCAAGGTTACTGGTGATGGCCTTTTTTAACCTAGGTAGTAGGTACACACATGTTGTTTCTAATATTATGTTTTCAAAACACACCTTTAA